>OZ005684.1:33828033-34527636 GCA_963930675.1 Gnaphalium uliginosum
AGTGAAATCGAGTACATGATGGCGAATGAAAGCTTTGATTAATTATGAGGGTAAATATTTGATTGTATGCTAAGTACAGGTGATGAGTAATTAATACGAAAAATTGTAAATATACGAGTGAAATTACTAAGTATTAGTAGAGGCTGACGAAAAGTGAAAGTGACAATAAGTAAGAAGAGTAAAAACTATGACAAAGATGAACCTAAAGCTCAATGAGTTAAAAAAGTTAGAATGTAAGTAGGTAGTAAAGGAAGAGATCAATTTGTTGAGTGATCAGACACTAATGTAAGAAGTGATTGAATTGAATAACAAATTAAGATGATTATAAACATGAATCAATGAAAGAAAGAGAGAGGTTAAAGCATGACATGACTAACTAGTAAAAATAAAAGAAGAAAAAGTTAAGTTATAAAGACTAGTATGGTTAGTTAACTAGAGTGAAGAGATGATGGTTGCGAGTTAAAAGAGAAGTAAATATAGCTCACAATGAACTTTTTAAATCTACACATTGTGTTTAGGTGTATGATGAGTTAAAAACACATGAGAATAAATATGTTAGTTAATAAGTCTTTAGTGACTTACCTATTGTTGAAAGATTAAGTACTCGTTGAGAAGATATCAAAGTCAAAGTTTAAAAGTGTGAGTTTAATAGAAAGAAGGCAAGGCCGAAGAATATTTAAAGGAAAGGTAAAATACAGGAACATGTATTAAAATTTAAGAGTTGCAGGCCCGTTGAAATGATCTTATAATATGAGGAGGTGAGAAGTTCATATAGTTTGAATGCGATAATTTCAAGTATAAATGTGAAATGAGTTTGAATAAATATTAAGAATGAGTATGGATGAATCTTCTAAATAAAAGGAATTGCGGTAGTGGTAGTGGAAGTCCAAATAATAAAAATTAGAGTGAAAGTATTAATAATAAGAGTTAAAAATGATAGAAAGACAATTTAATAAAGTCTATAGCGTGAGAATGAATGAGGATCATATGTACAAGCGATTAATTTAGCATGAACTTAAGAAGGACTTAATAAGATAATACATGAGTCTAATAGTTTATTCATCCTAGTACCATTAAGATGTAATTTGATACAAAGCGAAACTGTTATATATAGGAATGATTCAAATATTAAGAGTGTGTTGAGAGTGTATGTTAAGAATTTCGGTGGTGGTTGAGACGGATAGCAATCAATGATAGAGCTTTCATGTAACAATGATTATCAATCAAATATAAAGATTTTGTATTATAAAATACTTTGTTGAATAAAAGAATGAGAACCAAAATTCTTTGGGATAAAATTGAGTAATATAAGATATGAAGTATATATGTCGTTTAGACAACAATCTAAATTAGAGAATATTTAAAATGATACGAGATAGACAGAAATTGAGGCCGATAAGAGAGGACAACTGATAGAGTCTTAAGTGAGAAGTAAAATTATGCTTAAAATACCATCATATAGGAGTGCAATCCGATTCGGAAAATGTAAGAAGTTAAGTCTTTATTTCGTTAGTTTGTTAAAGCATTTAAAAGAGTGGGGAAGGGTGGCTTATTGTCTCGAGTTACCAAGAGAGTTTTTAAGAGGTGTAAGGTGTGTTTTATAAACTAGTTGAAATGTTTAAATTGGTCTAATTGGTTGTGCAAGTGTTAAGTTTTGGTGTTAAAAATTTGCTGTCGAATTGCTGTTCAGAACTGATAATTGGGTTATCTTAGTGAGTAACCGTCGGATACTCAATGTACCCGGTAGGTAACCATTGGTACCCGGTAGGTAGCCATTGGTACCCGGCGATTACTAATGTCTCATGCGGGTAGATCCTTCGTAATTTTCACTACTACTTGTAATAGAGATCGGTGCTACATGCCTTAGAAATAAACTGGACTCTTAAAAGAATAGAGTTCGATTTGTACATAAATAGGGTGGTCTCTTTTTTTTATGAGTCCGGTTATTTATCATTTATCTAGACCCTTTTCTAAAGTTTAGAGTCCAGTCCTTTACCATAATTGGACTCCTTTTTTAAGTCCGGTTATTTATAAGTTAGCTAGGACCAATGTTTTGAGAACCGGTTCGAATCGACTTGAACCGGGAACCGGAAGGTGAACAGTTCGTTGTAAACCGGTTATTCACCAAGTTTTGACCAGTCAATAACCGGCCGGTTTCCGGTCGAACCAGTTAAAACCGGCGAACCGAAACCGGAACCGGAATCGTTTTTTGTGTTTGACGTAGGCAAGATGATTTGTATCCACAAAAACGAAATAAAGAAAAACGGGAAAAATCGGTGTTGTTTTATTTTCATCAAATGTTGACTTTTCCGGCCATCTCGCCGGAGGAACCATGGGCGACTTTTGTTTGCGGTAACGGTGGTAGCGGCGGGATTGTGGCTGCAGTCATGTAGCCGGAGAAGATTTGGTTTATATGAATATATGTAATCGTATGAAATATTGAGAAAGAAGAGTAATAAAATGTTAGTACCATTGTTCAAAAGTTGTACAAAAGTTAGTACCATTGGAAATATAAAAGAAGAAAGATGATGAACAGGAACTCAGGAAGGAATCGTACAAAAGTTGTAGGGAATATTTAATTTGTTTCTCTTTGGTTCTACACTCTCTTTCTAGTACAAGAGTAGTACAAGAGTTGCAAGTAATATTTTTATTTAGTTTCTTGGTTTTCACACTCTGCATTTCATATTTATTTTTTTGACTTTTGACTTTTTACTTTTTGTACAGTGAACGAACTAAAAATCCAAGGGGCTAAAACCAAAAGCTAAATAAGTTCAAGTGTCTCTCAAGAAATAACCAAAATCTAACAATATTTTATTAAGGTATATACGTGTCTACATATTTTTGTATATATGTGAATATATAAAAGTCAATATTTCTAATTTGCTTTGCTTTTCAATTTATAAAGATTGATCGTTTAAGACTTGGTTTATTTGGACAAGGAAAAGTTGCATTATTAACTGGCTTGATTAATCTGCCATATAAGAAAGGTAGATTTATTGCATCTCCAAGCTATTTATAGATAACAATATTTTTATCATTATATTCATTTAGTATATGGTTCAAATCATATGCCATAGCTTTATACCCGTCCGAAATTAATTAATCTCAGATTGTCCATGTATTGGGACTACTTTTTGAATACTTTATTTCATTTAGGATGTGAATGTGTATTAATAGAGTGAGTATCTAATAATATTGATAATATTTCTTCTTACTCCTACGAGTTTGTGTTCTATATGCATACTTGGGGGTTAAGGGGAAATAATGTCAATTTTTTCTTAGACACTAAACTTGTTAATGTGCATACATATGAGACTAAGCATTCCAAAAGTGGGTTAGGTGGATACCTCAAAAATATGGGTACATACTCATATCCTATCATGCATGCATACATCTTATTAAAAAAATTATTTGTACTTATTTTTAGATGGATCGTAGTAGATGGATGTACGAGATCCCACGAAGTACTCCAGAATATATTGCGGAATTGTCTAATTTTATGAAAGTTGCTGAGGATGATCGGGTGAATAAAAGAAAACAAAAGATTTCTTGTCCTTGTAAAAAGTGTCAAAATGTCGTCAACTATAATGAGCATAATGTAATTCAAAGTCATCTTTTAGTAAACGAGTTTATGAATAGTTATACTTGTTGGTCGTGGCATGGTGAATTATAAGTTGATACGACAAGGTCCGTTTTGTAACGATGATAACAATGCCGATAACAACGACGATAACAACGATGATAACAGTGATGATAACAACAATGAACATGAAGATTTTTACGATAATGAGTATTGTGATAATTTTAATGACATGTTTAATGATTTGGAGGGTAATGTTGACGAAGATGAAGATGAAGATGAATTCGGAAAATTTCGAGAAATGTTTTCCAACTTAGAAAAGCCACTGTATATTGGTTGTACGAAATTTTCAAAACTTTCCGCAGTTCTTGTTAAACTTAAAAGCAAATAATGGTTGGAGTGATACGAGTTTCACAAGTCTAGAGCTGTTACATGAAATGCTACCCGAAGATAACGAGTTACCAATTTCGTTATAACAAACAAAAAAGATGGTGTGTCCAATGGGATTAGAAGTTAAAAAGGCCACTTTATATTGGTTGTACGAAATTGTCAACCTTTCTACTAATGATTATGCCTCAGAACCATTCATTCTGGCAAAACAGGCCACCCAAGTATTTTTTGTTCAAGACCCAAAGGATTCAAGGTGGCACGTCGTACTGCATGGTAAACGACGTATAGTTGGAGTTGAAAATGTTGTGGACGAAGAAGAATACAATCGGTTTGATGAGTTACGTTCATTTTCTGTTGGTATTCCATCAACGAATGAGGTTATTGATGATACTACTTACTTAAGAACCGACCATATTGAAGGATTATGGGTCGATAAACCTCGCGCTACGTGAAGGTACTTCTTTTCTTATTTTATTCGATATGATATGAAACAGTTTTATTATTGAATTCTTTTTAATTGAACTATATACTTTTCTTAAGAAAAAGACTTATAGATAGTAATAGTAATAATAATTAATAATAATAATAATAATAATAATAATAATAATAATAATAATAATAATAATAATCAATATATAGCAATCCCAATTTACATCCAAGTATATCGTATATATATAAAATATAATATAAAGTTGTGCAGAAACTGGATTATAGGCCCAACATTTTGACAGGTTGGATGAGATTAGAGTCCAATTTACCTATGAAAACCGGACTCTATTCACGAAAATTTTGGCGGGTTAGATTAAATATTTTATATTTGGCGTTCTATATTTCAAGAGAAGAAATAAACAACACCCTCATTCTAGGGATTGTTGTTCACCACCACCCCCAACTGCTCACCTCCCACGTATGACTTCTACATCTGTGTAACCATCACCGCCATCACACTTCCACCGTTTCCACATCCATCTTGTGCAAAAGATATCCCGGACCCTCCGCCACAATTTATTCGTTGATCAATCATCAAGGTAAAATTACTTGTTACGTTGATTTCACTATCACTAGTTAGAATTTAAATATTTTTCTATGAAATTGAAGCTTATAATATCAAATTAAACAATAAGAATTCCATGTCTGAGACATGATAACACACACATGGAGACAAATTAATGTATTGCTAATTATTATTACAATCATTAATTTGAAAGTGTGGGTATTGTCATTCTGTGATTCTGGTAAAATTATAAAATTGAAAGTATGGGTATTGTCATTCTTATTGTTTGGTAGTAACTTCGCCATTAAAAGTGCATGAAAATCATTGACTATTAATCAACCTTTGGTGATTATTTGAGTTGATTTTTGATTTAGCTTGGATAGTAGCTGAAGTAGTAGATGTCTAATTTCGTAGGTCGGTAAAATGGTAGTGATACTGATGAGTTTATGCGTGGTGATTGATAACGGTACTAATGTGTTAATTATTGACCACGTGTTGAACTTTTTAGGTGTTTTCGTCGCTTACAACATCTTCAAACCGCAGCCACAATGGTAAGCTTCCTTATGCGTTAATTTTGGGTATTAAAGTGAGTGCTGCATTTTTTGTTTTTGTTTCGGTTATCGTTTATTGAACCTTCTTGTTGATTTACATTATACTACTATATGTTTCCTTTTTCTTTTTTTTACTAATACAACAGCAATAGCAGCATCCCAACTTTTATGTTAATTGACACTTCTATTTGTATAATTCATACATCAATACATTGGATCCACTAAAGATTGCAACCACACCACTTTCCATTGTTTCTAATGCTATTTTGGTAATATTAATTAAACTGTTATGTCGCAAATTGCTATTGTTTTTGTGGATGTAAATCTTTGTACTGATTCAGATTTCTATAGACTATCATTTGGTTAATTATTATACTGATCAATATTTTCATGTTCAGGATTTTGAATATAAAAATGAAATCAATGAAGATGTTGATGAAGAGGAGGAAGAAGCAGATCAACAACCACAAAGGAGAAAGAGAGGCATTACTACATTGGCAAAATTAAAGGCAACAGAAATCGAGTTGGATCATAATAAACAAGCTATTGGAGAAAAGCAAGTTACATTTGCCCTTAAGTGTGGCTCATTAACAAGGGCTAAGATTTCTATCAAGTACGGTACTTGGAAAGACGTACCAAAAGGTGATAAAGATCAACTTTGACTGGAAATCAAGGTATAATTAAATTATAAGACAACTAGTTATCTTACTTATATGAATTAATATATGACTTAACTTTCGATATTCTTCAGACTTTTTGGAACATTGAAAGTGATGATTGCAAACAGCAAGTGTTAATGCAATGCAATTCAAGGGTACGTACTATATACTATTAACTTATTGGTTATATAACTCGTATGTTACATTGTGTATGAGTGAAGGTTTTCAAATTTATAGACAACACTGGACGTTGATTATACTTTGCCCACATGACAACACGAGCTCCATTTTAGATTCCCTTAGGGGTGAAAAGAAAGAAAGTGACTACACCTTCGTAAAAGCTGTGAAATCATAAGAGTTTTATTATAAGAATTTATGAATTCACATTTGATTTGTTTTTGAAAATGTTAACACATGAATATTATTCATTTTGTTGTTAGGACTCTCGGCGATACTCGTTGGCATCTTCCTATAGTAAATTATCTATCACTCTCTGTTTATCTATATACATAAAAGATTTATGCTTATTGGTTTTACAGTGGAGTATACTATTAGTTATGTGTACATATCTGTTACGTTCTATATGCTCTATGCTGATGTTAAAATAACATGAAAGTCTAGTAGACTGTAAATTGATGATGTAGAGAGCATAACAGGTAGTGACCATTAAACTCGGGCTTGTACCGGCTTCAATTATATCAACCACAAGAACCCAAGAGTCGTTTAGGACAAAACTTTGTGAAATATAGTTTTAATTGAGTACCTATTTTAAACAAAGTTAAAATATAAGTTATGTGGGTTAATTACATTGTGAGATCAAAATGATTCATGATCACAAATTTATAGCAGATATGGTTTGCTACTCGATGTATGAATTGCCTTTGTTCTATGAGGGTATTATAGTTATTTGCCTTTATAAAAAGATTCCGGTTAAATGCGTTATGCATATCTTTGTAGTTGAGTTATATAAATATATAATACTTATGACTGTTGTATTTGGGTATTAATGTTTCCATCTACATGTTCTTAAATTTAGTGTAATCAACATGAAGGCTCTTGGGATTCTGGATTTTATGTCAAGAGGTGGATGCATGATTTTATCTCCTTTCAAAAAGCTAACTTCCCAACCTTTGATTAATGACATATTAAACACATTCCCTTTTGTGAGGTGCTAAGTCATGTATATTTCAAACTTGTGAGTTAACCATCTCCGATTTCATTTAACAAGATAACTGTCACATATATTATTTGAATTCTTAATTGCACATGTTTAAATTAAATTTTTTGAGCTAAAGTCATATGAGGTAGAAATTGAATTGTATTTGATAGTTTACATGAGAACAAGTAAATGCCCACAACATATTAGAAATCCGGCCCAAATGGATAAACAAATACACGAGTATGAACCCAAAACTCAAAGAGTAGATATTTTTATCTGATAGACTTGTAGATAAAGTTAAACCCAACAAACTTTGTGAATGGATAAAACTAAAATTCTGCATTATGAGAGACTAAACCAGTTGTCAAAGTCGACCAAGAGTCTTATAAATAGAGTATTAAACCCATACCACTTTACACTACCAAATATCACTTTCTCTCCCACCTCCAGGTGAAGAACTCGACTAGTCGGAGAAGAACTCGACTAGTTGGAGAAGAACTCGACGAATTTCTAGGTGACAGAACCTGATCCGACTTACAGTGTGTTTTCAATTGCTAGATTATTTGTTCTTAATAAGTTTTCTTTAATATTCGTTGTATTTGTTAACCTAATTATGAGCTAATAACCTTTGATTCGTTTAGATTTGATGAACCTAACGATGGATGTGTATAAGTTATTTTTATATGATTTGATTGATTATGTTTAGTATAAATTTAGGTACTTTCAAAAGTTTAGTGCAGGGAATGCACTTAATTTTAGTATGATCTTTATAGTGTGTACCAAACGTTGGTTTGGTCTATCGTATATATCAACCTTTAAATTTGATTTATTGTGTGTATCCAATGAATAATCTGATAATGTGGCAAATGTATATTGCACCACGTCATCTGACACATCATTGACACATCATCAAAAACGGGTGTCATCTCGATCGGATACACACAATAGACCAAAACTGAAAGGTTGATACATACAATAGACCAAAAAGAAGTTGAGTACACACTATAGAGATCAAACTAAAGTTAAGTGCATTCTTCTGCACTATTCCCTACTTTTAATATGATTAGTTACATAAAATTCACTTTAAACATAAAGATGCTTATAATACATGTTTATGTCGTAGATATCATATAAATGGTTTATGGAATTATGAATAATTAATTATCGTGTTTAAAATATTATCTAGATCTGGAAAAATAGTTGATTAAGTCATTTGGTTTTAATATTCGGTAAGATACTCGACGAATATTGAAACCACTCGACTAGTTAATTTGTTAGTTTTATAATCAGTTAATTGTTCGGATTAATCACTTATAGTTATTTAGGTAATGATCTATAGATTAAACATGACTAAAATCAATATTGACTTTATAATTCCTTTTATACAATTATTTAGGTACTTGTCGAGTTAATCACTTGTAGAATTCGTAATCAAATAATAAATCATATCATCATCTGAATTTAGGCAAAATCAATTTTAAGTGAATACCGTCTCTTTATTGAATCTATCTTATTATATTTACATGCTTGTTCTAAAAAATTTTACTAAATTATTAATTAAAGTTTGTATTGAAATCCATAACTACCGTTCTTTTGAGATCCACATTCGGTTAAACTTACTTGCTATGCTATGATACGATAGGTCCTCTTGCCTATATGTGTTGTAGTTTTTAGTATTGGTAGTTTAATTATTTTTATAAATTTAAAATTTGATATTTAACACATCAGTGTGGTTTCAAACTAACGATCTCATGTAAACAGAAAATATTAGTCTATACTTAAGATGCAGAAAAGTGGATTAGTTGTTAATTTTTTTTTTTTTTTTTGTGACAATTTGACCTTAAATTAATGATTTGAGTATATAATATTTTTCTATTTATGTGGGTATCTACGTACTGATTGAGTTTTTCCTATCTTATGTGACAACCTCTAATGCTTCTAAGTCATCAAAATCTAATTTGTCATTTAACCATTCAACTACAATGTTTAAATGTTTCATGTTACCTTCATGTTCTCTTTATATATTGTAAATTCAATTCAATTTAACAATGAAATTTTAATGACTTTAGTAATGACTAATCTGCTATTGAATTTATTAAGGGTGATTACATTCATAAGATAATATTACAACACATTGTATAGGTTGTACTATTTATACATTCATCTACTAACTAACATATTATATTTATACATTTGTTGTTGGGAATGTGAAGATTAAATTGAACAGAAGAAAATGAATTAGATTTGCAGTCTGAGATCGAGACTCAATTGTACCAAATAGAGACTCGATTGATACAGGATAGCGACTTTATTGGTAACGATTGCGACTCGATTGTGAAAGATCGCGACTAGATTGTATAGGATCACGACTCGATCCTGGAGTCGGCCAGAAAGCAGTTTTTCTTGTTCTACAAGTTTGTCTTTCCTATATAATTGAACCCTATGTAATTGTAACCCCTGAACTTTGAAGATAAAAGATAAAAACTCTCGGTTTGGCCCCGTGGACTAAACTAATCTCCAAGTTAGATATTGGACATTAAACGTTAAATTCTTGTGTTCATTTTTTTTTTATTTATCTTCTTTGCTTGATTTATTATCCGTTTATTGTTTATGAGTGTAACGCAATAACATGAGCATTTGTTGGGTTTGTTTTTTGCTAACCATAGTTTAGTTTGTTGTTAGTTGGATGATTCTGCTGCAATTCCTAACAACTTGTATCAGAGCTCAAGGTTGAGCGATTGGGAACGATGGTAGATGAAAGTATGAACAAGATTGTTTATTGATGATTAGATTTTTTTTTTTTTTTTTGAAAATGAAGAGCTGAGGTTATTATGGTCAATAATCACAGTGGATATAGATTCAGTTGAAGATAATCATCGGGGGGAACAATTGGATCGACACGATATTAAGATTTGTTTGCAAAATGTTATGGAGATCGATAGACTTGTTTTTTCAATGGATGGTGACGAACTCTGCGAGTTGTTTTTTTTGGATTGAACTGGTTAGGTTTTGTCTAGTTACGGTTTTGACGTGACAATACGACGAAAGGCCGGTTGCGTTGTAAAGGTGATTGTTCACGGCGGAGTCGGTTATCGATTTTCGATTGTTAGTTTGTTGCGGAGAGAGTTTTGGGATCCGAGTTATGGGGGTTCATCATTCTTTGCGATCCCGTGGAAAATAATAGATGAACGCTATCAGACTTGTGGGTTTGATGTTGCGAGTGTATGGACGTGATTCCTCGGGAATTTCATTGATACTGTTGGGTCACAAGGTTCCCAAAACTTAGATACAGATTAAATAACAGTTATCTCAACGTGTTAGTTTATATCCAAGTTTTATATCAAACAAGTTTAAATTAATCTAGGCGGAAAACAAGATTAATTTTGACACAGAGTTTATTATGAATCAAAGTATTATTCACAATAAAGTATTTGTCTCACACAGATGACAAAGTATTCAAACCCATACAGATGGTTTGAATACGATCCAAGTATTAGTATATTAAGATACAATTATCACAACAAACTTTAACAGTTAGTGTGGTAATACTTTGAGCCTAAGCTTAAAGGTCTTGTATACTATTTTACTTTTAGTGCTTGGTTTTCTTGGATACTTGGATAGTGCTTTTGAGCTGCTATTTATAGAGTTGAGTATCAACTTCTATTAACCAGCTCAGTCAGTTGTCCAAGGGATAACACATTCATCTTGGACAACTTTGCACTCTACCCTTTTTGCTTTTCTTGGAAATAGAAAAAGCAAAAGGTAAAAGGTTTCTTTGCTGAAAAAGTAACCTTTATCCAATGTTTGACTTTACTCAAACATCTCTTCAGTTGTACCATAGCCTTGGGAAAGAAGAACTCCTTTTGTACGATTGTACTTTCATTCTTCAATCTGTGCTCTTCAGTCTGTGCTCTCAGTCTGTGATCTTCAATCTGTGATCATCAGTCTGTGATCTTTAGTCTGTGAAGTCTTTTGTCTTCAATCTTCATTCTTCAGATGATGAATCCATAAGTCTTCAAGTAGAGCATGGCTTTCAGTCTGTGGGATTTCTTCAGTCTGTGCAGCACAGACTCAGAAGCAATTCTTCAGTCTGTGTAGCACAGACTCAGAAACACAGACTCAGGAATTCACTAAGTTTTTCCTGAATACAACTGAGATAGATTTTGACTCTTCAGATTTATAACTTAGGTTTGATCATTGTTTTTCCCAACAATCTCCCCCTATCTGATGATGTCAAAATCTATTTACAAAAGATAATGGAGAAATAATAAATACTAAAGTACAACATAACTTATGAATCTTAGACTTAAATATATAAAGTCAAAGTCATAGTTAGTATACAAAAATATTACAATTATTACATAAGATTGTAAATAACATAAATATAACAATCTTCAGTCCTTTCTCCGAGCCTGGATCTCTTTCATCTTTTCCACTTTCCTCTTCAACAGTGTTTCCATTTCCTTATCAGATTTGTCTTCAAATTCTTGATACTCTAGGATGATCTTCTTGCAGATATCTTCAAGTCCAATCATCATCCTGATTTGGGAAAGGTTGTTGAATAACCAGCTAATCAGTCTTCTTCTGAATGGTCTGGCTTGAGAATGTTTGCATTCCTTCAGCAGGGCAATGCAGTGTAGCTAGGACTCTCCATATAACCTATTCTGATCCTGGAAGCATTCTATCCCATTGATATCTCTATAGCACAGACCTTCAATGTTGTCAGTCTGTACATAAGATCTATCTATGAAAACAATACCTTTGGGTAGAGGATGCTCCCTTCTCTGCTCATTCTCTGTGGATAACCCAGCTAACTTCTTCTTGATTACAAAATTGTTTGCTATGCAAAACAACTTGTACTCTTCTTCTGAGATGAGCCCCAGACTGAGAACTAGCTCAATCAGGTAAGATAGCTCATCCAGAACTTCTTTCTTTAGATCCTTGTCAGCTTCACTCTTCAAAAGATTGGCAATTGATTGCCATTCCTTAAGCCCTAGAGTGTACAGTTCATCCACCCATACCATCTTCTTGCTCTTGCTCAAAGTAAGCTCCAGCTTCAATTTCTGTCCAATCTTGTTCAGATGACATTCTCTAATCTTCTGCTTGAGCTTTGACTTTTGGAAAGTGGCTTGTAGCTTTGGTTTCAGGCTCTCTATCTTCTGTAACCTTGTTGACAGCTCCTCATCTTCTTTGATTTGGGTCAGTGAACGACTTTCTTCTTGTAGTTCTTGAGTGAGCATGTCAACAAATCTTGCTTCCTTCAGCTTCTGCTCTTCTTCAGTTAGTACATTTAAGTACTCAGTTAAAGACATACCTTGAGCAGTAGCTTCTTGTTGCAAGAGTTCATCCTGTAGATTTGTCAGTTCAGGATTTCTTGTGCCAGCAGCATGATTATCCACCATCTTCTTGATCTTGCTTAACCTTTCCTGCTTGGATAAGGCAATCTCCTTGCCCTTACCCTTATCCATAACTTCTTCCATGGTAGAGCTTGATCCAGGATAAGTGCTAATCAGGTGAGCACTTCTCCATTGCATTCTATCTTCAAGTTCACTTCTACCTGGAGGCAGTATGTTGTGGTTGATCTAGCAGGATTAGCTTCAGCTTGGATGGCTTCAGCACTGATAATTAGAGCATCAGTGCTTGCTGCTGGTTGCTCTGAGCTCTGAGTCTGTGATTGATGCTGTGTCTCAGTCTGTGCAGGTTCAGAAGGCACAGACTTAGACTCTCCAGTCTTGACTTTTGAGGCTCCTTCACCTACACCTCCAAAAGTAGCATCATCTTCATCATCATCTGATCTTCTGAAAACTTCAGACTCAGAACTGCAGTCAGGATTGATGGCATCATCATCATCACCATCATTGTCCTGTTCTTCTGCCAGCTTCATAAATTGATCCCAGGTCTTGATCCGCTTCATCTTTGGTTGGGAATCAAAGATATCCCTTTCAGGAATCCTCCTGGCCATTCTTTTCATCTTCCTGGCTCTCTTGATTTGCAGAGGTTGAACATCTTCATCTTCTTCCCTTGGTCTCTTCAACTCCACCTGACCTTGGGCTGAAATAGTTGCAATTGGGTCTATGTGTAAGACAATGGATGACTCCCCCTGAGTCTGTGCAACCATCTCAGTATGTTCACCTGCCTGCAATCCTTCTTGCTCCCCCTCAGTCTGTGCACTCATATTTTCAGTCTGTGGCACAGACTGAGCTTCAGTCTGAGACTTCACCCTAGCACCTTCGGGTCCATCATCTCCATCATCTCCCTCACTGCTATCTCCCCCTAAATCTAAGGATTTATTATTTAAATCTTTATCTTTTAAGGTTTTAGCTTCTGCAGACCCATAAATCATCTTCTCCCCCTTTTTGACATCATCTACTAAGTTTGAGAGGGTGGCCTGCATTTCATCTAACCTATTTGATACCTTCTCCTCCAGCATATCCACTTTATCCACCATAGTAGAGACTAGATGCTTCATCTTCTCTAGCTCTGTCTTATTATTATGGAACTCAGTCTGTACCCATTCAGACAACTTGTTGATGGCAGAAAGCACATCATTAAGTGTACTAGAAGGCACAGACTGGGTCTGGTTGGAAGGGTTAGAATTTGGTGATGGTATGTGTTCCTCACTTGACTCATGTTGTAACTGAGCAGGATCACTGGAATCTTTTGGGGTTGCACTCTTTGCCTCACTATGTGTCCTGTGCATGGAAAAGCGATCATAGGCATTGAGTGGTGTAGTTGTTCCCTCAGATCTAATCCGGTGATAGGATAGGATATCACTGGGAAATGATTGTGTTGCACCTGTTGCCTTAAACAGTCCCTGGTGTAATGGAACAATATCACTGGCAACTGATGTGGAAGTTGGTATGCCTTTACTAACCATCTGGTGATAAGATGGTAGTTCATCAGGCAAAGAAGAGGAGATCTGTACCTCAGTCTGTGACATGACTGGGGCATTGGCGATCTGTGCAGAGGGGTGTAAGAAAGGACTCACTGGAAGGTGAACTAGTACAGGACTAGTGGTCATTATGGGCTCAGCCATTGTGAGTGGGGTAAAAAGGGGGGTGGTAGTGCTCAGGATTGGAGCATCTTCTTCAATGCATACCACAGGGGTCAGTGTAGTAGCAGTAATGTAGGTATCCAAGCTCACTAAACTAGGTGTAGGTTGGGTCAGTTGGGTAGTCATTGGCACCACAGACTCTAGCAGAGCTGCAGTGGAATGGACTACAACACTGGAAGGTGTTCTATTGACATCCAATTCCATGGATGATGATTCCACTTGTGCTATACTTTTTGGGGTTGAGTCTGGTGATTCCTCCAGAGTGAGTGGTGACTCATCTGGGTTGGTTTAGTTGTGACTCTCTTTTGTGGGTGAGGATGGGCTAGGATAAGAAGGTTGATCTATATCCATGTCCTCAGATGAAGAAGAAGTACTACCTGCATCTTCTGTTGAAGATGGAACAGACTCAGGAATGTTTGAGTCTGACTCCAAGTGCACAGACTGTGTTGAGTCTGTATCCCCGGAGTCTGTGTGCTCTGCTTCAGCCATACGATCTTCAACAGCCTGGGTCTCAGTAACCTCACTATCACCTGAACTATCACCCTCCATAGATGCAGAAGCAACATATGGGTGATCAATCCATTGCTGCATAGCAGCAGTGATAGGTGCTCCAGAAAGTGGAACCGGATGGTTGAACACTTTATATGTGAGCACATGTACTGGTATATCTGCAGTTTTGTTATTAAAAGACATATACACAGACCTAGTTAATCTGGATTGGATGCACAGGGAGAGTAACCTTATAAAAGGTACATTAAAAATTCTCTGTGACTCATTCACTAGTTTTAAAATTTCTTTAAAATACAACTCTGCAAAGTTTATGTTTAAACCTGTGATGAATGAGCTCAACAGTTGAGTTTCAAACTCATTTAACTCCCCTGTACTACCAGATTTACCTCCTAGACTTCTAATGATGCCAGAGATTAAAAATTTCCATCTGGGGGTGAATCCTGACATCAAGATGGTGCCTTTTTCTTTGGTATATCCAACCAAAGTAAGAGAAGCCCTTGCTGCTTCTTTGGTTGGAATGGGTTCAAAATTATTTTCCAAAGGCAAGTCTAAGACATTCCTAATTAGCTCCTGATCAATGGTAACTGCCCGTTTACCATGATCAATAGTACCAGTAATTGCAGTATTGGTACTGTTTGAGGAGCAAGTATACCACCATTCCATTAAAAAATGTGGGTATATTTGAGGAACTGTATTAAAGAATGCTCCCCTTAATGGGTGAGCAGACATAAACGCAGTTAGTTCCTCAAACCCTTTATTCTTTTTAGAGTCAGGAATGGAAATGGTAGCTACTTGATTATTTATACAGAGTTTTACCTGTTTACCCTTTTTGAAGGGTTTAGCCGCAGCGATGTTGGCAGGTGCCGTGTAAGCCCATTGATCAGCCATTTTAAATGAACAATTTGTGAGATTAGTTTCGAAAATGGTTGAGCGATTTAGGTTAGGGCTTACAAACTCTGTGTAATTTTGGATGTGCAAGTACAGGTGAAAAAGAAAAGGGGAAAACAGAAGTGGGTATTTGAAGAAATTAAATTTCCGTTAAATGGGACCCACTTGACGGTTTATCCCTTTCTCTGCAACAGTAACGCTGAAGCACGTGCACTTTTTGTATTGAGCAGATAAATAGACAACAAGCGCCAAAACTTTTAATGATTATTACCATAAAAATGGTTTTAGCATTAAATGCAGAGATATTGTTGTTTATTTATTTTTATTAAAGAAAATAAAAAATAAAAAATAAAAGAAGGTTGTGCCGGCAGTGGTAACAGATTGATATAGCTAACAGTACTAACTTGTGAAAGCAGTACTAAAATTAACTAACAGTAGTAACTTGCGAAGGCAGTACTAAAGTTAACTAACAGTGGTAATTTGCCAAAGCAGTACTAAAATCAACTAACAGTGGTAACTGCGAAAGCAGTACTAACATCAACTAACAGTGGTAACTTGCGAAAGCAGTACTAAAGTTAACTAACAGTGGTAACTTGCCAAAGCAGTACTAAAATCAACTAACAGTGGTAACTGCGAAAGCAGTACTAAAGTTAACTAACAGTGGTAACTGGTGAGAGCAGTACTAAAGTTAACTAACAGTAGTAACTTGCTACATTAACATTGTTAATTGTACCAATCTTTACCAGCAGCAAAAAAAAAAAAAAACATCAGTATTAACCCAGCAGTACTAAAAGTAACTAGCAGTATTAATACTAACAGTGCTAGAATACGAATTCATGGGGGCAGTATTAAAAAGTCTTATCAGTATTAACCAGCAGTATTAATACTAACAGTACTAAAATACTAACCTTATGAATTAATAAAGCACAAAAATAGAGGGTCTAGTCTGAATGAATATGGTTAGTCTGTGTAGCTAATCTGGAAGAAGTCACACAGACTGAAACATATAATCAGTCAGACTGAGAGAAAATAACATAAGTTATAAAATCTTTTTGGTATTTTCTTAGAAAGTATGTACAAAAACATCTCTTTGTCTGTGCTTTTTGATTGTATGTAGCTGAGAATACAGTTATACAGATTGAAAAGCAGACACAAACTGAGAATTGAATCATACAGATTCAAGGTTTTACTAGGGGTTGAGCATTCCTAGTTGACCAAGCAGATACAAAAATCTATCTTCATTTAAAGGTTTAGTAAAGATATCTGCTAATTGGTCATTTGTGGGCACATATTTGAGAATCACTTTACCTTTCTCAGCACAATCTCTGATAAAGTGATGTCTGATCTCAATATGCTTTGTCCTGGAGTGAAACACAGGATTCTCAGTGATGGCAATGGCACTTTGGTTATCACACATGATTGGAGTTTTTGTAAACACCAAATCATAGTCTGCTAGTTGATGTTGCATCCATAGCAATTGAGCACAGCAACTACCAGCAGCCACATATTCTGCTTCTGCATTGGATGTAGCAACAGAATTCTATTTCTTGCTTGACCAACTTCTGCATTGCATCTGTATATCCAATTAGATCAAAACCAGAGTCTTTGGGATACCAAAGACCCAGGTTAGGAGTACCTTTTAGGTACCTAAAAATCCTTTTTACAGCTTTTAGATGCGATTCTTTAGGTTCAGATTGATATCTAGCACACAAACATGTTGAGAACATGATATCTGGTCTACTTGCAATGAGGTATAGTAGAGATCCTATCATACCTCTATAAGTGGTTTGACAGACTGACTTGCCAGACTGATCCTTATCCAACTTATCTGCAGTGCTCATTGGTGTTTTCATAATTGAACAGTCCTTTAAAGAATATTTAGTAAGTAGGTCATTGACATATTTACCTTGGTTGATGAAGATACCATCAGGTTTCTGATGTACTTGTAGACCAAGAAAGTATGTTAATTCACCCATCATACTCATTTAATACTGTTTTGACATTAAGTTTGAAAACCATTTACACAATTTTTCATCAGTAGACCCAAATATAATATCATCAACATAGATTTGGACTAGTATGACATCTGCCTTGTTCCTTTTGAAGAACAAAGTTTTATCAATTGATCCTCTGGTAAAGTCATTACTAAGAAGATAGGATGATAAAGTATCATACCAAGCTCTTGGAGCTTGTTTTAGTCCATATAGTGCTTTCTGCAATTTATAGACATGATTTGGAAAATTGGAACTTACAAAACCTGGAGGTTGTTTCACATAGACTTCCTCCTGTAAGTTGCCATTCAGAAATGCACTCTTGACATCCATTTGATAGACTTTGAAGTCCTTGAATGCAGCATATGCCAAGAATAACCGTATTGCTTCAATTCTGGCTACAGGGGCAAAGGTTTCATCATAATCAATGCCTTCTTCCTGCTTGTAGCCTTGAGCAACTAGCCTTGCTTTGTTCCTTATTATCACTCCATCCTTGTCCATCTTGTTTCTGTAAACCCATTTAGTTCCAATAATGGTTTTCCCTTTTGGAGCAGGAACTAGGGTCCAAACATTGTTTCTGTCAAATTCTGTTAACTCTTCCTGCATTGCTTCAACCCAATCATCATCTTTCAAGGCTTCTTCAGCTTTCTTTGGTTCAATGATTGACAGGAAGTTTGTGTAGTAACAAAAATTTGCAGTAGGTGAGCTTGATACTTGAGCTCTTGTTTGTACACCAGAAACATAATCTCCAATTATTTCTGTAATTGGATGATACTTGTGTTCTTTAACTCCTAGAAATGATTCATCATTGAATGGTAAATCATTCTCATTTGGTGGAAGAATAGCAGGACTGAGTTCTGCATCATCTTCTACACAGGGCAAGTCTGAGTCTGTAGAGTTCACAGACTGAAAACTATCAGACTGAACACATGTATCAGAAGAGTTTGAATCTCTGGACACAGATTCATCTTCTGTTGATGAAGGTACTGTCATAGAATGAGCAGGTTGAGCATCTTCATTATCACTTTCAGAGTCCTGTTGTTGGTTAACAACAACTGGGATTTGAGATTCAGATCCCACAATAGATAAATCTTCTAACAAATGAACATCAGACTGAGAAACATGTTCATCATTAGCAGAGGAAGCATCAAAGGTGACATTGATGGTTTCTTCAATTTTATTCCTTCTGTTGTTGTAGACTCTGTAGGCCTTTGAGATAGATGAATAGCCAACAAAAATTCCTTCATCAGATTTAGGTTCCATCTTTGCTAATTGATCTCTTTGATTGAGAATGTAGCATTTACTTCCAAAGGTCTGAAAGTAATGGATGGTTGGAACCTTCTTGTGATACAGCTCATATGCAGTTTTGCCATGCCTTTTGACCAAAATAGATCTATTTTGGGTATAACAGGCAGTGTTAACTGCTTCTGCCCAAAAATAAACCTTCATTTGACCATGGCATAACATGGTTCTTGCAGCTTCTATGAGTGTACGATTTCTTCTCTCAGCAACACCATTTTGTTGAGGAGTTCTGACAGAGGCAAAGTTTTGAATAATGCCTTTGTCAGTACAGAATTCAATGAGAGTAGAATTCTTCAATTTTGTACCATGGTCACTCCTGAGTTGCTTGACAGGTGCATCTTTCTGCAATTCTTCCCTCTTGATTAGATTAATAATCTCTTCAGGAGCATCACTTTTAGCTTTAAGAAAGATGATCCAAGTATACCTTGTGTATTCATCCACAACCACAAGTGTATACTTCTTTCCACCCAAACTGCTAATGCTCATGGGTCCAAACAGTTCCATATGGAGCATATGCAGTGGTTGATCAATTGTAGCTAACAATTTGGATGGAAAATGGTTCTTGGTCTGTTTCCCTAGTGTACATGCAGGACAAAGTTTGTCTTTTGCAAATGTAACATCAGGCAGACCTCTAACCAGTTTCTTCTTTGACAGGAGGTTAATATTTTTGAAGTTCAGGTGGGATAACCTCCTATGCCATAGCCAGCTTAGTTCTGGCACAGACTGAGTATAGAGACAGGTCTCTACATTGTTGTCTGCAGAAGAAAGATCCAAGAGATAGATATCTCTTTCTCGTTTGGCAACTAATATAGGTTTGCCTTTGGAATTATAGATAACAGCAGCCTTCTTTCTGATTCTGATTTCACCATCATCATCACAGATCTGGCTAGCACTAAGCAGGTTATGCTTTAATCCCTCAACATAGGCCACCTTTGTTATTCTGATGTTGCCAGCCTTCACCACACCATAACCTTTTATCTTGGCAACAGAGTTGTCACCATATTTGACAGAAGGTCCTTCTTCTTCTACAAACTCTGACAGATTCTTCAAGGAACCTGTCATGTGTCTTGAGCATCCACTGTCTAGGTACCATTTGCTGTTACCCTGCACAGGACAAACAAAATCAATTAGTTACTTTTGGGAACCCATCTTTTGATGGGTTCTTTAGAGTTGGTTGAAGTCAATTTTTGATGCTAAGTCTGTGAAGTTGACTTTTAACCTCTCTATTTTTGATTTTGTTGTTTGTAGAAGACATTTGTTTGATCAAAGCAGCCTTTGGCTGTTTAAGAATGGACTTTGTGCATTTAATACCTTCATGTCCCAGATTTCCACAGTTGTAACATTTTCTGTTCAACATAATGGTCCTTTTGGATTTTGGGTTATTATTTGCACTAGATCCTCTGTTAAACTCTTGTTTTGACTCAACAAATGTTTTAAAATCTGTGGTTAACTTCATTAAATTTTCACTAAGCAGCTTAATGGTCTCAGTCTGGTTGTTAAGATTTGACTTTTGAGAGTCAGACTGAGTGTTAACACAAACAGATTTGGAGTTAAGTTTGCCAGACTGAAAATTTATTTTTCCAGACTGACAGTTAGATCTCACAGACTGAGATCTTTTTAACTCCTTTGTTACTGGTTTTATGCCTTTAGATTTATCATTTGGCATATTATTGTCTGGACCAGTTACAGACTGAGATGTGGAAGGTTCAAACACATTGTAACCTTTCTGTTTATTCTTGATTCCTTTTACCTCTTTTTGTCTTTTTAAAGATGGACTGTGGGAATATTAACTTTGCCTTTTATAAATCTTTTCTTTTCAAGTTCTATAGTTTCTAAAGATTCATTAGTGATTATAAGATCAGACTGTTCAGATTGAGAAGTTTCACAAACTGAAATTTCTGAGTCTGTGTCTTCAGAGTCTGGCTCTGTCTCATATACTAGTTCTTTAGTAACTATTTTTGGTCTAACAAAAGCATTTGTCAATATAACTTTGTCTTCCACAGTATGACTAAAAGTATGAGGTAAAATCTCAGGTACAAATATAGTAGGTTTTGAGTTTATTTCTGAATTTATGTGACTTTTAAGATCAAACTCATCACCTATGACCGCTTGTATCTGAGCTGGAATCTGTTTGGATAAACAATCCACATTTTTAAGTGATGAAATACACCAAGATTTACAGATCCTTTCATAATGATCAGCTTTGTTTTTATAAGCTTCTTTTTCCAGCTTGATCTTTTTGAGAAGGTCATATTGAGCATCAAGCTCAAGTTTGTACTGTTTATTTTGGTTTATTTCATTCACTTTTGATTGTAGATCTTTTTGAACTTGACTGAGTTTGTTTTTTAAATCTTGTATTTCCTCCAGTCTTTTCAAAAAATCTACATAGATGTGTTCAAACATTTTCTGTTTTTCTGCATCACTATAGTAAAGTTTAAAATGATTTACATTGTAAGCAGATCCTCTGTCCCAGTCTGGATGAACACGTGCCTTTTCTGCAAATTTGACATCTTTGTCAAACTGGCTCTCTGTGATAGCCATTAAGCACATATCTTCATCATCCTCAAATGATGAAGATTCTTCATCTATCCATTGTTCAACAACCAAAACTTTCTCTAGTTTCTTTGATTGTTGTTTCTCTCCAATTTTCTTGGAGTTGAAGTACTTTTTCTTGTACTTCTTGGCGTTTTCTTCCCACTTATCAGAACTTGAAGATTCTGCAATCTTCACTCTGCAGTCAGAAGAAATATGACCAACTTGCCCACATTTATAGCAAGTAGCTTTCTTAGGATCAAAAGTTGGCCTTCCTTTTGAACCTTTGAATCTTGCTTTTTCTAACCTTTGGGCTAGCAATGCCATTTCAGCTTCTAGAGACTCAATTTCATCATCTGATTCTGAGTCTGTAAGAGTAAGATGGTAATCTGCTCTAGAGAAAAGTTCTCTATTTTTCCTTGTTGTTGCAACAAGGGCAGCAGATGGATCTTTTGCAATCCTTTTGGCATTTAGATCCTTTCTGGCTTTGGTTTCTTCAAAATTTAGTAGAAGTCCAAACAAGCCAGAGAGATCATATGTCTCCAATTTTTCACTTACAATTAATGAAGTGATAACTTCAGAAAAAGTGTTTGGAATGACATCAACAAATTTTGCACAGATTTCAAACTGTCCCTTGATGATATTATACCTTTCAAGATCATTGATTAAGATCTGAAATCTGGTATGAATATCAGTTAATGACTCATTTTGGCCAGCAGAGAAGTTCTCATAATTTCTTATAAGATTCTTCTTCTTTTGGGATTGTACCAAACTTACACCATCATATTGGTCAGTTAGCATATCCCATATGGCTTTAGCAGTTTTGCAGCCAGATATCTTAGCAAAGATAGGCTCAGTAACTGCATTGCCCAGTATGGATTTGGCCTTAAAGTCTAAAGCATATAGTTGCCTGTCTAGATCAGTCCAGGTATTTTTGGCAGCCTCAACAAATTTTTCAGGTGTCAAAATAATACCATTTGCATCTAAAGTTGCAGGAACTATTCTGCCAGGAATAATGGGTCCTTCCTGAATGACTCTAAGCATTTCATCATGAATGCTAGCAAGAAACCATTCAGCTTTCAATTTCCAGTGGGTAAAATTTACACCATTGAAGATTGGAATTCCCTTCCCAGCCATAGCAATAGAAGAAGTCATTTTTCAAGGAAGAAAATGTAGAGAAAAAAATGGGTTTAGATAATTGTTTGATAAACTGGGTTCCTTTGATCGTTAAAGATTAAATCTTTATTTGCTCTGATACCAGTTGTTGGGTCACAAGGTTCCCAAAACTTAGATACAGATTAAATAACAGTTATCTCAACGTGTTAGTTTATATCCAAGTTTTATATCAAACAAGTTTAAATTAATCTTGGCGGAAAACAAGATTAATTTTGACACAGAGTTTATTATGAATCAAAGTATTATTCACAATAAAGTATTTGTCTCACACAGATGACAAAGTATTCAAACCCACACAGATGGTTTGAATACGATCCAAGTATTAGTATATTAAGATACAATTATCACAACAAACTTTAACAGTTAGTGTGGTAATACTTTGAGCCTAAGCTTAAAGGTCTTGTATACTATTTTGCTTTTAGTGCTTGGTTTTCTTGGATACTTGGATAGTGCTTTTGAGCTGCTATTTATAGAGTTGAGTATCAACTTCTATTAACCAGCTCAGTCAGTTGTCCAAGGGATAACACATTCATCTTGGGCAACTTTGCACTCTACCCTTTTTGCTTTTCTTGGAAATAGAAAAAGCAAAAGGTAAAAGGTTTCTTTGCTGAAAAAGTAACCTTTATCCAATGTTTGACTTTACTCAAACATCTCTTCAGTTGTACCATAGCCTTGGGAAAGAAGAACTCCTTTTGTACGATTGTACTTTCATTCTTCAATCTGTGCTCTTCAGTCTGTGCTCTCAGTCAGTGATCTTCAATCTGTGATCATCAGTCTGTGATCTTCAGTCTGTGAAGTCTTTTGTCTTCAATCTTCATTCTTCAGATGATGAATCCATAAGTCTTCAAGTAGAGCATGGCTTTCAGTCTGTGGGATTTCTTCAGTCTGTGCAGCACAGACTCAGAAGCAATTCTTCAGTCTGTGTAGCACAGACTCAGAAACACAGACTCAGGAATTCACTAAGTTTTTCCTGAATACAACTGAGATAGATTTTGACTCTTCAGATTTATAACTTAGGTTTGATCATTGTTTTTCCCAACAGATACAGACCGGATTATTCAAATATGTGAGGTTTGTTATGGTGCTCAAGAGCATGATTTTCTCGGTTTAGGTAGATGGGTAATAAACGGTATCGCATCAGTTTAGTAATCGACAGTGGGAGTTATCGAAGGGGTTTGTTATCACTCGCTGGTCGAGTATTCCATGTTCTTGGGATGATTAGGCATGTTTGAGTTTCTACACTTGGAGATATTGGTTGTATAAGATGTCGGGTATTGATTGATCTTTGGTTCAACGATAGTGCAGATCTTCTACAGGAATCAATTGAGAAATTTCAAGTGAGTTAGAGGCGGATAACCGTGCAAGTCCCGGTGTTTTAAGTTTTTGGATATTGTTGAGAGTGTCGGTAGCTCTTGGAAATTCGGTAACCGAGGGAAATATCGAAGCAAGTGGAAGTCTTGAGGCGGTTGTGCGATTAGTGGATCTCAAGCTTCTACAGGTTTAGTGTGCGGATTCCGTTAACACTGGAGCGTTCAAATTTATACTCTCCAATGAAAAAGTAATTTGCGACTGACCGTGTATTATTCGCCATAGTCTTCTCAAGAGAACCACAGTTATTATTTTAATCCGTACATTGGGACCAGGCTCAGTGAGAGAAGATGTGTTCATAGAAACCGTACCTACATTTTCGGGTCAATGTACCAACGGGAAAACGAATGTTGAAGAAGTAGATTTTCAAGGTTGTGATTACATTCTCATGGAAATCATGATGATGATCTAAGTGTAGTTCTATTGGCAATTTTATGATTGATGTGAAGGAAAATCGGATAGACAGAATTTTGTACGGGCAGTCGATGACACGTTGGTCGCAGGATTAGAGGTGGTTGTAATCGATGAATTGAAGAGATTGGTGTTTCTTGATAGAATCCTTTGTTTAGAGTTTCGAACACTTCAAAGTATCTTCGTGGGCGAGAAGATGGTGGTAGATATAATCGGAGAGTGGTGCCAGCTTCATGATGTAAGTGTTCTAGTAGATTTGTATCGAAAGTCTTCTGACTTTTTGTGGTCGAGCGGTGTGTCCCGAATGGTATTTCGACGGTATGAACTTTGAACGGGTAACATTGGTGAAGGGACGAGATTGTGAAGGATTACTAATTTTGGGGTTCATTTAATTTTCATGTGGGAGATTGTTGAGATGTAAAAATTAAATTGAACGGAAGAAAATGAATTGGATTTGCTATCTGAGATCGAGACTCAATTGTGCCAAGTAGAGACTCGATTGGTAGAAGATAGCGACTCGATTGTGAAAGATCGCAACTCGATTGTGTAGGATCACGACTCGATCCTTGAGTCGGCTAGAAAGCATTTTTTCTTATTCTGCAAGTTTGTCTTTCCTATATGATTGAACCATATGTAATTGTAACCCCTAGATTATGAAAATAAAAGAAAAAAAATCTTGGTTTGGCCCCGTGGACTAAACCAATTTTCAAGTTGGAGATTGGACATAATCACGTTAAATCTCTGTGTTCATTTTATTCGTTTATCTTGTTTGCTTGATTATTATTCTTTTATTGTTAATGGGTGTAATGCAATTACACGAGCGTTTGTTGGATTTACTTTTCGCTAACAATAGATTAATGTTCGTTGGATGTTTTCGCTACAAATCCTAACATTTGTATCCTATAATGCTATCTTATAATGATATAACGTTATAGATATGATTAATTCTACATTCTTAGCCATCAGTATATATTGTCTATCAAATAAAGTATTAGCTATTGCCGCTGCACATATGATGAGGATGAGGACGAGGATGAAGTGTATTTTATATGCATTTTAGTGATTACGTTTTAGACAAAATCATTTCGTATGTCTTACCCTGTGTCTTCATAGTCTTATGATATATTTAAATTTATTATCTTTTATCTTAAAAGTTATATATATAATTCAATATTCAACGTACAAATAATAGGTTCTTACAAAAATATAACAAACCAAGCAACAATTATGTAGTCTTGATATACGGAGTTTACATTTTTTCTATGACATTTCCATGGGTATGGTGACTCAAGGATTAAAAAAAATAACAAAACGAATTCTCATCTCTTGGTGTATACCTTGGTCATTATTTTACTTTATATTGAAAATGCGACATTGATAGAAATAGGAAAGTAAAGTTTGTCTTGCACTGTTGGACATCAAATTCCTCTAACATGTTTAAGATTGTAAAGTTCCTTAGTAATTTATAGAATCTTTTCTTTATTTCAAATGTCAGCCTACTTAGTGTTAACGTTCAATTGTCGTTCAATTGTCATTGACTATATTATGTTATACTGATGTGACACCCGACATTTTAGGACATCATTTGTACCTAACCAAAACATTATGACGTGTATTTAGTTCTATTTTAGACTAAATATCTGTAACATTTTGTGTATATATATATATATACACACTTACGCAATTGTTTTTAGTTGCGCGATTTCAATCGGATGGAATCCGACTCAGTAAATACGGACGTTGGTGAAAACTTTCTTAAGTAACATGAATCTAATTTTAATTAAATAGTAATTATTTACAATATATTATTATTGTACGATAATATACGAACACATTACGTTTTGCATAAAACGTACCATACGCAACGAAAACGCGCGAATCGAACCCGACACCGAAAGAAACCCGTCAAATATCTTGAAAACGAGTCACGAAAACGACCCAAAACTGATGAAATAAACCGAAGGGATTGATTTTGTATAAACTTTGAAACGACGCTTTCGGGTTAATCACAAAACATAACGATAATTTTCCTAAGCTCTAAAAACATATTTAAGACTTCCTAAAAGTTTCGGGTCAAACCGAGCACGTTTGACCGAGTTCCCGAACAACTAAAAACATCAGGTCGTCTGTGTCGCAGATGACCCAAAACCATTGCGACACAAGCCTTGTGTCGCAACCTCTAAAATCCGCAGTACCAACCTGCGACACAACCCTTGGGTTGCAACTATTATAACAAGCAGTGTTAACCTGCGACACTAACCCCTGTGTCGCACATTTATTTAAATTCACGACCTGCGACCCAAATACTTATGTCGCACAATTATCTGAAATGTACACGCCGCGACACTACATCTGTGTTGCAACAATTCACAGCGACACAACCATTGTGTCGCATAACAGTCTGATTTAAAAACATGTTTTCACAAAGTATCGTTTTCGCGAGACAACAACTATACTATATACGACGCCATTCGTACACGCAATACATGTACTCTTATAAGTATACAATGAAACAAAACATAATAATAATGTCTTCGGGAATTATTATTACAAAACATCACCAACGGGCCGTACATATTTACTAAACACAAACGATAAACAAACACTTGGACATAACTAGTTGAATGGACAACTAGCATGAATGATCTTTTGAGACATTCACTCATACATAACCTTATGCGTTTAGGGCACTAGAAGGTTACACTTTGGATATACGTTTATTGATTTAAACGCACGCTTTCAAGACTCAGGTGAGTCTCATAGCCCCGTTTTTACTGTTGTAACTATTGGGGTGAGAATACATACACTGTTTTCATGAACACGAGTACAGATTGACACCTATACGGATTGCATGAGTGTTTTACTTTCATAATCCACACAAAAGTCCTCTACACATCATAGTTTCGTTAGTATGGATCTTAGCGCGAGTTTTGAAGAATAGATCTATTTGGGATTGACCATCCCCGTCCAGGTTAGTAGCTCTAACAGGTCAAACGGGCGCTTTATTATTCGTACATACGGGTGTTCTGGATTAGACACTTGCAGAGGCAAACTCACATTGGTTAAGCTTCGGACTATGAGCTCATGGCAGTAGTATACATTTATTTATCGTAGTTTTGCGATACAAACAACATGGAAATCTCGTGGTTCACATTGATACTTTGATAACTAAACCTATGAACTCACCAACATTATTGTTGACATTTTAGTATGTATTTCTCAGGTTCACAGCAACAGTAGGATTCCTTCAGGGAGACCGCACACTAAAGTCGCATGATTTCACAATTGCATTATTGGAGATTCCTTCGCATTACTTTTTGTAAACTGTTATGTAATAGAATCTCCCGTCTTAAACGTGGACTCTAGGGAAACAATATTTTTGTGACATGTAAACAATACATTCCAACATTTTATATAAATGGAACGTACTATTTTTCAAACGACTCATTTAGAGGTCGTTCGTTATATCCTCTTGTGATGATTCCTGATTTCGTCTCGCCCCGCGTTAACTTCCGTTGCATCATAATTTGGGGGTGCGACAGATTGGTATCAGAGCCATAGTTATAGCGAACTAGGTTGCATTAGTTGGCCTAAACTATAACTTTTAAGTAGTATTCCTCATTAGGCATAACTAGCTCAGGAATTTCATCATTCAACTTTAATTTAACATAGCCTGATCAACTATGTACAATTAAAGGAGGATCGATGCAAGGTCTGATATGGTTATGACAAACGAGAATACATTAGAAAACAAGATGATACACATGTGTGCACTACTTGTTGGACTATTATATATACATTAGATATATATATATATATATATATATATATATATATATATATATATATAGGTCTTACTGATAATACTCTGACTACAGAATGACAGATTTCCCTATCAGAATGACAACCAACGAGGGGGACGAGACTCAAAACTCACCCACCCGTGCTCTTTCGGGATCTCGCCGCGCGCGCACCAGTAATGATACTAGATCCAATCAGGCTAGACCTTGATCAAGGAGCACTTCCACTACAGACTCACAAGCCAGAGGCCGCCGCCAAACAGAAGCTCGTGAGTGGAATTGGCTATCCAATGCATTAGAAACATGGAGGCGCGAAGAAGGAATGCGGTCTACTGCGGAACCTATGGACATCTCTCCATACACCCAAGAGCCCACGCGCCACACCGTCGCAGTACTAGCCGCAAGACTCCACCGCCGCGAGAGGAGGCTTGATGCGATGGAGGTGGAACAAAACGAGACATGGGATCGTATAGCACAATTTTACTAAAACCAGGAAGATATTGCAGAGGTTGTGAATCTCACCAATGACCTATCAACCGATACGAGGGACGAACTCATGGAATTACGGATAAGAATGCAGCAATGTGAGCAACGCTCGCAGGAAGCTGAACAACTCTCCCGTCAAATGGAACCGCGACTAACCCTAGCCGAAGAAAATGCCAGACAACCTGGTAGACTAGCAGAGTCAGTCGATCGAGTCATCGATCTCATACCCCGAATAGGCCGACGTTAGAATTTGCTCGACAATCGATAGATAGCCTACTGGGACGAAGTGTACCCAACTATGTACTTGTATTAAACTCTTGTAAACGGCCGGAAGTAAACATTCCCGGCATGTTTCGTAAACTTCGAATTCTGTAATCTTTTGAACTCGTATCTCGAATGACTTCTAATCGTAGTATCTTACATCGTTGATTGTCACCTTGTGTCGTTGTATATTATCCCCCGTATATACATTTGTGATAATCTTAATCCTTGTGCAAACTGTCTCATATGTACTTTAATCCCTTTCATTTAATAATCATGCCGCCGCGAAGACAAACTTACACCCCTGCTGAAATAGCCCTACTCATTTCTCAAGGAGTTGCCGATGCTCTGGCAGCTCAAGGAGCAAACAGAAACAGTGGGTCGAACCCACAGGGTGGCAGCGAAGATACCACAAACACGATACCCACAGCCAAACCTTGCTCCTACAAAGAGTTCCTAAGCTGCAAGCCCTTAAACTTCAAGGGTACTGAAGGAGCCATCGGTCTGCTGCGATGGTTTGAAAAGATGGAATCTGTATTCCGGATTTGCAATTGCACTGAAGAGTCAAGGTCAAATATTCCACCTGAACCCTCATAGATGGTGCACTCACCTGGTGGAACACCTATGCTCAAACCATGGGGATTGACGCTGCCTACCAACTCCCATGGGAGAAGCTGAAAAAGATGATGACAGAAGAATATTGTCCCCGAGAAGAGCTACAACAACTGGAAGTAGAGTTCTGGAACCTCACAGTCAAGAGAGAGGACATCACTGGCTACACTACTCGATTTCACCGGTTGGCACTCCTCTGCCCGACGATGGTGGATCCTGAGTATAAAAAAATCAAGCGATACATCTCGGGACTCCTAGCGAAGATTCAGGGTATGGTAATAGCATCCAACACAGGAACGATTCAGAGTGCCTTCTGCATGGCACATAGTTTAATGGCACAGGTGGTCCGTCGTGGGACACCTGCAGAGAAGAACACTGGAAACCGAACTAGTGATAATAAAAGAAGGTGGGAAGACAACCCCAGCAACAACAACAACCAACACCAACAGAACAAGAGGTCCTAGAGTGTCAGGGCCTATACCTCAGGGTTTGGGGAAAAGAAAGGGTATACTAGAACCAATCCCTTCTGCTCCAAATGCAACCGCCACCATGAGGATCCCTGTGGCGCCCCTTGCAACAAATGTAAGCGCTACGGGCACCAAACTAGGGATTGCAGAACCCCCAACCCAAACAACAACCCTAACACACCGAGAGCCTGTTTCGAGTGTGGCAACCCGAGGCATTTTAGGAATGAATGCCCAAAGCTGAAGAACAACAACAACTAGAAGAACAACAACAATAATGCTCGCGGTAGATCTTTCGTGATGAACTCCGGGGAAGCCCGCCAAGACCCTAATGTGGTCACGGGTACGTTCCTACTCAATAACTTAACTGCATCTGTCTTATTTGATACTGGTGCTGATAAGAGTTTCATATCCGATAAGTTTAGCCAATTACTCGATATCACGCCCACTGCCTTAGATGCTAAGTACACCGTAGAACTAGCTAACGGCAAACTGATTGAAGCTAACAGTGTAATTCAAAATGTCACTCTAAACCTAGCAAACGAACATTTTCCCATAGACTTAATTCCCATCGAAATCGGGAGCTTTGACATCATCGTCGGTATGGATTGGTTATCCAAAAACCGCGTCGACATCGTCTGCCATGAAAAACTCGTCCGTATTCCTATCGTCACTGGTGGAACCTTAATCATACAAGGGGAGACCGGGGGATCGAGAGTAAATACTATCTCATGCATGAAAACTCGAAAATATCTGAGAAAAAGATATCAGGCAATCCTGGCACACGTAACTGAGAAGAAGTCGGAGGAGAAGCGACTTGAAGACGTGCCCATCGTACGTGATTTTCCTGAAGTCTTTCTTGAAGACTTGCCTGGCCTTTCGCCGGCTCGACAAGTCGAATTTCAAATCGATCTAGTGCCCGGCGTACTCCTTACCGTTTAGCCCCTTCCGAGTTGCAGGAGTTGTCTACCAAATTACAGGAACTCCTAGACAAGGGATTCATTCGACCAAGTTCCTCACCGTGGGGAGCTCCGGTCCTCTTCGTGAAAAAGAAAGACGGATCCTTTCGAATGTGTATCGACTACCGTGAACTAAACAAGCTAACCATAAAGAATCGGTACCCATTCCCTCGAATCGATGACTTATTTGACCAACTTCAGGGATCAAGTGTTTACTCGAAAATCGACCTACGATCAGGATACCACCAATTGCGTGTTCAAAACGACGATATTCTGAAAACAGCATTCCGAACTCGATACGGTCACTACGAATTCCAAGTCATGCCATTCGGCTTAACCAACGCACCAGCTGTATACATGGACCTTATGAATCGGGTGTGCAAACCATATCTAGACAAGTTCGTTATCGTATTCATCGACAACATCTTGATTTACTCTCGCAACGAACAAGAACACGACCAACACCTGAAAACCATGCTAGAATTACTCAAGCGCGAAGAGTTATACGCCAAATTCTCTAAGTGCGAATTCAGGATTCGAACCGTACAATTCCTAGGACATGTTATAGACAGTTAAGGAATACATGTCGATCCATCAAAAATCGAGGCTATCAAGTTCTGGCAAGCACCTACAACCCCAACCGAAGTACGTCAATTCTTAGGTCTCGCTGGATATTATCGACGATTCATCGAGAATTTCTCAAAAATAGCCCAACCATTAACCACCCTGACTCAAAAGGAAAAGAAGTTCGATTGGACTGACAAAAAAGAGTCAGCATTTCAGCTATTAAAGCAGAAACTTTGCAGCGCACTAATTTTGTCCTTACCCGAAGGCAACGATGACCTCGTGGTTTACTGCGACGCCTCACACCAAGGACTTGGTTGTGTGTTAATGCAAAGAGAAAAAGTCATAGCCTACGCTTCCCGACAATTGAAAGTCCATGAGAAAAACTATACGACTCACGACCTGGAGTTAGGAGCCGTAGTTTTCGCGCTTAAAATTTGGAGACACTACTTATATGGTACCAGGTGTACTATCTTCACCGACTACAAAAGTCTCGAACACATCTTTGATCAGAAGGATCTTAACATGAGGCAACGCCGATGGGTCGATCTACTTACTGATTACGACTGCGAAATTCGCTACCACCCAGGCAAGGCCAACGTTGTTGCCGACGCCTTGAGTCGAAAATAACGAGCGAAACCACTTCGAGTTCGAGCCCTCGGTATGACCATACATAATAATCTCACCACTCAAATTCATGCCGCACAAATCGAAGCACTCAAGGAGAAAAATGTGAAGAACGAAAACTTACGGGGCATGGATAAACAATTCGAAATCAAACCAGATGGAGCCAAATACATCTCTAACAGAATATGGTTACCAAGTTTCGAGAACCTAAGAGATTTGGTGATGGACGAAGCTCACAAATCTCGATACTTTATACATCCTGGATCTGACAAGATGTATCACGACATTAAAGAGTCGTATTGGTGGCCCAACATGAAAGCTGACATAGCTACTTATGTCAGTAAGTGCCTTACCTGCTCGAAGGTTAAGGCCGAATATCAGAAACCCTCCGGATTGCTACAACAACCCGAGATACCCCAATGGAAATGGGAACAGATAACCATGGAATTTATTACTAAGTTACTGAAAACACCGAGCGGTTACGATACCATTTGGGTGATTGTTGACCGTCTCACCAAATCTGCTCATTTCCTAGCAATCAAGGAAACCGACAAGATGGAGTGTTTGACTCGCATCTACAAAAAGGAGATTGTCGCTCGACACAGGGTGCCCATCTCAATCATCTCGGATAGAGATAGCCGTTTCACTTCTCGCTTTTGGCAATCATTACAAAAATCTCTAGGTACTCGTTTGGATATGAGCACTGCCTATCACCCGCAAACCGACGGCCAAAGCGAACGAACCATTTAAACACTAGAAAACATGCTACGAGCTTGCGTAGTTGACTTCGGTAAAAACTGGGAAAACCACAACCCTTGTGCGAGTTTTCGTACAACAACAGTTATCATACCAGCATTAAGGATGCACCATTCGAGGCTCTTTATGGGAGGAAATGCCGATCATCTATCGGTTGGACTGAGGTGGGAGATAGCCAACTCACCGGTCCTGAAATCATTCACGAAACAACCGAGAAAATCGTAGGTATCCAAAACCGGCTGAAAGCCGTACATGATCATCAAAAAAGTTATGCTGACGTGAGACGCAAACACCTCGAGTTTCAAGTCGGGGACAAAGTAGTCTTGAAAGTGTCGCCTTGGAAAGGCGTCATTCGTTTTGGTAAACGCGGAAAGCTTAACCCTAGGTACATTGGACCGTTTGAAATTCTAGAAAGAATTGGTCTGGTGGCATATCGACTGCAGCTACCTCAAGAATCAGTAGCGTGCGCAACACTTTTCACATTTCTAACCTTAAGAAATGTCTGTCTCACGAGACACTCATTGTTCCACTCGACGAAATCCAAATCGATGACAGACTTCATTTCATCGAGGAACCCGTTGAAATCTTGGACCGAGAGGTCAAACGTTTAAAACAGAGTCGCATTCCCGTCGTTAAGGTCCGGTGGAATTCTAGACGAGGTCCTGAATTCACTTGGGAACGAGAAGATCAGATACGTCAGAAATACCCACACCTCTTCTTGGACCCCACACAGACCGCGACCACAAACTAAATTTCGGGACGAAATTCCTCTAACAAGGGGAGAATGTGACACCCGACATTTTAGGACATCATTTGTACCTAACCAAAACATTATGACGTGTATTTAGTTCTATTTTAGACTAAATATCTGTAAGATTTTGTGTGTATGTATATATATATATATATATATATATATATATATATATATATATATATATATATAGACTTACGCAATTGTTTTTAATTGCACGATTTCAAACGGATGGAATCCGAATCGGTAAATACGGACGTTGGTGAAAACTTTCTTAAGTAACATGAATCTAATTTTAATTAAATAGTAATTATTTACATTATATTATTATTGTACGATAATATATGAACATATTACGTTTTGCATAAAACGTACCATACGCGACGAAAACAAGCGAATCGAACCCGATACCGAAAGAAACCCGTCAAATATCTTGAAAAGGTTCAATAAAGTATTTAAAAATATTTAGTCACTTTAAAATAACAATTACGTATTCAAAATTTAAAACACGAAAACTAAACGTTAACGATTAAATTATAACGCGCACGATTAACGTTTAATCGATCAAAAAACGTAACACGAAATCGAGGAGCGAGTCATGAGCCCAAGACCACATTGGGCCAAGCCCAAGCCGGCCCAGTCAGGCCCAAGAAACCGGCCCAAATGCCCTCCCCCTCCTTTTTTGGTTAAATCCCACACCCTTTATCAATTTCCCTCATTCAACACATACCAAACCACCACTTACTCCTTGTGTTCTCTGCCCTCTCTCTATTTCCAGCCACCATCCACCACCACAACACCTCCCTCAGCCTTCTCCAAGAGTCCTAGTCATCACAAACATCATTTACCTCGTCAAGAAGAAGGAGAACAAGCGAAGGATACGAAAACAGGACTTAAGCGGCCCTTCTTTCTCATTTCGACTCTAGATCACGTTTTTGTTGTAAGAATCTCTTCTAAACTCATTAATTTTCCTTGGATAATGCTAATATACATGTTAGATATTCGTTTTTGCTAATTATGTCCAAGATCTAAACTGAAAATCATTGGATAATACGAAAAACCCGTCGGATAATGCTGTTAACCGCTGGACAAAACTTAACCCGACTTTGATCTATGATATCTAACTCATTTCTCAACCAAATCGAGTGATTCTTGAGCCTAAAATCAAGTTTAGGATGTTAGCTTTCGAACCCATGTGGTTTTGTATTTTTCTGAGGTCGTTTGGTAGGGGAAAACGAATTTACAAAAGTACGTGTCCGGACTGTCCTCTTGGACAGAAAATTTGACCAACTTTGGGAAGACATATGTCGAGATCTACAAACCCAAATCGACTGAAACCACTTGGAAAAGTTCACATTTTCTGTTACCTTTAAAACTAGTACTATTTCGCTCTTTGAAGTTTTGTAAATCGTGAGATATGGACTAAACACTGAGCAAAGGTCAGGAAATCGACCCACTGGACACATGTTTGATTCTTGGACGATTTCGTGACTTGTACTTGACCAAAAATTATGGAAAAATATGTTTTGGAAAGGTAAAACATAGGGAATATCGTGAAATTTTCTTGGATTTTATTTCGAAGCTTTGATTTGTCAAAACGGGTCACGAAAATGACCCAAAACTAATGAAATAAACCGAAGGGACTGATTTTGTATAAACTTGGAAACAACACTTTCGGGTTAACCACAAAACATAACGATAATTTTCCTAAGCTCTAAAAACATATTTAAGACTTTCCTAAAAGTTTCGGGCCAAACCGAGCACATTTGACCGAGTTCCCGAACAACGAAAACACATCAGGTCGTCTGTGTCGCAGATGGTCCAAAACCATTGCGACACAAGCCCTGTGTCGCAACCTCTAAAATCCGCAGTACCAACCTGCGACACAACCCTTGGGTCGCAACTATTATGACAAGCAGTGTTAACCTGCGACACTAACTGCTGTGTCGCACATTTATTTAAATTCACGACCTGCGACACAAATCCTTATGTCGCACAATTATCTTAAATGTACATGCCGCGACACTACATCTGTGTCGCAACAATTCACAGCGACACAACCATTGTGTCGCATAACAGTCTGATTTAAAAACATGTTTTCACAAAGTATCGTTTTCGCGAGACAACAACTATACTATATACGACACCATTCGTACACGCAATACATGTACTCTTATAAGTATACAATGAAACAAAACATAATAATAATGTCTTCGGGAATTATTATTACAAAACATCACCAACGGGCCGTACATATTTACTAAACACAAACGATAAACAAACACTTGGACATAACTAGTTGAATGGACAACTAGCATGAATGATCTTTTGAGACATTCACTCATACATAACCTTATGCGTTTAGGGCACTAGAAGGTTACACTTTGGATATACGTTTATTGATTTAAATGCACGCTTTCAAGACTCAGGTGAGTCTCATAGCCCCGTTTTTACTGTTTTAACTATTGGGGTGAGAATACATACACTGTTTTCATGAACACGAGTACAGATTGACACCTATACGGATTGCATGAGTGTTTTACTTTCGTTATTATGGATCTTAGCGCGAGTTTTGAAGAATAGATCTATTTGGGATTGACCATCCCCGTCCAGGTTAGTAGCTCTAACAGGTCAAATGGGCGCTTTATTATTCGTACATACGGGTGTTCTGGATTAGACACTTGCAGAGGCAAACTCACATCGGTTAAGCTTCGGACTATGAGCTCATGGCAGTAGTATACATTTATTTATCGTAGTTTTGCGATACAAACAACATGGAAATCTCGTGGTTCACATTGATACTTTGATAACTAAACCTATGAACTCACCAACATTATTGTTGACATTTTAGTATGTATTTCTCAGGTTCACAATAACAGTAGGATTCCTTCAGGGGAACCGCACACTAGAGTCGCATGATTTCACAATTGCATTATTGGAGATTCCTTCGCATTACTTTTTGTAAACTGTTATGTAATAGAATCTCCCATCTTAAACGTGGACTCTAGGGAAACAATATTTTTGTGACATGTAAACAATACATTCCAACATTTTATATAAATGGAACGTACTATTTTTCAAACAACTCATTTAGAGGTCGTTCGTTATATCCTTGTGTGATGATTCCTGATTTCGTCGCGCCCCGCGTTAACTTCCGTTGCATCATAATTTGGAGGTGCGACAACTGAACATACACTTATCCACATTATAATAGAAAATATTGTTAATTCATTTTAAAAATTGGGTATCGAAAGATGTATTATCTCGTTAAAATACAAATATTTTATTTTTAATACATTTTTAATAATCTATATGTTTTTTCTGCAAACCGTTTATCAGACGGAATTTAACACTAGTATTTAATATTTATAATGTTCAAGGAGGGTAAATAAACGAGTTCCTCATGAACTCAGATGACATGTAAATATTAGAAAAAGTGAACCAAAATTGTAATCAAGTAGGTTAAGGTTAAGGTTTAGGTTTAGCCTGACTAACAAATTTGAAAATTCAAAAGAGTGAAACTCGAAAAAGACACGATTCGATAATTTGAAATTTATCGGTCTAGCCTGACTAACAAACAAGTTGACGCCATTCGTACTCTTATGTTAATTACCGACACCTGAAATTTGAAATTTATCGGCTCAAGTGGTACCGTCACCGCAAACGCCCAGACCTCATAGGAGTTCGAATCTGTGCCTCAGCATATGTGGGTGATTTGTGGACATGTCATTTTCCCGACGTTGATGCTTCTTGCGGATGAGACGAACACGTACCATTGAATTATGATACGAGGATCAGAGGTACCCTCCAAATTATCTTTTCTTTAATGTTACTTTATTACTCATGTTGTATCTCTAATGCCTTGTATCTTACGTGAAACTTTTTTCTAGATCCGTCGCTACTAGATACTAATCCGATTAATGATTTTTCCACTTATAATAAGTTCATACAAAATACTATTAAAGAAACACTTAAACAATCCCATGTCTAAACAAAAATTAAAACACAAAAACCGTTGCTAAAAAACACATTAAACACACCAAATCCGATGGGTATGGATCCAATACACGTTGGCATATAACATGAATAAATGTTTGTCCTATAATAAAAGTTACATGCATTTTTCTCTAATGTCATTTTCTTTGTACCACTATCATAAAATCATGCATCAAGCATATCAAGCATAATAAATGATAAATATGTACGAATGTTACATGAATGTTGCATTTTTTTTAGGAAATCACATTAATTATCGCTTGGGTTTCTTCCATTTTCCCTTTTGATACTGCCAGTTTCATGTCTCTATAGCTTGTAGGTGTGACGAAAAAAACCGGGTCGGAACCCGAAACCGGAAAACAAACTGAAAGCCGAAACCGGTCAAAACCGGTTTTGACCAAAACCGGTTTTGACCTAAACCGGTTCGGTTTTTGTAAAAACCGGCGGTTTGGGAACCGGTTTGGATGTTTCCGTTGGCGAACCGGTTTGGAACCGGTTTTACCCAAACCGAGTTGGAAAACCGGTTAGAAAAATCGGTTTGGAATCGGTTTTTTGAGCTGTTGGAAAATAGCCGTTTTTGATCCTTTTTGTGTTTTTTTTTACCATTTTTCCATCCTAAAATTAGTATAAATAGATACCTTGGGTATGGTTTAGTCACAACACTCAATCTTGCTCATTCTAGTCTTTAAACACTCAAAACGCTTACGATTTACGTACGAAACTCTCAAAACGCTCTCTCTCCGATCTCAAAACGCTCTCAAAATGGCAACTTAAACTTCTTCAACTTCCGCCGGTGTTGGTTCTTTAAATGCACCAACTATTGTTCAAGTTTTGGTAACTAAACGAAATCTGGAGATTTGGTGTAATTACGACAAAGTGTTGTTGTCGGATGGTTCGGCTAAGGCATTTTGTAAACGTTGCGGGAAATTTTTGAAAGCCGACTCCAACTCAACGTTGAAATCACATGCTACAAAGTATTGTGATGGAGTCAAAAGTAATCCGGAGTCGGGTCAAGCAACCATGTCACGGGATGGGGTTACTTTTACATACGAAGCGGAGCGGTGTCGAGAAGCATTTGTCGGCTTTGTGATTCAAGAAGCTTTGCCGTTCAACCACTTCGACAACCCTCAGCTTACTAGGGTCATTCAAAATACTTTTCGACCGCGATATAATCATGTAAGTCGTCTTACTCTTAGACGTGATGCTCTTAAATTGTGGAAAAATGCTAAAAGTCAACTAATAATCGGTTTTGAAAACTTAAATACAAATGTATCATTAACAACCGATGTTTGGTCGACTCCTCATGGTTTGCCCGGTTCGTACCTTTGTGTTACCGCGCATTGGGTTGATCCCGCAAGTTGGCAAATGATGAAACGTACCATTGCTTTTGAAAACTTTGACTATCCTCACACGGGTAAAAACTTATTTTACATGTTACGAGATGTAATGAAAATGTTTAAAATAAAACAAAAAGTTTTTTCAATCTCGTTTGATAACGCGAGTAATAATACAAACGTCATTCAAAGATTAATACTAAAATACGAACCACCTTTGAAAGGCATTTTCTACCATAGTAGATGTGTTGCACACATTATTAACTTGGTTGTGCAAGACGGACTAGTGGTTGAAGAAATAAGCGTAGTAAAAAACGCGTATAAAACTATGTTACAAGATATATTTTGTTCGGGTAAGGCTAGATACAAACATTATATGAGATTGTATAAGGAAACGGATTCCATTTTTTTAACCCCTAAATGGGACATACCCGTAAGATGGAATTCGACTTACAACATGTTTGTATGTGGTTTACGCCAACGCGACACTTTATACGTTTTTCATGATCAACTTGTTCAAAAAGGTCTTGCAACACCATTTTCCTCCAAATATTGGGAGGTTATTCAAAAGATAACCGAATTGCTCAAAATTTTTAAAACCGCAACTACTTTATTATCGGGTGTTTATTATCCCACGAGTCATTTGGTACTTAATCAAATATTTTTAATGAGTTCAAAACTAAGCGAATACGAATTTTGTGGTAATGTATATGTAATAATGGTGGCTCCCATGAAAGCAAAACTACGAAAATATTTTAATGAAATGCCACCGGTAATTAGTTGAGCCGCCGCATTAAACTTATGTTTAAACATTTCCGGGGTGGAATTGCTTATCAATAACATGTAACGATTTGGATTTGAATGATGAGGACCCATTTTTTGCACAAAATACAAAAGACTATTTTAACAAATCTTTTAAAGATTTATTTTGCCATTATTTTCAAAAATATAGTTCAACAACAATGGTTTCTTCTAGTTCAGCTTCCACAATATTTGGTTCATCTTCTTCCCGAGATCCAATGATTAATTTATATAATAGTTTAAGACAAGAAAACCATAAACGGGCAAGGGGTGATAGTGACCAAAGGGCCACTAGCGAATATGGGAGATATACCGGAACGGATTTTTTAGCCTCAATGGAACCAGAAGAATTCACGCATTTTGATATTTTGGCATGGTGGAAAGGGAGGGAATCTCAATTTCCCATTCTAACCATCATGGACCGAGATTTACTAACCGTCCAAGCTTCTACGGTAGCTTCAAAATCCGCTTTTTCTCTTAGTGGCAAGGTATTATCTATACGAAGAACAAGACTCACACCGGCCTCATTAGAGATGTGTATTTGCTTGAAGGATCACTTAGACGCCGCGGAACATATACAAAACGTTTCAAGTCTTGAAGGTGAACTGGAATACGAAGGATATATACACGATCTCGAGGTAGAAGCGGGTATGGCAATATCACTTTCTGATGAAGAAATTGCTCTCGATAAAGCTTCGCGAGAGCCTACCTCCGAAGAAGATTTTGACCTTTGAAGACTATGCAAATTGAAGATGTTAGAAGAATTGAAGATTAATAAAAGTTGTAGATTTTGAAGATTTTGAAGATTTTGAAGAATTATGAAGACTTATTTGTTTCAAGAATATTTTTATGAAGATTTAGAAGACTTTGTTTTAAGTTATTGTTAAGTTATATTTCCATTCTAATGTAGTAGCATTCTGTCGAAATTTTTTTGAAGATTACGTTGTTTTTCCCTAAAACGCTTAACGCTCGAAGAAGATTGAATTATATAGACTTTTTATTTTCAATAATATTTTTATGAAGTTTTAGAAGACTTTGTTTTAAGATATTGTTAAGTTATGTTTTCATACCTAATGTACTAATATTCTATCAAATTTTTTTTGAAGAATACGTTGTTTTTCCCTAAAACGCCCAACGCTCGAAAAAAACATAATTATATAGACTTATTGGTTTCAATAATAATTTTATGAAGATTTAGAATACTTTGTTTTAAGTTAATGTTAAGTTATGTTTCCATACCTAATGTACTAATATTCTATCGAAAATTTTTTGAAGAATACGTAGTTTTTCCCTAAAACGCTCAACGATCGAAAAAAAACAATTATATAGAAAAACCGGTTTGAAACCGATTTTTGTAACCGAACCGGTTCCAAACCGGTCCAAACTGGTTACAATCGGTTAGGGTTTTTTACCCTCTAAAACCGGTTCGGTTCCAAACCGGTTTTTGAAAAAACCGGTTCTTGAGTATTGACTAAAAACCGGTTCGGTTTTTCAACCCGAACCAATTTGACAAAAAAACCGGGTTTGTGCACCTCTAATGGCTTGTGCTCTTTATTTTTCCTTTTAAAGAAAGTTAAATTATTTTCATGTTTTGTTATTGCCATTGTAATGCGTACTAGATATCATCATCAGACCCTACGATATTGATTCATGATCCCAACAACAATTTTGGTTTCTTATTATTGTGAAGAATTGTCATAAGATTTATCATGCAATTTTGAATCACAATTCTGTTCCTCTTTCTGGATCTTTTACATTTCCAACATTTGGATTCGTACGTGAGGAATACTCATCAAATTTGTGTCATTTTGAAGCATGTTTTGTAGCAAGATTATGCAATCTCACATCATAACTGCCATTGTCATTTGTAGATCACTTTGACCGAAGTTTTGAATATTTAATTCATTTTCCATTTCTGGGTCTTCTTTGAGTTCACATATTTGTTGAAAATTTCTAGAGTGAAGATGGGTATAATAAGCACCATTATGGGGTTTTTCGGTTTTGGGATTGGAATCATACTCGGACTTGCGATTGGTTATTTTTTCTTCATCTACATGCAATCATCTGATGTTGAGGTTACTTCTTATATCTTCACTCATGTTTCTTGATATTAAATTATTTGTAAATAGTGACTAAAGTTCATTCATAGGTTGATATTGTTATCTGTATGTTTTACATAATCAAGACACCTGAAATCCGGCCTCTGGTTGAGCAAGACGAACCGGCACTGCAAAGAATGTTCCCCGAGATACCCATTTGGGTGAAAAATCCAGACCATGATCGTGTATGTTTTTGTTAATTACTTCATCAATCTATCAAATAACTTATTTAAATGCGTATTTTCGCTTATTGCTTTTATTGGGATGTTCATTGTTTACGCATAGGTTGATTGGCTTAACAAGTTTATTGAACTAATGTGGCCATACTTAGACAAGGTACCTTAATTGTATTTCCTCGTGTTCTTTTCCTTCTGTTACATCCGGCCAAGAAAACAATAAAATAACATTTTACATGTTTTTGTAGGCAATTTGTAAAACCATACAGACAACAACCGAACCTATGATCAAAGAAAAGACTCCTCAGTACAAAATTGATGAAGTTGAATTTGATTCACTTACATTGGGTTCCTTACCGCCTACTTTTCAAGGTCGAAATTGTTGAAATATCTACCCGCGTTAACCTTTTTGAACTTAAAGTGTTCTTTTATCGATCATTTCTTGCTAAGTTGTGACGTTGGTTTCTTTCAGGAATGAAAGTTTATACTACTGATGAAAAGGAGTTGATTATGGAACCATCCTTCAAATGGGCAGCAAATCCTAACATTCTTGTAGGTATTAAGGCATTTGGGTTGCGACCCACTGTTCAAGTGGTTGACTTGCAAGTATTTGCGTCTCCGCGGATCACTTTAAAGCCATTGGTTCCAACTTTCCCGTGCTTTTGTAAAATTCTAGTTTCTCTCATGGAAAAGGTGAGCAATCTTTCAGAATCAGATGCTAAACTTTAGGACTTATGTGACTATTTTACCAGACAGTAAGGTTAGGTTCGAACCATGGTGCACCAGTGTCGCCATGATTGTTGACTTTAGTATTTTAAAGATAAAAGTCAGAACCTTTGCTAATATATATATATATATATATATATATATTTTTTTTTTTTTCAGCCTTATGTTGATTTTGGAATAAAATTAAGCGGGGCAGATCTCATGTCGATTCCAGGCTTGTATGGGTTCGTCCAGGTATTGTTTTTTTTCTGGTAGTTTTTTTTTTTTTTTTTTCAATCTTCATAAAATTCCATTATATATTTATTAGTGGAAATTGTTGAGTTAAAGATCAGATCTTTGTTATTTGTGTCTCGAACTGTTCATATTGATAAAGATAGAAAATTGAGCCATTTGGGTGTGTCGATACAACATAGATCGAATCCGTGCAGTTATAATGTCAGACAATATTACATGAACAAATAAATTAAAGAAAATAACAAGAACCCGAACACAAAAATTTTGCACGGATTCAGGACTGATGGCCCTCAGTTACTCTGTCTACTTCTGCTTTTTAAATTCCACTGCAGATCATGATGTATAATATCTGGTCGGGTCGTAAATCCATTCGGGTCATTATACAATTCCAACTTAAACAATAACATATACTATAAGCAAATAGGTCGACATTGCCACCTCTGATATGGATGCATCACATTGACGTTTGTTATTCCTCAGGAGACTATCAAAGAACAGGTTGCAAATATGTATTTATGGCCAAAAGTACTCGAGGTACCAGTACTGGATCCTGCAAAGTAAGTATTCGGGCCTATATTTTTTCATTTGCACAAAAAAAAAGTTAACAACAAGATTTACATTCTTAAATGGCAGAGCTATGAAGCGACCCGTTGGAATGTTGAATGTGAAAGTTATAAGAGCAATGAAGCTTAAAAAGAAGGATCTTTTGGGTGCTTCTGATCCTTACGCAAAATTAAAGCTAACCGAAGACAAACTTCCATCCAAAAAAACAACGGTGAAGCACAAGAATTTGAATCCCGAATGGAATGAAGAATTTAATCTAGTTGTGAAAGATCCCGAAGTTCAATCTTTAGAAATCATGGTTTTTGACTGGGAATCGGTATGTTTGACTTAAACTTTGCTAATTTGACATTAAAAAGTCAGGAAGTATGATCATTCTTTGTTAATTATGTAGGTCGGGAAACATGATAAAATGGGCATAAATGTTGTTCCATTGAAAGATCTTACACCTGAAGAGCCAAAAACTCTAACTCTAGATCTTTTAAAGAACATGGACCCGAACGATCCACATAACGAGAAGTCACGGGGCCAAATTGTGATTGAAATGTTGTACAAACCGTTTAGTGAAGACCAAATGACAACTGATATTGAAGAAGTAAGTGCAATGCAAAAGCCTCCTGAGGGAACTCCAGAGGGCGGAGGTTTGCTCGTTATTATAATCCATGAAGGTGAAGACCTCGAAGGAAAACATCACACGAATCCATCCGTTCGTTTGCTTTTTCATGGTGAAGAAAAAAGAACCAAGGTTCGTATTTCTAAATATCATGAGTTTGATGTTAGCATTTTTATTCTTCTAGAAATGCAAACCTACGTCTACCCCACATAATATGTACAATCACACATATATTCTATTTATGTCCTAATGAGACTTGAACCATCAACCTCTTAGTTGATGGGCTCATGAGATACCCCTAGGCCAGAAGGCCCTTTGGTGTTAGATGGTAACATTACTTCAATAACTTCTTAAATTGCTTTTCTTGACAATTTGTTTGGGGTGTTTTGTAGCCTATGAAGAAAAACCGAGATCCAAGATGGGAAGAAGAGTTCACATTTACATTAGAAGAGCCACCAGTGACCGAGAATATGCATTTGGAAGTCGTTAGTACTTCCAAAAGGATGGGACTAATTCATCCAAAGGTACAATTGGTCCTTAACTTCTCAATAAGATATGAAGTACTTTTTTAACATGTTCTTATGTTAGGAATCTCTGGGTTATATCGATATAAACCTTGCGGATGTTGTGGAAAACAAACGGATCAATGAGAAATACCACCTTATCGACTCAAAGAATGGAAAACTTCAAGTGGAGTTGCAATGGAGAGCCTCAAGCTAGATGGCCACCAGCGAAGGGAACTCAGAAATGTCCATTGTCACTTTCCTCAATCGAGTTTAATTAATAAACTTATGTTAGATCAAAAGCCAGCTATTAAAATCGTGACACAGACCGCGGGTATATGACTTCCTTAACTAAACTAGTTTATGCATGCAAAATGTATGTATATGACTTTCAAATGGTTTTATGTAACATTTGAATCATTTGATGAATCATGTTTTATTGTAGGTGGTCATATTTCTTATAGAATTTTTTTTTTTTTTTTTTTTTTCCCTAATCCCAATATGGAACTATATGTAGGGCTGGCAAATCTGGACAGGTCCAAAACTCAACACGTAAATAAACAAGTTTGGGTTGGGACTTTTGACCAACCAACCTGACCCGACCCAAATTGTCACCTGTGAACAACATGTAGACCAAAATGTTGGATATTATGGTTTTCCAAATAATCATTTGATAGTCAACTAAAGCACAATTAAACATAGGAAAGACGTGTAAGATCAATGTGTTTCATAAGATTATCTATTTATTGAATCAACGAACCACGTATTTGTAGGCATGTTATTCTTTAAGAGCACTAATATAATGGTTGGCTTTGTTTTAGTTAAGTTAGAAAGTAAGACAGGCGGCCAAAATTAGCAATGATGTAGATAAAGTCACTAACTCACTATATTACTTCTAGGAATTGTTAGCCGATAAATCAACATACGTATTTATCACGAGGAACATAAATACATTATGTAAAAATATATTGATGATATATAAAACCGTAACCGGGTCTTTTTTTTCATGTAAGATAAGAAGGATTAGTGTCTAGAAATGCATCAAAATTTGAATACGATCTCAATCGTGTGTACTAAACTATTTTTTCTATTGTGTGTATTTAACTTTTAAAAAGTGTATTATTGATGTATTTTACTGATGTGCCATCATTAAGGTGTCATGTAACATCTGTAAAGATTGACACATCATCAAAAGTACTACATAATACACTAAAATACATTTATGAAATTAAGTTGAATACACACAATAGAAGAAAAAATAGTTGGGTACACACAATTGAAGAAAAAATAGATGATAACACACCATTGAGATCGTGTCCAAGTTGAACGCATTTTCAAATACTAATTCCAAGATATATGATGCGTGTTAAGTGGTGATTAAAAATAACAAGTTTTAATTGAATGGAAATACTAAAGTTAACTTTAACACAACCAGACAAGAATACATGTTCGTATTATAGTATAGCTTAGGTAAGACCGAGTCGAACCACAGGGAATCGGTGTAAATTAAAATAATTAATTAAACTTTTAAATTACAAATTACAAATAAATAAGGGTGCATTTTAGTTCCGTACAAACGATTTAAATTAAAAACAATTTAAACTTAAAACAATTAAAAAGATAAAAAGTAACTAAAGATAATCAGATAGAGAAACATGTTTTTACTTAGATTTGTGATTCGTTGATTCAGGTTTCAGATATGCTTATTGAATTGTTGATTATTTATCATGGTGATTTTAACAAATATAGATAGTCTCCTGTTAAGATTAACTAATCTTATATGCTTTAGCTTAATACTAGATTCTCTTGAATACACTAGAATTTCTTCAATGTGTTATTAACCTAAACCTTATTCAATTAATACTATCAACAGATCATTAAGATTCATTCAAAAACCTCGTGTTAACGCAAGTTTATAATTATTGATTAAATAATTATCACATTAATTAGGTTTTATTAATTGCTATTCTCTTAACCTATTACCGGTTACAGTCTCAAGCCACAATTAATTAATAAATTACTTAATTGCAAATAATCAATCAACTCATACAAACCCTAGTTATAGCATAAGTCTTTTGACCACGTTAAGTAACAATTAATCAACACACAATTAATATGGATCTTTCAAATAAACTCAATAACCATTCATAATTCGAATCAACATAAACATATCATAAAACCTTCATCTAATAATCATTCATCTAAGAAAATACAATTAAAGAATTAACTCATGTTCAAAGTAATCAGAACCAGATCTAAAAACATGTAATTACACATTGTAAATAGAAAAGATTAAGAATCAAACCCCAGAAACCGAACTAAATCTTTGTTAGGGTTGAAAACCTTCAAACCCTAGCTTCCTAGCCTCCAACATGCTCTTTTAGTCGACTTCTGAACCCTAGAATCGAATTAAGCTTTACTTAATTCGTATTATAAATTGTATGGTTTATTGGTTGATTATGGCCTCTATTTATAGATTTCAGATCGCGTATCCAACCGCCGGTTGAATAATTCAGCCGCCGGTTGGGTTGGCTTTTTACCCACGAAACCCAGTTTTGACCCGCGCGCTCCAACCGCCTTCCATATTTGAGTTCAACCGCCGGCTGAATCGTAATTTCAGAATGTTCTGTTGTCGGGCCAGGCTTTTTCTTTTTGGGCTTCCATTTAATAAATCCGATTTTAATCCTTATCCTTGGCCCAATAACCTAACCTTTTGGGTTTAATCTTCTCTTTAAGTCCAGTCTTCTTGATTCTTATTTTTCACTTCATTTTCTTCAGTTTTTGAGCCCGTTTTCAATCCTTTACTTTATTTCTTTAATTTAAACACCTTTTTGCAAATATAAACGAAATCAATAATATATATAAATAAATTGCAATAAAAATGCTTAAAAGTAAGGGAATATTATTATAAATATGACATTATTTGATTTTATCAAATATCCCCACACTTAAGTTCTGCTTGTCCTCAAATAGATTAGCTGATAAATACAAAACAAACTAGAAATTCATCTCTCACAAAACATATTTTAAGAATCATTTAATAACTAGGAGATGAGAATTGTATATATTACTTTTTTCGCGAATAATTTTAAACTACTGTGGGATCAAATTAGAAAACATGCCTTTTATTAGGAACAATTAAATTTATCTTGATTGTTGATATAAGTCCATTTTAAACCTTATCAAACACTTCTAAACACAAAATTTCTAATTCTGACACTTCAAGATGATTATTGATATTTTAATCCGCTCTAAACTTTCTATACTCAAGTTTAAGAATAACATTTTATTATTATTATGAATATAACCTATATATCCCACAAATGATATACCCCCGTAATCAAATCATGAATATATTTCTATATAATGGGTGAATAATTGAAAAATCAATTTTAGAGTTAAAACATTGGTGACAGATCTATACTTTAGCACAACAAAGCGACATAACTTAACTCGGTTGTTAATGTAACCATTCTTACAGTTTCAGTCAAATCAGCGGTGACAGGTCTATACCTTAGTACAACAGAGCAACATAATTTGACTAATATTTATATTTATTTAAACTCCAGTACAACAGAGCATTTTTGCTTTTCTTCATTTTTTAGATATTCTGATGAGACCAGGTCTGTACTTAGTACAACAGAGGAATCAGTCAGTGTATCCCCAAATGATATCAATTTAAACCCTAGAATTACAGAATATGCCACAAGGTCAAACAAGAATTAAGACTATACAGTCATATATTGAATTGTGTTTCCCATAAAATTAAATTCATGTTCGATTATTATTTCTTAAAATTCAAAAACTTTTGTATAGAAAGCCTATCAATACATCATATAATGAAAATGTCTAACACTTATGTGTAAAATTAGAAAAATTGGATTTAAAAATGTTAGTTAGGCCTATCAACACATCAAAAATAGTATTTTAAAAGTTCCATTTATATATATGTTGCTAATGTACTATCATCTCCCAAAAATAGTATCGCAAAAATTTTATGCAATATGACAAAAATACTAGTTAGTTCAAAAATTAGAGGACAAATAAACCTTTATTTCTTTTCGACTCCCATCCCCACACTTAAAACGTACAATGCCCTCATTGTACTTAAATATATAAAGTGAAAAATGAGAAAAGAAATTAGAACAAAAAACTCCCCTGAATATGAAGTAAATGCTTCCGGGATCTGATTTGAAATATACAACAACTTACTTTGGTAGGCAATCACGATTGTATTTAGCATATGCAATAAGCCTTTAAACCCATCGGTATTCCAAGTGGACGAGTTATAGTCTCGTGAGGGTTTTTAGGGAACACACCCACAAAGTTCAAAAATTAAGCATATGGTAGTGCCAGCTCTCGAAATAAACTAACTTCAAGAAAACATAAAATATTAAACATATTAAACATAATAAAAAAAAAGTATCTATCATCCTAAAATAATAAAGCAATTATCCGAATTTAAACGATTATCCATAATAAAAATAAAAGAATATAATAAAATATCCAAACACAGTGATCAATCACTGTCATTATCATCCTGCTGCTGCTGCTGAGAGGAGGCACCAAGATCCCAAGGTAGTACATATGGTCGAACCGGACCTGGATGAGCTGACGAACTACCCATCAGCTGATGCATCAAATAAGTGATGTAATCAATTTGATGTGCCTGCTCCTGCACATGTCTCTGATGAGGAATCTGCTGCTGCTCCTGCATCCTCTGAATCTCAGCAATCTGTCTCTGTAGCTGATGCAAATCATATACAGGTCCTTGATGATCCTCCGGCTCTGATGGTGCTGCTGCTGTCTCGATTGCTGGTACACAAGCTCTCCTCCTAACTCGTGGCTCTGGTATCCTACCCTCAGCTAATGGAGTCATCCACAAGAAATAATCTCCTAATCACATATATATATATATATATATATCCAAAAGCTGCTGTTGTTCCAAAAACTGTATGCCGGGACTAACTAGGGTACACGACTGAAACATCGTGTTAGGAACTCCAAACCACCTGGCCAGCTGGGTCACAAAATGACCACCACAAATGCCGCTCAGTGCCCTAGTACCAGTGGCCTTACCTGCCATCCAGTAAGCCAAATACCAATGAACATTCACAAGCGTTCCTTGAGTAATGTAGTGAAGATAGAAGAAGTCTGGCTTATGAATCTTCTCCTTCCCTGTCTTTCTGGCTACTATCGTGTTTGCCAGCAAACGATGCACCAACTTATGAACCTGATCTCTAATAAACACATTCGATGGTCCTCTCTCACCATATCCACCGTTTCCTATCTCTGGCCAAAACTGGCCCACCTCCACAGCAGAATACTTTTCGCAACGCGTAGCTGTGAAATGATCAAGAAAATGAGGATTTTCTTCCTCATCCAACGTATGTAGACCAAGAGCTCGGGAAAACTCTACTAGGCCTAGTGCACGAGGCACTCCTCCTAGCTGGAATGTCAACCTATGATATCTGACATCATCCTCGTCGATCTCAAATCTCATTGTGCTATAGAACTCCACCACGAGCTCCTTGAAAATAATCTCGTGGATGTTGAACAATCTCCTCCAGGCATAGGAAACATAACCGACATTGCCACTTGGCAACACATAGCTGGCAACCAACAGATTCTCTAGTGTCTGAACTCCCGACACTCCAGTATTTGGATCCAACACTCTATCAATAAAATCTCAGTCCAAAACATCCGGTGGAATAATGTGCTAATCAATGTTAGCTGCCAACCGTTCACAAAATCCGGCCCTCTGAGCCAGTGTATATGCAACATGATCAAACTCAAAAATAGGGTGAGTCCTGATAATAGGATTGACTACAAAAGCCTCTTCCCGGTTCCTTCTCCTGTTAAATATCATCTATAAAACATAATTTCAACAATTAGTTACAAAGATACATTTATTCATAATACTACAAAATTCCATAGCAACTTAGACAAACATTTTAGACATAATATATTATAAAGACTAACAAAGATACAATAAAGTTATAATAACTACATTTTAGACAAATATTTAAAAACAAACATATATACAATTCCAAAACGTTATAAATTAGTCAAACTGAGTCAACCAAAATTTAAATGTAGGTTAATTATTACAATTAATCAATCATCCATTATACACTAAATAGACATAACAATTTTTATAATATTTACACTTAGAAAAATAATATAATTTTCTGGAAATTGGATCCAGCCGTCAGCTGAATAATTCAACCGACGGTTGGATGGCTGAGGCGTCGGCTGTCTCCCTTGTTCCCCAAATTCCGGCCAAACATTTTTCCAATTTAATAATTCCAACTCACCACATATCAAACTCAATTAATTTCATGCAAATCTTCCATACAAATGAGTGTGCAAAAATCAAATCCTAAACATAACATATATCCCTTTCAAATTCAAATCCTAATAAAAAACGAATCTAACATCACAATGTTATCAACTAGGTTCATACAAAAAACTATATACAATTCGGATTTAGAAACCCCTAAATATGAAACCCTAATTAGAAACTTGTAATGCAAAAATTCAAGAGATAATAATGAATGAATGAAGAATGAAATCTACATACCTTTGTGAAAGAACAAATGAAATTGCAATGAAAACAATGAGTGAAATGGGGATTAGCTGGAACTTTTTGTGTGTTTGTTTGTTTTTGGAGAAATGAGGAAGAAATTAGCGGCGGCTGAATAATTCAACCGGCGGTTGGAAACTAGCCCAACAAGCCCATGATTGTTAGCCTAGTACGTTACCGGCCCAACTCGCTTTTAAAATCCAACCGACAGTTGAAATTAGCGGTTGGTTTGATTTTTCAAAAATCTTCTTAAACGTTAATCAAAATAATTTCGCAAATAGTTTAATTTATAAAATTATAAAAAATCTTTTATTATATATCTTTAATAGGTCTATACTTACCTTAATATAGACATGCTTCCATCAATCTTTAACTAACAACAAAAATAAACTTTAATTAAATCGTGAATAATATTTCAAAATAAACCAATTACATAATAACTAAATACTAAACAAAAATTCATTAGAAGACATAAAGTAGAAAATAAATGCAAGAAAATTCTCCGATCAATTCCTGCCAGTGCGGTCAAATCAAACATCATTCAAAGCTGGAGCACGAAATCTTTTTCACAAATTTACTGTAACTGTTTCCTTATAATCCTTGGGGTAAAGCTGTAAGAAGTGATGAAAAAGTGGTTTAGTAATGTCGGAAATGGATGATGAGTAATCCAGAAAACTCTTATGATATATTTCCGCAGCTTCTTGCAAATCATCAAATTCCTTAGTAATTTTTGCTAATTCTTTGGCTACAATTCCTTCTTCATCAATAACCTTATAGCCTTCTATTATTTTCATTTCGCGTTCTGGAAGAACATGTCTTAATGCATCCATAAAGCCATAGAAACCTAGTTGTAAATTAGCATAATTCCGAACTGTTGAGTTTCTTACTGTTCTACCAATATCTCCTAAAGTACCATTCATCATTTCTCTTAGCTGAAGGGGAATAAGTAATCCAGAGTTCCAGAAGATACCCAGCATACGGTTATACATTTCAGACATATCTAAGTGAAACAGATTTTGATGTGTCTCAAAATGAACTCCATGATAAGTAGACTTCAGTTGTTCTATCACATAGGTCGCAAGGCGTACTTTAGGCTCATTCATTAAGCCCTCGGGGATTTGCATAGTCATTTCATCGAAAGCTGGATAAAAGAGTTCATAAATTATTTCTTGAACATGGAACTCCACCGTACAATCCACATAAAATTTCCCATTGCTGAAATGATCTTTATCTTTCATCAAATCCAAGAACTTTTGCATTTGCTCTAACGCCATAATGTCTCGCATATCGCTTATGTTCCAAGTAACCCAATTAGTACTTTCCTTAATTTCCTCCAGTGACTGCTTTTGCTTATCCGAATAGGGAAATAAAGATCTCTCGAAAGCACGATATACACAATTATAGTAGTTCCTTTGCTCCTCACAGTATTCAGGATCGAGCATCTCTCCAGGTATGAAATTTTCCTTGAGCTCAATCACAATATCTTCAAAAACTTGTGGATCAAATTCAGGCTCAGAATTTCAAAACTTTTCATATTCTTCCTCCAATTGCTCGATGAGTTATTTTTGATAAATTGTATACTCAATGGTAGATGCCCTAATAGTAGCTATCAGAAACCGAATATCACCTTGGTGATATTCTAAGCACTCGATCATATCATCTGGATCTGAAAATACGCGCACTGTAAGTAGTCCTAAAGAAGTATCAAATTCAACTGGTTCCTCTTCTACTGGTTAATTCTCAATACTCTGAACTGGTGAACCGACAGTCTCAATTAGCTTAACATAATTTTCGTTGACCTAAATATCCTTAAATTCCACAGTATCCACTTGCATATTTTCCATTTTAATAACAGCTAAATACTTTCTATAAACAAAAATTATCATACAAATTAGATAATACATACACATAATTAAAATAAACGATAAATATTTACAAATAGTACAAATCTCAATTAATCATAGATTTAATTTAAATTACAAAGTCCAACGCAAGTCCTCGGTAGCTCCATTGATCATACACAGAAGCGGAGGAATAGGTCAGCGCGAAGCGTATTAAAAACTCATCCCTTTTGGGAAGCAGCGCAACCCTCCTTATACCTCTGTTGTGTTGTATTCACAATAGGTGAGCCGATTTTTCAATCGATTTACAGTGTACCAAAACTTATCTTTTACAGGGAAAAGTTAAAAATATAAATTTGACAATCGCTCCCCGGCAACGGCGCCAAAAACTTGATGCGTGTTAAGTGGTGATTAAAAAAAAAAGTTTTAATTGAATGAAAATACTAAAGTTAACTTTAACACAACCAGGCAAGAATACGTCTTCGTATTATAGTATAGCTTAGGTAAGACCGAGTCGAACAACAGGGAATCGGTGTAAATTAAATTAATTAATTAAACTTTTAAATTACAAATTACAAATAAATAAGGGGTGCGTTTTAGTTCCGTACGAACGATTTAAATTAAAAACAATTTAAACTTAAAACAATTAAAAAGATAAAAAGTAACTAAAGATAAACAGATACAGAAGCATGTATTTACTTAGATTTGAGATTCCTTGATTCAGGTTCAGATATGTTGGGAAAAACAATGATCAAACCTAAGTTATAAATCTGAAGAGTCAAAATCTATCTCAGTTGTATTCAGGAAAAACTTAGTGAATTCCTGAGTCTGTGTTTCTGAGTCTGTGCTGCACAGACTGAAGAATTGTTTCTGAGTCTGTGCTGCACAGACTAAAGAATCTCACAGACTGAAAGCCTTGCTCTTTTTGAAGACTTATGGATTCATCATCTGAAGAATGAAGATTGAAGACAAAAGACTTCACAGACTGAAGAACACAGACTGATGATCACAGATTGAAGATCACAGACTGAGAGCACAGACTGAAGAGCACAGATTGAAGAATGAGAGTACAAGTGTACAGAAGATATTCTTCTCTCCTTAGGCTAGATACAACTGATAAGATGTTTGAGAAAGGTCAAACATCGAACAAAGGTTTTCTTCTCAGCAAAGAAACCTTTTACCTTTTGCTTTTTCTATTTCCAAGAAAAGCAAAAAGGGAAGAGTGCAAAGTTGCCCAAGATGAATGTGTTATCCCTTGGACAACTGACTGAGCTGAGTAATAGAAGTTGATACTCAACTCTATAAATAGCAACTCAATAGCACTCTTCAAAACATCCAAGTATCCAAGTAATCCAAGCTCTCAAAGCAAAATAGTATACATGACCTTTAAGCTTAGGCTCAAAGCATTACCACACTAACTGTTAAAGTTTGTAGTGATAATTGTATCTTAACATACAAATACTTGGATCGTATTCAAACCATCTGTGTGGGTTTGAATACTTTGTCATCTGTGTGAGACAAATACTTTATTGTGAATAATACTTTGATTCATAATAAACTCTGTGTCAAAATTAATCTTGTTTTCCGCCTAGATTAATTTAAACTTGTTTGATATAAAACTTGGATATAAACTAACACGTTAAGATAACTGTTATTTAATCTGTATCTAAGTTTTGGGAACCTTGTGACCCAACAAGATATGCTTATTGAATTGTTGATTAATTATTATGGTGATTTTAACAAATATAGATAGTTTCCTGTTAAGGTTAACTAATCCTATAAGCTTTAGCTTAATACTAGATTCTCTTGAATACACTAGAATTTCTTCTATGTGTTATTAACCTAAACCTTATTCAATTAATACTATCAATAGATCATTGAGATTCATTCGGCAACTTCGTGTTAACGCAAGTTTATAATTATTGGTTAAATAATTATCACATTAATTAGGTTTTATTAATTGCTATTCTCTTAACCTATTACCGGTTAAAGTCTCAAGCCACAATTAACTAATAAATTACTTAATTGCAAATAATCAATCAACTCATATAAACCCTAGTTATAGCATAAGTCTTTTGACCACGTTAAGTAACAATTAATCAACACACAATTAATATGGATCTTTCAAATAAACTCAATAATCATTCATAATTCGAATCAACATAAACATATCATAAAACCTTCATCTAATAATCATTCATCTAAGCAAATACAATTAAAGAATTAGCTCATGTTCAAAGTAATCAGAACCAGATCTAAAAACATGTAATTACACATTGTAAATAGAAAAGATTAAGAATCAAACCCCAGAAACCGAACTAAATCTTTGTTAGGGTTGAAAGTTGAATGGTTTCTTGCTAGCATTCATGATGAAATGCTTAGAGTCATTCAGGAAGGACCCATTATTCCTGGCAGAATAGTTCCTGCAACTTTAGATGCAAATGGTATTATTTTGACACCTAAAAAATTTGTTGAGGCTGCCAAAAGTACCTGGACTGATCTAGACAGGCAACTATATGCATTAGATTTTAAGGCCAAGTCCATACTGGGCAATGCAGTTACTGAGCCTATCTTTGCTAAGATATCTGGCTGTAAAACTGCTAAAGCCATATGGGATATGCTAACTGACCAATATGATGGTGTAAGTTTAGTACAATCCCAAAAGAAGAAGAATCTCATAAGAAATTATGAGAACTTCTCTGCTGGCCAAAATGAGTTATTAACTGATATTCATACCAGATTTCAGATCTTAATCAATGATCTTGAAAGGTATAATATCATCAAGGGACAGTTTGAAATCTGTGCAAAATTTGTTGATGTCATTCAAAACACTTTTTCTGAAGTTATCACTTCATTAATTGTAAGTGAAAAATTGGAGACATATGATCTCTCTGGCTTGTTTGGACTTCTACTAAATTTTGAAGAAACCAAAGCCAGAAAGGATCTAAATGCCAAAAGGATTGCAAAAGATCCATCTGCTGCCCTTGTTGCAACAACAAGGAAAAATAGAGAACTTTTCTCTAGAGCAGATTACCATCTTACTCTTACAGACTCAGAATCAGATGATGAAACTGAGTCTCTAGAAGCTGAAATGGCATTGCTAGCCCAAAGGTTAGAAAAAGCAAGATTCAAAGGTTCAAAAGGAAGGCCAACTTTTGATCCTAAGAAAGCTACTTGCTATAAATGTGGGCAAGTTGGTCATATTTCTTCTGACTGCAGAGTGAAGATTGCAGAATCTTCAAGTTCTGATAAGTGGGAAGAAAAGGCCAAGAAGTACAAGAAAAAGTACTTCAACTCCAAGAAAATTGGAGAGAAACAACAACCAAAGAAACTAGAAAAAGCTTTGGTTGTTGAACAATGGATAGATGAAGAATCTTCATCATCTGAGGATGATGAAGATATGTGCTTAATGGCTATCACAGAGAGCCAGTTTGACAAAGATGTCAAATTTGCAGAAAAGGCATGTGTTCATCCAGACTGGGACAGAGGATCTGCTTACAATGTAAATCATTTTAAACTTTACTATAGTGATGCAGAAAAACAGAAAATGTTTGAACACATCTATGTAGACCTTTTGAAAAGACTGGAGGAAATACAGGATTTAAAAACCAAACTCAGTCAAGTTCAAAAAGATCTACAATCTAAAGTGAATGAAATAAACCAAAATAAACAGTACAAACTTGAGCTTGATGCTCAATATGACCTTCTCAAAAAGATCAAGCTGGAAAAAGAAGCTTATAAAAACAAAGCTGATCATTATGAAAGGATCTGTAAATCTTGGTGTATTTCATCACTTAAAAATGTGGACTGTTTATCCAAACAGATTCCAGCTCAGATACAAGCGGTCATAGGTGATGAGTTTGATCTTAAAAGTCACATAAATTCAGAAATAAACTCAAAACCTGCTATATTTGTACCTGAGATTTTACCTCATACTTTTAGTCATACTGTGGGAGACAAAGTTATATTGACAAATGCTTTTGTTAGACCAAAAATAGTTGCTAAAGAACTAGTATATGAGACAGAGCCAGACTCTGAAGACACAGACTCAGAAATCTCAGTCTGTGAAACTTCTCAATCTGAACAGCCTGAACTTATAATAACTAATGAATCTTTAGAAACTATAGAACTTGAAAAGAAAAGATTTATAAAAGGCAAAGTTAATATTCCCACAGTACCATCTTTAAAAAGACAAAAAGAGGTAAAAGGAATCAAGAATAAACAGAAAGGTTACAATGTGTTTGAACCTTCCACATCTCAGTCTGTATCTGGTCCAGACAAAAATATGCCAAATGACAAATCTAAAGGCATAAAACCAGTAACAAAGGAGTTAAAAAGATTTCAGTCTGTGAGATCTAACAGTCAGATTGGAAAAATCAATTTTCAGTCTGGCAAACTTAATTCCAAATCTGTTTGTGTTAACACTCAGTCTGACTCTAAAAAGTCAAATCTTAACAACCAGACTGAGACCATTAAGCTGCTTAGTGAAAACTTAATGAAGTTAACCACATATTTTAAAACATTTGTTGAGTCAAAACAAAAGTTTAACAGAGGATCTAGTGCAAATAATAACCCAAAATCCAAATGGACCATTATGTTGAACAGAAAATGTTACAACTGTGGAAATCTGGGACATGAAGGTATTAAATGCACAAAGTCCATTCTTAAACAGCCAAAGGCTGCTTTGATCAAACAAATGTCATCTACAAACAACAAAATCAAAAATAGAGAGGTTAAAAGTCAACTTCACAGACTTAGCACCAAAACTGCTAAAGAATTGACTTCAACCAACTCTAAAGAACCCATCAAAAGATGGGTTCCCAAAAGTGACTAATTGATTTTGTTTGTCCTGTGCAGGGTAACAGAAAATGGTACCTAGACAGTGGATGCTCAAGACACATGACAGGTTCCTTGAAGAATTTGTCAGAGTTTGTAGAAGAAGAAGGACCTTCTGTCAAATATGGTGACAACTCTGTTGCCAAGATAAAAGGTTATGGTGTGGTGAAGGCTGGCAACATTAGAATAACAAAGGTGGCCTATGTTGAGGGATTAAAGCATAACCTGCTTAGTGCTAGCCAGATTTGTGATGATGATGGTGAAATCAGAATCAGAAAGAAGGCTGCTGTTATCTATAAATCCAAAGGCAAACCTATATTAGTTGCCAAAAGAGAAAGAGATATCTATCTCTTGGATCTTTCTTCTGCAGACAACAATGTAGAGACCTGTCTCTATACTCAGTCTGTGCCAGAACTAAGCTGGCTATGGCATAGGAGGTTATCCCACCTGAACTTCAAAAATATTAACCTCCTGTCAAAGAAGAGATTGGTTAGAGGTCTGCCTGATGTTACATTTGCAAAAGACAAACTTTGTCCTGCATGTACACTAGGGAAACAGACCAAGAACCATTTTCCATCCAAATTGTTAGCTACAATTGATCAACCACTGCATATGCTCCATATGGATCTGTTTGGACCCATGAGCATTAGCAGTTTGGGTGGAAAGAAGTATACACTTGTGGTTGTGGATGAATACACAAGGTATACTTGGGTCATCTTTCTTAAAGCTAAAAGTGATGCTCCTGAAGAGATTATTAGTCTAATCAAGAGGGAAGAATTGCATAAAGATGCACCTGTCAAGCAACTCAGGAGTGACCATGGTACAGAATTTAAGAATTCTACTCTCATTGAATTCTGTACTGACAAAGGCATTATTCAAAACTTTGCCTCTGTCAGAACTCCTCAACAAAATGGTATTGCTGAGAGAAGAAATCGTACACTCATAGAAGCTGCAAGAACCATGTTATGCCATGGTCAAATGAAGATTTATTTTTGGGCAGAAGCAGTTAACACTGCCTGTTATACCCAAAATAGATCTATTTTGGTCAAAAGGCATGGCAAAACTGCATATGAGCTGTATCACAATAAGGTTCCAACCATCCATTACTTCCAGACCTTTGGAAGTAAATGCTACATTCTCAATCAAAGAGATCAATTAGCAAAGATGGAACCTAAATCTGATGAAGGAATTTTTGTTGGCTATTCATCTATCTCAAAGGCTTACAGAGTCTACAACAACAGAAGGAATAAAATTGAAGAAACCATCAATGTCACCTTTGATGCTTCCTCTGCTAATGATGAACATGTTTCTCAGTCTGATGTTCATTTATTGGAAGATTTATCTGTTGTGGGATCTGAATCTCAAATCCCAGTTGTTGCTAACCAACAACAGGACTCTGAAAGTGATAATGAAGATGCTCAACCTGCTCATTCAATGACAGTACCTTCATCAACAGAAGATGAATCTGTGTCCAGAGATTCAAGTTCTTCTGATACATGTGTTCAGTCTGGTAGTTTTCAGTCTATGAACTCTACAGACTCAGACTTGCCCTGTGTAGAAGATGATGCAGAACTCAGTCCTACTATTCTTCCACCAAATGAGAATGATTTACCATTCAATGATGAATCATTTCTAGGAGTCAAAGAACACAAGTATCATCCAATTACAGAAATAATTGGAGATTATGTTTCTGGTGTACAAAAAAGAGCTCAAGTATCAAGCTCACCTACTGCAAATTTTTGTTACTTCACAAACTTCCTATCAATCATTGAACCAAAGAAAGCTGAAGAAGCCTCGAAAGATGATGATTGGGTTGAAGCAATGCAGGAAGAGTTAACAGAATTTGACAGAAACAATGTTTGGACCCTAGTTCCTGCTCCAAAAGGGAAAACCAGTATTGGAACTAAATGGCTTTACAGAAACAAGATGGACAAGGATGGAGTGATAATAAGGAACAAAGCAAGGCTAGTTGCTCAAGGCTACAAGCAGGAAGAAGGCATTAATTATGATGAAACCTTTGCCCCTGTAGCCAGAATTGAAGCAATTCGGTTATTCTTGGCATATGCTGCATTCAAGGACTTCAAAGTCTATCAAATGGATGTCAAGAGTGCATTTCTGAATGGCAACTTACAGGAGGAAGTCTATGTGAAACAACCTCCAGGTTTTGTAAGTTCCACTTTTCCAAATCATGTCTATAAATTGCAGAAAGCACTATATGGAAGAGTTGTTTCTGAGTCTGTGCTGCACAGACTAAAGAATCTCACAGACTGAAAGCCTTGCTCTTCTTGAAGACTTATGGATTCATCATCTGAAGAATGAAGATTAAAGACAAAAGACTTCACAGACTGAAGATCACAGACTGATGATCACAGATTGAAGATCACAGACTGAGAGCACAGACTGAAGAGCACAGATTGAAGAATGAAAGTACAAGTGTACAGAAGATATTCTTCTCTCCTTAGGCTAGATACAACTGATATGATGTTTGAGAAAGGTCAAACATCGAACAAAGGTTTTCTTCTCAGCAAAGAAACCTTTTACCTTTTGCTTTTTCTATTTCCAAGAAAAGCAAAAAGGGAAGAGTGCAAAGTTGCCCAAGATGAATGTGTTATCCCTTGGACAACTGACTGAGCTGAGTAATAGAAGTTCATACTCAACTCTATAAATAGCAACTCAATAGCACTCTTCAAAACATCCAAGTATCCAAGTAATCCAACTCTCAAAGCAAAATAGTATACAAGACCTTTAAGCTTAGGCTCAAAGTATTACCACACTAACTGTTAAAGTTTGTAGTGATAATTGTATCTTAACATACTAATACTTGGATCGTATTCAAACCATCTGTGTGGGTTTGAATACTTTGTCATCTGTGTGAGACAAATACTTTATTGTGAATAATACTTTGATTCATAATAAACTCTGTGTCAAAATTAATCTTGTTTTCCGCCTAGATTAATTTAAACTTGTTTGATATAAAACTTGGATATAAACTAACACGTTAAGATAACTGTTATTTAATCTGTATCTAAGTTTTGGGAACCTTGTGACCCAACAAGATATGCTTATTGAATTGTTGATTAATTATTATGGTGATTTTAACAAATATAGATAGTTTCCTGTTAAGGTTAACTAATCCTATAAGCTTTAGCTTAATACTAGATTCTCTTGAATACACTAGAATTTCTTCTATGTGTTATTAACCTAAACCTTATTCAATTAATACTATCAATAGATCATTGAGATTCATTCGGCAACTGTGACACCCGGCGAATTATGCCGTCATTAGTGACTAATCGTAAATCATTATTACTGTAATTAGTGTGAAATATGACTAATTACGGTAACACTTTGTATATTGTATTATACGCACATACGTAAATAAATTTTAATTACGCAAATTCGATCGGATGGGATCCGACACAATAATACGGACGTTGGTGAAAACTTTTTTCATAAATAACGTATATCTATTTTATAATTAAATAGTAGTTATTTACATTATATTATTACAGTACAATAATATACGAACACTTTACGTTTTATGCAAAACGTACCGTACGCGACGAAAACGCGCGAAGCGCGCCCGACAACCGAACGGAACTCGATCATTATTTTAATAACTTAAAATGAAATATTTTAAATAAAACTTCAATCAAAATATACGCGAATAAATCATTAACGAAAAACTTGAAAAATAAACGTTTAACGTTTAAACGAACGACGAAACGAAGGGGTAAACGAGCACCGCGCGTAACGCAAATTGGGGAATTAATTCAAGACACTCACATGTGGGTGGGACCCACAAAAATCTGCAGCCCTACCCCCCCTTGTCTCTTCCCCATACCCTCTTTTCCTTTCTCTTTTCCCACACTCAACCACAAATTCACTTTCACACACCACCCTCCTTTCTCAATTCTCTCCCTCCCCTCTTCTTTCTCTGCATTTCCAGCCCCCAAACCCTCCCCAAATCACCACAAACCACCAAGAGCATCACCATAAACCACCATAGCATCATCTCTTTCGGTTTGCAAGAAAACGAGCTCTCGACGTCCATTTCTTTGTGCTTTCATCAACTCCTTTGTAAGAAACTTCATCCCCATTTATTTTACTTAAAACATACTTATAATCATGTTACAATGTCCATATAACAAGATTATGTCCAAAAATAAAGTCGAAAATCGTTTTTGAAAACACTAAAACACTAACAGTTTCCGGATGGAAATTCAGCCCGACTTTGACACACGATATCTAACTCATTTCTTAACCAAATCGAGCGATTCTTGGGTCTATAATTAAGTTTAAAGAGTTAGCTTTCAGATCCAAGTGGTTTCATAATTTTTCGACACCGTTTGCTACCCGAAAACGATTTTACAAAAACATGTCGCATTTCTGTCTCGGGTGACAGATTTTTGACCCGACTTCTCGAGTCCATAAATCGAGCTACACAACTCCAAATGACCTAAAATTGTTACCAAAATCTCACAAATTCTGTTAACTTCAAAAAGTTCTTCTATGTCATCTCCTGAAAATACGCGGATTTTCCTATAGAAATCAGTTTATGAACTTGTGTCCAGATTGGTCAAGATTGGACCTCAGAGGACAAATGGAATTATTAAAAATACTTAGACCCATCCAAAAATTCTAGAAAAATTACTGGAAGTAGTTAAGACACATATGAACAACTGGTAATTTTCTCGGATTTTCATCTCGACATTTGACTAGTCAAAACGAGCCACAAACACGACCCAAATTTCTGGAAAAATGACCACATGGACTGTTTTTGCAATAAATATAAAACGACACTTTCGAGTTGACCACGAAACGTAAAGACAATTTTCCTAAGCTTTAAAAACATATTTAAGACTTTCCTAAAAGTTTCGGGTCAAACCGAGCACGTTTGACCAAATTCCCGAACACGAAAACACATCAGGTCTTCTGTGTCGCAGACGGCCCAAAACTTTTGCGACACAAGCCTTGTGTCGCAACTTTTCAAACAAGCAGTATTAACTTCTGTCGCTAGCCAACAGTATTAACCTGCGACACAACCCTTGTGTCGCAACATTTATAACTAACAGTACTAACTAGCGACACTAACCTTTGTGTCGCTACTTTTAAAACCAACAGTATTAACTTGCGACACAACCCTTGTGTTGCAACATTTACAACTAGCAGTACTAACTAGCGACACAAACCCTTGTGTCGCAACAACCACAGTCTGTGAAACCCTCAATCTGTGAACTTTAGCGACACTAGCCCTAGTGTCGCAACACCCGAATCCTGAGTCTGTGTCGCACAGACTGACAACTTTCGCAATCACCAAGTTTCGCACACTGCGACACTATCATAGTGTCGCAACCCTTTGAACTTTCGCATCAAGTGTCATGTTTTCACAAAATATTTAATTCGCATGACAATACATAACTATGATACCTACTCGGATACGCACAATATGCACTTTTACAAGTATACATCGAAACGGAACATAATAATAATGTCTTTAAGAATTATTATTACAAACTTTCACCAACAGGCCGTACACGTTTTCTAAACACACGTGATAAACAAACTTTGGACATAACTAGTTGAGTGGACAACTAGCATGGATGATCTTTTGAGACATCTACTTACTTATAACCTTATGCGTTTAGGGCGCTAGAAGGTTACTTTTGGGAACACTTGTTTACTAATTGTAAACACTCTGTACAAGACTCAGGTGAGTCTCATAGCCCCATTTTTACTTTTACTGTTTTACTTACTTTGGGGTGAGAATACATTGCTCTGTTTTTATGAACACAAGTACTATGAAAACTTATACGGATTGCATGGGTAAACTAAACCAAACTACGATGGTCTCCAACAAATATCATAGCCCGTTAATACTAAGCGCGAACATTATGGATAGATCTATCGGGAACTGACAGTCCGCCGTCCGGGGTTAGTCGCTCTAACTACTATACGGACGCATAATAATTCGTATTTCGAGTGTACTGGTTTATACACTTAACTGGAGATACCAACTACGGTTAAGCTTCGGAACTATGAGCCCATGGCAATAGTATACTATGATCTACTTTGGCATTCGTGCTACTACGATAACTCTGAAATCTTGTGGTTCATACTATGATTTTAACTACGTAAACCTATGAGCTCACCAACATTATTGTTGACTTTTTAGCGTGTATTTCTCAGGTACTCAACAACCGTAGGGTTGCCCACAGGACTGCCTGCTAACTCGAGTCGCATGCATTATACGTATATGAAGATTTGCTTACATTATTTTGTAAAATCGCTATGTACTAGAATCTTCAGGATTTCATCTCGCGAACTCGAGACTGATGTAAACTTTAATTATATTAATATAACTACTTTTGTACTATTTTCAAAACGTCTCATATAGAGTCGTTTGCCATAACTTTGTGTAATGATCCATGATTAGTCGCGCCCCGACCCGACTTCCGCTGCACAGTAAATCTGGGGGTGCGACAGCAACTTCGTGTTAACGCAAGTTTATAATTATTGGTTAAATAATTATCACATTAATTAGGTTTTATTAATTGCTATTCTCTTAACCTATTCCCGGTTACAGTCTCAAGCCACAATTAACTAATAAATTACTTAATTGCAAATAATCAATCAACTCATATAAACCCTAGTTATAGCATAAGTCTTTTGACCACGTTAAGTAACAATTAATCAACACACAATTAATATGGATCTTTCAAATAAACTCAATAATCATTCATAATTCGAATCAACATAAACATATCATAAAACCTTCATCTAATAATCATTCATCTAAGCAAATACAATTAAAGAATTAGCTCATGTTCAAAGTAATCAGAACCAGATCTAAAAACATGTAATTACACATTGTAAATAGAAAAGATTAAGAATAAAACCCCAGAAACCGAACTAAATCTTTGTTAGGGTTGAAAACCTTCAAACCCTAGCTTCCTAGCCTCCAACATGCTCTTTTAGTCGACTTCTGAACCCTAGAATCGAATTAAGCGTTACTTAATTCGTATTATAAATTGTATGGTTTATTGGTTGATTATGTCATCTATTTATAGATTTCAGATCGCGTATACAACTGCCGGTTGAATAATTCAGTCGCCGGTTGAATCGTACTTCCAGAATGTTCTGCTGTCGGGCCAGGCTTCTTCCTTTTGGGCTTCCATTTAATAAATCCGATTTTAATCCTTATTCTTGGCCCAATAACCTAACCTTTTAGGTTTAATCTTCTCTTTAAGTTCAGTCTTCTTGATTCTTATTATTCACTTCATTTTCTTCAGTTTTTGAGCCCGTCTTCATTCCTTTACTTTATTTCTTTAATTTAAACACTTTTTTTGCAAATATAAACGAAATCAATAATATATATAAATAAATTGCAATAAAAATATTTAAAAGTAAGGGAACATTATTATAAATATGACATTATTTTATTTATCAATATATAAGATATGATGCGTAGTTGAAGAAAACTTTGATTACATTGTTTGATGTGTGTCGATTCAACTTAATACTAGGCAATAACACAAATATCATTATCAATAATTGCAAAATGGTAACTTTTCTTTTTAATTAATTGAAAAATGATACACACGGTTAAAAAGTAATCATGCTACAGTAAGTAGATGATTTACTTTTATTAAGTATGACTAAATCTATCTTGATTAAAGGTGAACACACAAAACATATTTACTGTGTGGAAAATGATGAAATACCTAAACAAGACATATGGTTATTTAAATAGCTAGAGTTTCGTTTTTTGTTTAGGTATGTACCCTCATGATCCAAAAAACAACATATCGCGGATAAAAGAATAACAATACACGTTTCTTTTTATATATTAGTTTAACTGTAAATAGTTAAACATATATTAAGTGAATATTTTTATCAGAAAATAATAATGACAGCCATAAAGAGTATTATAAGGAATGCTTTATTTTAACACATTATTATCACTGAGGGTTTGACCATCACCGTAAGTACGTTATTAATGCATAAAATTGACAAAATTAGTGAAAAATAAGCATGTGTGTAGACGTTGGTTATTTGTTTAGAACATGTGTTGGAGGAATTAATTGAAGAAAATGTTGGGTATTTTGATCATCATACTATGATTTAATAACTCATCCTTTATGTTTAATGAAAAATATGAAATTAGAGAAAATTGACATTGGGACGAAAAAGAGTGAGAAGAAAAAGTATCAGGGATAAAATTGACAAAACTGAACAATCTTATGGGCAAAAAATGCAATTTACTCAAGAATAGATACACATGTATTTTAAAAAAAATTATAGTTATTGTAACATTCTTATCCTTTTTTATTGCGTTTCACATTCGTTGATTAAAATAACATGGACCGTATGTTTGGTCCATGTCCTAACACATGAATAAGACTTTATGGAAGCCTTTTTAACGGAGACAATTGGAAACATTGTTGATTCTTTTTTGGTCCACTAAAAACATAGCAAACGAACCACCATGAAAAGGTCCAATCATAACCAATGGCATTCGACTTAACAATGTTAAACATATAATAATAGTCTTTTAAGTAGGGTACACTTCAGAGAGTAGAATACAGACAAAAATACAGATAAAATTTAAGAGTGAGAGGCAGTACACTTATGAAGCAGTAGATCTGGTCAATAGATACAAATTTCAAGGATTAAGATTGTCTGTCTCGATCTTCTCCCCTCTCTAAACCCGCACCCCTCTGATGTCAAATCTTAAATGTATTGAGAACATTAATATTAACTAGAAGAATACCCGCGGATAATATTTTCCATTTAACGACATGCTAAATCAAGCATCACTTAAGTGTGTATGATGCACACACAAATATAACAATATATTATTTGAATACCAAAGTAAAAACATCAGGATTTGTAAAGATGAAAAATGTATTTTTATGTTAAGCGTTTGATAGTTTACAATAGGTTTTACAGTTAAAATTTTCCTTTGTAAGTTAACCTTTTGGTTTATATTAGGTTTAACATGTTAAAGAGTTTAAATGTAATCGATTACACATTTTGTGTCATTGATATTGTCACGGTTATATAATTTAAGTATATAGATATAAATTTTAGTCGGATATAATTTAGATGATAATGATTTATTTTTATTGCGTTAAAAACCTTAAACATTTTAAAATAGTCCACATTCTTACATTAAATATTTCTCCGTATAGTACATATAGTATAGATATAGATTATATTTATTATAAATGCAAACTTTAAAGTTAAATTACATATATTAAATTTAGAATAATTAAATATAAAACGGTTATAAAAGATAATAAATTATTGTTTAAAATGGTTGTAATAACACATTAATTAATTGAATTAACTTAAGTGTTTAAATATTGAATAACATAACTAAAAATTTAGTGAAAAAAATTTCAGGTATATATCTTTTATAAGACTTTAAAGTTTCTTGTCAAACTGAAAATAACTTTAATTTGCAAATAATATCCAAATTTTACCGATTTTTAGAAAAACAGTCATAACTAACATTTCAATATTTATTAATATAGTGCATCAATTACATTAGATATAAAAAAGTTAAATAATTATGAGATTAAATAATTGTAACTTAAATTAATTATGATATATAAACTTTTATAATTAATTGTATTGATTGTAAGAGTTTAATGATTCATTAAAATATTTAAAAGGGTAAAATAGTCATTTGTATTGTCCCATTTTCAAGAGATTAAGATTTATGATTCATTCTTTTTATAAAGTAACTAGCATTATACCCGCGCAATGCAGCGGCCATTAAAGATTTACATACGTTAATTTGTTCGTTTAAAAACATGTCGTCCTTGAATGGAAAATCAGAAAATAGTGGTACGTTATGTTTCTCAATGCAATCCGAAACTCGATTTGAAACTGACTCGGAATGAAATTTATGGTTAAGATCGGGTGAATGTTTTGGTTAACGGGTCGATCCGTGAAGCTGTAAAAAAATTTAAGTTTTATTTTGAAAGGAAAATTTCAACCCGAAACCAACATATGAACTCACAAATTTTAACCCACTTGATCTGAAATCAATTGGTAAGTTGAAATCAACCGCAAACCTATCAACCCGTTTACATAAGTGAGTTACTTGGATCATGTCCAGATTAATTACTTTCTACCCGTCAACCTGTTAATAAAAATAGTTCGAGTTTGGGTTAAGAATTGACTTTTGACCCACTAACCTCAACGTGCTAATCCGACACCACTCAAATGGTCTCTAATAATTTTAACAATTTGAAGCTATAAATATTAAATTACAGATATTTAATGTTCATATTTAATTTAAAAAAATTAAATATATGACCGTTACAAAGAAATAATAATTAATTGCATCAAGTGATTGTAATATGTCTATTAAAGATTGTAGGAAGGTAAAAAGGTAATTTGTCTTGTCTTTTTTTTAAGGATTAAGACCTTTTGGTACAAATGGTTTATATAATAGTATAAATATAGATATACTCTTTTCATTAGCCGGAATTTATTGCCTAAAATGTTCTTAATTATATGTATACTTTGTCTTTATATATTCCATGTTCACTCATATATTCCACCAATTCCTATTAGGGAATCACATATTGACAACCCGCATCAAACACTTGGAAAGATATGAGCATCTATAACTCTCAACCGCATATTAAATTCTTGTTTTATTCTAATAATAGTTATTATATTTTATATTATTAATTATTATTAACTATTATGAGTTTTTGTTAATGATGGTTTAGAGGAATATTTTTAGAAATTATTACATGGATTAAGTGATTCTATTTTGACACTATATGATTAAGTAAATGATTGGATAAAAAATAATTATAATCCATATTTATACCCACCGAAATAACACGTAATAAAGTACAAACTAAATATATCATAATCACCCATTAAGAGTAATGATGTACCATCGATACATACAAAGGAATGTCAACTAAATATTTTGCAGATATTTTAATAGCAGACCTATTGACGGTATGCTCTGATAGTAAGTCATCTGCCCAAATAATCTCATACATACCCTCTACGCAGCAGAGGCACAAGGCGCATGTGCACATCACTATCGACAAAGGAACGTCGTCCATGACCAAGTCAAACTAGTGGCTACCTCCGCTAACAACGTCCCCCATCTCCCATTCGTCCACGTGTCCAACAGTTACTTGCACGACGTTAACTTCAAGTTTCATTCTGATAATTGCTCGGATAATCTACTCCCAAAGTTAATGAAAAGTTAAGTGTATATTTATGCTTTAATAAATTTTAAGTTAATGAAAGTTATATAATTCGAGTAAATTTGAAAATAGAAGCATGGGAGTGACATTTGTTATTTAAATTTGTTCTCGATCGAAACCTAATAGACATGTCACATATATATATATTCTCATAGAAACGTATATCCGTAAAAATTTGACATAATTTCTGTTTCCCACCATGGTAGTGGTTTTCAATTGTATGATATAGAAACGAGTCGAACAGATACTCTTTGTGAAGCAACGACGTGCCCACTATCAATTAGCATAAAGCCATCAAGGCACTTTATTGAACACTTCCATTTTATTATTGAGTTTTAGTTTCCAGGAATGTCAACATGTATAGTGTCAAGAAAGCTACTAACATCAATTTAGTAACAACTTAATCTATTCCAGTAACCAAAGTGTCTTTGGCTAGCGGCATGGCATGTGAGTAATCCTTCAACCAAGAGGTTAGGGGTTCACATCTCGTAGTAGGCATGCAAATATTCGTATGATGTATATATTATATGACAAATGGCCCGAAAAGGTGACAGGATCGAAATTGATCTTACGAAGTCAATAATTTAGCAATGAATACTTTATAGAAATACCGCGGAATAGTAATCTATAAATTTAGAAGTAAAATTAACTCTGTTTGAAACATAATTCAATAAGAAGTAATAGCACAGTATATATCAAAAAGCTTCAATATTACTTCTTTGAATAATACGAATATACTTAAGTATCAGGGTTATAATTAACCTTGAAGCTTACAATTGACAATTATACAAGCGTATCAATCTCTGTTTTATAGTATTGATTTCTATCTATTGAATACACTTATCACTATTTTCACACACATATATTGAAACTGAGGAGCCCTATTTATAGAATTATAGAGCTCCAATTACACCTACAGTAATTAATGAAAAGAACCTTTCTATCTAATCGTCCTATCGTCTTGAGGCATGCTCTGTTTTACTGCGTGCTTTTTGCTTTTGCAGAGCCGATATTCGATTAGCCCACATGGTTAGAAAGATGCTCTAATCATAAACAGTAGAAACTACACGGGCAGCATAAACTTCTGAAGAACAGTAGAAACTCCGAGAACAGTATTAACTCAAAGAAGTTGTAAGTTATAAACAGTAGTAACTTACTTGACAGTAGTAACTTAGTACTGGCAGTAGAAACTTCACCCGTCAACACTAACTTTGTTCTGGCAGTACTAACTCTAACTTCTCTAACAGTAGTAACTGTTTCTACTGGGAGTACAAAACCCGGTAGCAGTAGTAACCTTTCTACTGGCAGTAGAAACTCTTCTTCACCAGTAGTAACTAGCAGTTGTAGTCTAACCAGCAGTAGTAATCTTCAATCAAGTTCTCTAGCCATCTTTAGACCCAACAATCTCCCCCTAAACTTAATTTGTCTCCTACAGATTCAAGTTTCTACAAAAATCTTTAAGTAAATCAAGGGATGCCAATATACTACCTTCTTCTTTTTGAAGCTTCGGTCTTCTGATGTATCTGGTTCAGAATCATATGAAGAAGAATTCTAGCAGTCTCTGAGTCCTCTGGGGTAATCAATTTGACTTGAATCATACATCTCATCAACCCCATATTCAAGTTGTACTTTCTCTCAATAAGCATGAACAGAAGTTCTCCATTTTCTAATGCAACTTGATGGACACCAGACCTTGGAAAGTACATCTAAAACTTAACTATTGTAAATCTATTGAAGATATCAGGTACTCTTTCAGGTTCAAACATCATAAGAAAGTATTCCCAGAATAATCTGTTCAAAATCTTCTCAACCTGTTTTCCCTCATACTTCATCTTTCCAACTTCATACATTCTCTCTATATCCTCCCTATCCAATTTTTTCAAAATCTCCTGAAATGACCTATAAAACTCTGTAGCTCCATCTGCTCTTGTAATTTTGGTCAATTCAGGTCCTTTGTGCACCAGCTGTACATGATTCCAATCTACTATCTTTGGAGGCTTGGTAGCTAATGGATCTACCTTCACCCCATTATCCCTTAAGATCAGTAGACTAAGTAGCTGTGCCTCATCTCTTTCTAATTCATCCTTTTCTTTTTCCTCTTTTTCTTTCTTCTCTTGCTCACCCTTCTTATTACTCCTTTCTAACTTTTCCCTTTCCACCTCCTTCTTATACAAAACTTCCAGTCTATCAGAATTCATTCTTTTAAGCTCCCCATCTGGAATCAAACCCCTCAATCTCCCAACATATGTTTTTCTCAACTGAGCTTTGGTTGGTTTCCTGCTTCTTTTGGCAACTGCCCTCTTTTCTGCCTCTGCCATCTTCTTCTTCTCAAGCAGATCTCTCAAGGCCTGCTCCCTCTCTTCGTCATTGTATTGAGCCTGCTCTTCTGCTTGTAGTCTGAGAGCTACCTCATGATCATGAGCCTCCTGCTCCTCCCTGGTAGTGAATCCCCCAAACTTTTCCTTAGATCTCTTAGCAGGCTCTTCTTCAACTAATAGACCCTTTCCCTTATCCTTAGGGTCTATTTTGGGCATCTCACCTCCAGAAACTTTCTCTGTAGGTTCAGAAATTGAGACCCCTTTCTCCTTCCTTTTATAAACTCTAAGCTCTTCCTCTGCACCCTTGGGCTCTGCCTCTTCACCCCTTGGCTCTTCCTCTTCACCCATAGCCTCTGCAGGCTCATACTCAGACTCTTTCTCCTTCTCAGTCTCCTTAGTCACAGGCTCAGGCACATCCTCATCTTGTACCCAGATGTACTTCTTCTTCTCATCCAGGCATTTCAGCAAGACAGTCTTCAAATCATCTATCTGCTGTTGTTGTCTATCAACAATCTCATAAAGCTCAATGATGTCCCTGTTCTGCTTTTTAACCACCTGCCTGTGGGTTTTCACCTTCTCCCACATAAAATCAATAATTTCCATTAATTCCTTGTACATTCTATCCTCATTACCTTTAGGATGTGACTCTCTTGGTGAATCATTGGAAGTATTACCTGCTGCCTCAGACCTAGTCTGATCAGCAGAGGCCCCTTGATTCTTGGTACTGGGACCTGCAGTAGAATCATCTCCCAAAGGAGATTCATCAGTTGCAGTTGCCTCTGGTTGGGTCTTATTGATGTTAACCCTGTCTTGCTCTGCCAGGTGGCTAGAAGCAGTAGGGTCAGCCCTTCCAGATTGGTCACCCCACTCCTCATGGACCACCTCCTCTGCTACATTTGGCTGAGGCTCATTGAGGGGAGGATCCTCAGGTTGAGCCTGTTTTTGCTTTTTAGCTTTGGTAGGCTTGGAGGTCCCTTGTTATCTTTTGGGAGCCTTACTAGTGGATGTGGGTTGGAGTTTAGATGGCTTTTCTGTCCCCTCATCCCTAGTGGCAGGTACAACAAGCATTGTGGGAAATAATGTTGTTACCTTGTTAGAAAATCCAATGTTCTGTCTCCTCATATTAGAAAAAACTTTGGGAGTATGAGACATAACTTTCAAAATGTTGGAGTGTGCATTTAAATCATTTATTTCTTCATTTAAGAAGATTTGCACAAACCTTGGATACATTAAAAACATTTTAGAGGACTGCTCAATATTTCTGAGCATTCCATTAAAAATCATTCCAGAAAAATTAAACAGTTGGTCTGTGGCCAGGCATACAATTGCAGAAGCAATTGCACTCCCAAACTCATTCCAACCTGTTCTTTAAGTGGACAAGCACTGTTGGATTGTATGGATTAGGAATTTCCATTGGGGAGAGAAAAACCCTTTGTAAAAAGTAAATTTTGTTAAATCCCCTTCATAACCCATATTTTTTAAAATTTCAAAAATTATAGTGCTTTGAACACAATTAATACCTGAGTTATCTCCTAGATGGAGATGGTTGCGGATAGAAGCCTCTGTGACCACCACCCGTTTGCCCTCTACCTTCAACACGATGAGTTTAGTGTCGACAATAGATTCGATTTTGGCGTGCTTCCAGAAGGAGTTTATATGCTTGTAGTAGATTGTTGGGTTTACAGTCAAAGCATAGTGGATGTGACTTTCCTTCAAGAAATCGATGATTTCATGAAACTCCGCCGCATCCGGTGTTTTAACCAAATATGCGAGCATATTATGGTTATCTACAATCGGTAAAGATGTAGATGAAGAAGAAGTGGATGCCATTGAATTTTGAGTGTTTGATTGAAAGGTGGTTGAGGTTTCTGCTGTTAAGAGAATTTTGAAGAAAGTGTTTTTGATACCTTGATACTGTTGTATAAGTAGTAGCGCCAAGCCCTAGAATTTTGCAATCCGTAGAAACTTGAAAGCAGTATTAACTATGCTAACAGTAGTAAAAGTATCACAAAGTTTAAAAACAGTATTAATAACACTTTAACCAGTAGAAAGATACATACTAGCAGTAGTAATTGATAACCAGTAGTAACTTGATGCCAGTAGTATATATAAACAGTAGAAAGTGTGAAGACAGTAGTAATACTCTTATAGTTTTATTTTTGACAGTAGTAAGTGTATAAGCAGTATTAACAACTGGCAGTATTAACTCTCACACTGAGTTAAAGAACAGTACTAATATTGCTAACAGTACTAACTAGTTATAAGCAGCACTAACCGACCAAGGCAATAGAAACTTATTACAAGCAGTACTAAATGGTTTAGCAGTACTAGCAATTTTAAAAAATACTAATTTGTGTAACCAGTACTAACTCAATTTGCAGTTTAATGTCATAAACAGTACTTAATCATTTTTTTTATATCAAAACGCTGCATAAAGTTAGAAGACAAATAGTATATATAAATAGGATAGAGTACTAATTAGTGAAGACAATAGTAATAATACGTAACAGTATTAATTGGTCTACCAGTACTTGATGAGTAGCAGTAGTAACTAATATTGACAGTATTAAAATTACTATAAGCAGCACTAACTGGTGTATCAGTATTAATCCTTGTACAAGCACCATAGATTTTTATGAGAAAAATCATTTAAGTAAGATTAATTATTCCAATACTTGTAACCAAAAATGTAAATCTACCAACATCAAAGGCTTTAGTGAATAGATCTGCAAATTGATTATCAGTATGAACTTTAAAAATTTGAATTAACTTTTTCTCATTACAATCTCTAATAAAATGATATATGATTTCAATGTGCTTGGTTTTTGAATGTTTAACAGGATTATTAATAATACTGATTATACTGTTATTTTCAATAAAAATAGGAGTATTTAAAAGAATCAAACCATAATCCATCAATTGATTTTGAATCCAGAGTACCTATGCACAGCAACTTGATGCTGCTACATACTCTGCTTCTGCTGTTGATGTTGAGACAGTGGTTTGCTTTTTACATTGCCATGAAACCAATCTACTCCCTAGAAATTGACATCCACCAGATTTTGATTTTCTGTCCATATTTGCTCCTTCATAGTCACTATCTGTATATGCAATAAGATCAAAAGATGACATCTTTGGATACCAAAGGCCCAATTTTGGTTGACCCTTTAAATATCTGAAGATTCTTTTGATTGCATGTAGATGAGATAACTTAGGATTTGTTTGAAACCTGGCACAAACACATACAGCAAACATAATATCTGGTCTTGAAGATGTTAGATATAATAAAGATTCTATCATAGATCTGTACAGATGAATATCCACATCCTCCCCCTCAAGATCTGCATGTAAGAGCTTCTGTTTTTCCATTGGAGTGCTTGCAACCTTTGTATCTTTTAACCCAAACTTTTCCAGAATATCATTTACATATTTTCCTTAACTTATAAAGATACCATCCTTGTCGCACCCCCAAGACACGTGGTAGCGGAAGGTAGGGTGTTGCGTTGGGGGCGCCGACCAAATCAAATATCACAACACAAGAATTACAACAAACGACCTCTATATGAGACGTTTCAAAAATCATTACATTTCGTAGTTACAATGTTTACATATGTTTTGCCAAAAGTAGAGTACGCATCTAGTACAAGATTACAACATATCATAATGCAAGCTAATCTCTGTTGTTTGTGAAAAATATGCGACTCGAGCTATCTCCTTCCAAAAGCAAACCTACTGCGGTTGGTCTCCTAAGAAATACATACTAAAAGGTCAACATAAAGTTGGTGAGTTCATAGGTTTGTAAACAGTTGATATAATATCGTATGGAACACAAGATTTCCTGTTTGTATCATTCAACAATGATAGGTAATGTATTATAAAAGATTCAGGTGTTATGGCGACACAAACGCGACGAAACCGAACATGGCCAACATCTAAAAAACCATATTGGAACTACTCAAACACGAGAAGTTATACGCCAAGTTCTCCAAATGTGAATTTTGGATGCAAATAGTACACTTCCTAGGGCATGTCATTGACAGTCAAGGCATACATGTTGATCCAGCCAAGATCGAAGCCAGCAAGTGCTAGCAAGCACCTACCACTTCAACCGAGGTACGTCAATTCTTAGGTCTCGCTGGATACTATCGGCGATTCATTGAGAATTTCTCCAAAATAGCCCAACCATTAACCACTCTGAATCAAAAGGATAAGAAATTCGATTGGACCGACAAACAAGAATCTGCCTTCCAACTCCTGAAACAGAAACTCTGCAGTGCACCAATCTTGTCCTTACCAGAGGGCAGCGATAACTTCATAGTTTACTGTGACGCCTCAGCCCAAGGACTTGGTTGTGTGTTGATGCAACATGATAAAGTCATCGTTTATGCCTCACGTCAATTGAAAATCCACGAAAAGAACTACACGACTCACGATCTCGAATTAGGGGCTGTGGTCTTCGCACTCAAAATCTGGAGACACTACTTGTATGGTACCAAGTGCACCATCTACACCGACCACAAAAGCCTTCAACATATTTTCGATCAGAAGGAATTAAACATGAGACAAGGACGTTGGGTCGAGTTACTTAGTGACTACGACTGCGAAATCCGATACCACCCGGGTAAGGCAAATGTTGTTGCTGATGCCCTATGTCGAAAAGAACGAGTAAAACCCCTTCGAGTTCGAGCCCTTGGTTTAACTGTTCACAATAACCTAACTACTCAAATTCTCTCCGCCCAACTCGATGCACTCAACGAAGAAAACGTTAAAAACGAGGCCTTGCGAGGCATGGATGAACAATTTGAAACCAAATCCGACGGAACCCGATACTTTTCCAACCGAATCTGGTTACCAAGCTTTGGGAAACTACGAGATTTTGTGATGGATGAAGCCTACAAATCCTGATACTCTATTCATCCTGGTTCAGACAAAATGTATCACGATCTCAAACAACGATATTGGTGGCCCAATATGAAAGCTGACATAGCCACTTATGTTAGCAAATGTTTAACATGTTCCAAAGTAAATGTCGAATATCAGAAACCCTCCGGATTACTTCAACAACCCGAAATACCTCAATGGAAATGGGAACAAATAACCATGGACTTCATCACGAAACTACCAAAAACCTCGAGTGGTTGCTATACCATTTGGGTGATCGTCGACCGTCTCACAAAGTCCGCCCATTTTCTAGCAATCAAAGAAACCGACAAGATGGAGCGTTTGGCTCGCATCTACATCAAAGAGATTGTTGCAAGACATGGTATACTAGTAGTCTGCGACACAAGCCTTTGTGTCGCCATACCACCCGAATCGTCACATTAGCGACACAAGCCTTTGTGTCGCCATAACACCCGAATCGTCACATTAGCAACACAAAGGCTTGTGTCGCAGACTACTGGGCTTCTGCGACACAGAGGTCTGTAACAGGTCATTTTTGCATGTCTGATTTTGTATTCCAAATGTTCGAAATAAAATCCAAGAAAAATCTATGTTGTTTTTTTAGTATGTTAGCTCCTTAAAATAATTTTTCCAGAAATTTTGGGTATCCCTAAGTATTTTTAAAAATTCCATGTGTTCCCTGAGGTCAGAAAGTGACCAATCCGGATACATGCAACAAGATCAAGTTTCTGGACAAAATCTACACGTTTTCAGAGAAAGTTATCTAAACGACATTTGTACCTAACAAAATTTGTGAACTTTTGCGATGTTTTCAAGTTATTTGGAGGTGTATAGCTCCAGTTATGACTCGAACAAGAAGAGAGATTTTTCTAACTTTCTGGACAGTCCGTATATATGTTTTTGTAAAAATCATTTCGGGTAACAAAAGAGCTCCAAAAATTATGAAACCACTTGGAAATGAAAGCTAAATTCTTGAGCTTAAGTTTTCTCTTTTGAATCGTCCATTTTGGTCAAGTTTTGGGGGAGAAATGTCTCCTTGAAGTTGAACTATTTTTCTGCCCAGAAAAGTATGTGATGTTCTTGAACATTTTAAGCCATGAAAAACGTTTTTATGTTATATTTTGGACATTTCTTTATTAAGTGGACATTTTAACATGTTTATAGAAGTGTTTCAAGTATTCTATAAGGATTTTGAAGTTCTTACAATGTTTTCAAAACCGAGAAGGAGGAGAAAGATGATGAGGAGAGCTTGATCTTGTGTTTTGGCTTGATTTCTCCTTCAAAAGTGATGAATTATGATGGTGGTTGATGGTGGCAGGTGGTGGTTGATGGTGGTGGCTGGACTTCTTGAGAAAGAGAATAGAGAAAAAGATGAGAGTGTTTGTGTGTGAGATTTGAGTGTGTAAATGAGGAGAAATGAAAGGGAGGAGTATAATTAGGATGGACTTGGGCTAATGGCTTGGGATGGGCTCTTGGGCCGATTTTGGCTCAGTTGGGTCGGTCCAAGGGAGCCTTGGGCTTGTACAATAGTTTTCTCAAGCCCGTGTTACGTTATTCGATCGGTAAAACGTTATTCGCGCGCGTAAAAATTAAATCTTCAACTTTTAAATTTTTGAATTATATTTTTGATACGAAATCACTACTTTAATTTGACCAATATCTTTAAAAATACATTATTGAACCTTCTTAAAATATTTGTCGGTTTTGTTCGGGTGTCGTGCGCGATTCGCGCGTTTTCGTTGCGTTTGTTACGTTTTAAGCAAAACATCTAGGTTTTTCGTATATTATTATTTAATAATAATAATAGGTAAATAATTACTATTTAATTTATAAAATAGGTTTACATTATTTATGAAAAGTTATCACCAACGCCGTATAGATTGTCGGACCTCGTCCGGTTGTTTCGCGTAATTACAAATAATCACGTAAGCGTATATAAACATATACAAGTAGTTACAAGTATTTAGCCTAATCAAATACTAAATACACGTAATTATGGTTCTAGCTTAAGGTAATCATTACCCTAAAGTGTCGGGTGTCACAATCCTTGCTGTTGTTTAACTTGTAGTCCAAGAAAGAATGTTAATTCTCCCATGGAACTCATCTGGAACTTTTGATGCATGAGTTTTCAAATTCTTTACAAAGAGAATCCCTTATGAATCCAAAAATGATATCATCCACATAGATTTGAACAAGAAGAATATCATTATTGATTTTCTTTGTAAACAAGGTTTTATCAATAGCTTCTCTATTGAATTCATTCTGCAGCAGGTAAATTGACAAAGTTTCATACCAAGCTCTAGGAGCTTGATGTAGATCATATAAAGCTTTGTCAAGCCTATAAACTTTGTCTGGATGTTTTGGATCTTCAAACTCTGGAGGTTGATAAACATACACTTCTTTTTCAATTGTGCCATATAAAAATGCACTTTTAACATCCATCTGGTAAACCTTGAAATCTTTGTAAGAAGCATAAGCTAAAAATAATCTTATAGCTTCAATTCTGGCAACAGGAACAAATACTTAATCATAATCAATTCCTTCTTCTTGAGTGTACCCCTTAGCCACCAATCTGGCTTTATTTTTTATCACTATGCCTCTCTCATCCTTTTTGTTTCTAAAGACCCATTTAGTGCCAATAGGTCTTTTTCCTGTAGGAAGATCTATTAATGACCAGACCTCCTGTATTTTGAATTGAAGCAACTCCTCCTACATAGCATCAACCCAACTTGGATTTTTCTAGAGCCTCTACCACTTTCTTAGGCTCTGTTTGTGAAAGAAATGCTGCAAATGAACATTCACTTATAAAACTTTCACTTTCTGAATCTTGGTGAACTACAGCTTTCCCTCTTGTTTGTATTGCAGACCCTATATCCCCAATAACATTCTCTAGAGGATGATTGAGTTGAACCCTTGCAGATGGTTGAAAAGTTACAGGAATTTCATATTCCAAATTTGTGAGATTCATGTCTGGACTTCCTGTTTCTTCACTGTTTGCTTCATTTAATGGTAAGATAGGTTCAGAAATCATTTCTTCACTTGCATTTTCTTCTGTGGTTTTGGTATTGCTTCCCTGATCTTCTGCAGTATCAAATGCTTCACATACTTCTTCTGTTTCTTTATCATCCTGTTGAGATGGTTGAGATATTTCTGGTGGATCAACAGACCAGATAGGAAAGATAATATATTCTGTTTTATTCTCTTTCTTCTCTGCAACTGCTGGTTTAGTTATTCCTGCATTTGATGATTCAAACATGTATCTAAAAGATTCTGTTAGTGCATTAATATCAAACAACCATTCTGGACCTTTTCCTACAGTATTAACAGTCTGTTCATTAAAGGTCACATTTAAGGTCTCTTCAACAATTCTGGTCTTATGATTGATTATTCTGTAAGCTTTACTTTGAGTAGAATATCCAACAAAGACTCCTTCATCTACTTTGCTCTCAAACTTGCCTAAGTAATCTTTGGTATTCAGAATAGTGACAGGATATCCAAATGGTTTAAGAAAGCTGACCAATGGTATTCTATCAAAGAATAACCCATATGGTGTCCTATTGTGAGGCTTTATAACTAACACTCTGTTCTGAACATAACAAGCAGTACTAACTGCTTCTGCCCAGAAGGTCATGGGTAGCTTAGCATCTGCTAACATAGTTCTAGCAGCCTTAATTAGTGTCCTATTTCTTCTTTCTGCAACTCCATTTTGTTGTGGAGTTCTAGGAGCACTAAATTGTCTTTCTATTCCCTTGAATTTACAGAATTTATCCATCTCAAGATTTTTAAACTCTGTACCATTATCACTTCTAATGATTTTAACCTTTTTATTAGTTTGATTTTCCATCTTAGTAATAAATGATCTAAGTATTTCATCTGTCTCATCTTTAGTTCTAAGAAAGAAGACCTAACAAAATCTGCTAAAGTCATCAATGATCACTAAGCAATATAATTTATGTCCTATGCTCCTTACATTTGTTGGTCCAAATAAATCCATATGAAGTAAATGTAAGGGAGAACAATTAGAATCCAAAATTTTGGTCTTAAAAGAAGTTTTGTGTTGCTTGCCCTTTTGACATGCAATACAATGATTTTCACATGAATATGTCTTTTCAGGTAATTCCCTGACAAGTTTTCCTTTAACAAGTTTATTGATTGTTTTGTAATTCATGTGACACATCCTTCTACGTCAAAGATCAGATTCATCTACTGATGCTTTTGATAAAAGATAGTGTATATTTTGTTGAGGATTCAATTTTGTCAAATCACAGCAATAGACATTATCTTTTCTGGGAGTTTTGAGTAAAATTTTACTTTCATCAAGTTTAAAATCTTCAGAAAGAATAAAGCATTCTGTGTTTGTAAAAAGAACTGGGTTCCTTTTATCTGTGATTTGGCTTACACTTAACAAATTGTATTTGAGTTCCTCAACAAAGTAAACATCATTAAAGTTCAGTCTTTCACCTTTTATCATAGCTTTTCATGTAATTTTTCCTCCTTTTGAATTTCCTCCAAATGCTACATATCCACCATTAAAAGATTTGAAATTCTGTAGCTTGGACCTGTCTCCTGTCATTTGTCTAGAGCATCCACTGTTAATATGCCATAAGTTTCTTTTGCTCTGCACATTTTTAAGGAAAGAAAAATTAATTTCTTTTGGGAACCCAAATCAGAGTGGTTCTGGGCTTCCCAAGTGCATCAATGAAATCAACTCTGTTGAAGGTCATTGATTTTGATGCACTGTTGGTGTTTGGTATTTCTGTTGACATTGGTTTCCAACACCAACTGATTTTTAAAGTGATTTTCTTTAAAGCAGCAGTAGTATGATTAACAGTATTAAAAAGCTTTGCAGTGTTAATATGCCTAACAGTATTAATATGTTTAGCAGTATTAACTGTTTTCATAGTATTAACTGTTTTCACAGTATTAACTGTTTTCACAGTATTAACTGTTTTCACAGTTTTAACTGGTTTAGCAGTATTAATATGCTTATTAGTTTTTAGTACTGTTTGCTTGATTTTACTACTGTTTGCTACTTTTTCTTTCATTCCTTTACCACTACTAACAGAGTTTCTTTTAAAACTTGTATTCTTGACTCTGTTGGTTGATTTCCATGTTGGATGTATAATCCTTTGAGTATTCTTAGTATTATAAAAACAATCATGTTTAAGATGATTAAATCTTCCACATATAAAGTAGGTCTTCTCTTTTATAATTGAAAAATTTTGTCCCAATTTATGTGAAACCATTTGGTTCCAGTTTCTTTGATTTCCTTTTGGGCTTAAAAAGTTTTGTGAAGAGAAGTTTGCTTTACATTTGCAATGAACACAGTTATGTAAAATAGATTCATTATTAACAGTTTGCTTTTTATCAACTGCTTTTGTTTCCTTTTTCCCATATCCTAATCTATTTCTAGACTTTTGATTCATTTTTGCCTTTTCTTCAAACATTTTCTTACCCTCTACTAGTCTAATTTTACCAATTTTAGATGTTAGCTTAGTAAGTTTAATATTCTCATTATTTCCAGTTTTCTCAACCACTTCATTCTTTTCTTCAACCTTATCATGTTTTTCTAGACTTTTAATTGTTTTCGCCTCAACAACTTCAGTTTGGACTTCTTGTGTTAAGTCACTTGTATCTATTTTAGTCTTTTGAAAATAATTATTGTTATAAGGTGGTGGAACACTAGAGTAATCTATTCCTGTTTTAAGCTTATCATGAATTTGAACATTTAGAAGATTTTGAAGTTTAGTAGAAGCATTATTTAAATCACTTGCTTTTAGCTTAATGCTATCCTTTTCAACTGTAACTTCTATCAACTTTTTATTTAGCTCATCTACCTTATCTTGTAAGCAATCCCTTTCCCATCTAGCATATTTAAGATCATAATCATACTGTGTTTCATTTTCTTGATATGATTTAATCTCTTTTTCAAATTTTTCAATGGTGTTAATGTATGCTTTGTTCATGATTTCACTTTTGTCTAATACCTTAAGTATTCTAGCATTATGATCTCTATAATGTGTAACAGTTTTCTTACAAATGGATGAACATAATTTGCTTTGTACCTCATAAGGAATTTCAGAAGAAGGTTCTGATTCAGTTATTGCCATAAGTGCTTGATTATGCAATTCTTGTTCTGCATGGTCACTCCAATCAAACCCTAGTCCATCTTGTGATATTAGTGCAGTTGAGTTTTGAATTTGGATACTCCTGCTTTGAGTTCCATTGACACTTCCAGTTCTTTGGTTGTTTCCTTCTATTCTTCCTGTGCTTCTGCATTCTCTAGCAAAGTGACCTAGTTTATGACAGTTAAAGCATTCAACTTTGCTTTTATCAAAACCTGCACCATCATCTCTTTTGTATGCAAAGTTGTTTCTACCAGTTCTTTGCATAAATCTTTTTGCTCTTAAGGTTATCATGGCCATTTGCCATTTCAAGTCTATTTCTTCTAAATCATCAGGATTTACTTGTTCTAGTTCCCCATTAGTTAGTGAAGAATTCACATGACTAGCATAAAAGGCTTCTAGAACTGAGTCATTGGGGTTTTTCATTGGAAGATGTTCCATAAATCATAGAAGTAGTTCCATATTGATTTAGATTGTCAGTTGTTTGTTTATTTATGGACAAAAAAGCAGCATTATTTGAGAAAGTAGAGTTTGTTTCTTGCCTTCAACCTCTGATTCAAATGATCTTAAATCATTATATAAGTCATCTAAATCCTTCTCATCAAGATTTTTACCTTGTCTCAAAGATACAGTATACATGGTCCATTCTTCTCCTAAGGACCTTAAAAAGTTTCTGTTTAAATCATCTTTGTCAATTTTGACATTATGATTTTCTATGTCTCCAACTAGTTTTGAAAATCTGTCAAAAGTTTGAGTTAGAGTTTCAGTATTTATACCCATAAAGTTTTCAAATTCTTGTTTTAAAATCGATCTTTGAGTTTTCTTTGTGCTTTCATTGCCACCAAAACGTTTGGCAATTGCTTTCCAAAGGTCTTGGGCATCATCACACTTTTCAAATCGTCTTTGGTACTCATATGGTATGGACATCAACAGAGTACTTAGAGATTTTAATTCTGTGGATCTTATTTTTCTTTCTGCATCATTTGTTGGTGGTGATCTAAGAATTCTAGAACCATCAGTATTTAATGCATATTTAGGTCCACATTCAATAACTTCCCATAAAGAGTAATCAGTAAGAAGCATGTATTGCTTAATTCTGGTTTTCCATTTTTCATACTCATTTAGTTTGAGCATGGGAATTCTTGTGGCCTGGACTCCATCACTAGTTTCAAAAGTCATTTTTTTTAAAAAAAAATTAAAAATTAAAAGACTTCAATAGATCAGTAAAATTTCTACTTCCGTATATTCAATGCTATTTAAATAATTATGCTCTGATACCAATTGACAGGATCGAAATTGATCTTACGAAGTCAATAATTTAGCAATGAATACTTTATAGAAATACCGCGGAATAGTAATCTATAAATTTAGAAGTAAAATTAACTCTGTTTGAAACATAATTCAATAAGAAGTAATAGCACAGTATATATCAAAAAGCTTCAATATTACTTCTTTGAATAATACGAATACACTTAAGTATCAGGGTTATAATTAACCTTGAAGCTTACAATTGACAATTATACAAGCGTATCAATCTCTGTTTTATAGTATTGATTTCTATCTATTGAATACACTTATCACTATTTTCACACACATATATTGAAACTGAGGAGCCCTATTTATAGAATTATAGAGCTCCAATTACACCTACAGTAATTAATGAAAAGAACCTTTCTATCTAATCGTCCTATCGTCTTGAGGCATGCTCTGTTTTACTGTGTGCTTTTTGCTTTTGCAGAGCCGATATTCGATTAGCCCACATGGTTAGAAAGATGCTCTAATCATAAACAGTAGAAACTACACGGGCAGCATAAACTTCTGAAGAACAGTATTAACTCAAAGAAGTTGTAAGTTAAAAACAGTAGTAACTTACTTGACAGTAGTAACTTAATACTGGCAGTAGAAACTTCACCCGTCAACACTAACTTTGTTCTGGCAGTACTAACTCTAACTTCTCTAACAGTAGTAACTGTTTCTACTGGGAGTACAAAACCCGGTAGCAGTAGTAACCTTTCTACTGGCAGTAGAAACTCTTCTTCACCAGTAGTAACTAGCAGTTGTAGTCTAACCATCAGTAGTAATCTTCAATCAAATTCTATAGCCATCTTTAGACCCAACAAAAGGTAATCAACTTGTCAAAATTTGACAATAAAGGGAATATCACTTTTACAGATGCCCAAAAAGAACCTACATTTGAAAATCGTGTCATAAAAGAATTTAATTTGTCAAAAAAGTTCAATTAAAGGTGTAATTACGGTTTCATTTTTTCTCTTTCAATTTTGATCGGTTTAACTGACGTGGAGCTTAAATCTCATATATTCAATTAATATGTGACATTTTTGACCTAGAAAACATACAATATAAACACTAGTTTTACTTTTTGAGTGTTAAATCCGAATTTTATTTTTAGTGTTTAATCCTTTTTTGACATGATTTCAAAATATTTAATCATTTTATGGCACGATTTAAAAATATTAAATCATTTTATGACATGTTTTTAAAAATAAAATAATAATTTTACCCTTAATTGAACTTTTCTGACAATTTAAATCCTTTTATGGCACGATTTTAAAATGTGAGTCCTTTTTGGGCATCGACAAAACTCATATTCTCTTTATTGTCAAATTTTGACAAGTTGATTTCCTTTTTGGTCCATTTGCCCTATATTATATCTGGCTAAGTTATTTTGTAGGTGTAGGATTGACTTTCTAAAAAAAAACAAAACAAAACAAAACTTAATCTACTCCATCGATAGATTGATTTTAATTCATAAAATAATACAAACTCGATTTATGAGTTGTCCACAACTGTGTGCAACTATAAAACCCAAACAATGAAAATTACACATGATTCGATCTATACAAAAACCGGATCTTAAAGATCGACTAAAACCCTAACTGTTTATTGTATGATATCTTGAAAGAAAAAGACGTACATAAATTAGGGTTGTGAAAGATAATCAATCACCAAAAGAAGAAATCTCAAACCGTTGATATATTGATATAAAGATCAAAATGCAACCTCTCTAAGACTCTAATTCTGATCTCAATTATTGTTTTTACGTAAAACCGCATAGGTACAATAATCTTCGTTCTAGTTGAAAACCTCCAGGCACGTAACTCTCCAACACCTTCGAAAACCTCCATGCACATAACTCTGCAACATCAATGAAAGCTCTACGTTAGGTGAAAGAAGGGGATGGTCCCCGTAATTCACCTCTGGCGTGAGAATCAGTTTACATGATCGAAAATATAAGATGAATATTTAAAATTAGAATTTTAGTGAGGAAGATGAACATACCTTACAAAGTGAGGAGTGAGGCCCTTTGATAATGGGGTATCTTGGCCAAGAAACTTCTCTTGGCATATAAGATTGCAGCACTCACAGTTATTCTTGTTATACGAATCACCTTTCTCCAAATGTTCCTCTATCTACTTATATATGGTCCTCACTCTATTTCTGTTGAGATACTATAAGATCTTGTAATGCCTAGAAGTGTGATATGTGACCCATCGAGTGGAGATAGAAAAAAAGATAATTTCGTGGCGGATTCCCCTAAGGTAACACGTATCAACTAGTACATGTTATATGCCACGGGATCAACAATGATCCTCCTCCGATTGGAGGCAAATAGATCTAATATGATAGTATTTAGAATACTCCTCCAAGCAGAGATATATTTTAAGTAGGTGGAATGTTGGTTTCACCATCAGTTAACTTATCTGCATCTAACATGTTCCATCTTGACACTTTAGAAATCTACACTTTTGCCCCTTGATCTTTCTTGAGTTTGCAATGCAGTCCTTCATCTTTAAAAAACTTTTTACCAAGAGTCTCCACATTTAGCCTTAGTCACAACGTAATAATAATCTTTTCATTGCACCCTACGATGAATAAATGCAAATAATAAAATTTATCAACAACTAACAACTTCACAAAGTATGAAGAAATCAAGATTAAATTATATTCGTAAATGTACTTTTTTAACGTATAATATATGTATTTTCGTATTTGTTAGAAAAAAACTCAACAAATCTTGAAAGAAAGCGCGGAATATGACTCAACGAAAATCACACAAGAATGCTCAAGCATAACGTTTTATTATCGAAAGCAAAGGAAAAGAATGACGGTACCAATTAAATCCTCACCCCGCCTCCTTTTATAGAGAGTTCCTATAGCTAAATAATCTCCTTCACATCCTCAGTAAGCACCACATACTCAACCCCTGTAGTAGTTATGTGTTGAACCCCACACTCATGTGCCTTCATACTACCCTCATCAGGGTCCTTGAAACCGTCAATGTTCTCGTATTCAACTTGATCTCCTCCATGCACTAGACCCACCTCTGTAGATCCTTTCACAAAACTCAACGCGTGCTCAAAATCTGGTTAACACAAACCATCAAGTTCCTTACAACATTTACATGTGTACCCTTACTAATCTTTTTCCACATACCATTCATTCTCAAGGAAAACCTTCAACGAAACCATGAAGCGTGCTCCCAATGACATAAATACTAAACCGCCATTCTTCATTTTGTAATAAACTAGAATTTATTGCATATACCTTGACTGAAACACCCTCAGGGTTCGACTACCCTTCTTCCCGACAATTACAATACCAATAACCTTGTTTGAGAGACCCTCCGTGTCGAAAACATCCTCTAGCAAACCCTTGGTAACCTTGATTTCAACATTGCTATTCCAAGCTATTACCTTTTTAATTATGTGCTCCCTTGGTTTTAAACTTTGATACATAAACCACATCGGTTTAGCCACTATTGCCAGAATATCTTCTTGAGGCACCTCACTTTTTCCTTCATCACTAATCTTCTGACCTTCCACAGCTCCGTGATGACTTTCGATCAACTCACCTTGATCAACCCATGATTCTACCTCAAACTCGACATGTTCCATATAAACTATAGCACCACCTTTCGAACACCCATCCAAAGAGTATAGAAACCTATTTATCCTTGTTCCATACAAAATCGTGATGGAACTCTTCTTCACCTTTACCCTACCATCTTTCAACTCCACGGTGTGTCCCTCTTTCTCCAATTTATTCAAAGTGTTGGTACAACAAGTGTGTCATGCATCTTGGAGCTTAAAGTTGTAAATGTAATAGAATTTTAGACTTAGCATTTTTTGTAATCTGACTTGCGAACTTATCTAAGTGCGAACTTAGTATTGCGAACTTGTCAACAAGTTCGCAGTCTGGAATAAGTTCGCAGGTACAGTTGTCTATAAATAGAAGAATCGAGTCTGTAATTAAGTACACTCGTACTTAGAGTGATATCAATTTGTATGATTTAGTAGCTAGCATTCCAAATACATATTGTAATCAATTGCGTCAGTTATTAATAGAAAAGGCGAAAACTTATTTACACCGTGAGTTTGTGTTATTTTGTTTACGAATCAAGCAAGCAATTTGAGATTCCGCTGATAATTGTTTGTGATCAAGTTCTCAAGATCAAGTATACGGTTCCACACAAAGATATCAAGCTCCACCTCATCTACGGAATGTAACGCACATCCTCAAGGACTTAGCTTGAACCATCTTCCATATGTACTCTCATCTTATCGTGCCCCTAACAGCACATGCCCTATCCTCTCCTAGTAGCACTGCTCCAGGATCGAACTCCATGAAATCATACAAGACTTCCCTCATTGGCGTCAGGTGATATGATCCTCCAAATTCCATAACTCATTCCTTTGGCATCTCCCCACTCACCGCCATGAGTAAATTTCCCTCGTCATAACCATTAAGATGTGAACACGAACTCGATTTCTCATCCTTCTTGAATACACCTGATTCATGTACGTTCCGATTGGGACAATCACTCTTTAGGTGATCCTCAAAAGAGCATATAATCTTCAAATTGTACTTTCCCTTACTCGTGTCTTCAAAATCCCTCGTCCATGAGGATTGATCCTCTGATAAGATCTTCTCCTCACACCAACCTCCTCCCTTGTATTCCCTCTATTCTTCAACTCCCGTGAGTTAAGAGTAGACAAGACATCTTCCAGTGCCAGAGTTTACCGTCCGTATAGCAATGTTTTCAAAAATGTCTCATATGCCAGTGGTAATGATGTAAACAATATAAGCGCCTGATCCTCATCCTCAATTTCAATATCGATATTCGCCAAGTTACCGATAAATTTGTTGAATTCATCTATCTGTTCTGATAGTTTTTTACTAGAACCCATATAAAGTGTGTATAACTTCTTCTTCAAATACAACCTCGTTGCCAAAGACTTCGTCATGTATAATGACTCAAGTTTCAACCACATATTCGCAACAGACGTTTCCTTAAAAACCTCTCGTAGAACCAAATTGGCAAGACATAGTACTTTGTGTTAGTCCGAAATTCACTATTGTTTAGTGAATCATAGTCACAATACGTAAAGTAAATTGTAGATGGCGGTTGAATACAATTTAAAAATTAATTTTGATTTTAATTAATTGTTTGTAAGTTTAAATTGTAATAACACTTGAAAAAGAGTTTGTTAATAATAGTTAACGATAAAGCAAGTAATTGAGAGCAACAGTAGCCGAATGATGAATTTATTAATCACAAATTACATCAAGTGTTGATTGCGAAATGATCTAGCCAAAGCTAAGATCAAATCAAACAGTTAAGCTAATTATTACTACTCGATGAAGCTAACTGCAGTTGACAAACAGCGTACGCAATTACTCGCTGACACGCTATTTGTGCTTAGACAAACTACTCACTGATTAACACTCAAATGGCAAGTTTCTAAGTACAATATGTCACTCTATATATAGACAAGATATGCCCGTAAATATTTCTTATAAATTTAGAATATAGAATGAAACGTGTCGCTTCTTGATTGGCGTCACTCTAATTGAAAATGGTTAGTGGAAGATCCTGTAGACCCCAATTCTGATCATGTGAAATATGTGAATTGGAAATCCTCCAGTTGCATTCAACCTTGATGTCATGCAATTCTTCACTTATATCCATCTTAGATGTTGCTGACGTTTTTTGATCAGGGACTACATGGCATCAAATACTTATAATTGAAACTTATTCATTATACAGTCACTGGAGAGTAATACTCTTCTTTACTCACTTCGAGCTAACATGCTCTTGTAAAATTATTCGTTTTATCATCTCTCAGCGACTACCTTTATTCAGGGACAACGACTTATCATTTTGTTCTTGAATATCCATTTCGTGCCAACAATGGATTTGACTGCTGTTTGAGGTACTAGCTTACTTTTAGAAATTTTGGACCCAACCAACACGCACAATTGAACACAATTGCACCCACAACAATAAATGAATAACCAAATTGCCAACAACGCAATTAAACAAGCGAATAAGATAATTAAACACGATATGTGAATGTAAATGACACAAGGATTTAACGTGGTTATGTCCAATCTGTATCTTGGAGATTGGTTTATTCCACGGGGCCAATTCGAAAGATTTTTACTATTATTTTTGTGTTCCAAGGGCTTACAAATACATAGGTTCTATTTATAAGAAGACAAAACTTGCTCAACCAGAATTGAATTCTGGCCCCTCATTTTTCACCTGGTGATGTTCAGCTTTTCTGATCAAATTTTATGCTAATTAGGGTCGCCTGGCAAAAATCCATTTCCAGCATCCTTCGAATTTTCGTTAGTCGTTCTCTATAACATTACTGTGACAACTGTCGCCAAATCAGGTTAGTTAACTATCGGTTGACCCTTACTTTGTCTATAACCTAGTTATGACGTGTTAAATTTGAATTTAAGACCTTGACTTGTCTAATGCATAGGCATTATGATAGGACTCAAAAATCGTATTTATGTGAAACGTAAAGGTCTAGATATTGTCATATGTGCATCTAGTGAAGTGGTGTGTCAAGAATTAGGAGAGTTCATGTTTTTTTAAGATATTAAACCACATGTACTTCTGATCGTTATATGTAAGTAATGCCATAAACACTTGATGTAGTCAATTACAAGCCCATAAATAATACGAACATTAACTAATATAATAATGAATTTATAAAAAGCTAAGTAAATATCTATAACTTATAATTAACGAAGATATAACACGTTAAAAAGATAAAAGCTGAGTTTTTTTGCGAGGTTTTACTAGTTGGGCCATAACTCTCTTATCCGGACTCCAAATGATTTGAATCCATAGCCCATGGTCTCTAAACTCTTTGGGCTACAACATGTCCAAATATTAGCCCATATTTCCCTGAAAAAGTCGGCCTAAGGGTTTAGAGTATGGAACAAGAAAAGATCTTTTGCATAATTTCATGATATCTTCATTATCTTATTCAAAAAAGAAAAAGAAAACCTTAAAACCCTAACTCTCTTTTTCTCTCATCTCTCCAATCGACCCCCAAACCTCCCTAGCCGATTTTCACCCTAAACTTCACAAATCTTGAGCCTTTTAATCATCCGTCTCAAGAATCAAGCGTTGTTGGTGGTATATCTCTTACTTTCTTTCGATTCTTAACGTTTCGTATTCGTATTATTATTTCTTTTCTATTAAAATCCAATTCTTGATGAAATCATGTTAAGATCTGGTTTAAAATAGTACAAAACTTATAATAAATAAATAATTAACTTCGATTAATTGTGTAAAAGTTTTTATAACGAAAGAATAACGATAATTAAGATAACGATTTTGGACAGATTCGAGAGTTAAATTTGCGGACAAATAAACTGGTCATAAAACAATATTTTGAAAAGTTTCTTTTGTCTAAAGTTAAGTCTAAGATGTGTACTTTCTGTTACAATTGATTTTATGTCCAAACGATGAGTTTTGGGCACTCAAATATTTGTTACAAGTCGAAAGGTCAAAACCCCGATTTTGGAGATATAAATTAGGTCGAATTTGAAAAATCACAACACACTTAATTTTTCGAGTTAGAGAATGAAACTTATTTCTAGGATAAGTTAGATGTGTTAAATTTTCAGAATAAAAAGATGATAATTTTTAAAGGATATTATGATCTTTAACTTTTATAAAACCTTCTGGTGAGCGAACAGTGAATTTTTACGAGCAGTTCACTTTAAGGAATTATTGTAAATAGTAGCATAATAAAATAAATTATGGAATTTTTTTTATAAATTCTTAACATCCTAAAGATTATGTAATAATGATTGGAGGATTAATTGATACGTTATAATATATTTAAGAATACTCAAACATTGACATAAAATTTCAGTAAAGTTAATTGTATAATATTTTAGAAAGATCACCAATATAAATATCATTTAGATGAGTAATGTGTCTTATAATTTGTTGACACTCGATAGAAAACTTTAGCAAGACATGGCCCCTTTTTATACTTTTTACTTGTGGGAAAAGGATGCTCAAAACTTTTAAATACTTTTATGATGTGATATACTCTTTTATTCAATGAGTTATGACAATCCCGTCCGCCGCACTCCGCGTTTCCGTCTTAGACGGGGTGTGACAGATTGGTATTAGAGCCATTTGTTATAGAGAATTAGGTGTAGTAATCGACCTAGACTATAACCTAAGAACCCGCATATAGTTGGCATTATAGGCACTATGTGCGCATGAAATTATATGTGTTTATTACTGCTAATGTAGAAACTAGTAAGATTATTCGTGGATGTACCTTAGTATTGGAAGGTTATTCCTTTAGCATTGACCTACTACCTTTTAAGCTTGGGAGTTTTGATGTGGTTGTGGGGATGAATTGGTTATCGAAGCATAGGGCCGAGGTTGTTTGTTATGAAAAGGTAGTACGCGTTCCATTACTAGTAGGCGAGATGCTGGAGATTCGTGGGGAACAACCTGAAGAAGAACGGAAGCATCTCATGAGCATGAAAACCGACGAAAAGAAACTTGAAGATATTCAGATTGTCCGAGATTTTCCCGAGGTCTTCCCGGAAGACTTAACAGGATTACCCCCTCCTCGACAAGTAGAGTTCCGCATAGATCTTATTCCTGAAGCAACCCCTGTTGCAAAAGCTCCATATCGTTTGGCACCTTCCGAAATGCAAGAATTGTCCAATCAACTCCAAGAATTCCAGGATAAAGGTTTCATTCGACCTAGTTATTCACCCTGGGGAGCACCCGTTCTATTCGTTAAAAAGAAAGATGGCTCATTTTGAATGTGCATCGATTATCGAGAATTGAAAAAACTAACGATAAAGAATCGATACCCTCTTCCTAGGATTGACAATTTGTTTGATCAACTCTAAGGTTCGCAGTGTTTCTCAAAGATAGACCTTCGTTCAGGTTATCATCAGTTAAGGGTTCACGAAGAAGATATACCAAAAACGACCTTCAGGACTCGTTATGGACATTACGAGTTCCTAGTTATGCCTTTCGGTCTGACTAATGCACCTGCAATCTTCATGGACTTAATGAACCGTGTGTGTAAGCCGTATTTAGATAAATTTTTCATAGTCTTTATCGACAATATCCTAATCTATTCCAAGTCTAAGGAAGAGCACGAAGTTCATTTGAAACTAATCTTAGAGTTACTCATGAAAGAGAAACTGTTTGCTAAGTTCTTGAAGTGTGAATTCTGGCTGCAAGAGGTATATTTCGTCGGTCATGTGGTTAACAGAGAGGGTATTCATGTGGACCCCAATAAAATATAAGCAGTGAAGAGTTGGAAAGCCCCTAGACACCATCGGAGATTCAACAATTCTTAGGCTTGGCGGGTTATTACCGGCGATTCATCGAAAACTTTTCTAAGATTTCTCAACCTCTCACCATGTTAACCCAAAACGATAGAAAATTCGATTGGTGTGAAAAACAGGAAGAAGCTTTTCAAACCCTGAAGGATGCCCTATGTAATGCTCCAATCTTGACCCTTCCCGACGGACCAGACGACTTTGTCGTATATTGTGACGCATCAAACCAAGGTCTTGGATGTGTATTAATGTAAAGGGGTAAGGTGATTGCGTACCCATCCCAACAACTTAAAGTTCATGAGAAAAACTATACCACCCATGATTTGCAGCTCGGTGCGGTGGTATTCGCGCTCAAATGTTGGAGACATTATTTGTACGGAACGAAGAGCGTTATCTATACCGATCATAAAAGCCTTCAGTATATCTTTTATCAATAGGAGTTGAACATGCGGAAGAGACGGTTGCTTGAATTATTCAGCGATTACGATTGTGAAATTCGATATCATCCGGGAAAGACGAATGTTGTGGCTGATGCGTTGAGTAGAAAAGAAAGAGTTAAACCAGTGCGAGTGTCGGCAGTGAGTATGACAATTCACTCGGGGTATTAAAACTAAGATAATTGAGGCTCAGAGTGAAGTGTTTAGGGATACGAATGTACAAGGCGAAATGTTGCGAGGATTAGACAAGCAATTGGAACGCAAAGAAGACAGCATGTTGTACTTTGTAAAACGAATTTGGATCCTTTGGTAGGTGATGTAAGGACTCTAATAATGGATGAAACACATAAGACGAGATACTCCATTCACCTGGGGGCATACAAAATGTATCATGACCTTCGGGATTTGTATTAGTGTCCGGGAATGAAAAAAGGATATAGCTACTTATGTTACTAAGTGCTTGACGTGTTCAAAGGTTAAGGCTAAACATAAAAGACCATCGAGTTTGTTCCAACAACCAGAAATTCCCGAGTGGAAGTGGGAAAACATAACCATGGATTTTATCACGAAGTTGCCTAGGACTAGTAGTGGGCACGATTCAATCTGGGTTATTGTGGTTAGAATAACTAAGTCTGCTCATTTCTTAGCTATCCGTGAAGATTTTAAGATGGAAAAATTGGCAAGGCTCTATATCAATGAAGTGGTAGCAAGGCATGGCGTGCCTGTATCTATAATACTTGTTCGTGATTGTCGTTTCATGTCACGATTCTGGCAGACGATGCAAAAGGCATTGGGAAAGCGTTTGGACATGAGTACGGCTTACCATCCTCGGCCCGATGGTTAGAGTGAGTGTACTATCCAAACTCTAGAAGATATGCTTAGAGCGTATGTCATCGATTTTGGAGGGAATTGGGATACTCATCTTCCGTTAGTTGAGTTCTCTTATAACAATAGTTATCATTCCAGCATAAAGTGTGCACCGTTTGAAGCACTTTACAAACGGAAATGTCGTTCGGCCGTTGTTTGGGCTGAAGTTGGAGAAAGTCAATTGATTGGACCCGAGATCGTACAAGAAACTGCCGACAAGATCCTTCAAATTAAGGATAGACTCGAGACGGCGCGTGATACACAAAAGAGCTACGCCGATAAACGGCGAAAACCTTTAGAATTCTGTGTAGGCGATCAAGTGTTACTCAAGGGTCACCCTGGAAAGGTGTTGTACGTTTTGGGAAAAAAGGCAAGCTAGCACCAAGGTTTATTGGACCGTTCGAAATTCTCGAACGAATAGGTCCGGTAGCCAATCGTCTGAATTTACCTCAAGAGTTAAGTAGTATTCACGATACATTTCACGTGTCGAATCTTAGGAAATGCCTTGCAGACGAAACCCTGCATGTACCGTTGGACGAAATTCGAATAGACCCTGCATGTACCGTTGCAAACGAAACCCTGCATGTACCGTTGGACTGGAAAATCAAGAAGTTGAAACGTAGCATGATTCCGATCGTTAAGGTCCGATGGAACTCTAAACGAGGACCTGAATTTACTTGTAAACGAGAGGATCAAATGAAACTTAAGTACCCGCATCTATTATGAGATAGAACTATCGGAAATATTACCAATTGAATTTCGGGATGAAATTTTCTTAACTGGGGGATACTGTGACACCCGTCATCAAATCAGGTTAGTTAACTATCAGTTGACCCTTACTTTGTCTATAACCTATTTATGACGTGTTAAATTTGAATTTAAGACCTTGACATGTTTAGTGCATAGGCATTATACTAGGACTCAAAACTTGTATTTATGTGAAACGTAGAGGTCTAGATATTGTCATATGGGCATTTAGTGAAGTGGTGTGTCAAGAATTAGGAGAGTTCATGTTTTCCTAAGATATTAAACCACGTATACTTATAATCGTTACATGTAAGTAATGCCATAAACACTTACAAGACCATAAATAATAAGAACATTAACTAATATAATGAATATATAATAAGTTAAGTAAAATCTATAACTTATAATTAACGAAGATATTACACGTTAAAAAGATAAAAGCTGAGTTTTTTGCGAGGTTTCACTGTTTGGCCCATAACTCTCTTATCCGGACTCCAAATGATTTGAATCCAAAGCCCATGGTCTCTAAACTCATTGGGCTACAACATATCCAAAATTTAGCCTGTATTTCTCTTGAAAAGTCGGCCAAGGGGTTAGAGTAGGGAACAAGAAAAGATCTTTTGCTTAATTTCATGATATCTTAGTCATTATCTCATTCCAAATAGGGTCCAAATAGGGGAGAAAAAAAATCTTAAAACCCTTATTCTCTTTTTCTCTCTTCTCTCCAATCGACCCCCAAACCTCCCCAGCCAATTTTCATCCTAAACTTCACAAATTATGAGCCTTTTAATCATCTGTCTCAAGAATCAAGTGTTGTTGGTGGTATATCTCTTACTTTCTTTCGATTCTTAACGTTTCTTATTCGTATTATTATTTCTTTTCTACTAAAATCCAATTTTTGATGAAATCGTGTTAAGATCTAGTTTAAAATATTACAAAACTTATAATAAATAAATAATTAACTTCGATTAATTGTGTAAAAGTTTTTATAACGAAAGAATAACGATAATCAAGATAACGATTTCGGACAGATTCGAGACTTAATTTTGCGGAGTCATAAAAACTGGTCATAAGACAATATTTTGAAATGTTTCTTTGGTATAAAGTTAAGTCTAAGATGTGTACTTTCTGTTCCAATTGATTTTATGTCCAAATGATGAGTGTTGGGCACTCAAATATTTGTTACAAGTCGAAAGGTTAAAACCCCGATTTTGGAGACAGAAATTAGGTCGACTTTGAAAAAATATAACTCGCTTAATTTTTCGAGTTAGAGAATGAAACTCACTTAATTTTTCGAGTTAGAGAATGAAACTTTTTTCTGGGATAAGTTTGATGTGTTAAGTTTTCAAAATAAAAAGATGAGAATTTAGAAAGGACGTTATGATCATTAACTTTTATAAAACCTTCTGGTGCGCGAACAGTGACTTTTTACGAGCAGTTCAATTTAAGGAATTATTAAAAATAGTAACGTAATAAAATAAATTACGGAAAAATTTTCATAAATTCTTAACATCCTAAAGATTCTAGATTCTGTAATAATGATTGAAGGATTAATTGATTCATTATAATATATTTAAAAATACTCAAAAAGTGACATAAAATTTCAGTAAAGTTAATCGTATAATATTTTGGATAGATCACCAATATAAATATCATTTCGATGAGTAATAAGTCTTATAATTTGTTGACACTCGATAGAAAACTTTAGCAAGACAACATAGAAGCTAAATATGGATGATTCATCAAAAATGGGATATAATGGAAAGGTCATTAGCCTTGTCCATATTGTAACCTATATACGTGTATACTTGTAGATTACTTGTTGGACTTTTTGGAAAGCTCTATACTTGCTCATTGAGGTGAGTTTTCGTAGCACCTTTTTATACTTTTTCCTTGGGGGAAAAAGGATGATCAAAACTTTTAAATACTTTTATGTTGTGATATACTCTTTTATTCTTTTGGACATGACGTGTGTTTTGTATACGTTTCTGAATTAATGTGAGATTTTATGTTATGCTATGTTATTCTATTGATTCTTTCACAACTGTTAATTCCGGGTTAGAACCAACGGAGAGGTAATGATAGTACTATTGGGGTGACACCCCACCTATGAGTTGGTATACTAGTCATTAGACCAACTTTGTCCCTTTATTCTTGATTTTGGGTGAATATAATTCATCATACTCTTTGTAATCTTTGATACGTTTGAATACTTGTAGTTAGGTTCAATTTTGCCGATATGCTATACATTATGCACTTATATGTACCATTACACTCATGTCTCCTACTTAAACCTATACAACACTATTTATGTCATGTTAAACCTACGAACTCACCAACCCCATGTTGACTTTTTCGAGCATTCTTTTTCAGGTAATAATAATAATGCGTAAGGAGCTACCGACTTAAAGACTTTAGAGAGACCGTTAGGCATTGCATTGAGACGTTGTTTGAATTTTGATACACAACTGTTTTCTTTTACATATTCATTTGGATGGGCGTGTTTTGCCCTAGACTTATCCCGAGATATGGGACTTGATTCTTTATTTTATATGACTATGCTATTCGTGGAAATGACTAACCACGAAACAAGCACCATGTGTGTCGGCCAACGTCATGACATGTGGTTTGATTTTCATTTAGTGATTCTCTTTTGCATATCAATGTGTCATTATAATCCCTCCGTCGCACTCTGCGTTTCCGCCTTAGACGGGGTGTGACAATTACCATCTCCCCCACCACCATCTCCATCATTTTTTTCGTCGACACCATTTTTTTCCGTGACACCACCACAACCAATTTATACCTCTCTTACCACGATCTCTACCATCTCCACCTCAACACCATCTCCTACTTCACCACCATTTTTTCGATATATAACCACAACCAAATCCCCCCCCCCCCCACCTAAATACCAACCTTATCATCTTCACCACACCATCATCTCCAATACATTACTGTTGGGAAAAACAATGATCAAACCTAAGTTATAAATCTGAAGAGTCAAAATCTAACTTAGCTGTATTCAGGAATAACTTAGTGAAATTCCTGAGTCTGTGTTTCTGAGTCTGTGCTTCACAGACTGAAGAAACATTCTGAGTCTGTGCTTCACAGACTGAAGAAATCTCACAGACTAAAGGCCTGCTCTATTTGAAGAACTTATGGATTCATCATCTGAAGAATGAAGATTGAAGACAGAAGACTTCACAGACTGAAAATCACAGACTGATGATCACAGATTGAAGATCACAGACTGATGAGCACAGACTGAAGAGCACAGATTGAAGAACAAAAGTACAATCGTATAAAAGAAGTTCTTCAGGCCACAATACAGCTGAAGTGATGTTTGAGTAAAGTCAAACATCAAAGAAAGGTTTTATTCTCAGCAAAGAAACCTTTTACCCTTTGCTTTTTCTGTTTCCAAGAAAAGCAAAAAGGGAAGAGTGCAAAGTTGCCCAAGATGAAGCTATTATCTTCTGGACAACTAATTGAGCTAGTTAATATAGAGTGGCATTCAACTCTATAAATAGGCAGCTCAAAAGCACTTCAAAAATATATCCAAGACAATTAGTATACAAGACCTTTAAGCTTAGGCTAAAGCATTACCACACTTACTGTTAAGTTTGTAGTGATAATTGTATCAAGGTATACTACTTGGATCGTATTCAAACAATCTGTGTGTGTTTGAATATTCTGTCTTCGTTGTAAGACAAACCATTTATTGTGAATAAAACTCTAATTCATAATACATTATGTGCCTTAATTAATCTTGTATTCCGCCTTGATTAATTAACTTGTTTGATATAACTTAGATATAAACTAATATATTAAATACTTGTTATTTAATCTGTATCTAAGTTTTGGGACCTTCAAGACCTAACAACTGGTATCAGAGCGAATAAAGATTTAATTATTAATTATATCTTTAACGATCAAAAGGAACCCAGTTTTATCAAACTAACTTCAAAACCCATTTTCTCTACATTTTCTTCCTTGAAAAATGACTTCTTCTATTGCTATGGCTGGGAAGGGAATTCCAATCTTCAATGGTGTAAATTTTACCCACTGGAAATTGAAAGTTGTTGGGAAAAACAATGATCAAACCTAAGTTATAAATCTGAAGAGTCAAAATCTATCTCAGTTGTATTCAGGAAAAACTTAGTGAATTCCTGAGTCTGTGTTTCTGAGTCTGTGGTACACAGACTGATGAATTGTTTCTGAGTCTGTGCTGCACAGACTGAAGAATCTCACAGACTGAAAGCCTTGCTCTTCCTGAAGACTTATGAATTCATCATCTGAAGAATGAAGATTGAAGACAAAAGACTTCACAGACTGAAGATCACAGACTGATGATCCCAGATTGAAGATCACAGACTGAGAGCACAGACTGAAGAGCACAGATTGAAGAATGAAAGTACAAGTGTACAGAAGATATTCTTCTCTCCTTAGGCTAGATACAACTGATAAGATGTTTGAGAAAGGTCAAACATCGAACAAAGGTTTTCTTCTCAGCAAAGAAACCTTTTACCTTTTGCTTTTTCTATTTCCAAGAAAAGCAAAAAGGGTAGAGTGCAAAGTTGCCCAAGATGAATGTGTTATCCCTTGGACAACTGACTGAGCTGGGTAATAGAAGTTGATACTCAACTCTATATATAGCAGCTCAATAGCACTCTTCAAAATATCCAAGTATCCAAGTAAACCAAGCTCTCGAAGCAAAATAGTATACAAGACCTTTAAGCTTAGGCTCAAAGCATTACCACACTAACTGTTAATATACTAATACTTGGATCGTATTCAAACCATCTGTGTGGGTTTGAATACTTTGTCATCTATGTGAGACAAACACTTTTATTGTGAATAATACTTTGATTCATAATAAACTCTGTGTCAAAATTAATCTTGTTTTCCGCCTAGATTAATTTAAACTTGTTTGATATAAAACTTGGATATAAACTAACAAGTTAAGATAACTGTTATTTAATCTGTATCTAAGTTTTGGGAACCTTGTGACCCAACAACTGGTATCAGAGCAAATAAAGATTTAATCTTTAACGATCAAAGGAACCCAGTTTATCAAACAATCATCTAAATCCATTTTCTCTACATTTTCTTCCTTGAAAAATGACTTCTTCTATTGCTATGGCTGGGAAGGGAATTCCAATCTTCAATGGTGTAAATTTTACCCACTGGAAATTGAAAGCTGAATGGTTTCTTGCTAGCATTCATGATGAAATGCTTAGAGTCATTCAGGAAGGACCCATTATTCCTGGTAGAATAGTTCCTGCAACTTTAGATGCAAATGGTATTATTTTGACACCTGAAAAATTTGTTGAGGCTGCCAAAAGTACCTGGACTGATCTAGACAGGCAACTATATGCACTAGACTTTAAGGCCAAATCCATACTAGGCAATGCAGTTACTGAGCCTATCTTTGCTAAGATATTTGGCTGCAAAACTGCTAAAGCCATATGGGATATGCTAACTGACCAATATGATGGTGTAAGTTTAGTACAATCCCAAAAGAAGAAGAATCTCATAAGAAATTATGAGAACTTCTCTGCTGGCCAAAATGAGTCATTAACTGATATTCATACCAGATTTCAGATCTTAATCAATGATCTTGAAAGGTATAATATCATCAAGGGACAGTTTGAAATCTGTGCAAAATTTGTTGATGTCATTCAAAACACTTTTTCTGAAGTTATCACTTCATTAATTGTAAGTGAAAAATTGGAGACATATGATCTCTCTGGCTTGTTTGGACTTCTACTAAATTTTGAAGAAACCAAAGCCAGAAAGGATCTAAATGCCAAAAGGATTGCAAAAGATCCATCTGCTGCCCTTGTTGCAATAATAAGGAAAAATAGAGAACTTTTCTCTAGAGCAGATTACCATCTTACTCTTACAGACTCAGAATCAGATGATGAAACTGAGTCTCTAGAAGCTGAAATGGCATTGCTAGCCCAAAGGTTAGAAAAAGCAAGATTCAAAGGTTCAAAAGGAATGCCAACTTTTGATCCTAAGAAAGCTACTTGCTATAAATGTGGGCAAGTTGGTCATATTTCTTCTGACTGCAGAGTGAAGATTGCAGAATCTTCAAGTTCTGATAAGTGGGAAGAAAAGGCCAAGAAGTACAAGAAAAAGTACTTCAACTCCAAGAAAATTGGAGAGAAACAACAACCAAAGAAACTAGAGAAAGCTTTGGTTGTTGAACAATGGATAGATGAAGAATCTTCATCATCTGAGGATGATGAAGATATGTGCTTAATGGCTATCACAGAGAGCCAGTTTGACAAAGATGTCAAATTTGCAGAAAAGCCATGTGTTCATCCAGACTGGGACAGAGGATCTGCTTACAATGTAAATCATTTTAAACTTTACTATAGTGATGCAGAAAAACAGAAAATGTTTGAACACATCTATGTAGATTTTTTGAAAAGACTGGAGGAAATACAAGATTTAAAAACCAAACTCAGTCAAGTTCAAAAAGATCTACAATCAAAAGTGAATGAAATAAACCAAAACAAACAGTACAAACTTGAGCTTGATGCTCAATATGACCTTCTCAAAAAGATCAAGCTGGAAAAAGAAGCTTATAAAAACAAAGCTGATCATTATGAAAGGATCTGTAAATCTTGGTGTATTTCATCACTTAAAAATGTGGACTATTTATCCAAACAGATTCCAGCTCAGATACAAGCGGTCATAGGTGATGAGTTTGATCTTAAAAGTCACATAAATTCAGAAATAAACTCAAAAACTACTATATTTGTACCTGAGATTTTACCACATACTTTTAGTCATACTGTGGGAGACAAAGTTATATTGACAAATGCTTTTGTTAGACCAAAAATAGTTGCTAAAGAACTAGTATATGAGACAGAGCCAGACTCTGAAGACACAGACTCAGAAATCTCAGTCTGTGAAACTTCTCAATCTGAACAGCCTGAACTTATAATCACTAATGAATCTTTAGAAACTATAGAACTTAAAAGGGAAAGATTTATAAAAGGCAAAGTTAGTATTCTCACAGTACCAACTTTAAAAAGACAAAAAGAGGTAAAAAGAATCAAGAATAAACAGAAAGGTTACAATGTGTTTGAACCTTCCACATCTCAGTCTGTAACTGGTCCAGACAATAATATGCCAAATGATAAATCTAAAGGCATAAAACCAGTAACAAAGAAGTTAAAAAGATCTCAGTCTGTGAGATCTATCTGTCAGTCTGGAAAAATCAATTTTCAGTCTGGCAAACTTAACTCCAAATCTGTTTGTGTTAACACTCAGTCTGACTCTAAAAAGTCAAATCTTAACAACCAGACTGAGACCATTAAGCTGCTTAGTGAAAACTTAATGAAGTTAACCACAGATTTTAAAACATTTGTTGAGTCAAAACAAGAGTTTAACAGAGGATCTAGTGCAAATAATAACCCAAAATCCAAAAGGACCATTATGTTGAACAGAAAATGTTACAACTGTGGAAATCTAGGACATGAAGGTATTAAATGCACAAAGTCCATTTTTAAACAGCCAAAGGCTGCTTTGATCAAACAAATGTCAACTACAAACAGGAAGAAGGCATTGATTATGATGAAACATTTGCCCCTGTAGCCAGAATTGAAGCAATACGGTTATTCTTGGCATATGCTGCATTCAAGGACTTCAAAGTCTATCAAATGGATGTCAAGAGTGCAATTCTGAATGGCAACTTACAGGAGGAAGTCTATGTGAAACAACCTCCAGGTTTTGTAAGTTCAACTTTTCCAAATCATGTCTATAAATTAAAGAAAGCACTGTATGGACTAAAACAAGCTCCAAGAGCTTGGTATGACACTTTATCATCTTATCTTCTAAGTAATAACTTTACTAGAGGATCAATTGATAAAACTTTGTTCTTCAAAAGGAACAAAGCAGATGTCATACTAGTCCAGATATATGTTGATGATATCTTATTTGGGTCTACTGATGAAAAATTATGCAAATGGTTTTCAAACTTAATGTCAAAACAGTATCAAATGAGTATGATGGGTGAATTAACATACTTTCTTGGTCTACAAGTACATCAGAAACCTGATGGAATCTTCATAAACCAAGGCAAATATGTTAATGACCTACTCACTAAATATTCCTTAAAAGACTGTTCAACAATGAAAACACCAATAAGCACTGCAGATAAGTTGGATAATGATCAGTCTGGCAAGTCAGTCTGGCAAACCACTTATAGAGGTATGATAGGATCTCTACTATATCTCACTGCAAGTAGACCAGATATCATGTTCTCAACATGTTTATGTGCTAGATATCAATCTGAACCTAAGGAATCACTTCTCAAAGCTGTCAAAGGGATTTTTAGGTACCTTAAAGGTACTCCTAACCTGGGTCTTTGGTATCCCAAAGACTCTGGTTTTGATCTAATTGGTTATACAGATGCAGATTATGCAGGTTGCAAATTAGAAAGGAAAAGCACTTCTGGTGGATGTCAACAACTAGGTGGAAAACTAGTCAGTTGGTCAAGCAAGAAACAGAACTCTGTTGCTACATCCACTGCAGAAGTAGAATATGTAGCTGCTGGTAGCTGCTGTGCCCAATTACTTTGGATGCAACAACAGCTAGCAGACTATGATTTGAAGTTCACAAGAACTCCAATCATGTGTGATAACCAAAGTGCCATTGCCATCACTGAGAATCCTGTATTTCACTCCAGAACAAAGCATATTGAGATCAGACATCACTTTATCAGAGATTGTGCTGAAAAAGGTAAAGTGATTCTCAAATATGTGCCAACAAATGACCAACTAGCATATATCTTTACTAAACCTCTTAATGAAGATAGATTCTTATATCTGCTTGATCAACTAGGAATGCTCAACCCCTAGTAAAACTTTTGAATCTATGTGATTCAACTCTCAGTATGTGCATGCTTTTAAAATTTGTATGTCTTAACCTTCAGCTACATACAACCAAATGGCACAGACTCAGAGATCTTTGTACATACTTTATAAGAAAATACCAAAAAGATTTTACAATTTTCTCTCAATCTGACTAATTATATGTCTCAGTCTGTGTGACTTCTTACAAATTAGCGACACAGACTAACCATATTCATTCAGACTAGACTTCTCTATTTTTGTGCTTTATTAATTCATAAGGTTAGTATTTTAGTACTGTTAGTATTAATACTTTAAGTTACTTTTAGTACTGCTGGTTAATACTGATAAGCCTTTTTAATACTGCCCTCATGAATTAGTATTTTAGCACTGTTAGTATTAATACTGCTAGTTACTTTTAGTACTGTTGGGTTAATACTGATATGTTTTTTTTTACAGCTGGTAAGGATTGGTAGAATTACTACTGTTAGTTAATTTTAGTACTGCTTTCGCAAGTTACTACTGTTAGTTAATTTTAGTACTGCTTTCGCAAGTTACTACTGTTAGTTAATTTTAGTACTGCTTTCGCAAGTTACTACTGTTAGTTAATTTTAGTACTGTTTTCGCAAGTTAGTACTGTTAGTTAATTTTATTACTGCTTTCACAAGTTAGTACTGTTAGCTATATAAATCTGTTACCACTGCCGGCACAACTTTCTTTCACAAATTAATTTTTATTTATTTAATAAAAAAAAATAAACAACAATATCTTTGCATTTAATGCTAATACCATTTTTATGGTAATAATCATTAAAAGTTTTGGCGCTTGTTGTCTATTTATCTGCTCAATACAAAAAGTGCACGTGCCTCAGCGTTACTGTTGCAGAGAAAGGGATAAAAAGTCAAGTGGGTCCCATTTAACGGAAATTTAATTTCTTCAAATACCCACTTCTGTTTTCCCCCTTTCTTCTTCACCTGTACTTGCACAACCAAAAATACACAGAGTTTGTAAGCCCTAACCTAAATCGCTCAACCATTTTCGAAATCAATCTCAAAAATTCTTCATTTAAAATGGCTGATCAATGGGTTTACACTGCACCTGCCAACATCGCTGCGGCTAAACCCTTTAAACAAGGTAAACAGGTAAAACTCTGTATAAATAACCAAGTTGCTACCATTTCCATCCCTGATTCTAAAAAGAACCAAGGATTTGAGGAGTTGACAAACTTTATGTCTGCTCATCCTTTACGGGGAGCATTTTTCAACACAATTCCTCAAATATATCCTGATTTTCTTATGGAATGGTGGTATACTTGCTCTTCAAATAGTACCAATACTGCAATTACTGGTACTATTGATCATGGTAAACGGGCAGTTACCATTGATCAAGAGCTAATTAGGAATGTCCTAGATCTGCCTATGGGAAATAATTTTGAACCCATTCCAACCAAAGAAGCAGCAAGGGCTTCTCTTACTTTGGTCGGATATACCAAAGAAAAAGGCACAATTTTGATGTCAGGATTCACCCCCAAATGGAAATTTTTAATTTCTGGCATCATTAGAAGTCTAGGAGGTAAATCTGGTAGCACAGGGGAGCTAAATGAGTTTGAAACTCAACTGTTGAGCTCATTCATCACTGGTTTAAACATCAACTTTGCAGAGTTGTATTTTCAAGAAATTTTAAAACTGGTGAATGAGTCAAACAGAATTTTTAATGTACCTTTTATAAGGCTACTCTCCTTGTGCATCCAATCCAGGTTAACTGGGTCTGTATATATGTCCTTTAATAATAAAGTGGCAGATATACCTATTCCCGTGCTCACCTATAAAGTGTTTAACCATCCGGTTTCACTTTCTGGAGCACCTATCACTGCTGCTATGCAGCAATGGATTGATCACCCATATGTTGCTTATGCATCTATGGAGAGTGATAATTCAAGTGATAGTATGGGTAATAAGACCCAGACTGTTGAAGATAGTGTGGCTGAAGTAGAGCACACAGACTCCATAAACACAGACTCAACTCAGTCTGTGCACTTGGAGTCAGACTCAAATATTGCTGATCTGTTCCATCTTCAGCAGAAGATGCAGGTAGTAATTTTTCTTCAACTGAGGAGATGGATATAGATAAACCTTCTTATCCTAGCCCATCCTCACCCACAAAAGAGAGTCACAAACAAACCAACCTAGATGAGTCACCACTCACTCTGGAGGAATCACCAGACTCAACCCCCAAAAGTATAGCACAAATGGAATTATCATCCATGGAATTGGATGTCAATAGAACACCTTCCAGTGCTGTAGACCATTCCATTACAGCTCTGCTAGAGTCTGTGGTGCCAATGGCTACCCAACTGACCCAACCTACACCTAGATTAGTCATCTTGGATACCCATATTACTGCTACTACACTGACCCCTGTAGTATGCATTGAAGAAGATGCTCCAATCCTGAGCACTACCACCCCCCTCTTTACTCCACTCACAATGGCTGAACCCATAATGACCACTAGTCTTGTACTAGTTCACATTTCAGTGAGTCTTTCCTTACACCCCTCTGCGCAGATCGCCAATGCCCCAGTCATGTCACAGACTGAGGTACAGATCTCACCTTCTTTGCTCCATGATCTACCATCTTATCACCAGATGGTTAGTGAGGGCATACAAACTTCAACATCAGTTGCCAGTGATACTATTCCATTACACCAGGGACTGTTTGAGGCAACAGGTGCTACACAATCAATTCCCCGTGATGTCTTATCCTATCACCGGATTAGATCTGAGGGAACAACTACACCACTCAATGCCTATGATCGCTTTTCCATGGACAGGACACAGAGTGAGGCAAAGAGTGCAACACCAAAAGATTCCAGTGATCTTGCTCAGTTTCAACATGAGTCAAGTGAGGAACATATACCATCACCCAATTCTAACCCTTCCAACCAGACCCAGTCTGTGCCTTCTAGTACACTTACTGATGTGCTTTCTGCCATCACCAAGTTGTCTGAATGGGTACAGACTGAGTTTGATAATAATAAGAAAGAGCTAGAGAAGATGAAGCATCTAGTCTCTACCATGGTGGATAAAGTGGATATGCTGGAGCAAAAGGTATCCACTAGGTTAGATGATATGCAGACCACCCTCTCAAGCTTAGCTGCTGATGTCAAAAAGGGGGAGAAGATGAAGTCTGGGTCTGCAGAAGCTAAAACCCCAAAAGATAATTCATTAAATAATAAATCCTTAGATTTAGGGGGAGATAGTAGTGAGGGAGATGATGGAGATGATGGACCCGAAAGTGCTAGGGTGAAGTCTTAGACTGAAGCTCAGTCTGTGCCACAGACTGAAAATATGAGTGCACAGACTGAGGGGGAGTCAGAAGGATTGCAGTTTGGTGAACACACTGAGATGGTTGCACAGACTCAGGGGGAGTCAGCTATTGTCTTACACATAGACCCAATAGCAACTATCTAAGACCTAGGTCAGGTGGAGTTGAAGAGACCAAGGGAAGAAGATGAAAATGTTCAACCACTGCAGATCAAAAGAGCCAGGAAGACAAAAAGAATGGCTAGGAGGATTCCTGAAAGGGATATCTTTGATTCTCAACCAAAGATGAAGGAGATTAAGACCTGGGATCAGTTTGTGAAGCTGGCTGAAGAACAGGACACTGATGGTAAAGATGATGATGCCATTAATCCTGATTGCAGTTGTGAGTCTGAGGTATTTAGAAGATCAGATGATGATGAAGATGATGCTACTTTTGGAGGTGTAGATGAAGGTGCCTCAAAAGTCAAGATTGGAGAGTCTAAGTCTGTGCCCTCTGAACCTGCACAGACTGAGACACAGCATCAGACATAGACTCAGAGCTCTGAACAACAAGCAGCAAGCATTGATGCTCTAATCATCAGTGCTGAAGCCATCCAAGCTGAAGCAAATCCTGCTAGATCAACCACAATAACCAGAATACTGCCTCCAGGTAGAAGTGAACTTGAAGATAGAAGAAGTCAACTGGGTTATCCATAGAGAATGAGCACAGAAGGGAGCATCCTCTACCAAAAGGTATCATTTTCATCGATAGATCCTATGTCGAGACTGACAATATTGAAGGTCTGTGCTACAAAGATATCAATGGGATATAGTGCTTCCAGGATCAGAATAGACTATATGGAGAGTCTCTGCTGCATTGCATTGCCCTGCTGAAGGATTGTAAACATTCTCAAGCCAAGCCATTTAGAAGAAGGCTGATTACCTGGTTATTCAACAACCTTTCCAAGATCAGGATGATGATTGGGTTTGAAGACATCTGCAAGAAGATCATCCTGGAATATCAAGACTTTGAAGAAAAATCTGATAAGGAAATGGAAGTTTTGTTGAAGAGGAAAGTGGAAAAGATGAAAGAGATCAGGGCTCAGAGAAAGGATTGAAGATTATTAAATTTATGTAATTTACAATCTTATGTAATAATTGTAATATTTTTGTGAACTAACTGTGATTCTGACTTTATGTATATAAGTCTTGATCCATATGTTATGTTTCACTTTAGTATTTATTATTTCTCTATTATTTTTTGTAAATAGATGTTGACATCATCAGATAGGGGGAGATTGTTGGGAAAAACAATGATCAAACCTAAGTTATAAATCTGAAGAGTCAAAATCTAACTTAGCTGTATTCAGGAATAACTTAGTGAAATTCCTGAGTCTGTGTTTCTGAGTCTGTGCTTCACAGACTGAAGAAACATTCTGAGTCTGTGCTTCACAGACTGAAGAAACATTCTGAGTCTGTGCTTCACAGACTGAAGAAATCTCACAGACTGAAGGCCTGCTCTATTTGAAGAACTTATGGATTCATCATCTGAAGAATGAAGATTGAAGAAAGAAGACTTCACAGACTGAAGATCACAGACTGAAGATCACAGACAGATGATCACAGACTAAAGAGCACAGATTGAAGAACAAAAGTACAATCGTATAAAAGAAGTTCTTCAGGCCACAATACAGCTGAAGTGATGTTTGAGTAAAGTCAAACATCAAAGAAAGGTTTTCTTCTCAGCAAAGAAACCTTTTACCCTTTGCTTTTTCTGTTTCCAAGAAAAGCAAAAAGGGAAGAGTGCAAAGTTGCCCAAGATGAAGCTATTATCTTCTGGACAACTAATTGAGCTGTTTAATATAGAGTGGCATTCAACTCTATAAATAGGCAGCTCAAAAGCACTTCAAAAATATATCCAAGACAATTAGTATACAAGACCTTTAAGCTTAGGCTAAAGCATTACCACACTTACTGTTTAGTTTGTAGTGATAATTGTATCAAGGTATACTACTTGGATCGTATTCAAACAATCTGTGTGTGTTTGAATATTCTGTCTTCGTTGTAAGACAAACCATTTATTGTGAATAAAACTCTAATTCATAATACATTATGTGCCTTAATTAATCTTGTATTCCGCCTTGATTAATTAACTTGTTTGATATAACTTAGATATAAACTAATATATTAAATACTTGTTATTTAATCTGTATCTAAGTTTTGGGACCTTCAAGACCTAACAATTACCATCTCCGACGTCACCACCATCTCCATCATTTTTTCTGGCGACCTCATTTTTTCCGGCAACACCACCACAACCAATCGACATCTCCCTAAGAACCAACCTATCATCTCCACCTCACCACCATCTCCAAAATATTACCATATCCGGCGTCATCACCATTTTTTCTGGCGACCCCATTTTTTCCGGCGACATCACCACAACTAATTTACACCATCTTAATCACAAAATCGAGGCCAATTGTTAATGATGACCGAGAATATGACAAAGGCATGTTGGATTTGATGGGGTTGAACATGACGATTTTTGAAAATTAAATGAGTTGGGTGATATAAATATAAGTTTGATACATTTTACATAAGTTCACTATATTACTAATCCTACGTGGAGCCTGACATGGAAAAAAAGTGATTAGTGTTAATGAATACATACAATAGCTGTAATTAGCAAGTTTGATACATACAGTAGAAGTTTTAAATGTTTGTTGCATACAATTGCATTTTTGGGATAGTTCAATGCATTTACAGACCATTTGCCCTAAAAAAAAGATTGTTACACCAAAGTCGACTCCCTCCATTGTTATGGCACTCTTATAATACATTGGCCAAATACTTAGAGAAACGATATTCTTGTTATATACATCGGCCAAATACTTACAGAAACGATATTCTTGTTACTATAAAACAAATTGTGATGATAGTCTACTAATGTGTGATATGCAGTATAAACGTGGATGTCACGAGTTCAAATGTCATCTATATATTCTTTAATCATAGTGTTGGGTACAAATCCATATCCCACATTGGAAAAATAAAGAAACCAAAGCTTTTATATAAGTTCATGGGCTACTCCCCGTGACACAAGTTGATTTTAGAGTGGAACTCCATCTAGGCTTATATACAACCTTTTGGACGAGTTAGGTTGAAAAAATATCATGTCAAGTGGTATCAGAGCTATGGTTGTAGCCTGGTGTTGAAGTGAATGGAATTCTGGTAACTCGTCTACCTAAAGTTCAACAATCACGATGGATCTAGGCCTATGATCTCGTGAGTACTGTTGAAGGGAGGGGACTCCCAATTAGTGTCTCTAATCAATGATTCTAGTGATTGCCCTGTCTAGTCTAAACCCGCGAGAATAATATGGCTTTATCTAGGGGGATATGTTCACATTCAAAGTGAGACCTAATACGGAATTTGGGTTTGAGAGGAGGATTGTTAGGTACAAACTCATATTTCACATCAAAAAAATTAAGAAACCAAAGCTTCTATATAAGTTCATGGGCTAATCATTCTATCACCCATTGATTTTAGAGTGGAATCTCATCTGGACATAAATATTTGGCTATGGACGAGTTGAGCTGAAAAAGGTCCCAACACATAGCTTACACAATTTACCTTACATTGATCTAAGATTGATCGCTAGATTCAGTCAAAAGATTGATTAGACCACTCCCAATAGTGACATAATCAGTTACCCGTCAGTTGTGCCACCTCAACACTTTTTCAAACTGACACACAACTAACAGTGCCAATAGAGACGTAGTCACATCAACTTCTGGGCCCACACATTATTTAATTTATTTTTAAACGAAAATTTAAATGAAACAATTTTATTAAATAAAGAATATTACATTAATTAAAATAAACAATATCACATTAATAAAATAAAATTAAAAACATTACATTAGTTAAAATAACACAATACAATAAAAATAGTAATCTAGTCCTCGTCTTCATTTTGTTGCGAACACAAATCAAAACTCGAACGAAAACCCGAACCATATTCTTTCTTAATTTTCTTCCATTTGACGATTAGTTGAGGTTTATTACGTTTCACCTTAACTAAATAGTCGTAGTTTTTTTGTACGGTTCGCCACAATTTTTTTTTTCCAATTGTGAATTTCCTTTCACACAATTTGCGAAAGCTTCGACCCACTGTTCAGCTAAGATTTTGTACTCATTCTCGGTCCATTTACTTTTCGTCTTTTTTGTTGGTTGTTTGCGGGTTCGGGTTCCGATTCACCTTCTTCTTCATCTTCCACAACAGATGGTGGTGTTTGGATGTTTATGAAATGTTTTTGGCAAGAATTATTGTGATGTTTAGGCATTTTTGTGCGTAAGTAGTATATAAATATGGTTGTGTGATAAAGAGGAGTTAGTTTGTAATATTTGTGTGACGAAGAGGTGTATATAATGTGTGTGTGTGTGTGTATATATATATATATATATATATATATATATATATATATATATATATGATTGAAAAAAGTGGAAAAAGGATTTCATAAAAATGTTACCTTGTTTTTAAATGCAATTGGGACCCACACTCGTAGCCAAACCAACATATCACATCGACGGCTTGGTGCTAACGGCGTCATATGACTGACGCCCATCAGTATCTAAATATAAGTATCGTTGGTTGTGATCTTACCCTCTTGCTAAAAAATAGTTATAAATACTATACAGACTCTAGGGTTCACTTTCTACAACTATCCAGCAAAAAATATTGATTGGCTTTTAGGGATTAACATTCATAGAGTTGAGTTCAAATGAGTACAGAAATTTATGTGAAAATGAAGGAATCAATCTTAGATGTTCACTTTCATCAAGGATAACAAAACCCTCACTTTCCCCCACATATTTAGAAATTAAATATTACAAAAATGGCTAGTCAAAAAATTATAAAAATTGAACCATAAAAATTAGCATTTTTTCTGTTCGATTAGACATCTCACATGGTATACTTTCGTGAAATGCCCCGATTTTTTTTATCTCAATAAATAATTCTCGACTCAAAAACGCTTTTAATAAAATTCCGGATCTCTATTAAAATATTATAAAACTCGTTGTGACAAGTACTCCATTGATTTGGACTCAAAATAACATTTTTCTGAAAATAACAGGTACCCACCCGTAGACAGGGTACCAGTTGGGTAACCACTTTTACCCAACTCTCTGTGAAAAATAACGAATGGATTACCTGTTTGACCCAGTAGTACCCGTAGGGTACACACTCCGGGTAAGCCAAGTACTCACCGGGTACAAGGCATACCCGTCGAGTAACCCTGCAGGTACAACCAAACTCAGATTTTACACCATTCTTTCCAACAGATTTTTAATAACAAAACAACACTCATATCCACATATTTTTATCAACCAAAACGCTAATTTTGATGACCAAAATAACCACTTCCAAATCAATCAATTTTCACACAAAACTCAAACCCATTTAGCATCATTTTAACTCTAATGCATGAACAACAAACAATCTTTAAAACGGTTGATTTAGACCCAAGTTAACAAATTTCTCTTCATAATCAAATAACCATGATTAACTAAAACAACCAATTGCATTTAACTAAAACCATCAAAACTCAAATGATCAAAACTCACTAAGTTATTCAAAAATCATTAACTCAAACTTTTGACTCATTAATATATATTTGATTCACATAGTGTTTACAAACATTCTAATTTAAATCGTTTAACTCTTTATTCAACAGAATATCAATTTCCTCTTTTAAAATGATCATACTCAAATGATCTAAGTATCTCTTCAAAATGGGGCTTCCAACATTAGTAGAGTATGATTTACAAAAGGATTGATTTACTAACTCAATAGCAAGTCCACCACTAGTCATTCTTTGACTCCTTGCCCAATTTATCCCGTGACCCGCTTGTGCTACCTATATAACAACAACAACAACAACAACAACAACAACAACAACAACAACAACAACAACAAAGTAATAGGGTAAGCTAACTAGCTTAGCAAGTAATGAGAATAATGCAACAACAACAACAATAATAATAACCGCAATGCTCATAATTAAGGATCCTTAATATACAACTCATATTGACTCCTACTCAAAGGAGTATAATCTCATATTAACTCATACTCAAAGGAGTATAATCTCATGGTGTCAAGGCATAACAAATTGAGATTTTTCAAGCCTCAATGTCACCCTTGTTCTCCACTATTTAGGTGTGCACATTGAACACTCTCATGCGTCTCAATGACACCACCATATCACCCACTTTATGATAACACACACTCGACTACTACTCACATAATCAAAGTGTTGTCATCATATTATTCTCACCCCCATTACTTATCTTGCAAATGTTAGTTAGTCTAGCTCAAGCAACACCTCAACTCTTTAAGGACCTATAAATGATATCATATATACAAGGCCACACATAAACTAAATATTAACTCATTTCTCATTTATCAATTAACTCATATGTTGTATCTACTCAATTAATCACTCGTACTCTTTTCTCATATAATGTAATTACTTAGTGTTTATTTGATCATCTTTTTCACACTATTAACACAACATTAACAATTATCCATCATTCTCATTATCAAAAATCTCTATTTTTAATAAATTTTACCAATTACTCATAATTTCTAAATTTATTCTCAGTTTCTGAACAGCCCGTGGCATTTTAAATATTTGACCCACTTAAACTCAGTTTTAGCGTTTGAGACATTTTTTCTGGAAAATAGACTCGTATACTTTTTCAACGACTCCAACCACATCAAAATATAAGTTACGATTAACTTACTATGACCTTCCGAAAACAGCTCATTTTCTGCACAACTTGCTGTCCAAATTCGGATTTTCACCAAAAACGTATCAATTCATCTCATTTACATTCACAATACTTTTATTGATAAAATCCAACTTAATTAACACATTAAGGACTGATTTCAACAAGATTAAACATCCAAATTAACCATGTTTCCAACTCACTTCTTTCATGATTTTTACTCATTTGGTTTCATTCTTTTTCTTCACATGCATATATCATTACATGTTTAATTCTCTTGTTCAACAATAACTACCTACAATCATCTTCTCATCAATTTCTTTACTTTCACAAAATCATCAAAAAAACATGAACATTACTATATCTCATCTCTTTTATCTCAAAATTACTCAAATAAACTCATTTACAACTCAATAATAATCATTTAATGATTCTACACCCAATAACATCAGTTTTTCCCCCAAACCCAATTTAGGGTTCATACTCAAATCACCAAAATAATCAAACTAAAAGTTGTAGATAGTATTTATTACCTCAAGGATGTAGAATTGATTGATTACAAGCTTAAACACGCAAAGTTTTAGTTTAATTTGTGATCTCTTCTATTGCTCACCTCTCCCTCTCTTTCTCTGCTCATTCTCAAGCACACAAGCACATATAATCTGATTTTATTTCCCTGATTTTTAATTAAAGGGGACAAGAATTTATTAATTGTCAATTAGTCCCCAATACTCTTTCATTTAATACATAATCTCCCCTAACATTTTTTGTTTACATCTTAGTCCCTCAAGACTTTAAAACTCACACTCTAGCCTGACAACTTATTTATCATATATGTTTTCAACCCAACTCATTATTTTGTACTCAACATATTTTATACACATCCATAATTAAATACACATTTTTAATATAAATGATAACGTGTAAATTTTAGGGTGTTACATTTCGACGAATTATTTTTTTTAAATTTTTTGGTGGATTTTACAAATTGTACTATTTACTATCACATGTGATACTACGCAATATCACATTTGATAACTAAACATCACATGTGATATTCCTTGTTATCAAATGTGATAGTTATTATCATATGTGATATTTAGCTGTTATCACATTTGATATTTAGCTGTTATCACATGTGATATTGCAAAGTATCACATGTGATACTACACTGTCTAGTTTTCAAAACCCACCAAAAAATGAGAAAAACAAAGTTGGTCGAAAGTACACCATGTGAATGTCGAATCGAAGAGAAAAAAAATGTTGATTTTTATGATGCAATGTTTATAATTTTTTAATTAGTCGTTTTTGAGATATTTAATTCAAAAGAACATTGTGAAAAATGGAGTTTTGTTATAATGACTTTTGTACCCTTATAAATAAAGCTCTCAAATTGTTCTTTCATTCTCATTAAATTTCTTATACTTATTTAAACTCAACTCGACATTCATATGCTCTTGACTATTAAGAAAGCACTTTTTAGCTTTTTGAACTTTTAGAATTGATACCTTAATTAAACGCAATAGCTCCAAGATTGAGTACCTTTAACAACGTACATAGTTTTCATTGTTTTTACCCATAAGACTCTTTTCTATTACCATCACTTAGAAATCATCTTACATGATTATTATTTGATGGGTTTTGATATACGATTTGTTAAATAACTTACAGAGTAATAGATTAATCTCCCTTTACTAATTTTATGGTCCATGTTTTATTTTTGAAATATCTAAAGACTAGCATCTCCAACACGAAAAGTAAGCAAAGACGTCCCCTTTGATTTGGTGGGAGAAATGAATGGATCAGAAAGGGACCGGATTCTCTATTTCCGGGTAATTATATTGTCCACGAGTATAATTTTGTGTACAGATAAACGAAATTAGAAACTTTTTGAGTTTTCGGTTCATCTGATGTAGAGGCCCTGAGGCCCACAACAGCAAATAACGTGGTTCCTATTGGTTAATATTAATTAACAGCTTAACATGCTCAAATAGACAGGAGAGTTGACTTTTTGAATTTTGAAAATACCGTAAGACGTGAGAACAGAGCCGTGAGGGTAAAATCGTCCGTCTGAGAATGACACCTCCTGCCTTTTAATTGGGGCCCGTTTGACTCAATAGTTCGGCCCTTTTTGACCCAATAGTTATCCACTTTGTTTTTCATCAATGAAATCAATCCAAATCAAACCCCGTTATTTGATTATAGCCCTTGAATTGATATGTAAACGAGACGAAATAGGCCTTAATTCGTACATTACCATTTGGTTTTCGTAACATTACGATTTAATTTTCGTACATCATTAACTGTAATTTATGATGTTGTAATGTACTAACACTATAAAATACAGTTAGTTAGTTAGTTGTATACTAAAAACAATTTATGTTAGTGTATGAATCAAGAATCATCACTCGAACTAAATAACATCCTCCATGGAAAGCTTTAAATCGTAAATGAAAAATCAACGTGATTTCAATTTCTAATGTAACTATAAAACTCATAATGGGTGAATATGGTTTCGATATGAGTTTTAAAGTGGTATTGATGTAACAGAATTTTTTTTAGCGAATTTATCACACTGTTATCGTACAAAAATTTCACGTAAAAAATAATATGTGACAAAATGAACGTTAAAAAGTGTTCGTAGTTAATTCAATACTTAACACTTAATTTAACATTTCATTTTGTCATCTTAATAATCTTTTAAATTACATTAAATAATTTTTCTAATGCGTATTATCAAACCTGTCACCTTTTCTCTTCAAAGAGAGGCATAGCCCCATCAGTCATTGAAATATCAACACGTAGCATTAAATTTAATTAATTCACCGTAGCTTCGTTTACATGCACAGTACAAATACTTGATGTACCGTTATAGTGAATTTATCAAATTCAATGGTGAAAATATCAACACACTTACTATTATCATCCGTACGTCTAGGGCTGCAAACAAGTAGAGCTTTTATCGAGCAACTCGAGCTTGAACTCGATCTAGTCAAGCTTTTATCGAGTGCGAGTCCTAACTCGAGCTTAAAAGTCGAGCTCAAAATATATATCGAGCCGAGCTCGAGCTTTAAAGAGCTTGGATTGAGCTGTTATCGAGCTTTTCGAGCGTTAATTAATGCTTACATGTTTATATAAATATATATGTAATTTTAGATTTGTAAATGATATTATTACTATATTTTAAAGATGTTAGATTATTTTACAAAGTTTTGACTAGTTTTCATGATTTATTTTTATTTTAAAGATATATGGAAAGATTATTGGTATTTATTTTTATTTGTATCCTATACGAGTCGAGCCGAGCTCGAGCCCTGTCGAGCTTAAGCTCGAGCTCGACTGAACTTGATTACAACCCTAAGTACATCTAATCCCTAGTACTACATATTTTTTAATCTTTTTCTCGTTAAAATAATTTATTCATCGAGTAACGCTGTATGGAGCTAGTAATATATACCTAGACATGTGTCTAAAAATATTTTTTTGACATTTGTATTTCATTAATTATGAACTCTTAATCTCTACTAATAAACGATATATGTGCACCAATAAATTTTTTAGTCCCACTTTCTTTTCTTCTCAATTCCCTTTATGAAACTATGCATTTACTTTTTAATTTTCTGGCCGCATGAAGCAACTGTTTTTATATTATAAGTTCTAAAGTTGAATTTTATTTTCATGTTAGGTTCTAACATATATAAAGTCTTCTTTTTCTACTCAAAAGTGAGAATCCCAAATAAAAAGTAAAATGGGAATATATTCCTTTGGAACCAAATATCTTTCACACAATGATCAATTTGACCCCTGAGTTATGAAGGTTTGACTTTTAGTTCTACAAAACAATTTTGTTCAAAACTACCAGACTCGCAAGTAAAGGCCAAAGTTAAAGGTTACAACAAGTTTGTTTTAGATTCTTTCATAGCTTATTAATAGTTCATGTGAAACCAAACATTAGTAGATAGTTCGCTATCTTCGACTTTTATAGATATAACTCGAAGATAATCGTTGTAAATTCAATATGAATGTAAAAGATAAAATAATTAAGTTTGATAAATTAGAGATAAATTGAGCAATTTCTAATATAGTTAAGTAATTAATTAAATAAAACTATATAAATCGTGACTTATCGCAGTTAACAAATCGATCAAATTAATCACTTTTTGCGAATTATAATTTTAGAATCGTGAATGCAACAATAAAAGTGTTCAAAGATCTCTCGTATCAAAATTTTAGAGATGACATGGTTGAGTATTGAACATTCTCGTTTATACCTAAAACAGTGTTCACTTGAGCATGTTCTTGGAGTACGTACGTGTAGTCAAAATTGGGGTCAAGCTTGGAATGAAGAATACATGAGGATTAAAACATGAAAACTTCATAGATCAATGGCTAAAACACTACTTTTAAATACTATAAGGGCTAAAGAGTAAACTTCACACATCACTGTTCGATCCTACTCGACAGATTGTTCTTCCAATCTCGCCACAATTACAAATCCAAAAGAAACATACATATTATGTTGCACAATGTACAACTCTTCGTTGTGCTATAAAAACCGTACCACCGCCATCATTTTTTCTCTGCGTACTCCCACCAAAATAAAACAATTAAAAATATGATAAAATTCATCCTAAATGTTTTCTTCATAATTTACCTCAACTTCTCAAATGCATTATCAGATTTTGATGCTTTAATGAAGCTCAAAACTTCCTTAATAGCATCAAACACATCTACTGCATTAAACAACTGGCAACTTACAAATTCACATTGCTCGTTTACTGGCGTTACATGCGACCAAAACGGGCGCGTAACGTCATTAACAATATCATACATTCCGTTATTCGGTACAATCCCACCCGAAATCGGAATATTAAATAAGCTAGAAAATCTCACGTTAGTATCAGATAATCTCACAGGTGAATTACCACTAGAGATGCGTAATCTAACGTCGATTAAATTCATTAACATCTCATCTAACTCTTTCATCGGCGAGTTTCCTGGAATGATCGTGGCTAACTGGATGCTACTCGAAGCGTTTGATATCTACAACAATAATTTTACCGGGAAGTTACCCGTTGAATTCGTTACGTTACAAAATTTGGAGATTTTGTACCTAGGAGGTAATTTTTTTAACGGTGAAATACCGGAAATATATTCGGAATTCAAAATGTTACGCGTTTTAGGGTTACAAGCAAACGAATTAACAGGAATGATTCCAGGAAGTTTATCAAAAGTGTCCACACTTACTCATTTGTTATTAGGTTTTTTCAATAGTTATCAAGGAGGAATACCGTTTGAATTCGGTGAATTTAAATCGTTGCAGCTTCTCGACCTTTCGAGCTGTAATCTCACGGGTGAAATACCCGCGAGTTTAGGTAATTTGAAGAAGTTGCATACTTTGTTTCTGTACTTTAACAATCTAACGGGTGAGATACCGATTGAGCTTTCGGAAATGGTTAGTTTGATGTCGCTCGATTTATCGAATAATAATTTGATTGGTGGGATACCGGAGAGTTTTTCGGACCTGAGGAATTTGACGTTGATTAGTTTGTTTCATAATCGACTTGCGGGGCCGCTTCCGTCATTTATCGGTGATTTACCGAATTTGGAGGTTTTAGAGATTTGGGAGAATAATTTTACGTTTGAGTTACCGGAGAATCTTGGCCGGAATGGTAGGCTGCTTATGCTAGATGTCGCCGGAAACCATCTCACTGGACCTGTGCCAAAAGATTTGTGCAAAGGAGGTAAATATTGCTCAATTACTATAATTTTTTATTTTTCTAGCTTTTATTTTACATATAATAATTTTTTTTGTTTTAAATAAGCAATATTTTCCTTCATGTTCAGTTTTATAGTGTACGAAACTCTATACGTTTAAGTGTTTTACTATTCCATGAAATAAAAGTTTGAAATTTTCTACAGTATCTGTTAAGTTTTGAAAACGTATATTTGTTTATTTTTATTCTAGAAAAGATATTTTTTGAACAAAAAATTCTTTTATAAATACATTAGGGATTAGTGTATGACATGTAACAAAGTAAAAAATTATGACCTAAAATCTATTGTTTGAACGAATTCTCAAAATCTTTATTATATATAAAACTTTCAGTTAATTATTATTATTTGTATATAATATTTTGACGTGATAATTTGTTTAAATGTCACGAGGATAACTTATATATACACCAAATTACACAAAAATAGCAATAGTCGAAAACTGAATACATTAAACATTTTTTAAAATTCATATATACAATAGATTTTCAATCATATTTGAAAACGATAATATTTGAAAACGATAGCACGTTAAATGCATATAATAGATAGGAGTGTATATGCTCCTTAATAGAATTTTTAAAGTTTTTGATGCACAATAATAAAAATGTAAAATTTCCTACACTTTAAAACTACAATAACTTTTGTTATATACGAGTACTTTGTAGTGTAATAATACAAGGGAACCATAAGCTAATGAGTGTTGGCGTTGATTTCAGGTAAGTTACGACTTTTAATTCTAATGGAGAATTACTTTTTTGGGCCCCTACCCGAACAACTTGGCAACTGCAAATCCTTAACCAAAATTCGTATCACAAAAAACTTCATTAACGGTACTATTCCACCGGGTATCTTCACCTTACCCGAACTCACAATGCTCGAGCTCGACGACAACTATCTCAACGGACAACTTCCTGATACGATGCACAGCCACTCGCTTCAAAGCGTTTCAATTTCTAACAATCGAATCACGGGCAACATACCCCGTGCTTTTGGTGACTTGGTGAATTTAACAACTTTATCTCTTCAATCAAATAAATTGGTTGGTGAAATACCTCAAGAGATATTGAAGTTAAAAAAGTTGTACAAGATTAACATGAGTGACAATTATTTAAGTGGTGAGATACCGAGTTCTATAGCTACGTGTGTTCAGCTTACATCGATTGATTTTAGTCGAAATAATTTGTTTGGTGAGTTTCCTAAAGGGATTTTAAGTTTATTCAATTTGAACATACTTAATGTTTCCAGGAATCGAATCAATGGTGAGATACCAAATAAGTTGGGTCACATGAAAAGCTTGACGGTTTTGGATCTTTCGTATAATCAGTTTTCGGGTATAGTTCCAGTCGATGGTCAACTAAAGGATTTTAGCGACGAGATATTTGCTGGTAACCCTGATTTATGTTTACCACAAATGGCTCATTGTCCGGTGATTTCTAGAACTCAAAAGAAGCACTATCCAATTACAACATCTAGGGTTGTGATAATAGTACTCGCTATAATCACGACACTGTTGTTGTTTGTACTAACATTCATCAAAATGAACAAGAAACGAATTGAGAGATCGAAAGTTTGGAAGCTGACTACGTTCCAAAGATTAGATCTAAAAGTTGAAGATGTTTTAGATTGTTTGAAAGACGAAAACATAATTGGTAAAGGTGGGGCCGGGATTGTGTACCGTGGGTCAATGGCTAATGGTGTTGATGTAGCAATTAAACGGTTAATGGGAAGGAACCATGGGTTTGATGCGGAGATTCAAACGTTAGGGAAAATCAGGCACAGGAATATTGTGAGATTGCTAGGATATGTGTCGAACCGTGAAAACAATCTGTTGATTTACGAGTACATGTCTCATGGTAGTTTAGGTGAGATTTTGCATGGATCAAAAGGGGCACATTTGCAGTGGGAAACAAGGTACAAGATTGCAGTGGAGGCGGCTAAAGGATTGTGTTACCTTCACCACGATTGCTCGCCGATGATATTACATAGAGATGTGAAGTCGAACAATATATTGTTGGATTCTGATTATGAAGCTCATGTTGCTGATTTCGGGCTCGCTAAGTTCATGAGGGATAGTGGTGCTTCAGAATCGATGTCTTCGATTGCTGGATCTTATGGTTACATTGCACCAGGTATAGCTGATACATACAACTTTTTATCATACACATTATCATATAACTGCCTAATATGTTCTCAATCCTTTTAATTTTCGACACATGGATTCCACTCACCATCTCTTTTCATATTTACCAATCATTTTGATATTTGCTCCAATCATTTCATTAGGCACATATATAATTTTTCTATTTTTTTGTACAATAGAGTATGCATACACATTAAAAGTGGATGAAAAGAGTGACGTGTATAGTTTTGGAGTCGTGTTGCTAGAACTGATAGCTGGTAAGAAGCCGGTTGGGGAATTTGGTGATGGGGTAGACATTGTGAGATGGGTGCGGGAGACGATATCAGAGCACTCTGACAAGTCAGATGCGACAGCAGTGCAAGCAGTGTTGGACTCAAGGCTCAAAGTGTATCCATTAGGAAGTGTGATAAACCTTTTTAAAATCGCGATGAGTTGTGTGGAGGATGAGAGTATGGATCGGCCTACAATGAGGGAAGTCGTTCACATGCTAACGAATCCTCCTCAATCGCAAGAACAAGTACAGCCATGCCTGCTCATTCCTTGAAAATATAGTTTGTATTGTTACTGATGTTTTATGGGGATATTGTAATAAGTTTGATGCTTTATATATGCGAAGCCTTTTGTTGTTGTAAAATAGGATATTGAAATTGATACAATAAACAGTTTATTGCTGCTACAGAGATCTGTTGTAAACTATTGAATCAAGCAAAAATCTTGGAAAAAAGAAAACTAAAGGTTAGGCAATAAACAGTCTGTGATGTTAATGATGTTTTGATGGGAATATTCTGTTAGTAGGCACCAACGTAGTTAAACTGACCCGTTCTAACTGGAACCCACCAGGGTTCTGTTGATTTCGCTGATCATGTGTCATAATTTTAAATTAGGCCCCCAATTCATACTTTTAATTAAGTTGTGTTATTACAAGTTACATAATATTATTTTGATTAATTATAGAGATGTATAAAACTATAAATAAATTTTTAAATCCTTACACTCTTCTACTTTAAAGATTAAATTAAAAGAAACAGAAAAAAATTCATGTATCAAATAAATTTCTACTAAAAAATAAAAGCTGGAATCAAACATCTGACCATGCATTTAAGATGGCAACACCTTTCCACTAAACTAAAACACTACTAAAAAATTTATTTACTAATGTTGTTTCATACATGATACATATAATATCTAGAAGCAAGATCAACAATTTGGGCCCCTAAAAAGATTGGGCTCTGTGCACACCCTTAGGGCTGGGCCGGGCCTAGAACCCACAATGTCAATTTATTTGAAGAGATCTAATATACACAAATGGGATGAAAAAGCAGGGTCTCTTTAGTCCTGGTCTAAGGCCTGAAAGTTGCAATCAATCCTTTAAGTGAGAAAGTCCAGTGAGGCCTGACCCATCACCAAGTCCTAGGTAGAATTATTCCCGAATGTTTAGTCCTTCAACCTTTTTTTGAACAAAGCTTAGTTATTAACCTACCATTGCATGAAACTGTTCTTGCCATGTATTGTATGTGTAATTTATGATTTTTGTATACTACCGTCTATTTAAATTTGGGAAAATATTTCGTGATGTTAAAATGCACGGATAAAAAGTTTTGTCGGTATTAATAATTTGTGTACATATAAAAAAGTTGAAGGATCAAAAATGTAAAATATGTAGTTTTCTTTGAATGTTGATCGGCCAACATCACCATTGCTTTGTGTTGTCAACAATATAAGTTAAATTATTATTATTATACGTGTCACATAAATTATAAATTTCTTTCGATAGAACATAAAAAGGGCAGGTATGTTATGGAGAGAAAGGAGAGCAGCGGATCTTGTCCGTCCATTTCAATGATCTACGGTAAAAAATTAGGCGGGAGGCGCAAGGTTGTTTTATTAAATAAATGTAAGTTAAGGGTTTAGAGTGTTAGTTCATTTATATAAACAAGTGGTATATCTGTCATTACACTTGTTACCACACCTTTCATCATGTCAATCGATTCCGGTCAGTCGATCAGAATTTTTTCCTCCTTTTCCCTATTACACGATATCAGATAGATATTCTCTTTCTCATTCAAACACAAACTGTCATATACCCTGCCGCAGTGGAAATACAACGGGTATGACTAATCCGAATCACAACAAAGATTACATCGAACGACCTCTATATGAGTCGTTTTAAATAAATACATTTCAAAAGATACATTGTTTTAAACATAAATAAATCAACCGAATATTTTACCCTAGAGTTCACTACTAAATCAAAGAGATTCTTATACATAATCAATAGTCAAAATAGTAATGCAATATCTCCATTAAAATGGTGTCGCAAAATGTGTGACTCTAGTAAAATGCTCCAAAAGCTATCCATGCTAAATGCGACTTACGGAGCTGAGAATATCATGCTAAATATTGTCAACATAAAGTTGGTGAGCTCATAGGTTTAAACAATTGTAAACGGTAACATGAACCACAAGATTTTGTTAGTTATTGCACAACGCAATATAAAGTAATACTATTGCCAAAAGCTCATGAAACGAAACCTTAACAAGTAGTTGGTGCCTCTAATGAGTGTCTATTCCAAAAACTAGTAGTTCTCAAATGATTATGCGTCCGTTTGACTATCGGTCAAGTTAGCTCTACTAATCCGGACGAGGATGTCTACCCAATAGATCTATTCACAACATTCACGTTCACATCCATAACTAACGAATCATGATAGAGAGGCCTTAATGGAATAATATGTTACTCATGCAATAAGTATAAGTTTTTAGTGTACTTGTGTTCATAAAAAGTAAAATGGGGCCATGAGACTCACCTTAGAAGTGAGGTATGTAATGAACAAGAGGTAAACGATGTAGGCTTCAAAGTAGCTAACCGTAGGGTGTTCATAATAATTCGAAACTGGAAAACCGAACCGCAAACCGAGTGAACCGCACCGAATTTTAGGTTAACCGAACCGATTTTTTTTTTTTTCCGGTTTCGGTTAACCGAACCGGCATTTTTTTGGTTTTCAGTTTCGGTTTTGGTTCACACTTTGGGGATAACCGGTTAACCGAAAAACCGAAAAATTTAAATAATTATTTTTAATATGTGTATTTCTAAATATAAATATATACTTAATCATATATATTTATATAGACTTATTATAAATCAACATTATTAATTATATTTGTAAAAAGGAATCTTTATAAAAAGTGGGAGATCAAGATTGAAGGGTATATTTTTGTGAAGTGGCTAAGACTTTTTGGTGAAAAACTTTAACTTAGATAATTATATATCAGTTTTCAAGTTACAGATATGTATTTTTTGTAATTTGGTGGCATATTTAACTATAAATATTCACCAATGGATGTTGAAATGTATTTGTATATATGTTAAGACTTAACAAATATATTTTGATAAATGTGTATTTGTGTGTTATTTTTATTTTTAATATGATTAGTAGATAAGAGCCGGTTAGTTGGTTAACCGCATAACTGAACCGTAGTAGTCGGTTAACCAATTACCGGTTAACCGAACTTTTCGGTTTCGGTTTAGGTTTAAGAAATTGGTGAACCGGATTTCCGGTTAACTGAACCTCCGGTTAACCGTTCATGAACACCCCTAGCTAACCGTGTCCTAAACCGTTTAAGACATTTCAAGGTTTAAGTATACGTATAAGGAGATATGATTCTTTGAACAACTTAATCACCCGCATGTATGTGCTAAGGCTTGCTTGTAAAAGATTATTTGTAAAAGTATACTTAGGTTCCAATAATGAATACATATTCACATAGTTTTGTATAACTTAAGTTTAGTATTAAACTTGTTCAAAAGAGATATATTCACAATTATTTATGTGTGTATGTACATATATTTCTTTACATATTTCTTACTAATGTTTTCAAGTATGATTGGTTAGTGACAAAATATGTATGTATGTATATATATAAATATTACTTATCTATAAGTCAACCCTCCTCCAATTTTTAATAATACATTTTACCTTTATAAACACAAACTAGTTTAAAAGATGAATCTATTCAAAATTTAGTGTCACTTTGAGGGACCATTTCTACTACTTTTAAAATGATTCTGTCCAAGATCTTTTTACATATGAAAATATTATATCTTAAGAGTATTTTGGCTATGGTCCCATAATTTTTGGAAAGGTATAAGTCATGCAAATGATCTCCCAACTCAGACACTCTAGAATTAAGAGCCGATGGACCTCTGAGTTTGTGAGTGTCATTTGGAGGTCGAAATCTTTGAGTTAGACAAATATATTTTACAGATCAAAAGCCAAGACATTAAACTAAATTTCAGAAAAAGAATCAACACTTTTTATTGAGTTTTGAGTGAGTTATGGTCCTTCAAAGTTAGTACAATTTTCAGACATATTATGTCTTCAAAGACATGTTTACATTTAGTGTTTATACTCTTTATTTCTTCAAAGTTATATGAGTTCTTATTTATAAAATAGCTCTAACAACTTAAAACCGGTTATATAACACTTTAAATCATAATTTTGGTATAGTTTCCTTATGTATGTAAAGTCTCTAATGTTTATCATAGTATAAGTCCGAAATCGTCTTTATGTTTGTGTACAAATGTATATATATGTTACATTAGTTTTGCAAGCCTTAGTAGGTGATTAAATTAAAGCAAGATAAGAGGTGTTTAGAGAGCTTATAAGTGTAAAAGAAGCTAGTAGGAAGAAGTCTTGAACACACCTTGGGATTATCTAAGATTTAAGAACCCAATCTAAACACTTAAGAGAAAATACGGTGATTTGTGTGAGTGAGGGTGGTTCGGCTGATTTTTACAAGAGGGAGAGAGGGAGAGAAAAGTTTCTCGAGTGTTGGTAAATGGCAAGTGAATAAGGGTGGCCAAGGGCTTGTATTTATAGGTGGGGAGGTGCAAAAACTAGCTAGTTGATCTTAATAACCAACTAGTTGAATTCAAATATGAGGTTAGAGCCTTGGAGAATGGAAGTCAATGCATGGGGAAGAGAGGGGAAAGAGTTACTTGGATGTCTTGTGAGCTTAAGCTTGAACCAATGGTCCATAGATTCAAAGAGGAGACAAGGTATAAGTAGTATGATTTAACTAGTGAAGACCCACATGGGTGTGTTTGGGGTGATTTTGTGTGTTCAAAGTGGGGGAAAAACTTGTCATGCAAAGGGTTATGATTATGCAAGGTGGTGTGCATACATACTTATATGTGTTAATGAACTTGGTGCAAGTTTGTGTGATATTATACATTAGTGAGTATAGTTTAAACATAGTAATTAGTTAAACATATATTTGTTTGTCATTCCATATTTGTTGGCGTCTCATGCCAATTCGAAACATATAACGTTTGTATTTAATTCGTTGCTACTCATAATAGACATGTTGATCATGCATTTAGTCTAACTATACACTAAATACAAGTAATGACGTCTTATTTAGAAGTAAAAGTTAACCTTAATTTGTTGGTTGTCACATTCTCCATTCTCCTTCAATTACACACACAATTCTCGTTCAAAAACACACACTTTTATCGTAAACTAGTCCATGATAGTTACATAATCTTTCCTTTTTGTTGATAATATGTCGAAATTCCAAGTAAATCTGTAGATTGTGATGGTGAAAGCTCAAAATCACCAATTGGCAAGAAAAAATCGAAAGGAGTTTTAACTCATAAGCTAAAGCTTAACTATCGCATGTTTTATGTTTATTTTTTTTGTTATTTTTTCAAAAATCTAAGTGTTTATTTTCATTTATTTCGTATTACAGCAACTCGGAGGAGTCAAAGAGCAGTTAAGGTATCAAGTTCATGCGAAACAAAATAGAGGTGATGTAACTATAGATCTCACTGAATCTGATGATCGAGAAGACGGCGGAGGTGATAGGTGTAATTAGAGGTATACACCATATTATCCATATTTTCATCTTTAAATGCATGTGTTTGTTATTAGCTCTTAATTTTTTATTAAAGTTTTTTTTTTATCAATTTACTAATGTTCATCTTCATGTTTATGAAGTTTATTTGAGACATAACTAGTGTTTAAACTGCATTTTATGAGGTATTATGTGTGATTATATAATTTGTATGATGCATTTTGTTCAATTTTGATGTATTTTTACTGCATTTTAGGTTTTTTTTTGTCACTGCAGTTTAGTCTTTATTTGAGACATTATTAGTCTATCATGCTTTTTTATTTTTTAACACTGCATTTTTGAGGTATTTTGTATGTTATGCTTATGTAATTTGTATGATGCATTTTGTTCAACTTTGATGTAGTTTTAACTGCATTTTAGATCATTCATTGAAAGTTAAACCTATCGATGAATTAAAATAGTATAATATATTGATCATTCCAATTCGCATAAACTATTATAAAGTTATTAAATTCTATGGGAAAAATTTGCATTTAACTTTACTAAATTTAGATTATTTATCATGAGTTTATTAATATGTCAATCATAAGACTATTAAACCCCATATATACACATGCACGGATTCGAATCAACTATTTTTCACTTATTTGAATGGTAAACCCGTATATACACATAAATATCAAATCGAACTGCATTAATTGAAAGTTAAATCTATCAATAGATAGAAGATGATTACATGAAGCATCTATGATACTATCAATTTCTCATGGAGGTTAAATAATTTATTTTATTAGGAGTAATATATTAATATTAATTAAATGGTAAGGGACACGTTAGTTTTAACTTTTAATAATAATTAAAGAATATTAATTAATTTAATATTATAGAAAAATTAATAATTTAAAAGTGAAATTCGTTTGTATTAGAATTTTTTTTATTAATATAAGTTTTATCTTTAAAAGAGATTTTTTAAAAAAAATTGTTGCATATGATTGGTCAATAGAATTTTGATAAAATAAAGCATTCTCATTGGTCAATAGGTGTTGATTTTAAGCAAAATTGAGGATAGCTAAGTTTTATTTTATTAATATTTACTAGTTTATAAACCCGTGTATACACACGGGATTTAAATGCAAAAATATCGATATTACGTATTACGGAGTTTGACAAACCCCGTTCGTCCACTTATCTTTTTTTATGATTATTTTGATTAAATTAATATCAATATTAATATTTCATATATAGAGATATGAAAGAATATGAAATTGGCTTTGTTTGCAATGTACAAAACTTTCGTAAGGTATAGAGAAACAAAAAAATTAGTCTCTTTTTATTTTTTAGTATTATTATTATTATTATTATTATTATATGATTATTTATTCATTTGTGTTAGATTTTTTAGGAGGATGAAGACATTTTATTAGTTAATTAAAGTTTAAGTGAAATTGAGAGTTTTGATTGGCTAATAGGAGTTCAATTTTGTATTTAGATTTTTTAGGAGAGTTTTCTTTTATTAATATTTAGATTATTTATTATTATTATCATTATTATATTTAGATTAGATTAGATTGGAGATGGCTTAAATATAATTACATAAATCAGGTATATAATACTTTGAATGATTATCACACCCAGTATATTACTAAAAACACACTAATTCACACAAGAGTTAATAAGTTATTGGAGCAATGGTTACACCTTGTAACATCATTCGTAATGCGGTTTAAGTCGGTTACAATTTTTATTTATTTAATAATTATTAGTTAGAGAAAAGTTAAAATAGGAATGATAAAAAATTAAAGAATTTACCATTTCAAATACTCATTTTCACTTTTTTTTCTTTACAAACCATACGTCAATAAATTATAAAAATTATAGCGTTAGAAGCAATATCATTTTATCTTCGATTAGAGATCTTACGTGATATACTTTTGATGATTTTTTTTTTCATTTTTTAGTGGGTTTTAAAAATTTGGAATGTTAAATCACATGTGATTTAATACTAAATAATAATCACGCATACTAATATCTCCAATCAAACTTTAAATTCAAATCATTGATAACTTGAAGATTTAAACATACAAAATTAAGTTGTAATCACATGCGATTGAAATCAAAGTATCAATCACACGAGATTAAAGAGTAATCAAATACGAATTTCGAATCATCGACTATATTATACAATCATATAAAAGTCAAGTTGAAATCTTATATGAATTTTCATATATTGTTAAATTGCTAATAAAATATCAATTTTAATTGAAACTCATATGTGATTAATTACAAAATCACATTTGAATATATACCGAATCACATGTGATTAAATATAAAACTAAAAATCACATGTGATTTTTGATAAAAATAAATGCATTTTTAAATTTTTATCTATGATTATTAATGTGAATGAATATTAACTTGTAATCACGTGTTAACTACCATATACCATGAATAAATAACTGTTTACAAATTTGAACATTTTATCATAAATCAAATGTGATTATATTTTTAAAACCCAACCAAAAACATGTTTGTCAGAAGTATAGCTTGAGGGATATCTAATTAAAGATACAAAACTGCTGATTCCAAATATGTAATTTTTGTAATTTATTGACGTATTGTTTGTGAGATATTTAATTTTAGAAGTGAAAGTGAAATTGAATTTTGTAATAAAATAGAGCGATCTTATTGATTCTCTAATTTTTAATATATTTATTTGAACTCACCTCCATGTACTATATAACGTGTGGCTATATGTATAATCTATAATAATTATAAAGCATCTCCACTATAAAACATCATTGACAACGGTGGTTGGAGTAAATTCCTCGGGTTGAAGGAACAACATCATCCCCTTTGTTAAGCAGACTACAAAATGACAAAACGATATGCAAAGTAAAATTTAGATACATAAAGATGTATATAGTTGGCATACACTTGTTTGTAGTGCAGGATTGGTAGCACATCAGAGTTTAGATGCACCCGTCAACTAAAGAACTGGTTGGAAACTTGTGGCAATCCTAATTATAAAGTAAGAAGTTCACCCATGTTCCGATTGTTTGTGACGTAGCCTCCAATTGAGTAGCATAGTCACCCCATATTGCACAATTGATCTTCCTTCCACTGTCAACAATATTTATCAAGAATTAGTTAGAACTTCAAATAATAAGCTGATGTGATTTAATATAATAGTTGTCATATAGTATATGATCCATTATTGACAGAGTGGTTTTGGATATGGATGGTCGTTATATAATTAATACTTACTCGACATCTTCAAGTACGAACTCTATTGATTTGGACTCTGTGCCACTCTCCCTATTAAGATGCACTTCGTTTATTTCAACCAGATGACCAACCACATCTGCGAATGACATTAAAAGTTATTATTACGAACATATGAAATAATAAGCGTGTAAGCAATAATACAGATTCTAGGACTTCATCAAATGCATAGATGCTAGAAACAGTCATTCCATTAATGTCATCAAATGAAGCAAGATTGAAGCCGTCTATAGATATTTCAAAAAAGAGACACGTTCTAGCTTTAGTTAGCCTAATGAAATTGACCTTCAAGTCGTGTTCAACTAACAAATATTTTCCTTTGTTAGGAACCAAACCAAAATTGACTATCTCAAAGTAACTCCCTTCCTCGATGGTGTCACGCAAGTCAGGAATCAGGTACTTCAGAACAGAGGCCTGAATTTTGTGACCCTGTGTATATGGAGGTAAATAATCAAAATGAAATAATCATGTGATAGTGAAACAAATCTTATATGTAAGAGGCCAATTATAAACAGATCAGTTGAGTTATAATCCACATATTCATACATATTAATTAGTTTAAGAATAAGTATTCATTAGTTTAAACAGATCAGCTGATCAAAAATAAATATCATTCATTGTATAAATACAGGAATCAAATTAAAACAGATAGTTCCAATGTCAAAAACTATGATGATAAGTATTCATTAGTTTAAGAATAAGGATCTTTATTTTCAAATGAAATCACAATTTCATTTATTCTGACATAACATATGACAATATAGGGAACACAAATACACAATACAAACAATCATGTGTTTGGCTTCATTGCATATATATTGAAACAGAACTAATGAATACCATATGGAACATGTGAATCCCATTATATTATCATATAGGTGTTAGGCAAGAGGATCAGTTGGGACCATTTAAACAAATCTAAGAGGCCAAATTTATCAAATCTCATGAGTTATAATTCACATTTTCTTAAAAAAACAATCATGAACGTAAATACAACCAGGTTATTAAATCACTATATAAAAGATCAAAAATGTGATAATGATACATGGTCACAGGGAACACAAATATTTATTTTCATATGAAATCATCATCACATGGAACACAAATACACAATATAAACAAACAGAGTAGAAAGCATGAGTAGAAACGTATATTTAATAGTGAATGATCATACCTCATGGTCAATTAGTATCATCTCCAATGAAGCCAACTGGTTAGGATTGTCCTTGTACGTTTGGATCCACGACAAGAAGACCTTGACGCGTATTTTCCAATCAACCCTGGATTTGTTTAGAAGATTCAAATGGTTGAAACCATTGAAATCGGCAATTGATAGTATAGCAAAAAAGTGACAGACTAAAGGAAGTAATTTGACTAAAGGCTTCCAAAAACTTATTTTCGGATTTCATCTATTGAAAATGGCAATTTTGCAGTAATTAGTTCCCAAATTGGTAGAGCTATTTTAGTAAACTCATTTAGTGAGTAAATCACAACTGAAAGTAATTAACTAATTTAAGTCAACTGATATGATATAGGAAATCAAATAAATGAGCATTGAAATCAAATATCATGGTCAATTGCAAAGATTTTAAACCAACAGTATGAACTACCATTATAAGCCCTAGAATAATCATAAATTCAATTCAATGAACCAACAATTAGGAATATAGATTTGTTCAGAGATCAATGGTATATGAAAAAAAGATTGTATTAAAAACATATGGGACTCACCTTTCTTCATAAAATCCATCTCTGTATTCGTTCTCACCTCCGTTCTAAAAGGGAGGTGAGGTATAAGTGATGACTTCAAAAAGTTAGGACGGCAGTGAATGGTGAGTGGTTTTATTAAAGCCCTGACTATATTATTATGTATATGTATATGTGTAAATATAATTATAAATAATATGTTTAAGTTTAAATAAGGTGCATACAATTAAAAAAAATAACATTTAATTTGGAGAAGGAGTTATAGCCGATTGATATGTGTTAAAAGTCAACAAATTAATTTGCTATATTAATATATATAATTAGTTACTTTTGGATTCCTTTTTATTAAGAGGGTAATTAGGTAAATAAAACATGGTTAATGGGAATCGTGATTAGGTATTTAAGCTAACTAATTGAAGGGTGGGGATTAAATTATGGGGGGTTAATTAAAAATTGTCTACGGAATTTCAAATTTCTTATATTATAAATATATATATATATATATATATATATATATATATATATATATATATATATATATAAAGAGATTGTGAATAAAAGTTAATTACTAATTGAACCTTAAATATATAAAAAGATTGCATGTGTCAAGAGAACAAACTAAGAGGCATTAAAGCGTAAATAGGTGTTGGTATTAGAAATTGAAAATGTGAAAATAAGAGTTTGAGTTGTGGGTTATATGTTTGACCGAATCTTGGGATATCATGGGGTGCAATCAGTTTTAAGCCGTTTCAAACACATAACTACTGGAAAGCTGGTCAGGAGATTTCGACCCCGCTAAAGATTTAGCTGAGTTTGATAGACTTTTGGAAGAAGTCAATATAATGTTTGCAACGGACGAAGTAAGCAAAGAACAGCATCCAACCAACAGCTAGATTGACCAATTAGCAGCTGCATCAGCAAGTACAGAACATACACCTATTGCATTTTGCGGAATTCCTTGTTCTAAATCAGAGGTTCTGGAAATCAAGACTTCGTATGAAGAACCACCTCAACTGGAACTAAAAGAGTTACCATCTCATTTAGAATATGCTTATCTCCAAGGTACTTCTGAGTTGCCTGTCATTATTTCTTCTAGACTAACCTCTGTAGAAAAGGAAAGTTTATTGCAGGTTCTTAAAGAGCATAAGCGGGCTATTGCCGGGAAGATTACGAATATAAAGGGTATCAGTCCTTCATATTGCACTCATAAGATTTTAATGGAGGCTGATTTCAAACCTGTGGTGCAACCACTCCGAAGATTAAATCCTAAAGTAAAAGATGTTGTGAGGAAAGAGATAATCAAATTGCTGGATGCTGGCTTAATCTATCCTATTTCGATTAGCCCTTGGGTAAGTCCTGTCCATGTTGTTCCAAAGAAGGGAGGTATGAGTAGTGGCCAATGATAGGAATGAATTAATTCCCACTCGAACAGTAACAGGATGGAGAGTATGTATCGATTACCGTAAACTAAATGATGCCACGAGAAAAGATCATTTTTCGTTACCATTTATTGATCAGATGATAGAACGATTAGCAGGTAAAAAGTTTTACCGTTTCCTAGATGGATTCTCAGGATACTTTCAGATACCCATTGCAGTAGAGGATCAAGACAAGACAACTTTCACATGTCCGTTTGGTACATTTGCTTATAAAAGAATGCCTTTTGGTTTATGTAACGCTCCGGCAACATTTCAACGATGCATGATGGCAAATTTTCACGATATGGTGGAAGATTTCATGGAAATCTTTATGGATGATTTTTCTGTATTTGGTGATTCGTTTGAAGAGTGTTTAGGCAATCTTAAGAAAATGTTGCAGCGTTGTGAAATGTCTAATCTAGCAATTAATTGGGAGAAATATCATTTTATGGTACACGAAGGCATAGTGCTTGGACACAAAATTTCAAGAGTTGGGATGGAAGTGGATCCGGCTAAAATAGAAGCAATTTCTAAACTACCCCCTCTTACGAATGTTAAGGGAGTACGTAGTTTCTTGGGGCATGCGGGATTTTATAGACGTTTTATTGAAGACTTTTCTAAAATAGTACGACCAATGAACCAATTATTAGAAAAAGATGCTAAATTTATTTTTACTGAGGCTTGTCTAAAAGCGTTTAACACTTTGAAGGAAAAATTAATTTCAGCACCTATTATGACCAGTCCAGACTGGAACTTGCCATTTGAATTAATGTGTGATGCTAGTGATTACGCAGTCAGAGCAGTTCTAGGACAACGGATCAAAAAGCGATTTAAGCCAATCTATTATGCAAGCAAGACCTTAATAGACGCTCAGGAAAATTATACAACTATGGAGAAGGAACTTCTAGCGGTAGTCTTTGCATTTGATAAATTTCGCTCTTATTTGGTCTTATCTAAAACTATTGTTTTTACTGACCATTCTGCTTTAAAGTATTTGTTTAATAAACAGGATGCAAGACCTCGTTTGCTGCGATGGATTCTATTACTGCGGGAATTTTATATAGAAATACGAGATAAGAAAGGCGCTGAGAACTTGGCTGCAGATCATTTATCAAGATTGGAAAATCCGAAATTAGAGAAATTGGATGAGTCAGTGATTCGAGACACATTTCCCGATGAACAATTAATGGCGATTCAAGTACACACTGATGTACCTTGGTTTGCTGATTACGCTAACTATTTAGTCACTAAGACTTTACCTAAAGATATGCTTTATCAACAAAAGAAGAAATTCTTTGCTGATTTAAAACATTATTTTTGGGAAGATCCGTTTTTGTTTCGATTTTATACAGATGGTATAATCAGGAGATGTGTGCATGGTGAAGAAAGTGATAATATTTTAGCACATTGTCATAAAGGACCAGTTGGTGGACATCATGGAGCCAATTATACAGCAAAGAAGGTGCTTGATTCAGGTTTTTATTGGCCAACAATTTTTAAGGATGCTCATGAGTTTGTACAGAATTGTGATGCTTACCAACACTCGGGGAATATCTCTAAAAGGGACGAAATGCCTCTAACAGGAATACAAGCTTGTGAAATTTTTGATATATGGGGTATTAACTTTATGGTACCTTTTCCTTTGAGCCATGGGAATAAGTATATTTTGGTAGTAGTGGGTTATGTATCTAAATGGGCAGAGGCAATAGCATTGCCAACAAATGAAGCTAGAGTTGTTGTGAAATTTTTAAAACAAGTGTTCTCATGTTTTGGAATACCAAGAGCTTTGATCAGTGATCGAGGAACCCATTTTTGTAATGTTTTGATGGAAAAAGTGTTGAAAAGGTATGGCGTTACACATAGACTCTCTACACCTTATCATCCGCAAACAAGTGGTCAAGTCGAAGTTATGAATAGAGGATTAAAGCGTATTTTGGAACGTTCGGTCAGTATAATCGCAAGGATTGGTCGATAAAACTAGATGATGTATTATGGGCTTTCCGTACTACTTTCAAGACACCTATTCGATGTACTTCTTTCCGATTGGTCTATGGAAAAGCTTGTCATTTACCAGTGGAATTAGAACATAAAGCATATTGGGCGTTAAAAAGTTGCAATATGGATATGGAGGCTGCCGGAAAACATAGTTTTTTGCAGTTGCACGAGTTGGACGAATTACGCTGGACTGCATATGAAAATTCTAGGATTTATAAGGAGCGTACGAAAACTTGGCATGATAAGAGGATCCAAACTCATAAAAAGTTTGTTGAAGGAGATCGGGTACTTCTTTATAATTCTCGATTACGTTTATTCCCGGGAAAATTGAAGTCACAATGGACTGGTCCGTATACGGTTACGCAGATATTTCCTTATGGGACAGTTGAATTAATTAATAATGAGGGTGTTTTGTTTAAAGTTAACGGTCATCATTTGAAGAAATATCACGAAGGTACCAAGGAAGATGATGGCGAGGGTACCATCCACTTTGAGGGCGAACAGTAAAGTCAATTTACGAGTCGAGCTTAACGACTCACGGATTAAATAAAAGCGCTTCTCGGGAGACAACCCGTGTTTTTCTTGTATTTTATTTTTGCAGGTTTTTGAAATTTGTGGGTGTGTTCCCTGGAAAACCCTCACGAGACTATAACTCGTCCACTCGGGATACCGAGGGGTTTAAAGGGTTATTGCATATGCTAAATGCAATCCTGTGTGCCTACAGAAATGAGCTGTTGTATATTTCAAATCAGATCTCAGAAAGTATGTACTTCATAATCAGGGGAGTTTGTTCGTTCTAATTTCTTTTCTTATTCTTTTTCACTTTTCATATTTATGTACAATGGGGACATTGTACAATTTATGTGTGGGGATGGGAGTCGAAAAGAATTAAAATAAAAGTTTATTTTTCCTCTAGAATTAACTATTAAATTTTGTCATATTACATAAAATTTTTGCGATACTATCTTTTGGAAAATGATAGTACATTAGGATCATGTATAAAAATGGAATTTTTAAATACTATTTTTGATGTATTGATAGGCCCAACTAACATTTTTTAAATCTAATTTTTCTAATTTTACACATAAGTGTTAGACATTTTCATTATATGATGTATTGATAGGCTTTCAATACAAAAGTTCTTGAATTTTAAGAAATAATAATTTAACATGAATATAATTTTATGAGGAACACAAGTTGATATATGAATTTGTAGTCTTACGTCATGTATGATATCATGACATATGCTATAATTTTGGGGTTTAAATTGAAATAATTTGAGATACGCTGATTGATTCCTCTGTTGTACTAAGTACAAACCTGGTCTCATCAGAATATCTAAAAAATGAAGAAAAGCAAAAATGCTTAAAAGAATATAAATATCAGTCAAATTACGACGCTCTGTTGTACTAATGTACAGACCTGTCACCGTTGATTTGACTGAAGATAGAAAAAAATGGGTACACTTATGCCCGAGTTAAGTTAAGTCACTTTGTTGTACTGAGGTACAGACCTGTCACCAATGTCTTAACTCTTAAGAAAATAATTTTTCAATTATTCACCTATTATATAGAAATATGTTCATGATTTGATTCCAGGGGTATATCATTTGTGGGATACATAAATTATATTCATAATAATAATAATAATAAGATGTTATTCTCAAACTTGAGTATAGAAAGTTTAGAGCGGATTAAAATATCAATAATCGTCTTGAAATGTCAAAATTAGAAATTTTGTGATTAGAAGTGTTTGATGAGGTTTAAATATTGATGTATATCAACAATCAAAATAGATTTAATTATTCCTAATAAAAACATGTTCTCTAATATGATCCCAAAATAGTTTAAAATATTTCGCGAAGAAAGTAATATGTACAAGCTCTTATTGATTCTTTCATGAGAGATTTCTAGTTTATTATGTATTTATCAGTATTCCATTTGAGGACAAGCAGAACTTAAGTGTGGGGATATTTGATAACATCAAATAATGTCTTATTTATATTATAATATTCCCTTATTTCTAAACATTTTTATTGCAAATTATTTATATATATTACTGATTTCGTTTATATTTGCAAAAATGTGTTTAAATTAAATAAAGAAAGAAAAGGAACGAAAACGAGCTCGGAAAATGAAGAAAATGAAGAAAATGAAGAAAATGAAGAAAAGATTAAAGACCAAGAATATTGGGCTTAGAGAGAAGATTAAACCCAAGAAGAATGAGATATTAGGCCAAGAATAAAGATTAAAATCGGATTTGTGAAGTTTGAAGCCCAAAGGAAGAGCCCAAGCCCGGCAGCAAAAGATTCTGGAACTAACATTCAGTCGGCGGTTGGAATATCCAACCGGCAATTGAACCTAAATCAGGAAGGCGGTCGATCGCGCAGGTTAAAATCCGGGTTTTCGGGTAAAAAACCAACCCAACCGGCGGTTGAAAAATCCAACCGGCGGTTGAAAAATCCAACCGGCGGTTGAATTCGCGATCCAGAAATCTATAAATAGAGGCCATTATCAACCCTTATACCATACAACTACAATACGAATTAAGTAAACTTTAATTCGGTTTTAGGGTTTAGAGGTTGACTAAAGGAGGTATTTGGAGGCTAGGAAGCTAGGGTTTGAAGGTTTTCAAACCTAACGAAGATTAGTTCGGTTTCTTGGGTTTGATTCTTAATCTTTTCTATTTACTATGTGTAATAACATGTTTTTAGATCTGGTTTTGTTTACTATAATAATGAGCTAACTCTTTAATTGTATTTACTTAGATGAATGATTTTTAGATGAAGGTTTTATGATATGTTTATGTTGATTCAAGTTATGAATGGTTATTAAGTTTATTCGAAAGATCCATATTAATTGTGTGTTAATTAATTGTTACTTAACGTGGTCAAAAGATTTATGCTATAACTAACGTTTGTATAAGTTGATTGATTATTTGCAATTAAGTAATTTATTAGTTAGTTGTGGTTTGAGACTGTAACCGGTAATAGGTTAAGAGACTAGCAATTAATATAACCTAATTGATATGATAATTATTTAACCAATAGTTATAGACTTGCGTTAACACGAGGTCGCTGAATGAATCTTAATGATATGTTGATAGGATTAATAGCAAAAAGATTATGTTAATAACACGTTTTAATGTATTCAAGAGAATCTAGTATTAAGGTAAGGTTTATTAGGGATTAGTTAACCTTAAGAGGAGGCTGTCCATATATGTTGAAATCACCATAATAAACAATCAACAATTCAATAAACATATCTAAAACCTGAATCGAAGAATCACAATTCTAAGTAAATACATGTTTCTCTATCTGATTACTTTCAAGTTACTTTTTATCTTTTTAATTGTTTATATTTTAATCAGTTTTCTTATTAAAAATTGTTCGTACGGAACTAAAACGCACCCCTTATTTAATTGTAATTTGTAATTTTAGGTTTAATTAATTATTTTAATTTACACCGATTCCCTGTGGTTCGACTCGGCCTTACTAAAGTTATACTATAATACGAACAGGTATTCTTATCTGATTGTGTTTAAGTTTACTTTAGTATTTCCAATCAATTAAAACTTGTTATTTTTAACTACAACTTAACACGCATCTATTCTATCACAATTCGAATAATATGAATACACTTAAGTATTAGGGTTACAATTAACCTTGAAGCTAATCTATTCTATCACAATTCGTATCAACTGTATGTTTATTTTGCTTATCGTCGAGAGCAGAGATCTATTTCTTCTAAAGTAGAGAACTCTATTTATAGAATTATAGAGTCTCTGTTACACGTTATTACAATAAATGAAAAGAGAACTTTCTATCTAATCGTGGCCTATTGTCTTGAGCCAAACTCTGCTTTACTGCGCGTTTGCTTTTTGCAGAGCCGATATTCGATCAGACCCACTAGGTAGAGAAGATGCTATATTCAAGAACAGTAGAAACTCTTTGATGATACACGAGCAGTACTAATGCTTAAGAACAATAGAAATCCAAGTAGCAGTACAAACTTCATGACTTGGCCTGGCAGTACTAACTCTTTGATACGTTGGCAGTAGTAAGTTATAAACAGTAGTAACTCTACCCGACAGTAGTAACTTAGTACTAGCAGTAGTAACTTTCCCGGCAGTACTAACTTTATACTGGCTGTACTAACTCAAGCAGTAGTAACTGTTTCTACTCGTAGTACAAACCCGGCAGTATTAACTTTTCTACTAGCAGTAGAAACTCTTTTTCAAGCAGTAGTATCTTAGCTGTTGTGATCTGACCAGCAGTAGTAATCTTCATTCTAGCATTTAGCCATCTTCAGACCCTAACATTCTTTTTTTATTTTTAACTGTTGATATCCTAACAAAAAGTTTACCACTAGGAAAGCATATTTTGTACTCGGCTTCTTGCGGTTCTTTGAGATGTTATGCTTTCTTTTTAGGCTATCTATATATCTACATATGCTATGACAACGTCTACATCCAATTACAGACCCAAATTCGAGATGATCAGGTTGCTGACCGCCTGTTAGTAATTTGATCATAACTCTCTGCTCGGAAATCGGATTAATGTGAACTTGGATGTTCTGGAAACCAGACAAATTTCTCTTCAAGTCATGGTCATTAAGGGTTCGTGGTTTCAAGGCAAAATGGGTCAAATGATGAGATCTTTGGGCTGGATAGTCAGCAGACTTTTGATATTTCAGCAACTGTTTATTTCTTTTATTTAATTGTTTGTGTGTTTTCAAGAATAGTTAAGCTTTGGTAGATGGAAGTATTATTAATGTATTTATTTATGCCTATAAGGAGAGAGGCTGGTTGGATTGAAGATCATTCAGATGTATGAAATTTAATTTAAGTTTTCTGCGATTTGTGAGTAGAGTTTTCCTCCAAGTGAGATTTTATTGTTGAGCTTGCTAATCCTTGTGATCATCTCTGTCAAACGGTGTCATGCTACTACGAGTATACAACAAAAAGTTAATCTGCAAATATCAATAAATCTGTTTGTCATTTGTTACTTTCTCAATATTCCCAACACCACGAGCCAACATCCATTACAATCTGTTTTGCAGTACAAAAGGAAATGTAATCGTTTCAAATATAGTTCAAAAACCTGACATATTACTATAACAGGGCAAGAACCCGTATAAAAAGAAGAATCAAAGTGCTTCTTATTACATAATTACTGAATAATACACAAGTATAATTAATGAGCACAATTCATCACCACAAATATTTTGGTTTTCCCGGTTAGAATTAGGGAAACTCATTTTGCTCCTCAAATCCGTATACTTATTATAAAAACACCCCGAAAAAGAAAACCCGGCGGGCTGCTTCTATAAAAAGAGTAAGCACGCCGCTGCCTCCTTAAAAACCCCAAACTCTAAACCCTGAAGCACACAGTGTTTTTATTACTCTTTTAGAATTGTAAACGGCTCGAGAAGGTTTGACCAAAACCCCAATTTGCAGGGACAATGTCTGGGAAGGTTTTGGTGACACCATCTGTGGTTGTGACCATGAACGACATAGATTGGCCGTCGAGATATGAATTTGATTGCCAGTTAGATCCCCAATTCCTTGACATGGGTAGCCATCCTGTTTTCGACCCCTTGATTTTCACTGATTGAATTGATCCAGCCCCTCCAACGTTAGTTATCAAAACAAGCTCAAAATAATCTCGTCCGTTAATTGTAAATCTAACTCCACCGTGTTTCTTACATGGAACCCTGAAAAAAATCAAACCGAATATATTAGTGAAGTTTCCTACATGCTTAAAATTAATGTGCTACCAAAAAGTAATAGCTTTACTGATTTTGTGGCACTTTACGCGTTGTGCAAAGATTTAATTGGAGCTGTGTTATTAATGTGTATTATAGAAAGAAAAAACCGTAAAAGATGGTTGACCTTTGAAAGATAACAGGAACGATTCCACCAGCATAAATAGCGATTTTCTCCCAAGCAGGCTGAGCCATATCGAAATGCTGGAGGGGTGGGTTGCACCAGCCTCCATTATCACTAGCTTGAGCAAAATTTGGTGGGCAAAAGTTTGTAGCAGTGATGGTTACAGACACTCCTTTCCTGCACCACTTTGGGTCTGCCTTGTAATCACAAATGATCTTGTAGCACTGGCCGCACGAAGCACCATCGTTGAAAAGAGCAGTACTTAATGCAGCAGTTCTTGTACCGTATCCGGTTGAGTACAAGTTACCATACCCACAAGCACCCCCTGCATAAAACCCGTTATCAGTTATAAGTTTCTATATAAATCATTAAACTGGTTAACAACGTCCATCTATGGTTGTATTTAAGTGGCTTAACAAAATACGCTCATGTCATGCAATAACATTTATGGGTCTGGTTCACATTTTGTTAGAGTAAAAGTAAATTTTTGCTCTTTGATAAAATGTCTAAAATACGCCCTGGCAGTAGAATGACTCAAATATCCTTTGGTAATGAGCTAGCAAGAAAAAAAGTTCGGAGACTTAAAACATGTACCAAAGTATATGCCTAAAAATTTGATTGTCACGCGGAAAATTGAAAGGTGAAGATGAAGAGAGAAAATGCATAAGCTATATTTGTTAAACAATGAGTGAGGTAGACACATTTTTAGGCGTACGTGATTAGACAAATGTAAACTCAGAAATAAAACATGTAGAGCCTATAAATAGATGACGATGTATTTACAAGTAACTAATATTAGTCTAAAACAAAACATACCCATTGTTCCCGAAGCATCGCTGCCTCCATAAAAGGTTGCATGACCTCTAGTCCATTTCGAAGCTGTAAAAGCGTCAGCACGAACAAGTAGATAGCATATAGCAGATAGCAAAAGAATGCAACTTTTGGCCATTTTTAATGAGAAAAGGAGATGAAGCAAATTATGAGAAGAAGAAGAAGAAGATGGGTTTAGAAGATTAGAGGAATTGGTCCTTAAATAAGAACCAACCCAGCAGCATCACATGTAAATCTGAAAGTAAAGAATGCAGAGAAGGAATTAATTAATTAATATTTATTTAAAAATAAATAAAAATATCCCTGCACAAGGCTGTAGAAATATTCTGAATCTCATTCAATCATAACCACGTTCTATCTAACCATTTGCCTAAATAGCATTCACATGGTTTCCCCTGTTGAAGAGCCGTGAGAATGGATCAAACCCACAACCCAAATTTGCTTCTATCATGTTATCAACGAGTTACAATGTTTAATCCCTCAAATTACACTAACAGGTGCAATTTGATGCACAAATATATCACCTAATCATAGATAGAATTATGCATTTTATTTTTTAATGTCTCTATTTTTCTGCACATATTTATTTATTTATAATTACTGCAAGCACGATGACTTGTTTCCCTAAAAATAAATTACAAAAATTGGAATTTAAGATATATACAATGGGAAGTGATTTTACAAGGAAATTTTTACTTCTTACAGGAAAATATACATTTTTCTTTTCACATTGATTTTTTTTTCCTTGTAAGAAGTAGTAAAATCTTACTTGTAAAAATCACCTTCCATATACAATGCTTCATGATAAATCCTTTAAAAATCGGCAAAAATTTAACGATTTAGTATGCAATTTGATTATAAAGGTTAATGCTACATTACCAACATAATGCATTTTTAATGTTGTCTTGTTATTGCTTGTGATGAAGAAAAAATGCATTAAAGAGAAAGATTAAAGACTGATGGGTCAAGGAATATAGTTGCTTAAAAAGATATAAATGAAATGAACTCTCACATGGCTTTTCTTTGACCTTTTGTGGATCCAAATTCTAATAAATTCTAAATATACACTGGACATCATATATATTTTACATTGATATATTGTAGGGTGTCATTATTTTTTTGCAGAGTTTTGGAGGGAATTGAAACAAACAAAATATTTGGATTCAAGATCCCTCTAAAAATGATATCTTTTTTGGACTTGCTTTTCAATTCTAAGATACCAGATTTGATCACATGATTAATTAAGTTTATAAATAAACACATTTAATCATAAATAATTTACTTTTTTTCATTAAAAATGTTATCAATATCACAATGGGAAAAAAATGTATCTTCTTTTATTAGGGTTAATTGCAAAAAAAATGATAACTAATTCATTTTTATTTTTTTGGGTATCGACTAATTTTTTTTCTATTTAAAAGGAATAGCTATTCCAAAAATACATATTAAAGGGTATGCTACTAATTATAAATGGTAATGTGAGGCTGAAATCCATTTTTAATGTATAAAAAACTGATAATCTAAGATTAAATGTTATTTCTCAATGTTTAATTGCAATTACTTGACTTAGTGATCCCTTTTAAACATAAAAAATTAGTCGATAAGAAAAATAGATTAATTATTCATTTTTTGACAATTTTTCCTATTTACTATGTAAAACTAATGATTATTGTTAAAAATATAATAAAAGATAGTTAACCAAATAGTAAAAACAACATAAAATGTCATGAGAAAAGATCATTAGAGTACAACATATTTTGAAAGAATGGAAGTACCAATGAAAATGCGCCACGTGTACAAAAATTCATTTACCTCCAAGATCTTAAAAATTAATTATCTCACAAACAGCAAATCGAAAAATTATGAAAATTGCACCATAAAATTCAGCGTTTTCTCCTCTTCGATTAGACATCTCACAAGGTATACTTTCGATGAGTTTTTTTTTTCATTTTTTTGGTGAGTTTTACGAATTACTAACACATGTGTTAGTTTTTGATTGTACATTTGATTTAGGGTTAGGGTTTAGGGTTTAGGGTTTAGGGTTTAGGGTTTAGGGTTTAGGGTTTAGGACTTAGGACTTACTAGGGTTTAGGGTTTAGAATTTATCACGGTTTAGGGTTTAGGGTTTAGATTTTAGTAGGATTTAGGGTTTAGAGTTTTGTAAAGCGTTTAGGGTTTAGGGTTTGGGGTTTGAGGTTTAGAGTTTAGAGTTTAGGGTTTTGCAATTTTAAAATAGATGAGGGTAAATGAGTTTTTGTACACATGTCACAATTTCATTGGTTCTCCCATACTTTAAATAATTCTTGTACTTTAACGATCACATCTCATAATGTCATATCTTAAATAAAATTTGTTGTATAACATGGGTAAGAAAATTAAGTAGACGTACAATTCATGCTCTACATCTACGATTTGGCTTAATGATTGATCTAGAATTGACTTGGTAAGAATAAAATATAATAACAGGGTGTCGGTTCATATAATAAATAAAATTTTATGTTTTCATGCTTTCCTAATAAATTATAAATCTTGTTTCAAAGTTCAAACATTAATCACATTTTCATATTTTAATCTTATTCAACCTACTATTACTAGTACACAAATGGTTATTTAGAGAGCGTTTCTAGGAACAAATTCCCTTTTTAATTTGATAGTTCATTTTAGGATTATGTGTCTGAAATATATATATATATATAATTATGTGTTTTCATAACGTGTACGTAACAAAATTCGTCATCGTATGGACGGAACTTCTAATTTTTACATTATATGTATAGAGTGAAAAAACCAGTTACCTTTTGTATGTATACTATACTTCCGCTTCATCATATAAGCATAAGCAATTGACCTGATATAGCCGTTTATATATATACAATGTAAGAAATTAAAAGTTCTCCAGATAGAATGTCAATCAATTTTGTTACGTGCAAACGATGAAACTCAACCCTTCATTTTATTAAAGTTTGCAAGTAATTAATAATAAAAATAAAACTATTAAAGTATGCTAATGCATTTAATAGTATAAATTGCAATCCTTATGTAAAAAACTATATGTACGTAATGAGGTTCCTATCCGTATAGCTCTCTGGCCATGTGTTCACGACTTCTCCAATTAAAACAAAGCTAGTTTTCGGCAAGTCAAAGCATCTTAATGAAATAAAATATATTTGAAACTTTAAATGCAATCTCATGGTTTTTGATACCTTTCGTACGATCAGGTTACATGCTTAGAAATATTCCTTTATATGTACTAATAAACTTTTAACCATAAGATAACACTTTGATAACCTGCTTTAACACAAATCACCCATGTATCGATCATGGCGTTGTCATTATTATTGGTTCGGGCTAAACTCTAAACTTTACTTAATTTCAGAGATAAATCACGTAAATCGCGGTAAGAGATGATTTAGATGAGTGCACTTGAACAATTGAACACGAGACGAGGTACTTATTATCAGATACTTGAGATTGATTCGTTATAAACTTGACTCATGACTCATCCTGAGAGCCGAGTTCAAACCTTACTTGGAGCTCGTTCAATAAAAGAGCTCAAGCTCGACTTTAACATGCAAGTTTCTTATTTATTAGGAGGAATTGTCTTTGCAGTAAACAACATGTGTCTTGCGTGAACAAATCAAAGGAAGGACCAATCTTGTAAATATCCTTGAATTTGAAGGACTGAAACTGTAACCTAATATTTGTGCAGTTCACAAATGTTATCCCCTTAATTAATATATATGTATCTCTACAATGTAGAAAGCTTTTGTAGGGTTTATTTTAGGGTGAGCAAAATCGACTGTTAACCGATCCATAACCGAATTAACCTACTCAAATTAACGGACTCAAACTAATAACTAGTTGTTCGGTTTTGATTTTTCTATTAACCGAATATATTTGTCGGCTACGGTTAACCTACCAAAAATCGACCCATATTAACTGAAATTAACCACCAACCAACTATATATATATATATATATATTGGAAGGTTCAAATGAGAATCACTATAAAGTTGAAAAGTTTGAGAACTACAAAGAAGACGTAAATGTTCATATGTGATTAACTTTATACACATGTGAACATTAATATTTGTTCAAATGAGATACAATGCAATTTAAACAAGCACATATGAAGACACGAGATATAGTTTATAAAAAAATTAAAATGCGTCTCCTTTTCTCTCAAACGCTAGCCATTTAATTCTTCATGTTTTGTTTTGACGTTCCACACATACTTTTAGAGAGTCGTTTAACGGCTTTCATAAACACCAATGTTCACGATATATGACGGTCGACGTCTTACATTAAAAAATAAGGTGTTGTGGGTACATTCTAAGTTTTTTTTATGGTGTTGCATTTTGTCTTTTTATATTTCAGGAAAATTGACAGTTAACCGACCCATAACTACTAAATTAACCGATTAACCGATAATCGAAGGGTTTGGATAATTTTTTCTTTTATCTGACCCAAAGCCGGCAAAATAAACTTTATCTTTAATTTTTTTAAAATCTAAGGACATGTATAATTACAGAAAAATATATGTATTTTCCTTTTTCATATTTTTTAGAATTTTATGTCTCTTAAAAAAACTAATGAGAATTCTAGAAAATGTAAGATATGGAGTTTTAATTTTCTGGAATAGAAAACGTAGGAAACCATAAATCATAGATTTCTCTTTCTTTAAAAAAACTATTTCAGAAAACCCCAACGCAGCCTAAGATGTTATTTTAATTATTAACTTGTGCAATTCTCATTGAATTAATAAGTTTAATCCTCAAAATTTCAATAAAAATTTCGTTTTAACAAAACTTTATTTCTAATGTTTTAACACATTAACTTATGGGTTGATCAAAATTTAACCCCTTCGGTTTGTTTGACCGTTTAAAATTACCCTTTTGGTCACTGTAACCGATTGACTAGGTAACGTGAAAATAATTGACGAAAATTTAATACTGATTTAATCCTCAAACTTTCACATTTTTTTCGTTTTAAACTTTCAACTTCATATTTAATGTATTAACACTTTAAATATGGGTCGATCAAAATTTAAACCCTTTGGTTATGTACGTTTATAATGTTTGAGTATTTTAACAAATATGGTATTTAAAAAAAATATATTTCATTATAAGAGCAACTTTAACGAAAGTTTTTTTAAAATTTTGTTGTTATTTGAAAAGGCTTTACAAAAAGCTTTTTAATAAATTTTGATAATTTTGTAAAAGAGTTTTACAAAAATGTATCATTGTGGATGTCCTAAAGCGTAATACGTTGTATATATAATGCTACATCGCATATTATTTTGGATACGTACGTATATATAATATAAATGCTTATAAATTAAGTGTAATGTCTCGTCACAATTATTTTTATAATATTTTATTTTGAAACAAATACATTTATATAATATTTTTCGGGGTTAGGATGGTCGGACAAGAAATTCAACCTCTTTTTATAGATAAGATAAGTCGATAACTTCATATCCAACTTTCTACTGCCTGAAAATCTTTCATATCGTTCTTTATTAGAAAAAGTTATAGTATCTATGTATAATATTTTTATTTACGAAAAGTTATTTATATGAAAAAAATTTCTTACAAGAGTTTGAGGATAAATCATGGGTTAGGTTTAGAGGGACGACCGCTATATGAGGGGTAGAAGGGGCATTCAACTTTCCATCTCAGTCATTGATTTTTTCGATCAAGGGTCCCGATCACTGCATTTTAAATGTAAAATGCAGTGAATCTGCGTAAAATGCAGTGAATTTAAAATACAGTGAATTTGAACCGTCGATCGAAAAAATCAAGGGCTAAGATTAATTATACTCCTCATACCCCTCATATAGGGGCTGCTCCTCTGATCCCACATCATAAACCATTTATATAAATAACACTTTAGAGATTAAACTTTTAAATTTTTTAAAAGTACCAGTGATAACAAGTCATAATGATCTTTTTAACGGGTTACGTAAAGTTAAAGTGGTAAAACGTTAAAAAAAAGTTGAAGAGTTAAAATGAAAAAAAAAAGTTGAAAGTTTGAGGATTAAACCATTATTAATCTATTCTCAATTTATAATGACTTTATCATTTTATACTTTTTCACTTTTCACAATCATATCTCGATTATCTAATTCTACATACAAATAAGCTACTATTATATTCACGGTAATTCATTAGTGAAAGAAAAAAACACAATACCCAACTATAATCGAGTCGCTATATACAAATTATAATCCGTTGTATAGAAGCATAATTATGCTAGTGTATAACTATATAAAAATATATGTAAGTCCGATATGTTGCGGATCGATAACGAGGTTATCTATAGGTATTGAAGTGCGGCATCCCTCAATACTAGTTATAGGATCTATAACGAATTCTTTCGCAATAGTTTAGCGAATCAATTGTCTAATACGCTTTGTATTGATTATAACAAGAGTTACCGATCAATACCTAACCTTTAGAATGGTTGTGAGGTCACTAGAGTCACAGGAAGCACCGATCACGAAATGGGCAAAAAGTCCTCAATATGAAAAACCTAATTTTCATATATAACCTTCTCGGTTCGCAGGTTACAGGGTTCTGCGAACTGACTTAGTTCGCAGCCCATATTGGCCCAGCGAACTGACTCGGTTCGCAGGCCAGTCTTGTCCTACGAACTGACTCGGTTCGCGGTCAACTTTGGTTAACATTTTCAGCATTTCAATATTTAACTCTAAAATGTTTAGCAAACAATATATTTCATTTACAATTCACAACCAATGTACAAGTTTGATTACAATTATCAAAAGTCCTATTACAAGCTAGATCTGTTGTCACAAAACATGTCTCAACAGACTCCCCCTTGACAATAGCTCTAGCGTCTTTAGGTCTTAGTCTTCAAGTTGTCTTTGGTAATCACTTGTAAATTTTACTACCTGCATATATCTTCAGCTTTATGCATGTCTTAACCATTGACTGATAGTCTCGAGCAACATCTTCCCATCCTTCAATCGCAGTGATCCTATTCTTGTGTAACATTAATAGGTCAGCCTTTGATAAGTTCATTAGATGTCTTCGATCATAAATCTTTAAGATTTCTCTCTCTTCGTCTTCAACTTCATCATTATGTTCAAACATGAGAGCTTCACCAGTCACAGAATCCACAGACCATCTCTTCAACTTACCCAAGATATCTTGAGGCATAGTCTTCAGTGGAATCTGTTGTATGCATTTCACAGCTGGATATATCTTCTTTCTTCGACGCCTTCCTGTTCTTTCGCTTCTCTCGTCAAGTTTGATTGTCTTTCCGACTCTTGGCTTAATTCGATCAAATTTCATTGACCTACCCTCAGTTTTGATAATCTTTTCAACATATCTGCCAAACGGATCATTACTAGGGTTATTCAATTCTAATCTAGCCAAGTCTCGGATTTCAAACCTAGGCAAAGAACTGAAGACTGAAAGCTTTTTCTCAAAGTATTGAACTCCGTCAAATCTCTATATAGCAAAAAGCCTCAAATCTGCGTCGTAGTACCATCCAATAATACCTCTTCTCAGTATTCGCTTTCCAGTGATATCAACTTCACTAATCCTAGTCTTTTCCTTCTTCTTTTTCTCCAAAGGTCTAAACATCGGATTATCTTTAAGTTTATCAGGAAGATCATCTTCAGAATCAGTTGAATCATCTAGATTTTCATCTAAATCTATAACTCTTTCTCCATCTTCATCCTGAATAATAACTTTCGTCTTTGATGGGCTCACGATGTGTTCATCGTTATTAGCATCGGGATTTGCACCTTCATCTAACCCAACATCAGGAATAGAAGTCCAATCTTCAGGAGGTACAAACTCTCCCTCCTCTAGATCATAATCAACTTCTTCTTCTATTTCTGTATCGGAATCACTTTCATCTACAAGTGATAAACATGTCATGAATCAAATGTGAATGATATAAATTCTTTTATCGAAATAGATAATCTAAGAATTTCTTTATCATCTCATTCATGAAATCACAACCAATTATTAATCTTATATAATTTTAACTTGTCATGAAGAATCTCAAGTCTAAATCTTATATAATTAATCTTATATCATTTTAACTTGTCATATAAAATCTCAAGTCTAAATCTTATATAATTAATCTTATATTATTTTAGCTTGTCATATAAAATCTCAATTATAAATCTTATATAATTAATCTTATATTATTTTAACTTGTCATATAAAATCTCAAGTCTAAATCTTATATAATTAATCTTATATTATTTTAACTTGTCATATAAAATCTCAATAACTTGTCATATAAAATCTCAAGTCTAAATCTTATATAATTAATCTTATATTACTAGCACCAACATTTTTAGTACCAACACCAGCAGACTCCCCCTGAATTATAGGTAGCTCACCAGTCGTTGAAAGACCTGTCAGCTCTCTATCTTTCTGCCTGAATTATAGGTAGCTCACCAGTCGTTGAAGGACCAGTCGGCTCTCTATCTTTCTGTGCGTTGGGATCATCATCTGTATCATCACATCTCTTCTTCAGTAATTCATCATCTTTGCATGTCTCATGTCATCTCTTCTTTATGAGTTCATCTTCTTTATGATTTTCATTATATATCAAAATCTCCCCCTGAGACGACTTGCCCTTCAACAAATTGGTGACAAGGCTTTGCAATCGATCAATACTCGTATCTCTAACCTTCTCTGAGGCTTCAGATACCTGAGCAGTCGCATGTTGTGTCGTAGGCCTAGCCTGTGTCGGTTGTGTATCTTGAGCAACTGTTATAGAAATATCCATCTCAGTCTCACATGTAGAACTCACACCATATAGCAAAGAATAATTGATGAATTGTAGGAAAACTTATCAAACATTAATTAATTTTAAACTTTTGTGTATTGTGAACAAAGATGATCACCAAACATCCAAGTTTACTATTAATTAATAACTTAATTTACTGAACTTAATTGAACGATTAAGTATACGTGACTTAATTTTCAATTATATTCTTTAAGTTATATACAGTTCGTAAGTCCTAGTAGATAATCTGAAAAATCATACCACCGATAGAAAATCGGAACACGCCGCACGACTACATATGAGTCGGAAGTCTTTCGATATGAAAGAACAGAAATCGTATATTATATGTATTTAACTTATAACCATAAGTCCTTAAGTCGAAACATATAACAGATAATTAACAGTCGCAACTTGTAGTTTATTTGTAAACATAGAGGTCTCAAATCGAAAACAAGTCTAACATGTTAAATTCGTAGAGTTATACGTAGTTAACTTATAAACGTAAGTTCTTAAGTCTAAATGTACAACTAATAGTTAAAAGTCGCAACTTGTATTTATTTGTAAACATAGAGGTCTCAAATCGAATACAAGTCGAAAAAATTAAATTTGTAAACTGAATAATGACTAAGTCAAACGTTCAGATCGCAAATCAAATTAAAATTCAAGAATTTAATTCATTTCGCAAAGTCAACATAAGTCAAGGTTGCTTCAGTTCGCTATAGTCACCTAAAGTCAATCAATTAAGTTCGCTTTGCAGGTCAACGAAGTCAACACATAAGTTCGCTTCGTAGGTCAACGAAGTCAACACATAAGTTCGCTTCCCAGGTCAACGAAGTCAACGAATAAGTTCGCTAAGGTCTACCCGAAGTTAACTAATTAAGTTCGCTTCGGTCAACCCTAGTCAACGAATTGGGTTCGCTTTGCAGTGGAATTTGGAAAGTGAGAGATGGACTTGTTGACTTGTCCCTTTTATACTCCAAACTCGATTCGCAAGTTTGACTGATCAACTTAGCAATTTTGACCCAAAATGCAAATTTAGTTTTAAATATAAATTGAAGTTATGAAGATTTTTACAGGTCAACATCTGGAACTTCCCATTGCGTTTTTGTCACATTTATTCAACACGGAACGATAACTTGCAGGTTAACTTAATTCCAAAGGATAAATAAAAATAAAAATGTAATAACTAAATAATCAAACTAACGAGTGGTATCAAGTACCATTTTATTAATAAAACGACTTAGATAAACAATACATATTTTTGGTGTTAAGAATTTATCTGCATAGGTATCATATTAGGAAGAATAAGCGATACCTTATTACTTATTAATCAAGTCTAAGAAGATTGTTAGTATACATACCTCATGCAATTTATAATAAGTGTCAGAAAAATTACAACTTAACCATTTATCAACTTATATTTATGAGATTATAACTTGGTTACCTTTATCCACATAATATAACACGTTCTATGAACATACTTTACTATTAATTAAGAACGAATTATTCACCAGAGTGAACGTTCATTTTTCATAGACAGTTCAAGACGATTACCGATATTATGATCCACATAAACAAATTATACACTGATTTCCAAGCAAACCTTTATTGTTAGTATGCATATTAACCAGTGTGTTCCAATATACGACATACTGAAAAATCAAGTAAAACATATAACACTGTATCTTTTACATTCAAGGTAGAGGTTACTAAATGATGTTCTTTTCGTAAAATATAACATACCCTTGAGTTTTTTTAAGTTTTGACAAACATCAAACATATTTTGAAGATACTAGTGGTTCTAGATCTGTACTTAGTACAATAGAAGATCCCTTAGTATGAGCAAAATAAGTTTGAGACTATTGGCAAAACTAAAGGCTTCAGATATGTACATAGTACAACAAATTCACCAGTAGTTTTGCTAATAGCCATATTTCTAACTATTTGTCTATTCATATATTCATAGATTCTTGATAACAGTGTATGACTATACTATCATTCAACAATTAAGACTTATGTCATACATCATATAGTAGTTCACACAAGATAACATACAAGAGAATTAATTCCTTTTTAAATGCTCAAAAATCATAGCATAATCTGCATACCAGTACATCATATAATGAATCTGCCTAGACTTAATTTTATTCTTAGCAAAGTATAACGTGTGGAGAAAGGTGTATAATAAAATAAATATAAGTAAAGTCCTGGTTGTAAAGATGTAACGTTAATGTGACTTACAAGAATCTACTAACACATCTATCTTAAGACTTATACTTATTATTGTTAGGCTTATTCTCCTAATGTACTATCATTTCCCAGCAGATAAGCACTTAAACATTTTTCTAAAAGAAACTACTTTTGTTCTTTTATCGGAGGCGATTCCCCTCAGGTAACAAGCAAATGAATGCCATACGCCTACCTTTTTTTTTTTTTTAAATAAAACTTACTACATATTCCTTTGAAAGACAAGTTACTCCGGATTCTTCATTCCGTTCAATCGGACCAATGTCTCAAAACGTGCCCTGTCGAAAACTTTAGTATATAGGTCTACCAAGTTGTTAGTAGAGGCAACTTTAACTAACCTAATAAGCTTCTTCTCGGCACAATCCCTAATAAAATGATGACGAATATCAATATGCTTCGTCTTGCTGTGCTTTACCGGATTATTGGTTATAGAGATCGTCGATTCATTATCGATCATCATAGGAGTATCGGTAAAATTCAACCCATAATCTCGCAGTTGCTGTTGTATCCACAATACTTGAGAACAACAGCTGCCAGCTGCAACATACTCAGCTTCACATGTGGAAATGGCTACTGAGCTTTGCTTCTTGCACTGCCAAGACACAAGTCTACTTCCTAGGAATTGACATCCTCCGGTAGTAGATTTTCTATTCTGATTGCATCCACCATAATCCGAATCAGTATAAGCAACGAAATGTAAGTCTCCTTCAATCGGATACCAGAGTCCCAGCTTTGGTTTCCCTTCGAGGTAACGAAAGATTCGTTTCACAGCTTTCATGTGTGACTCTTTCGGATTAGCCTGATATCTTGCGCAAATACAGACAGCAAACATAATGTCAGGCCTAGATGCAATTAAATACATTAGTGATCCAATCATAGCCCTATATAGTGTAGGATCTATATTCTGATCACTCGTTGTATCGGGACCTAGTCCATGATTTTCTAGAATGAGAGTTTTGTAGATACGAGATTCATCCATCTTGAAATGTTCTAATAACTCATGTGTATATTTAGATTGATGAATAAAGAATCCATCTTTCTTTTGGTCAACTTGTAACCCTAAGAAAAAGTTCAACTCTCCCATAGCAGACATCTCGAACTTACTTTTCATAACTTGTTCAAATTCTTGACACATCTTTTCGTCAGAGGACCCAAAGATAATGTCATCAACATACACTTGAACAAGTAGAAAGTCCTTTTTCTTCCATTTCACAAAAAGTGTACTATCAATTGCTCCTCTTGTAAATCCATTCTCAAGAAGATGTGTTGATAGTGTCTCATACCATACCCTTGGTGCTTGATGTAACCCATATAGAGCCTTATCTAAACGATATACTCTATGTGGATATTCAGGATTAGCAAACCCTGGTGGTTGTGAGACATACACCACTTCTTTAACTTTGCCATACAAAAAGGCACTCTTAACATCAAGTTGATAAACTTTTATTCCCTTAAATGATGCAAATGCTAAGAATATCCTAATTGCTTCAAGTCTAGCCACGGGTGCAAAAACTTCAGTGTAGTCAATCCCTTCTTCTTGATTGAAACCTTGAACAACTAAACGGACTTTATTGCGAGTAATGATTCCCCAATCATCTCTCTTGCACTTAAATACCCATCTAGTTCCTATTGGATATTCACCTTTAGGTAAATCAACCAATTCCCATACTTGTAGCTTGGAGAACTGAGACAGTTCTTCTTGCACTGCTTCGACCCACACACTTTCTTTTAGAGCCATTTGCACATTTTTAGGCTCAACTTATGAGATAAAGCATGAATATAGACATAGGTCTGTAACCCCTGTCTCTTTCATTTCAGCATACAAGCTAGTGTACTCAGATGTACTAGCCCTAGTTTGAACAGATGCATTTGGATCTCCGATGATATTCTCGGTCGGATGATTTCTGTTAATTCTTGTTGTCGTCACCGGTTCAAACAGTATTTCATCTTCTAGGTTAGTACCAATATCTTCCAATGGTGGAGTATCCTCATTAGTACTGTTCGTCTCATCAAAAGATTGTTCTGTGGAACTAGTTGATGCTTGATTGGGGTCCACAAAAGTTGTATCTTTAGGAACATTCGATATTGGTGCGAGGCCAATATCCTCATCTCCCGACAATAAATGCTCAGAGATTGTAGTATTAACTTTGTAGTCACTAATTGGGACTTTGAACGACTTAAAGAGATCTGAATAGTCAAACTGCCAATCTAATCCCTTATGTATGTCATGTATGTAGCTCGTAACTTCTATGTTATAAACTATTTCCACACGTCCCGTAGCTTTATTGAAGACACGTTTGTTTGGTGAATTAGGCACATAACCTAGGAAGTATCCTTCGTCAGCATTCTCACCAAATTTCTGTTGAATGCTAGTCTTCAGCAAAGTGTATGAAACTCCAAAGGGTTCAAACCCTTTTAAGTTAGGTTTCTTATTGTTCAAAAGCTCATAACAAGTCTTGTTCTGCTTTTTAACCGTAAGAACTCTATTTAGAACATGACATGCTGTATTCACCGCTTCTGCCCAAAAAATGACCGGAAGCCTTGAATCTGCAAGCATTGTTCTAGCCCCTTCAATCAACGTTCTATTTTTCCTTTCAGCAACACCGTTCTGTTGAGGTTCACACGGTGCACTAAATTGATGTTGTATCCCTTTGCTTAAGCAATAGACATCGAACGTTGAATTCTTAAATTCTGTTCCGTTGTCACTACGAATTCTCTTAACTCTTTTTCTATAGACATTCTCTATTAGATCTAAGAACTCCGTAAGAATACCAGGAGTTTCATCCTTAGATCCCAGAAAGAATACCCAAGAGAATCTAGAGTAATCATCTGTGACAACTAAACAGTACCGTTTGCCACCTATGCTTCTTTGGCTTATTGGGCCAAAGAGATCCATATGCAGCAATTCAAATGGCGAGGAGATTGAGTTTTCAGTCTTAGACCTGTGTGGTTTTTTGTGTTGCTTTCCTTTCATGCAACTTGTCATCAGACTCGAAACGTTTTTGTGGTACACCCAGAACCAACCCATTCTTGGTTATATAGTTCATTTTTCGAAAGTTCAGGTGAGCCATTCTCCTATGCCATAAAAGTGCGTCTGCTTCAGAAGCCTTGGATAATAGACATGTTGGTTCCATTGAAGTATTAGGAACACCCATGTTAATGGCATATATGTCCTTCCTAGGAAACACTCACTAGGTTGTGAGTTAGTTCTTCAACATAGCTCACGTCCTCTAGAGTCAAAGTTCCATTTGAAACTTTTCCCTTCCTAGTTATTACTCCTCCTTTGTCACCAGCGAAGTTAACACGTTGTTTCAATCCACTTTTGAAGTCCTTCAGTAGACTTCTTTCTCCTGTCATGTGCCTAGAGCATCCACTGTCTACATACCACCAACTATCCTTGTACACAATTAGTTCTCAAGAGGGACCCAAGCCATTACGGTCTTGGTTTGTCCCTTATCATCAACAATCTGAACCTCTCTAAAGTAACCATAACTATTTTCATCAATAGTCTTGGTAACTGGCAAAGACGTTTGAGGTTGTTGATGATCTGAAGTCTTATGCCTCTGAGGAGAGTGAGTAGAAAACCTCTTAGGCATATAATTAACTCCATGTGTACGTGAAGTAGAGCTACTTTCAAATTGACTATGGTTTCTACTTGGAGTCCTAAATCTCGACGGTGTCTTATTTCTAGGCTTATTGTCATTTAGAGTATAAGGCCGTTTAGGTTTAGGCGGAGAGACACTGTGAGTAACATCTCTTTTTAGAATGTTCACAGGTCTAGTACCTAATCCCGGTTTGGTACCTAACCTGTCTACATTTGAACTAGAGACATTCGGTGTCTCATGGTTATTCACAAGCTTATGAGATGCTTCTAACTTTTTGTTAGGATAACAAGAAGTCACATGCCCCTTTTGGTGACATTTGAAGCAAGACATCTGCTTTCGTGACTTAACCACTTTTGCCTTTTCGTTTTCAGTCTGAGTTTTAGACACTAAAAGTGTATTTTCTTGTTCCTTAATAATCTCATCATTTATATCATTATCAACCAACATTCCACTCGAGACAAAATGTACTTTAGTGAATGATGTGTTCTTACTGACATCAGATGATGGATCCTTGTGAACAACCTTTTGTGTCTCAAACATTTCAGACTTTTTAGTTACATTATTCTTAGGTTTAGTATCCACATCCATCATTTCTAAGTCAACAGAAGTAGTGTAATTTGAATTAAAAGAAGGGGGTACATAAGTGTATCCTAATCCAGTCTTATCCTTTACACTACGTTGAGCATGAAGTATAGAATCCATAGTTAAAGATGAGGTTCTATAACTTTCAAACTTACGATTAAGCTCAACTAACTTCAATTTTGACTCAGCTAGCTTCTTATCTTTATTAACAATACTTTGATTTAAGTCTCTTAGATTTAAGTATAGACCATCTATTTTAACACATTATTCATTTATTGTATCTTTTAGAGTGGTCTTATCAGCAGCATCAGACTTAATCTTTTCTTTTAAAACTAGTTTATCCTCACTAAACCTTTGAGCATCACTTTTAGCTATTTCTAATTCAGATTTCAAGGTATTATATGAATCAGCAAATACACTAACCTGTGATTGCAAATTAGTAACTAAATCACAGACATCAACAAGAGTAAGCATATCAAGACATACCCTTTTCTTGTCTGTTTGAACTTCAGCCATATGTGCTACAAATTCATCTGGACTCATATCCTCAGTTGAATCCATGTATAGCACATCATCATCACTTGCTTTAAGTTAAACTTCTGGTACCTTTACTTGATAATCCACATCAGTCGGCATATAGGATGTAGACTCAGTAGTTTTCTCTTGATCATCTATTTTAGCCATAAGAGCTTGCTCAGGCTGAGCAGACCAATCATAAGAACCATCAAGCTGCTGAACCACCAAGGCTTTGGAAGCTAAAGTATTTCCCGAGCCTTGTCTTCCATTGCTAGTATCAACCTTTAGTCGTTGACATTCCCGAGCAAAGTGTCCGTAACTTTGACAGTTATAACACTTAACTTTGGATTTGTCAAACCCTGGTCGATTACCTACCACCTTTCTACCAGTACGCTTCAAGAAATTTTTAACTCTCCTTGACACCATAGCTAGTTGTCACTGGAGATCCATTTCTTCAAGGTCATCAGGATCAATCTGATCATAGTCTTCATCAAACACAACTGGATCATTTATTTTCCCCTGAATATAGTTCTCATAAGAAGCAACAAAAGAGGCAAGAACAGACAATTGTTGTTCAGCAAATTTCACACTTGTAAGTCCGATATGTTGCGGATCGATAACGAGGTTATCTATAGGTATTGAGGTGCGGAATCCCTCAATACTAGTTATAGGATCTATAACGAATTCTTTCGCAATAGTTTAGCGAATCAATTGTCTAATACGCTTTGTATTGATTATAATAAGAGTTACCGATCAATACCTAGCCTTTAGAATGGTTGTGAGGTCTCTGGAGTCGCAGGAAGCACCGATCACGAAATGGGCAAAAAGTCCTCAATATGAAAAACCTAATTTTCATATATAACCGTCTCGGTTCGCAGGTTACTGGGTTCTGTGAACTGACTCAGTTCGCAGCCCATATTGGCCCAGCGAACTGACTCGGTTCGCAGGCCAGTCTTGTCCTGCGAACTGACTCGGTTCGCGGTCAACTTTGGTCAACATTTTCAGCATTTCAATATTTAACTCTAAAATGTTTACCAAACAATATATTTCATTTACAATTCAAAACCAATGTATAAGTTTGATTACAATTATCAAAAGTCATATTACAAGCTAGATCTGTTGTCACAAAACATGTCTCAACAATATATATAAATATATATAACGAAAAGTTGTTTATAATATTAAATTATTAATATATTTTTATCTTTCATAAAGAAACTTTAACAAGAGGAGCATCTATCACTTAATTAACATTCTATTAATTTTATTGTGATATAATTGTAAACATATCAATATATTCGAACCGAGTTGATTTCGAATCTCTAAAAGTAGTCACGTACAAGCCAAACTTGAAGTTTACACATAGAAATCGAAACAACTCGACCTCTCTACCACGGGAATAAGACGGTAAACTTAATTAATACAAATTCAAAAAATTGCTCACCAACTAAATTGAAATGTTCTAAGGTGTACTACTTTGACTTCACGGCTCACAACTAGATCGATTACGTATTCAATTTCACATCAAGTAATGCTTGACTACTCACGGCTCACAACTAGATCGATTACGTATTCAATTTCACATCAAGTAATGCTTGACTACTCACAACCGATTTTCTGCCATTCGTTATCAGATTTTATAGAAATTTTCTTTTGGTTTAATAGTGTTCGAGTTTTCCTTATGCTTTATGTTTATCAATAGATGGTATGGTCATTTATCGGGTTTACCTTTTAGTTTTGAACTAGAATAGTTGCGAAACAAATGCATTAAATTATTTTGTGGTACCCGTACCTAAAGTTTCTAACTCTCCCCCTGCTTATATAATAACTTGGGATGATGAAAACGTATGTATGTACAAGATGACGTTATAACTGATTGACTTTTTAGACAAGTACCAAATGAAATTAGTACCCAGCAATTTTTAAGGTACTACTTTTTGCAGTACAAATAAAATCAAACAGGTACGAAAACAACATTGAAAGGTTGCTTTCTATGCAATTAAAAAAATAGGTATGAGTTAAAAAATCCACATTGTAGCACATGCTGTTTCCGTACAATTAGTGATGCTCCTTGTGAAACCAAAACAGCATAATTATATCTGAAGTCGTGGCTAGCGATGAATGGCTATCAAAACTTTATAACATTATAATCAAATAAATTACATAAAGTTTTTAATATTAATTAATATAATCTATTCGTAAAGAAAAACATGTGCCGATTAGACGAATCCAGAAAATTATTGGTGACATAAAAAATTTGAATCTCAGTTTAGTCGATAGTTTATTAAGTTTATTTAGAAGTGAGGTGCACCGTCACAGTATGAGTATAGTTTATTAAGTTTATTTAGAAGTGAGGTGCACCGTCACAGTATGAGTAGTGTCACTCTTAAAAAATAATAACTTTTAAACTAATTGTATATTAAGGGTATGTTTCGCAAAATGAGCTGTAGACTGTAGTTGTAGTTGTAGCTATAGCTGTAGGTTGTAGCTGTAAGCTGTAGCTGTAAGTGTAAGTTGTAGATATATATTTCTAAATGTGTTTGGTAAAGTAGCTGTAGTTGTAATTGAAGTGCTTAAAATGACAATAAAGGACAACGACAAAAAATTAAAATTAAATGGTATATATATTTAACATAAAAATTCATAATATAAATAACTAAATTATTCATATTATTGGTTAACATATTCATTTTCTTATAATTAGGTAACATTATAAAAAATATGTATAGTTAATAGTTATAATATGAAACTACTATATTATAATAATATGAAATAATATGTATAGTATATGTGTATATGTATTATATTATAAATCAAGAGTTAAATAGAAGACAAATTAAATAAAATAAACTCCAAACTCTAGTGGTTAGACTTGTGTTCTTTAATTTTTTGATTAAAGCATAATATATAAATTGATTAAAAAGAAATTAAATAACTTTAGAGAGTACGAGTAATTTATCGTTTTATTGGAGAGTATATAAGTAAATTAGAAAACAAAAGCTTGTAACATTTCTAAAAGCTACTCTTGGAAGCTTTTCATTTAAATTAAAAGTTACAGCTACTACACAACAAACAAGGCTTTTATTATTTTTTGAGCTTATATTTTTAAAATTAAAAGCTAAAGCTTCTAAAAGCTTTTAACTAGTTGGTGATAGCAAAAAGAATCGAATGTTTAATATGTTATTAACAGTTTTAGAAAGCTATACATATACCAAGTGTGTATATAACGGGAAAATTACCTAATAAACCAAAAATCCATTCACAAAATTTATATTACGGACAACGTAGCCTAGTAAACAAATTTAGCCCTAAATTTCGTAGCAGGGGACAGGGGTGCTGTGAATTCCTCCCATCCGCACCAGATCGCACAGTTTCGCAACATCATTGTTGTGAAATTGAAGTTATTGCGAACAGTGCATTATTTTTGTTCTTTGCGATATTTTTAAATGGATAATCTTTGGTTCGGGATTGTATTGCAGGATCTCGCTTGTTCGGGAGGTTAGTAGATTCATGGGTTTCTTATCTTCATATTTTACCCTCTGTTCTAGTGGCGTGCATGGAGTGAATGATAATCATGTAGAATCTGGACATATACTTTGAAATTTGAATCGTGTTTGACACTTTCAGATTGAAGTATTTCGACCATACCATAAAAATCATAATCTTTTCCTGTTCTTTTGAATTTAGAAGGAATTTTGTCGAAAAATTAATCAATAGTTCTATTTTTTGCATTTTCGGTTATCAACTAATTTTGTTTTTTAAAAATGAACAACTAATTTAAAATCGAACATTTTCAGGTATATTGATTTACTTTTAAATTAGTGGTTCATTTTTAAAAAATAAAAATGTTCGATTTTAAGAGTATTAATACCCGAAAATGTTCGATTTTAAATTAGTGGTTCATTTTAAAAAAAACGAAATTAGTTGATATTCGAAATGGAAAAATAGGAACTATTGATTCACTCTCCCTGAACACGATTACGCTAACAATGCCACATCGGCACACGAGAACCCGTCGACCGACACTATCGCACACTTAATCTAATTGTTCACTATACGGATTTTTTTGCCTATCGTATGATATAGTGTGTGGTTGATTTTACCTTGTATTCCTTGAACCATACTACAATCCATTCGTTCATTCTTGCTTTGCTTTCGTGTGAACCTGATCGTATTAAGCGGTGATGAAAAGAAGTATGTAGTTAGCATCATATAATGACGCCTGGCCAATATGATTATATTATACTAAGTACATATGGGCGTTTCAAAGTCGTAAAGTACGTAATGGGGAAACGTTAATCGTCCTTAAAAGTCAATACCTGAATAAGGTGAAATATCGCTCTTCCCAATTCATTCATTTTTCGGAAAAAAACCAATTTAGAAACAAAGATTGCCACAATCATAATTAGACATCTTAAGCAACGCATTAGATGTATAGTTAGATAACCATACTTTCCTCAAGTAACTCATTATTTTCCCTTTGCTTTGTTGTATAAACCCCACACAATATGCAACACTAATGAGACTAACACTTCTCCATCTCCTCTCCCTTCCATATTTTTCCAAACCCTTTTCAATTCTCCCAAATTCATTATCGTTTTCGCTCGATTTCTTCAAGAAAGCCTCCCCGAGGCACCTACCAAGTACGATGGCGTCTTCTAAGGCCGAACATCCTCCTTGGTTTATGTCGGGGGTCATGGGGTGAAGGGCGTCCCCTGCTACACAAGCATTTTGTTTCACTATGTTCCCAAAGAAAATGTTCCAAGGCAATCTTATCTTCAATAGTGAATAAGAAATGTTGCTGAGCGGTGTTCTTTCGACCACGTCTTGTGCTTCTCGTGGCATCTTGCTGACAAGGCTCAGTACAAACTGCTTCATTTTAACTTGGTTTTCTTGCAACTCTTTTTCATCTATAAAGAGAAAAACAAATAATTTAGTAACAGAGTGGTTCTGGCTCGAACTACTACCGATCAACTTCATCTATTCAAACATATAGTACTTTGCATATTCAAAACAGACACATTTATACTTGTTTCGGAAATATAAATTGAAAGACTCGGGCTGATCGAACAAGGGAAAAACCTCCTCCGTTTATTGGCAATTTCCTATTGTCGTCTAAAAGTGGTCATCACACGTTACAACTTAAAGGGAAATTTGAAGATATGCATTGGAAACAATGGCTTACCTGATGCAACTAGAGGAGGGGTGAACGTGCAAAACCAGTATACAGTCCTGTCATCAACTGGACGAAAACCAAAGCGTGTGCCGCCTCCAAAGTTGAGATAGGACATTGGATCAAAACCTGAGCCATTTGGGTAGTCCACCAAACCCCGAATGGCTGATCTCCCAACACTTACCGGTATTGCAAGACCCAACCATTTAGCGACCACCGAATTAACCCCATCACATCCTATCAGCACCTACACTAAACAGAGTTATATCCAAGATTTCAAAATGGTTCACCAAATCAAAGCATTTAAAATCAACTACCTTTGTTTTAAGAGTAGACCCATCGGCTAGGTGCACCAATTTGAATCTGTCTAGTGCATCGATGGTCACAACCTTTGAAGAGTACTTGATGGTGCCAGGGGGTAGCTCTTTTACTAATGTTTCCAGTAAATCCTTCCGTCTTACGCATCGGCTTTCATAACCCTCGCTAGGTTCAAAATAATGTAGTTGATTAACAACGGTTTTGAGTATAACACAAGCTATATCAACCGTTAACAAACTTAACACCAGCTGATTTATATGCTACAAAATCCGACAAAACTTTCACTTTTATTACAGTTATATACTTTTGATAGATTATCAACTTTATAATAAAATTATGATCTTGTAGTACCAAAATCAGTACCATCAATACATATTGATATAGCTTTATTATATGTATAGATAGATGTGTATTGAGAAAACTTTATTCAACATATTCAATAAAATTGTACTTTAAAGTGGAACTCACAATTTTCCATCTCTGTCAAGTGGTTGCCCTGGAGCAAACAGACCAGAATCAGGAGAGGCCATCTTGAAACTGCCAATAATAAAACTGTCATCTAACTGTCAAAAGTAAATTACTAGAAATTTTATACAACTTTACCCTGTTATTTGGGTTGACTTTTGTCTGAGTGAATTCCCAATTCCTACAGCATCTAACGCTCTCCAAGCATTGGTCCATATTGTAAGGGCAAATCCGGTAATTCGCAAATTCTCTGATGACTCTAAAACCAGGCTCCTCAAACCAAACCTTCACAAAACAAAAAGAAATACAATAAGTTGGGTGATAATTTGGGTTGGTTTGGCTTGACAGGTCATACTGCACGAGCTGAACACTAGCCGTGTTTGACCCCACAACCTGCTTAGTTGAACCTGTTTGACTTGAATAGGAAATTTTTTAGCTTAATTCTTGTGTCGGAATGGCTTTTGCGTAGCTGTTGTCACCATGTTATAATTATAGTATGTCCTGATCTTTTAGTTGGGATTTCATTCAAGTAAAATTGCATTTCTTTTGTTTTATATTATGTTAATGTTAATATGTTCATGATATTAAGTTGTTCGGTTCGGTTCGGATTGACTTGATTAATGATTACACCTCTACAGAAGCGTAATTGTGATCCGAAATGTCTAAATATGTATATGTATAATGCATCACCAAGGCAGAACAAGGGGTAAACAAGAGAAAGAACACCAGGCAAATGGAAAAAGGGGGCAAACGACCATCGTGCTCTCGCACCAATAATAAATAGAACGCTCTGATACCATGTAAATTAAGGTGAGATGCAATTATATAAACCCCAACGGCGAATGGATTAGTATAATTGGGTCGAACTCATCAATTATTACAAAAAATTGCAACCTTATATACATGATTACCTGTGAAGGGCTAAGGCTGTGGTGAGACCGGCTAACCCGGCTCCAACTATAACTATATCCACATCTTCATGATTATGATTACAATCCTGCATATCTAAAATCTAAAGTTATGTAGATGACTATATGATTATTATAAGTTGCTTTCTTTGCTTTCTTCATCAATCATATTAAATAATTTAAAGAATCCAACAAGATGCTATAGTTGTCAATGGTAGACTTGTTTTTTTCGTGGTGACACATGAAGGACCACCAAATTCCTTTACATCATGCATGACGCACAGAAATAAATCACAGTAAATAATACATTTCATACATTGAAAATTATTAGAGAGCAAAAAAAAGGTGGCCACTCAATCTCACTAGATAAAGTGTGTTACAGCGCCACATTTATTACCACATTCGAACTCACTTTTAATTGTAGTTATCACGCTGAAAATTAGGTCACATTCAAACATTTTTTTCACCTTTAAAATCATTATCTATACGCACTCAACATCAAAAATCAATCACTCGTCATCAAAAATCAATCACTCGTCGTTGCTTCAACCACACTGACCCTACCACATTGGAACCACTTCAATGACGGGGTTATCACGCCAGTGTGATAGGTGGACCACACTAACCACCTCGTCTGCTCCATTTGCTTAATTTACTTCAATGTGAAGACATTCCCGTTCCTGCCTACCGCCAATCACATATCGTTTTTTGTATCAGGTTGTTGCAACATGTCATATAAGCATTGGAAGGGAACCCACAACTCGAAAAGGTTTATGTACCTCGGAACGTGCTCAGGTTTTGGATGAAATGGAATACAATTTGCTATTTTGTTAAACGCTGACTCTAAGAAGAGTCAGTTTTGTGGTTTTTGCTAAAATAAAAACGTAGTCGGTTAAGTATCGAATATCTTGGCAACTTCACAAAGGGCGATTTGCAACGTACAACCAAAAAGATCTCGTAATGTCATCATATGATAACACTTTACGTCATGAAAAATGTACAATAATAATGATGACGATTACTTAGGTGCTTAAACTTATCAGCAAGACAACATAACAGATATTGTCACACACTTTTCTTCAGTAGTGTCGAGGTCGTCATGCAGTACTTAAACCAATTACAGCTATGATTCATGAAACAAGATGACCACAATCAAAATTAGCCATCTTAAGGAAAGCATTAGGTGTGTATCTTGAAAACCATACTTTCCTCAAGAAAGTCATAAATCTCCCCTTGCTCTCTTGAATATATCCAACACAATATGCAACACTAATAAGACTAAAACTTCTCCATCTTCTTTCATTTCCATATTTCTCTAAACCCTTTTTAATTCTCTCAAACTCATCATCTGTGGCATTCGATTTATTCAAAATAGCCTCCCCGAGACACCTACCAAGCACAACCGAGTCTTCTAGAGATGAGCAACCGCCTTGGCCAATGTCGGGAGTCATGGGGTGAAGGGCGTCCCCAGCTACACAAACATTATCTTTCACTATGTTACCAAATAAAATGTTCCATGGCAATCTAAACTTTAATGATGAAATAGAGATGCTACTTAAGGACGTTTTCTCCACCACATCTTGTGCTTCTTGAGGCATCTTGTTGATACGGCTCAATACAAATTGTTTCATTTTCATCGGGTTTTCTTGCCAATCTTCTTCGTCTATACAAATCAAGATATTAAGCCTTAGTAAGATTGCTTTATAAATCCGTGAACCTCAGATATTAATCAAATACAATGCATAGAGGTGGTAATCTCAACCCATTAATATATGAAGTTACGAATGGATTATCTTGGGTTATGTTTGAGTTATAATAAGTCATTTGTACTTTTACTACATGAAATCTCTCTGTTCAAAGAACTTGATCATTAATTAAATAATCTAGTTCTCCTTATAATGGTAATCGATAAACTTTTTATTTAAAAATGGACAAAAAAATGTTTGTAGGACAATTTGAACCAATTCAACTGTTTTCGTTTTGTCCTCAAACCAGTTTAACCCGTTACACAACCTGGGCAATCCCAGTTTTGAAACCTCGAGTTGCAAAACTTTTCAACATCAATGACTTACAGGATGGAACTTGAGACGGGGTGAATGTACAAAACCAGTATTCAACATCAATGACTTACAGGATGGAACTTGAGACGGGGTGAATGTACAAAACCAGTACGCGGTCTTGTCATCAACAGGAAGAAAACCAAAGCGGACGCCACCTCCAAAGTTGACATGGAACATAGGATCAAAAGCCGAGCCGTTTGGAAACTCCACCAAACCACGAATAGCCGATCTCCCAACACTTACAGGTGGGTCAAGACCCAACCATTTTGCTACCACTGAGTTAACTCCATCACACCCTATCAACACCTACATATTGAACATAAGTCATTTCAGAAATGTACCTCAATGGTTCACCAAACAATTAACCATTTAACAAACCAACTACCTTAGTTTTGAGAATGGACCCATCAGCTAGGTGCACCAATTTGAACCAGTCAAGTTCATCAATGGTTGCAACCTTTGAAGAGTATCTAATGGTCCCTGGTGGCAGCTCGTTCACTATTGCCTCTAGTAAATCTTTTCGCCTAACGCATCGACTTTCATAACCCGCACTATAATCAATATTTTGTAGTTAATTAATCAACTTCTCTAAGTATTTCCAATTAAGTGCTATAACTTATCAAAGACATACACTATATATTTAATCTCATAATATCAAATTCAATACCATAATATACTTAACTTCAAATTTTAAATAATTTTATATACAGATTAAAATGTGGCTCACAATTTTCCTTCAACATCAAGTGCTTGCTGAGAAGTAAAATGACCAGTATCGGGAGATGCAATCTTAAATCTGCAACCACAAAACTATGTTTAGACGTTGAACTAAATTACCAAAATAACCCTATACTATATTGTGATTTGCATGAATTACCCTTTCATTTGGGTAGACTTTTGTCTTAGGGACTCTCCAATTCCAACAGCATCTAATGCCCTCCAAGCATTCGTCCATAATGTAAGTGCAAATCCAGTGATTCTCAAACTCTCTGATGACTCCAATACCATGCTCCTCAAACCCAGCCTTCACAAAACAAAATTCATTAAAATCAAATAAATAGTACAACTGAATAAATTAATAGAAATTCAAACATTATAAATTGTTTGTACGTTAATAATAACCATCCACCCCTGTACCACCAAATTTTACACAAATTAATCCTTAAACGTATACAAATAGCAAAATCCAAATTAATATCGGTTTAAACGAAATACCTGTGAAGGGCTAAGGCAGTAGTGACACCAGCTAATCCAGCACCCACAATAACAATATCAACATCTTCATGAGTCTGTTGCATCTTTACAACAAATTATGTGAAAACATATGTCACATTAACAAGCTAGGCCAGAAAACTATGTATCTATATTATATATATATATATATATATATATATATATATATATATATTTACACACACACACATATTAACAAGCTAGGCCAGAAAACTTTGACCTCTTAAAAGTCAAAACTATACTACTAACATTCACAGGGAAGTTGCTAGGTGGCTACTTACTAAAGTGACATCTTGATGTGTGTTTCGCAAGGCATGTGTATGAGTGCGTAATGAAAATATTTGCTTTAATAAACAAATAATATTTGACCCAAACATTATGCATTTCATGTATATTGTTATATATTTATCATTCATTTAATAGACAATTTTTATTATCAAAAGCATTATATAATTATTCAAAACTATACGACAGTAAAATGTGTAAATACTTTGAAACTCTAAACCCTTGTAATAAACCTAATTTATACTTACTTTAATTTAAAGAGAAATAGTGTTTTTATGCGTTATCTCAAAAGTTAAAAGTCTATGCAACTACTACTTGTAACATTGAGACTTGTGGTTTAAATTTATGGGTTCAAGTTCACCGTCTCATAAGATTCACGAGAAACTAAGGGTCTATTTAATTACGAAAAATTCTTTTAACATTCACGAGAAACTAAGGGTCTATTTAATTACGGAAAATTCTTTTAACATTTGAGTTTTCTTTAAGAAAATTGAGAAATTGGAAAATGTGTTGAAGTTAAGATTTTCTGGAAAAGTTCTCTAAGGAAATGAAATCTAAGATTTAAGATTTTTTACATTTCGTATTCTGAAAAATGAAAACTACGTCTCTCACATTTGAACGCGTTTGCTAAAGTTCTACTAGCTTTAAATAGGAATAGCAATATGTAACTAAACGCAGCCTAACATTGATAGGATCTACTATTGCATGCTTCAAGTTGGCAAATGCACTGATGAACTTTCAACATATTTTCTTTTTCTTTCGGTTGGTTAACGATTTCAGTATGATATATTGTTAAATGTTTATTATTTATTACTTTATTTAATATATATCAAATCAAACATGTTATTTTCTTACGTCATATTGTTGTCTTGACCATGACATGTGACCAATTGAACATTAAGAAAAATAGTGTCCACAACGTTCGAAACATCATAATCTGGACTTAAATCAAAGATAGCCAAAAACAAATTTGATCCGTCCTGTTTTTCAAAGGCAAGTGGTTAAGCATAAACAATGTCCATGTGTAATACTGTACTATTAGACCAGCCAGTATCGTTTCGTTTTAGCCCCTTCACCCTCACGTCTCCCACCGTCTCGATAGGCACAAAGCCTTTTTACACCGTCCGTCCAGGATACCGTCCTCAAGCGGATGGTGCATCCTTGGAGTAAAAGTAGGCCCCGGATGTAAATTAGTTAAAGCCAGTTTTTAAATACGGAACTGCATGGTATAATTGTTTTCTGTAATATTATTGTCATGACAAAAACTTTCCAAGTATAAGTTTATTAGTCAAAAGCTAAATGTATGTTTTCTGAGCTAAAGAGCTTAGAAAAAAAAGGGAGAAACAATAGAATACTAACTAAATTAAATTCAGTGAATAGAACAAAGACCGGAGGATTCCTACAAATAAAAAAGCATTATGAAACCAAAAACAAAATTACAATAAAAATTGAAAAAATAAAGTGAACATTAAGACGAGAAAAACTCAAAGCTCACTATTAAAGCTTAGTCTACACTTTTAGTACAAACTGATGTCCCTAGGTCATTTATCTGAAACCGAAAAAATGAACAAAACATAGATGAATGGAGCACGCAAACACCCAGACATGAAAACAGTATGAAACCAATACCATGAAACCTGCGTTTTTAATCACCACCGCCTGCAGCCTGGGCTGGCCTGTTTGTTCTAAAACCACGACCCCTGCCACGAATTCCCCTTCCACGACCACGGCCTACATATTAAACACAGACCAATAAACTTGAGGTAAAGACTGAAAATTTAAAAGGACTCAGAATGATCTCAAAAGTCTTGCAGCTTGAGTTCAGTATCTTCAGTCGCTATCAAATACCTTCAAATGATGTCGACCTTATAAAGGGTTTCTTTGATCTTAAAAAAGCATTGGTGTTCATCAATATTGATTAAATTAGGTTTTAGGCTAAAGAACAGACTAATTGAACGAACGGTCAATATACACCTGTTAGTTTTTCGAAGAAATGATAGAAATTGTTTATTCTGCTGACTTTAAGCATTTTAATGTGCACCAATGAAGAACCTCACTAGGTAAACATGGGGTGGCCAGGCAAAGGGTCAGAACTGGTTGCGGGATACCCCAGTTAGGGCGCATACATCTGAGTCAAAAAAAGACTCGCCCTACCCGGGTAACCTGAAGGGAAAACCTCCTCCATTTAACCCATGTAAAGAAGGTGTTTATTTTGTAAAAGTGCTTTCACAAGTTTACTTTCACATGTTTTACTAGTAAAAAGATAAGTTTGTATTGTTCACAAATAAGACCCTTCTAGAGTCAGTGCAGTGTACCCATTTGCAATATACATACAGTGACTCCTGCAATTTTAAGCTCATGTGACCCTTTAAAACACTTGATTGGCAGCATTGTAGTAATTAGGTAACCAATTTGACAAGTTCACTTTAAGTAGACAAGAATAAAAGCTGTGTAGCGCTTTTGATAGAAACATTTGAGTCTTGGTCTTGGTTTTAAAGATTAAGAAATCACCATACGCCATTCAAATATGGATCAAAAAATCAAAACTAGACATCGGATTCTGAAAATCTGACTAAAGTTAAAGATGTACCTCTCCCTTCTTGATTGTAACCTCCTCCATCTTGTTGAGCATCCATATAAGGCTCATTATTGTAACCTCCTCTTCCACGACCACGGAAATTACGTCCCCTGGCCCTAGGAGATTCTTGATTGTAACCCCCAGCATCTTGCTGATTGTCCATGTAAGGACCATTGTTATAACCTCCCCTTCCACGACCACGGAAATTACGACCCCTACCCCTTGGAGATTCTTGATTGTATCCTCCTACATCTTGCTGAGTATCCACAAAAGAGGCATTATTGTAATTTCCCCTTCCACGACCACGAAAGCCACGACCTCTTCCTCTCCCCTTGCCCCTAGGATAACCACCAGGACCATCCCAACCCCCATCATCAAACTCATCGGGTCCATAACCGTTTCCTGTCACCAAGCCAAAAGTCTATTTGAGAACAAATGAGCTTATAAATGATTATTAAAACTGATTTTTTATGAAAATGATACCCTGTGGAGCTCTAGACCTTCCCCCTCTCCCTCTTCCACCACGACCCCTGCCCCTTGCAGTTGGTGATCCTTCTGCAAAAGAAACAAAATTAGAATAGAACTAGCGTATGTCAGTAAACTAATAAGAACATGTGCAGAGCATTCTACCACCTTCGTAATCAAATTCGGTAGACACCTTCACCTGGTCAGCTGGTAATGGTAGCTGATACCTGATAACAGGTTAACTGAGTTAATTAAGGGAATATAATACAAACATCGAAGTAAAGTATGATGACCAAAAACAATTTTATAACACTACACAGTTAATATTACACCATAAGCATAAAGAATCAGTTTTTAAGCTAACTCACCCGATAGATGATGTATCCAACTCATTCTTGGAGAGAGTTATAGTTATCATTGAAACATGCCTAGTGGTCTCCAGACTGCAGCAGAAAAACAAGAGGGTTAATCAGCAAAGTGATGTCAAATACAGGTATTTACTTTTTAAGTGAGTGTGAATCTGATCTTACGGTAGCAATCCTTCTTCTAGCGGTTCCCATGTGTCAGTGATGTCTGTAGATCCAATGGATGTTATTTGATGAAGACCGACTATTCGCCTCTATGTTACAAATTAAAAATTGTTCCAAATGTGAAAAAGATGACAACAAATAGTAAGGGATAAATAAGAACATATAAAAGATTGTATAATATGGTAAACCTTTATCAGTTCTACAATTGTGACAGTCTTGTTGATAGCTCTACCCATGGCTTTAAACACGATCTCTGACGAGCCTTTTTCCTGACAAGCAGATATTAAGGTAGATTGTGAAATCAGAAATAACTACAAAGACAATCAAAATTTAAATAAATAAATAATCTTAATGTTCAACAAAAGATAGTTGTAACTCATATTGATTGTACAATTACAATAAATAAATTCAGAGGCTTTGCTTCTCAACTTGCATGGTAATGGTTCCTTTACTAAAATCACAACAGAATGCTTTTACAAGGAAAACACAAACACTATAAGTTGTAAAATATTGAATTGATAGCAAACACGATGATTACGGTGCAAATAATATGTAACCTTTTATCAGCAGACCTTATACCAACTGATACAATCCAACAAAGAGCTATGGAAAACAAATGAAGTTTGTTGAAAAATGTGACCGAATTAAATATGGTCCGTGCTTGAGTTAGAAAAGTATTAGACGACTTCAGAAATGAAAAACTGAAATAGCTTTATAAGTTGCAAATATGTAGCGGAATGTGAGTATCTTGTAATGTTGTTACGTTAAGAATGAGCATGTATGATAAACAAAGAAAAGAAAGAAAAATGTTGACAAAGGTTACCAAACAAATGGAATAGCACATAGAAGACTTGTAGCTTATTAATTTTGTGAAGGATATGAACGAATCCTCGAGGTTGAAGGTTGACAAGGGTAGTTCTATATTGAGTAGCAGTTGAGTTGATTAATGCTAAGGCTGCGCTTGGTTCGTATTAGATAATGGGAATGACAATGGCAATGGGAATACTAAGGTAATGGACTGAATATCCTCATTACATTAATGATGCTTGGTTTGAGAGGATATTATGAGTGTGAACATAATTTTTGACATAATAAATAAATTATTCCTATTATGGTAAAAGTTTTTTATACAAATCAAACCTTCAGCCAATAATAACAAATTTTTACCTAATTTCAAATATCTTGTTTGTTATGGACTTTTAATTTCAACATGTCACGATAAATCAAACAATAAATGAAGATAGATGCTTTTTTACAACAACACTGAAAGGAAAAAGGTATGGTCTTTTTTTGTTTTATCTGGTAGGCATGTGACCTTTCATTCCTTTACATTGCTATCTTCAGATTGATGAGAAGTAGAAAACGAAAAATAAAAATCATGAGGACTGGAAGTTAGTGATAAATGAGGAAGAGAATTAATAACTTTGAAAAAGGAACGAAGTAGGAGATAGACTCATAGAGATGAATCAGTTCCTATTCATTAGGATATGGGAAGTTACAATTTTCATTATCCACTTTCCATCACCCCCATTTCGTTAAGGAATGCTCCATTACCCTAAACTCTATAATGATTCTTTCCATTATAGCTAACCAACCATGTTTAATGATCATCTTTTCCATTCCTTAGTCCCTAATACCCCCAACCAAGCACCCTGTAATTATGTAATAGAAGTCTTGAAGGTGTGTGTTGTTTGATCCTCATATGTAAATGCTTCGAGTTAATGACAAAAAAAAAAAAAAATTGCACACCAGAAATAGAATAAAAAGCTACAAACTTTGAGAAAACATCAAAGTATATAATTATGCCATTATGCAAAGGCTTGATAAACTGATACAGCCAATTATATTTCGATCGGTACCATAGCTCCCCCATGATATATTATTACATCATTGTAGAAGAACAAATCTAACCTTACTAGAATTATGTGAACATATGTCCTATTTACATGCAGAACAAGTACTAAGTTTAAAATGATTTAAAAAACAATTGTATTGATAAACTGTCAAGATACCATTAATTTAACATTCAAAAGCCTCGTTGAACAACCATTACTAGTAAATGTAAGCGAAATAACTACCTGAAGCAAAGTCATAGCATAAGTAATATAGCTTCGCATCCTTCCCTGGCTAGTAATTCGAATCTCATTCTCGTCAATTGGTTGTTCCGCTCTTGGCTTCTCAACCTTCTGGTACCGATCCATCTTTCATAATAAAACATACAAAACATGAAAAAACAAATATATCAATGCATGAGTCTCTTAAAACATTACAATACAATAACAAGCTATATACGCATACGCAAATAGCTCAGGTCTCAATTAAATCAGTAAAAAATATGAACTTTTACCAATTGTGTATAAAAGTAAAACATAAAGCATCTGAAAGTTACCTATACAAACCACAAAGACTACAGAACCTAGGGTTACATCAACAATATCACAATGATAAAATAATGCAGCTCATGCACATACAATAAAACATCAGAATCATACTCACTGCAAAAGCTAGGGTTTTCTCATAATTTCTCATAACAACAAACTATAATATTAATAAAAATTAAGAAAATCAAATTAAAGAGAAATAATTAACGAGTTAGTACCGCAATAACTGTTAAAGGAACATAAACAATATATACACTATTGAATCTAATTAATTGAAAAAAATCGATAATTATAGTGAACTTGTGAAAATAATTTTAAATTAAATTATATTAAATTACCGTTTGATTGATTGATTGTCTGTGTTGCTGGACGATTTAGATATAGAGTGTACGTATAGCTCAAAGAGCCTTAACTCCGGCTTCAATTTTCTTCGTTTAAGCCCTAGAAACTGTATGGCTATGGTGTTTTTCTGTATTTATATCACCTGTTGTGCCCTAAACACTCTTATCTAAACCGTTGAAGAACCGGTGCTTTTTGGTTTATTTACATAAAAAGTTGGACCGGGCCCGGATAAGACTTTTGGGCCAGGGACTTGGTAGGTAGAAAATCTTGTTACTATCCGATCCATTTGATGTCGACGTTATTTTTCTACGGCCCAATCATGTCTAAAAGTATACATTATCTATTCATAGGCGTAGGCGTGACCAAAATACCCGAAATCCGACCCGAACCCGAAAAAAATTCGAAATCGAACCCCCTTAAAAATTGGTTTTTTTGAAAACCGGTTCGGGTTTTCGAAAACCCGACGGGTTGAAACCGGTTTGAAAAAGAGCCGTTTGAAATCAGGTTAGGACCGGTTTACCCGAACCGGTTTGAGAAACCGCGTACAAAAACCGGTTTTTTTGAGCCGAATGTTTTTTTTTTACCGTTATCTAGCCTTTTTTTTTTTTTTTTTTTACTATTTTGTCATCCTAAAGTTAGTATAAATAGATACCTTGGGTTTGGTTTAGTCACAACACTCAATCTTGCTCATTCTAGTCTTTAAACACTCAAAATGCTTACAGTTTACGTACGAAACTCTCAAAAAGTTCTCTAACACTCTCAAAACGCGCTCAAAATGTCAACTCAATCTTCTTCAACTTCTGCCGGTGTTGGTTCTTCAAGTGCACCAACTATTGTTCAAGTTTTGCAAACCAAACGTAATCCGGAGATTTGGTGTAATTACGACAAAGTGTTGTTGTCAGATGGTTCGACTAAGGCACATTGTAAACGTTGCGGAAAATTTTTGAAAGCCGACTCCAGCACAACGTTGAAATCACATGCTACAAAGTATTGTGATGGACTCAAAACTAATCCGGAGGAGGGTTAAGCAACCATGTCACGGGATGGGGGTATTTTTACATACGAAGCGGAGCGATGTCGAGAAGCATTTACCGACTTTGTGATTTTAAGAAGCTTTGCTGTTCACCCACTTCGACAACCCTCGGCTTACTAGGGTCATTCAAAATACTCTTCAACCGCGATATAATCATGTAAGTCGTCTTACTCTTAGACCTGATGCTCTTAAATTGTGGAAAAATGCTAAAAGTCAACTAATAACCGGTTTTGAAAACTTAAATACAAGTTTATCATTAACAAGCGATGTTTGGTCGGCTCCTCATGATTTGCCCGGTTCGTACTTTTGTGTTACCGCGCATTGGGTTGATCCCGCAACTTGACTATCCTCACACGGGTCAAAACTTATTTTACATGTTACGAGATGTAATAAAAATGTTTAAAATAGAACAAAAAGTTTTTTCAATCTCGTTTGATAACGCGAGTAATAATATAAACGCCGTTCAAAGATTAATACTAAAATACGGACCACCTTTGAAAGGCATTTTCTACCATAGTAGATGTGTTGCACACATCATTAACTTGGTTGTGCAAGACGGATTAGCAGTCTGTCACACCCCCAAATTATGATGCAGCGGAAGTCGGGTCGGGCCGCGACTAATCATGGATCATTACACAAAGTTACATCGAACGACCACTATATGCGTCGTTTTGAAATCAGTACCAAAATAGTACATTAATAATCAAATTGTTTATAGCAATTTCTGAGTTCGCGAATAAATGTAGAGATTTTAATACATAACTAATAATACAAAATAGTAATGCAAGGAAATCTCCAATGTTTGTAAATCATGCGACTCGAGCTATGGTGATCCTGGAGTAATCCTACTCCTGTTGTGAACCTGAGAATACATACTAAAATGGTCAACAATAATGTTGGTGAGTTCATAGGTTTAGATATCAAAATGTAAATGTGAACCACGAGATTTCATATGAGTTGCACGCATGCAAAATAATGTATACTATTGCCATGAGCTCATAGTCCGAAGCTTAACCAATATGAGTTTGCCTCCTGCAGATGCCTAATCCAGAACATCCGTATGAACAAATAATAAAGCGCCCGTTTGACCAGTTAGAGCTACTAACCCGGACGGGGATGGTCAATCCCAAATAGTACTATTCTTTAATACTCGCGCTAAGATCCATACTAACGAAACTATGATGTGTAGAGGACTTTTGAGTGGATTATGAAAGTGAAACTCATGCAATCCGTATATGTGTAAATCTGTACTCGTGTTCATGAAAATAGTGCATGTATTCTCACCCCAATAGTTAAAACAGTAAAAGTGGGGCTATGCGACTCACCTGAGTCTTGAAAGCGTGCGTTTAAATTAATAAACGTATGTCCAAAGATGTAACCTTCTGGCGCCCTAAACGCACAAGGTTATATATGAGTGAATGTCTCAAAAGATCATTCATGCTAGTTGTCCACTCAACTTGTTATGTTTGATGTTGTTTGTTCCATGATTATGTTTAGAAAAACATGTACGGCCCGTTGGTGGAGAGTTTGAAATGATATTAATTCTCAATTAATATTATCATGATTGTTTCGTGTTTCAAGTTGATAAGGTTAATATGCCTTAGGTGTTTTCAAGTTGTCTCTGTAAGTATTTAGCTTTGATTATTACGGATAATAAAATAAAGTTGTGAGTTGGTTGATTATTCGGGTTCCAAGTTAATACTGTTGGTCTTTGTGTCGCTAGTTAATACTGTTGGTCTTTGTGTCGCTAGTTAATACTGTTGAGTTAATACTGCTGGTTTCAAAGGTAGCGACATAAGGATTGTGTCGCTAATTCCACAGACCGAAGGTTTCACATTGTTTCTACTGCTCGTTTTGTTTCTACTGTTCTCTTAGTTTCTACTGCTTGCTTAGTTTCTACTGTTCTCTTAGTTTTCTACTGCTCTCTTAGTTTCTACTGCTCTCTTAGTTTCTACTGCTCGCGTGGTTTCTACTGTTGGTTCTTTTCTTTTATTACTACTGCTAGTTCATTTCCATTATTAGTACTGCTAGTTCATTTACATTATTAGTACTGTTAAGTCGTTTACATTATTAGTGCTGCTAGTTCATTTTACTCGGTTACTACTGTTAGTGTATTTCCTTAGTTTCCACTGCTAGTTTATTTTACCCGGTTACCACTGTTAGTGTATTTCCTTAGTTTCCACTGTTAGTTGTTTTACTTTATTACTACTGCTAGTGTATTTACTAGTTTCCACTGCCAGTTCGTTTACATAGTTTATACTGTTAGTGTATTTTACTTAGTTTCCACTGTTAGTGCATTTTACCTAGTTTCCACTGTTAGTGCATTTTACCTAGTTTCCACTGTTAGTGCATTTTACCTAGTTTCTACTGCTAGCACGTTTTCCTTTATTACTACCGTTAGCACATTTCCTCGGTTACCACTGTTAGCGTATATCCTTAGTTTCTACTGTTAGTTCATTTTACTCACCACTGCTAGTGTATTTCTACTGTTTGTTTCTGGGAAATCATTTTCGTTCACGGGTTTAGATTTAGAAATTTTCGCTTTGGACCCGAGGCTTTTACACGTTAAATCTTACTATTTTTACACACGTAAAAGTAAGCCGATTTTCGGTAAGAAGTTATAAATGGTTTTCTGGTAAGTTTCTTTAAGAAGTTTGTTTTAAGATTCTTTCAAGTGGGTTTTCAGTTTATACTTCGTGAGTCAACTTACTAGCATGTTAAATAAATAAAATCTTACGAATAACAAAGGGAGGTTGAGAAAAGTGTTCTTACCCGAAAAGTATGCGATGAGCAAGCTGTGAATGAAAAAAATCGTGAAGCTTGACTCCTAGTTCCCCGTTAACCTTCTTGTGATTTTTGGTGAGATTTGAGAGTGAAAGTGAAAGAAAATGCTTTCTGTTTGTGTTTGTTGTGAGGAGAGAAATGAGAGAGAGTTTTGGGTAAAGTTTTCTGAAGATTTTGGTCAATGAAAAGTTGAGTTGTGTGTGTAAGTAACTAAAATGATGATATTCTCTGGGGAAGTGTATGGAGCTGGTCTAGGGGTCCTAGACTTTGCAGACTTTTATCTTGTGTGGGCTCCCACCTGATTTCTCATTTGTCCATTAATTTAATTGATTGTTTGTTTAATTAAAATTGTTACATTTTAACTTGTGTTTCCTTTATGTTTTCGAGCGGGTTTGCGTTACGTATTGTACGTTTTGCATGAAACGTAAAGTGTTCGTATATTATTACATAATAATAATATAATGTAAATAACTACTATTTAATTATGAAATAGATTTACGTTATTTATGAAAAAGGGTTTTCACCAACGTCCATATAAATCGAGTCGGACTCCATCCGATTGAAATTGCGTAATTAACAATTAACTACGTATATGCGTATAATACAATATACCAATTGTTCCGTAATTAGTCCTATTTCACACTAATTACAAGTAGTAATAACCAACGATTAATTTCTAATGACGGCCTAATTCGTCGGGTGTCACACAGTTTCACAAATAGATGTAGTAAAATACGCGGATAAAACTATGTTACAGGATATATTTTGTAAGGGTAAGGGTAGATACAAACATTATATGAAATTGTGTAAGGAAGCGGATTCCATTTTTTAACCCCTAATTGGGACATGCCCGTAAGATGGAATTTGACTTATAACATGTTTGTATGTGGTTTACGCCAACGTGACACTTTAAACGCTTTTCATTATCAACTTGCCGAAAGAGGCCTTGCAACACCATTTCCCACCGAATATTGGGAGGTTATTCAAAAGATAACCGAAGTGCTCAAACTTTTTAAAACCGCAACTACTTTGTTATCGGGTGTCTATTATCCCACGGTTCATTTGGTACTTGACCAAATTTTTTTAATGTGTTCAAAACTAAACGAATACGAATTTTGTGGTAATGTATATGCAATAATGGTGGCTCCCATGAAAACAAAACTAAGAAAATATTTTAAAGAAAGCCCACCGGTAATTAGTTGTGCCGCCGCATTAAACCTATGTTTGAACATTTCCGGGGTGGAATTGCTTATCGATAACATTTCTAACGATTTTGATTTGAATGACGATGACCCATTTTTTGCACAAAATACAAAAGACTATTTTAACAAATCTTTTAAAGATTTATTTGGCCATTATTTTCAAACTTATAGTTCAACGACAAATGTTTCTTCTAGTTCGGCTTCCACAATGTTTGGTTCATCTTCTTCCCAAGATCCAATAATTAACTTATATAATAGTTTAAGACAAGAAAACCATAAACGGGCAAGGGGTGATGGTGACCAAAGGGCCACTAGCGAATATGGGAGATATACCGGAATGAATTTTTTAGCCTCAATGGGACCCGAAGAATTCCCACAATTTGATATTTTAGCTTGGTGGAAAGGGAGGGAATCTCAATTTCCCATTCTAACCATCATGGCCCGAGATTTACTAACCGTCCAAGCTTCTACGGTAGCTTCGGAATTCGCTTTTTCTCTTAGTGGCAGGGTATTATCTATACGAAGACCTTGCTTTGATGAGTTAAGTGAAATGAAAGTCGATTTTGATCCTATATCGCAGCATCATGACTCGTCAATGAAGCCGACATGGGGCTAGAGTCAGCACATCAAGTATTGGGCACGTGGGTGAAGTCGTAACAAGGTTGCCGTAGGGGAACCTGTGGCTGGATTGAATCTTTCGGGATGGAAACTTCCTTCAAGGTGCTTGCTTCCATCATTCACTTGCTCATGAACTCGCAGCTTCGCTGGAAGCTACGAAGGGGGGGCCTCGGCCCGGGTTCTGGCCTGGTCGACCCAATCATGATATTGAAGGATGGGACCTTTTCTCGAAAAAGAAAGGAGATTCTATTTATTCTTCCAAGGTGCTGAACTAACGACTCTATTAGAAAGTAGAATTAGCAACTTTTACACGAATTTTCAAGTGGATGAGATTGGTCGAGTGGTCTCAGTTGGAGATGGGATTGCACGTGTTTATGGGTTGAATGAGATTCAAGTTGGGGAAATGGTTGAATTTGCCAGCGGTGTGAAAGTGCGAAGGTTGCTTAAAGCCGGCCGGCCAATAGGCGAAAGAGAATAAACTAGTTCTGATCTGAGTAGGCTCATAACATAATAGGGAATACCCTAACCCTGGGAACCGAGGCCTGGCTATCCTTCGTTTGCGGTCGGCGTTCCGGCAAAGTGTGTCCGTCGACAGCTCCCATTTGGCAGATGATAATGAAGCATCCTCTTCTGCGCGCGATGGAGCGGAACCTACTCATGGCTAGATCGATCGGTTTCGGGTCAAATAGGAAGAACTAGAAGATTCCACCTCTGGAAAGCGCCTACACCTAATGGCTTAAGCCGCTGTTCCCATTTCCTCGCTGACCCATCATGCAAAAGGTACGCCGTTAGAGTGAGTGCGCTTGACTAATATAGAAAGTCAAGGCTCTAAGCTCCGCTCCTTCGACTGTCGCCAAAGAAGAATGAGAATTGATAAAGTTTTCTTGGGGTTTTTCGCTTCAATAGCAGAAGCAAAGAAGTCAAATCAATGCAGCTTTCGTGCCCAACCTAAAGATCCTATCCTCTTGAAGCTGGAGCTCTTGATGGCACGTTCAAGCGAGTTTATGAATGAATGAAATCAGTTGAAGGAGCGGCCTTTCTTGCAGACCGATCTTCTGCCGAGTTCCTTCCTTCGTAGTCAAATTTGATGATACGCTTTGGCGATGTTACCTACCAAATAAAAGGCCTGCTAGGTGATCGAAATCGCTCAGGTCAGCGAGGACTCACTCACCTACTCCTTATCTAATACTTTCTTCTATCTACTGAATTAAAAAGGCGACGACGATATATGAGGGGAATGGAGAAAAACTCGTGATTGGTGTGGAAGGGAAGGTCTGATTATAATATAGTTGGATATTTACTAAGCCAACTCTTTATACTAAGGCATATCAAAAAATGGGGTTCGATATAGGGAATCTTTGCTGTTTACTGTTTACTTTACCCAGCTTAAAGAACTGTGCCATAAATTCATAAGAACTGCTATTTGTAGAGCTTCTATAGCTTCGAGCCCTTTAGTTCGTTATCAAGCGTATAGCTTAGAGGGTGATCGCTGGCCACAACCGAAAAAAAGATAGGATTTGAATCGATGACTTAAGCCCTTGCGCTATTCCCCCCTATCGCATCGTAGATAGCAGTCAGAGTCAGCACGCTTTCTATTCTCTTTATATTATATATGAAAATAGATAAGAAAGGAGGGCTGGCGAGGCCCGGAACTTCTCCGAGAGCAAGACTCGTACCGGCCTCATTAGAGATGTGTATTTGCTTGAAGGATCACTTAGATGCCGCAGAACGTATACAACCCATTTCAAGTCTTGAAGATGAAATGGAATACGAAGGAGATATACACGATATCGAGGTGGAAGCGGGTATGCAATATCACTTTCCGATGAAGAAATTGCTCTCGATGAAGCTTCGCGAGAGGCTGGCTCCGAAGAAGATTTCGACCTTTGAAGACTACTCATTTGAAGATGTAAGAAGAATTGAAGATTAATAAAAGTTGAAGATTTTGAAGATTATGAAGACTTATTTTTTTCAAGAATATTTTTATGAAAATTTAGAAGACTTTCTTTTAAGTTATTGTTAAGTTATGTTTCCATTCCTAATGTACTAGCATTCTATTGAAATTTTTTTGAAGATTACGTTGTTTTTCCCTAAAACGCTTAACGCTCGAAGAAGATTGAATTATATAGACTTTTTGTTTTCAATAATATTTTTATGAAATTTTAGAGGACTTTGTTTTAAGTTTTTGTTAAGTTATGTTTCCATTCCTAATGTACTAGCATTCTATTGAAAAATTTTTGAAGATTACATTGTTTTTCTCTAAAACGCTTAACGCTCGAAGAAGAAGATTGAATTATATAGACTTTTGGGAAAATTTCATATATGTCCTTAAAAATAAGAAAAATTACATATATATCCAATCAAAGTTTATAATATCATATATATCCTTCTAAACTACTAAAATTCTCATATTTATCCATTCCACTAATATCAAAGTTTATAATATCATGTTAACCCTCTTAGTATAAAATTAACATAGCTTCTATGAAAACTTGAAACAGAATCGACTCCTCCTTACTTGAAATGGATCCTCAAATACCAACGAAAAAGTCAAAATCCTTTTTGTTTATGAAACCGAACTAGATTCTATTATCACTCAACAATTACCACATATTATGTTTTTCACAATTTATCTTTAGTTGAATTACCTCACATTGGACTTTTACCTACACACGTCCCCCTATATATCACCACTATTTTACAAAAACACACCTTGATTTATGACTTGTAATTTGTAAATACATATATATAATGATCACATGAATTCAATAACTACATCACAGTAATTACCATGCTCAGTACCAGCAATTCAATCTCACCGGAGTTACTTATGTCCATTTTCAGTTTTTATCTTCCACCATTCATTGTCAAAACATATGGCTTTTTAAATCACCATTTTATCACATTCCAATAATAAAATCAAAATAAAAATTGTCCTCACCAAATGGTTTACATGCAACAAAGTTTTCACATGCCTGAACACACTATACTCAATTTTAGTCAATACAAATATATAAATTCAACACCCAAATCGACCCGTTTGATGGCAGATAATTGCATTTAACGTCAGAGAATCATGATTAGGAAAAAAGGTTAGAATTGTCAATCGTAGGAACGAGTATTCGTGATATTAGTGGAATGGATAAATATGAGAATTCTATTAGTTTGAAAGGATATATATATGATATTATGAACTTTGATTGGATATATATGTAATTTCTCTTGTTTTTAGGGACATATATGAAAATTTTCCTAGACTTTTTGTTTTCAATAATAGTTTTATGAAGTTTTAGAAGACTTTGTTATAAGATATTGTTAAGTTATGTTTTCATTCCTAATGTACTAACATTCTATTAATTTTTTTTTGAAGAATACGTTGTTTTTCCCCAAAACGCTTAACGCTCGAAACTAAAAATGATTTATATGGAAAAACCGGGTTGGAACCGGTTTTTGTACCCGAACCGGTTACAAACCGATTCGAGTCGGGTTGAATTTTTTCCCCCTCTAGTTCGGGTCGGTTTCGGGTCGGATTGGTCAAAAACCGGTTTGGGCTCGTTGACCAAAAACCGGTTCGGGTTTTGGTTCCGGGTCGGGTTGGTCAAAAACCCGACTTTGTTCACCCCTACAAAGGCGTATGTAGAAAAAAATTTCATATAATGTGACAAAGATTATTTTATTTGAGGATGTTAATGTTAATAATATTGTATATTTTTGGTCACTAAAAGACACACAAAAACAAATAAAGAGAAGAAAATTTTTGTTGCCCTCTAAAACAAAAGAAGAGATGAAAGAAAATATGTATTGTCCCAAGTCAGGGAAATCTTGAATTAAAAAAAAAACAAAAAACAAATTGGTAATCATTTGGCCATCAATATAATCTATGATTGTACAGATTGATTATCGTTTGATTGTGTCATCAATTTCTACCGCTAATTGTTAAGTCTCAGTCTTTCAACGATCTGATTTGTATTTTTAAATTTTTTCTGTTTTTAGTTTGTTACTCAATTCTATTACAATTTCTCTTTCGATTTAGTTATTTAGGGTAAAATTTTGATTTGACTTAATATTTTATTTTCGGTATTTCATTAAGGTATGGTTTCGACTTTTAAGGTCTCATTCATGGGAAGTGATTTGTACACCATGATTCTTTAGCCGTACACCACTAAACGTACTTTACAGTTGTGTACAATACAACATCCTAAATGAAACAATGAAATATAAATGAAACAGTGAGTTACTAAAATATGAACTTTAATAATAAAAACGAGTATTGATCAAGATAATACGAGATAATGCTCTGTAAATCCAGATAATACTACTTTTGCGAAGAAAACAGTTTATATTATGCTCGAATTGAAAGACAATGCGATTAAAGTAAAATCGACACAATTAGTTACGAGGAAAGCCCTTAATCCTTTTGGATTACCGGCACAAAACCTCGGGAAGGATCAATAGACCCTTGCCTTTGTTGATTTTATTTAATAAAGTAATGGAATTACAAGCTAAAAGCACAATATGATCGATCTAAGAGTGTTTCGTGAATTTAACCAAGTAAAGATGAATTGCAGAAGTATTGTGAAAGTACAGAAAAGATTATGTGACCTATTCGATCATATTGCCTTATATTTATACTAAACAATACATCCCAAAACTATAAAAACAATACCAGGATCCCTGTACTCTCAAGATCCTGATTATCCTATGTGACAAACATAACATATTAAACATATCTACTCTTGATAAATATTATCTTACCAAGATCCAGGATCCTGCAATGTTAGTATAAAATTCATCCACAACAATTGCCCCCGAAGTTGTATCGTTTATCGGGATTCCGATGGCGATATAACTTCCCTACATCCTGAACAAAGTTAGGTGAGATATTTATATGTTTCGATAAACGAGCCCGAGAAACTATCGGTTCTTTGATAAAGCAGTCGATCTCCTGTATTCTTCATCATTATCCACTCTTTCGATTATCCTCGTCAGGTACGTTCTCTCTTCTCCGTATTTCTTTTTTAGGGTTTGTTTCTTTTTCGTTTCAAAATGTCTCTCGTTGTTTATACCACCCCTGATTCCGGTAATGACAACTTCGTCGATCAACGCCTGATTTCAAATCCCGAACCCTGTACCTTTACCGACTTCGACATTGAACAACTGAAACAAAAAACGGATTTTCCACCAGGCACCATCTTTAGGTCTTATGATCCTTCTGTTCATGCCGATTTTCGTTCGGAAAAATGGGTTTGTTTTCCAGAATTCCCATTCACTCTAGGAATCAAATTTCCTTTTCCTCCTTTATTTAGCGATTTTTTCTCTGTTACTGGATTGTATTTTGCACAAACTATGCCAATGATTTGGCGTACTCTTTCTGTCATTCAAACTGTTGTCGATTTCCACGACTTAAACTTCGGTATCCCTGAACTTGCCCAAACGTACAATCTCAGAAGCCATGGTTCTCACTATTTTCTGTTTCAAATCAAACCCAATCGTCAACATCTTGTGCTCCGAGCGACCCAAAATGACCCCATGTGGAAGGGGAGATTTTTCTTCGTTGATCGAGATTCTTTGCCTAACGGCAAACAGATACCTTCTACCTGGATCCTGAAGGGTATGACATAGATTTCTAGGGCTTTTGAACTTTTATCACTTTTTTCTGACCCATCTGTTGAACTCGCAACAAATTTTGCACAATTGGCACCTCCTCTTGAGGATACTGAAAGTAAGATAACGACCTTCTTGGAGATTCCGAACAACGAAAGAGTATTCAGGCATCCTCAGCAGTGTGAGAGCATAGGATCCCAAGAATCTGAAGCTACAATGTCAGGTAAATAAGAATATATTTTCAAAACAAAACTTACATACCTGCTTTCTGATTTATTTTCAAATTTGTAGCCCACTTTTTTCTCTCCGACATTGATGCCGAGACCTCATTAATCAAGAAGGAGAAGAACTCCACAACACACTCTAAGCCATGCGTTCCCAACCTGCGATCAAAGTCAACCGCCAAAGGAGGAAGACTGAAGAGGTGATAGACCTAAGCGACTCTCCTTTCGACTTTGATAAGGTATGTGACTCTTATCTCCTGCACTCGCAATTGTCAGTATAATTTCTATTTCAAGATCCTGAACCCTGAAACATAATTCCACATTGTCTATTTATCTTTGACAGGCTCTCAAGGAGTTATCCAAATGTCATCACGAGAAGTTGGATACAATTGAGAGTATGCAGAAGTTAGCCGAGGCTAGGATTGCTGCTGCCGAGAAGGATGCTGCCGAACTTGTCAAGCTTAGGAAAGAGAACAAGGATCTCAAATCCAGTATCTCCAAAACGCTTGCTGAAGCCGATGCCAAGATCCTGAAAGAGAAACAGTTGCTGCTTGCTGAGATCAAACGAGATGCCACCATTGCAAGACTTGAAGCAAGGATATTGATGGCTTCAGAATTAGCTTCTACAGGCTTTGATGCCTCTATCTGGAGCGTCAACGTGGAAGGAGAAGCTGGCAAGCTTAAAAGGTGAGGATCCCGCAACTCCTGAAGATATTGGTGGCAAGATGTCCAAGGAGGTTGGAGCTGTGGCAGACGGTGAGAAGGATCATGTGGCTGAGGTGATGATGGATTTGGCAGCCCTGGAAGGTGGTGATGTTCCCCTGGGCAATGATGGTATTAATGACCAGCCTGAGCCCAGGTTTTAAAACACTTTTAATTTGTTTTCATATGGGTTGTGGTAAAAACAATTTATTCGGGGTGAGGTCGATCCGGTGTGATCGGCCATGGTGGAGTCGTGAAGTGGTTTATGTTGGCCACTTGACTTTATTCTGAATATCTTGTAAACTCTTATTATCCCAGGTCAAGCTAGTCTTGGGATACTTCAGTTGTCAATGCATTTAGTTTTCTTGTCTATCTTCTTCCTTCAGGATACTGGAAAAATTATTCCAGTAACACTTGAGATTATTTTGATGCTCAGGATACCCATATTTCAGGATCCCAAAACATATGTCTTGATTCTGATGGAGTTATGATCATAATTATATCCTCCATATAAATGTTAAATGTTCTAGCAATGTGAATACATCACAATTACTTGAACAAATCGTGGGCCAAGCCAGAAATAACTTTAGGGTAATGTGAAAACATTACAATCGTGCGCTATGGCAGAAAAACTTTAGGGTAATGTGAAAACATTACAATCGTGGGCCAAGCCAGGGATGACGTGAAAACGCCATAAACCGTAGGATGACGTGAAAACGCCATAAACCGTAGGGTTAACACCTAGTGCACTCAGTGTTAACAAATCGTGAGAGTTCAAATTATAGACCAATGATCATGAAGTTGTCGGGCACCAGAGGCGACACCGATTCCAATCTCCTGATACTATAATTGAACAACGTGCGCTACAGGCGAGGGTGTTCAAACCCGAAAACGTAAGAGAGGTGTTTATCCGTATTTCAGGAAACTCTAAACCTTAGAAGGAATCACAGGGATCCTTAAACGTGCGCTACATGCGAGGGTGTTCAAACCCGAAAACGTAGGAGAGGTGGCCAACCTCTAATCTTCAAACGATCGTCTCCAAGCAGATCTACAAAATGTAAGATTCTAAATGAAGGTGGGTGTTAGGTTGCCTAATACCTCTCTGATGCTTAAGTCAGTATCTTGGGTAAAACTTAATAAAAACAATAAGAAGTATATGTAATTTGTCAAATAACTATAGTATAATAATTAATGAAAATAATTAATGGAAAGATAAGGATTACAGAGTTACCTTCATAAGTTGAATATAAACACTCAACTTACACGTCATAGATCTTCAAATGGATTGCATTCCAGGATCTCGGAAGGAGATCTCCATCAATCGTAGCCAATCTGTATGCCCCCTTACCAGCTGTTGGGTCACAAGGTTCCCAAAACTTAGATACAGATTAAATAACAGTTATCTTAACGTGTTAGTTTATATCCAAGTTTATATCAAACAAGTTTAAATTAATCTAGGCGGAAAACAAGATTAATTTTGACACAGAGTTTATTATGAATCAAAGTATTATTCACAATAAAGTATTTGTCTCACACAGATGACAAGGTATTCAAACCCACACAGATGGTTTGAATACGATCCAAATAGTATACAAAGATACAATTATCACAACAAACTTAACAGTAAGTGTGGTAATGCTTTAGCCTAAGCTTAAAGGTCTAGTATACTAAATATCAAGAATCTCTTAGATTACTTGAATTGTTTTTGGATACTTTGAAGAGTGCTTTTGAGCTGCTATTTATAGAGTTGAGTATCAACTTCTATTAACCAGTTCAGACAGTTGTCCAAGGGATAACACATTCATCTTGGGCAACTTTGCACTCTTCCCTTTTTGCTTTTCTTGGAAATAGAAAAAGCAAAAGGTAAAAGGTTTCTTTGCTGAGAAGAAAACCTTTGATCGATGCTTGACTTTTCTCAAACATCTTATCAGTTGTATCTAGCCTAAGGAAAGAAGAATATCTTCTGTACATTTGTACTTTCATTCTTCAATCTGTGCTCTTCAGTCTGTGTTCTTCAGTCTGTGTTCATCAGTCTGTGATCTTCAGTCTGTGAACTTCAGTCTGTGAAGCCTTCAGTATTCAATCTTCATTCTTCAGATGATGAATTCATAAGTCTTCAGAAAGAGCATGGCTTTCAGTCTGTGAGGATCTTCAGTCTGTGCATCACAGACTCAGAAACAATTCTTCAGTCTGTGTAGCACAGACTCAGAAACACAGACTCAGGAATTTCACTAAGTTTCCTGAATACAACTAAGTTAGATTTTGACTCTTCAGATTTATAACTTAGGTTTGATCATTGTTTTTCCCAACAATCTCCCCCTATCTGATGATGTCAAAATCTATTTACAAAAGATAATAGAGAAATAATAAATACTAAGGTGAATCATAACATATGGATCAAGACTTATATATATAAAGTCAGAATCACAGTTAGTTCACAAAAATATTACAATTATTACATAAGATTGTAATCAAAAATTTAACAATCTTCAATCCTTTCTCTGAGCCCTGATCTCTTTCATCCTTTCCACTTTCCTCTTCAACAGTTCTTCCATTTCCTTATCAGATTTGTCTTCAAATTCTTGATACTCTAGGATGATCTTCTTGCAGATATCTTCAAGTCCAGTCATCATCCTGAGTTGGGAAAGGTTGTTGAATAACCAGCTGATCAGTCTTCTTCTGAATGGTCTGGCTTGAGAATGTTTGCATTCCTTCAGCAGGGCAATGCAGTGCAGCAGAGACTCTCCATATAACCTATTCTGATCCTGAAAGCACTCTATCCCGTTGATATCTCTATAGCACAGACCTTCAATGCTGTCAGTCTGTACATATGATCTATCAATGAAAATGATACCTTTGGGTAGAGGATGCTCCCTTCTCTGCTCATTCTCTGTGGATAACCCAGCTGACTTCTTCTTGATTACAAAGTTGTTTGCTATGCAAAACAACTTGTATTCTTCTTCTGAGATGAGCCCCAGACTGAGAACTAGCTCCATCAGGTAAGATAGCTCATCCAGAACTTCTTTCTTCAGATCCTTGTCAGCTGCACTCTTCAAAAGATTGGCAATGGATTGCCATTCCTTAAGCCCTAGAGTGTACAGTTCATCCACCCATACCATCTTCTTGCTCTTGGTCAAAGTCAGCTCCAGCTTTAATTTTTGTCCAATCTTGTTCAGATGACATTCTCTGATCTTCTGCTTGAGCTTTGACTTTTGGAAAGTGGCTTGTAGCTTTGGTTTCAAGCTCTCTATCTTCTGTAATTTTATTGACAACTCTTCATCTTCTTTGATCTGTTGCTCAACTTGACTCATTCTGATCTGAGTCTGTGAACAACTTTCATCTTCTAACTCTTTGGAGAGCATGTCAACAAATCTTGCTTCCTTCAGCTTCTGCTCTTCAATTGATAATACATTTAAGTATTCGGTTAAGGTCATACCTTGAGCAGTAGCTTCTTGTTGCAAGAGCTCATCCTGTAGATTTGACAGTTCAGGATTTCTTGTTCCAGCAGCATGATCATCCACCATCTTCTTGATCTTGCTTAATCTTTCCTGCTTGGATAAGGCAATCTCTTGCCCTTACCCTTATCCATTACTTCTTCCATGGTAGAGCTTGACCCAGGATAAGTGCTTATCAGATGAGCACTTCTCCATTGCATTCTGTCTTCAATCTCACTTCTACTTGGAGGCAGTGTTCTGGTTGATGTGGTTGGTCTAGCAGGATAGGCTTCAGCTTGAATGGCTTCAGCACTGATAATTAGAACATCAGTGCTTGCTGCTGGTTGCTCTGAGCTCTGAGTCTGTGATTGATGCTGTGTCTCAGTTTGTGCAGGTTCAGAAGGCACAGACTGAGACTCTCCAGTCTTGACTTTTGAGGCTCCTTCACCTACACCTCCAAAAGTAGCATCATCTTCATCATCATCTGATCTTCTGAAAACTTCAGACTCAGAACTGCAGTCAGGATTGATGGCATCATCATCATCACCATCATTGTCCTGTTCTTCTGCCAGCTTTAAGAACTGGTCCCAGGTTTTGATCCCCTTCATTTTTGGTTGGGAATCAAAGATATCCCTTTCAGGAATCCTCCTGGCCATTCTTTTCATTTTCCTGGCTTTGTTGATTAACAGAGGTTGAACATCTTCTTCTTCTTCTTCCCTTGGTGTTTTCAACTCCAGCTGACCTTGGGTTGAGATAGTTGCAATTGGGTCTATGTGTAAGAAAATGGATGACTCCCCCTGAGTCTGTGCAACCATCTCAGTATGTTCACCTAACTGCAATCTCTCTTGCTCCCCCTCAGTCTGTGCACTCATATCTTCAGTCTGTGGCACAAACTGAGCTTCAGTCTGAGACTTCACCCTAGCACCTTCGGGTCCATCATCTCCATCATCTCCCTCACTGCTATCTCCCCCTAAATCTAAGGATTTATTATTTAAATCTTTATCTTTTGAGGTTTTAGCTTCTGCAGACCCATGCTTCATCTTCTCCCCCTTTTTGACATCATCTACCAAGTTTGAGAGGGTGGTCTGCATTTCATCTAACCAATTGGATACCTTTTCCTCCATCATATCCACTTTATCCACCATAGTAGAGACTAGATGCTTCATCTTCTCTAGCTCTTTCTTATTATTATTGAACTCAGTCTGTACCCATTCAGACAACCTGTTGATGGCAGAAAGCACATCATTAAGTGTACTAGAAGGCACAAACTGGGTCTGGTTGGAGGGGTTAGAATTGGGTGATGGTATGTGTTCCTCACTTGACTCATGTTGAAACTGAGCAAGATCACTGGAATCTTTTGGTGTTGCACTCTTTGCCTCACTCTGTGTCCTGTGCATGGAAAAGCGATCATAGGCATTGAGTGGTGTAGTTGTTCCCTCAGATCTAATCCGGTGATAGGATAAGATATCACTGGGAAATGATTGTGTTGCACCTGTTGCCTCAAACAGTACCTGGTGTAATGGAACAGTATCACTGGCAACTGATGTTGAAGTTTGTATGCCCTCACTAACCATCTGGTGATAAGATGGTAGATCATGGAGCAAAGAAGAGGAGATCTGTACCTCAGTCTGTGACATGACTGGGGCATTGGCAATCTGTGCAGAGGGGTGTAAGAAAAGACTCACCGGAGTGTGAACTAGTGCAGGACGAGTGGTCAATATGGGTCCAGCCATTGTGAGTGGGGTAAAGAGGGGGTGGGTAGTGCTCAGGATTGGAGCATCTTCTTCAATGCTTACTACAGGGGTCAGTGTAGCAGCAGCAATGTGGGTATCCAAGCTGACTAAACTAGGTGTAGGTTGGGTCAGTTGGGTAGCCATTGGCACCACAGACTCTAGCAGAGCTGTAATGGAATGGTCTACAGCACTGGAAGGTGTTCTGTTGACATCCAGTTCCATGGATGATGATTCTATTTGTGCTATACTTTTGGGGGTTGAGTTTGGTGATTCCTCCAGAGTGAGTGGTGACTCATCTGGGTTGGTTTGTTTGTGACTCTCTTTTGTGGGTGAGGATGGGCTAGGATAAGAAGGTTGATCTATATCCATGTCCTCAGATGAAGAAGAAGTACTACCTGCATCTTCTGTTGAAGATGGAATAGACTCAGGAATGTTTGAGTCTGACTCCAAGTGCACAGACTGAGTTGAGTCTGTATCCCTAGAGTCTGTGTGTTCTGCTTCAGCCACACGTTCTTCAACAGTCTGGGTCTTATTACCCATACTATCACTTGAATCATCACCCTCCATGGATGCAGAAGCAACATATGGGTGATCAATCCAGTGCTGCATAGCAGCAGTGATAGGTGCTCCAGAAAGTGGAACCGGATGGTTAAACACTTTATATGTGAGCACAGGAACAGGCATATCTGCCACTTTATTATTAAAGGACATATATACAGACCCAGTTAACCTGGATTGGATGCACAGGGAGAGTAGCCTTATAAAAGGTACATTAAAAATTCTGTTTGACTCATTCACCAGTTTTAAAATTTCTTGAAAATACAACTCTGCAAAGTTGATGTTTAAACCAGTGATGAATGAGCTCAACAGTTGAGTTTCAAACTCATTTAACTCCCCTGTGCTACCAGATTTTCCTCCTAGATTTCTAATGATGCCAGAAATTAAAAATTTCCATTTGGGGGTGAATCCTGACATCAAAATTGTGCCTTTTTCTTTGGTATATCCAACCAAAGTAAGAGAAGCCCTTGCTGCTTCTTTGGTTGGAATAGGTTCAAAATTATTTCCCAAAGGCAGGTCTAAGACATTCCTAATTAACTTCTGATCAATGGTAACTGCCCGTTTACCATGATCAATAGTACCAGTAATTGCAATATTGGTACTATTTGAGGAGCAAGTATACCACCATTCCATTAAAAAATGTGGGTATATTTGAGGAACTGTGTTAAAGAATGCTCCCCTTAATGGATGAGCAGACATAAAAGCAGTTAGTTCCTCAAACCCTTTATTCTTTTTCGAATCAGAGATGGAAATGGTAGCTACTTGATTGTTAATACAGAGTTTTACCTGTTTCCCTTGTTTGAAGGGTTTAGCCGCAGCGATGTTGGCAGGTGCCGTGTAAACCCATTGATCAGCCATTGAAGAAATTTTAGAAATTTGATTTTGAAAATGGTTGAGCGATTTAGGGTTTAGAAACTCTGTTTGTTTTTGGTGTGCAAGTACAAATGAAGAAGAAAAGGGGGAAAACATAAATGGGTATTTGTAGAAATTAAATTTCCGTTAAATGGGACCCACTTGGACGGTTTATCCCTGTTTCTGCAACAGTAGCGCTGAGGCACGTGCACTTTTTGTATTGAGCAGATAAATAGACAACAAGCGCCAAAACTTTTAATGATTATTACCATAAAGATGGTTAAAGCATTAAATGCAAGGATATTGTTGTTTATTTATGCAAAAAAAAAATAGAATAAATAAATAAATATATTAAAATTAAAAAGCATTTAGTCTGAGTGTATATAATCAGTCTGTGCAATGAGTCTGGGTGACGTCACACAGACTGAGCCATATAACAGACAGACTAAGAGAAAATAACAGAATTTTAAAAAAACTTTTGTGCCAGCAGTGGTAACAGATTGATATTGCTAACAGTACTAACTTGCGAAGGCAGTACTAAAGTTAACTAACAGTGGTAACTTGCCAAAGCAGTACTAAAATCAACTAACAGTGGTAACTGCGAAAGCAGTACTAACATCAATTAACAGTGGTAACTGGTGTGAGCAGTACTAAAGTTAACTAACAGTGGTGACTGGTATGAGCAGTACTAAAGTTAACTAACAGTGGTAACTGGTGTGAGCAGTACTAAAGTTAACTAACAGTAGTAACTTGCTACATTAACAGTGTTAATTGTACCAATCTTTACCAGCAGTGCTAAAATACGAATTTATGGGGGCAGTGTTAAAAAGTCTTATCAGTATTAACCAGCAGTACTAAAAGTAACTAGCAGTATTAATACTAATAGTACTAAAATACTAACCTTAAGAATTAATAAAGCACAAAAATAGAGGGTCTAGTCTGAATGAATATGGTCAGTCTGTGTAGCTAATCTGGAAGAAGTCACACAGACTGAAACATATAATCAGTCAGACTGAGAGAAAATAACATAAGGTATAAAATCTTTTTGGTATTTTCTTAGAAAGTATGTACAAAAACATCTCTTTGTCTGTGCTTTTTGATTGTATGTAGCTGAGAATACAGTTATACAGATTGAAAAGCAGACACAGACTGAGAATTGAATCATACAGATTCAAGGTTTTACTAGGGGTTGAGCATTCCTAGTTGACCAAGCAGATACAAAAATCTATCTTCATTTAAAGGCTTAGTAAAGATATCTGCTAATTGGTCATTTGTGGGCACATATTTGAGAATCACTTTACCTTTCTCAGCACAATCTCTGATAAAGTGATGTCTGATCTCAATATGCTTTGTCCTGGAGTGAAACACAGGATTCTCAGTGATGGCAATGGCACTTTGGTTATCACACATGATTGGAGTTTTTGTAAACACCAAATCATAGTCTGCTAGTTGATGTTGCATCCATAGCAATTGAGCACAGCAACTACCAGCAGCCACATATTCTGCTTCTGCAGTGGATGTAGCAACAGAATTCTGTTTCTTGCTTGACCAACTGACTAGTTTGCCACCTAGCAGTTGACATCCACCAGAAGTGCTTTTCCTGTCTAATTTACAACCTGCATAATCTGCATCTGTATATCCAATTAGATTAAAACCAGAGTCTTTGGGATACCAAAGACCCAGGTTGGGAGTACCTTTTAGGTACCTAAAAATCCTTTTTACAGCTTTTAGATGCGATTCTTTAGGTTCATATTGATATTCAGCACACAAACATGTTGAGAACATGATATCTGGTCTACTTGCAGTGAGGTATAGTAGAGATCCTATCATACCTCTATAAGTGGTTTGACAGACTGACTTGCCAGACTGATCCTTATCCAACTTATCTGCAGTGCTCATTGGTGTTTTCATAATTGGACAGTCCTTTAAAGAATATTTAGTAAGTAGGTCATTGACATATTTATCTTGATTGATGAAGATACCATCAGGTTTCTGATGTACTTGTAGACCAAGAAAGTATGTTAATTCACCCATCATACTCATTTGATACTGTTTTGACATTAAGTTTGAAAACCATTTACACAATTTTTCATCAGTAGACCCAAATATAATATCATCAACATAGATTTGGACTAGTATGACATCTGCCTTGTTCCTTTTGAAGAACAAAGTTTTATCAATTGATCCTCTAGTAAAGTCATTACTAAGAAGATAGGATGATAAGGTGTCATACCAAGCTCTTGGAGCTTGTTTTAGCCCATATAGTGCTTTCTGCAATTTATAGACATGATTTGGAAAAGTGGAACTTACAAAACCTGGAGGTTGTTTCACATAGACTTCCTCCTGTAAGTTGCCATTCAGAAATGCACTCTTGACATCCATTTGATAGACTTTGAAGTCCTTGAATGCAGCATATGCCAAGAATAACCTTATTGCTTCAATTCTGGCTACAGGGGCAAATGTTTCATCATAATCAATGCCTTCTTCCTGCTTGTAGCCTTGAGCAACTAGCCTTGCCTTGTTTCTGATTATCACTCCATCCTTGTCCATTTTGTTTCTGTAAACCCATTTTGTTCCAATAATGGTTTTCCCTTTTGGAGCAGGAACTAGGGTCCAAACATTGTTTCTGTCAAATTCTGTTAACTCTTCCTGCATTGCTTCAACCCAATCATCATCTTTCAAGGCTTCTTCAGCTTTCTTTGGTTCAATGATTGACAGGAAGTTTGTGTAGAAACAGAAATTTGCAGTAGATAAGTTTGACACTTTAGCTCTTGTTTGTACACCAGAAACATAATCTCCAATTATTTCTGTAATTGGATGATACTTGTGTTCTTTGACTCCTAGAAGTGATTCATCATTTGATGGTAAATCATTCTCATTTGGTGGAAGAATAGCAGGACTGAGTTCTGCATCATCTTCTACACAGGGCAAGTCTGAGTCTGTAGAGTTCACAGACTGAAAACTATCAGACTGAACACATGTATCAGAAGAGTTTGAATCTCTGGACACAGATTCATCTTCTGTTGATGAAGGTATTGTCATAGAATGAGCAGGTTGAGCATCTTCATTATCACTTTCAGAGTCCTGTTGTTGGTTAACAACAACTGGGATTTGAGATTCAGATCCCACAACAGATAAATCTTCTAACAAATGAACATCAGACTGAGAAACATGTTCATCATTAGCAGAGGAAGCATCAAAGGTGACATTGATGGTTTCTTCAATTTTATTCCTTCTGTTGTTGTAGACTCTGTAGGCCTTTGAGATAAATGAATAGCCAACAAAAATTCCTTCATCAGATTTAGGTTCCATCTTAGCTAATTGATCTCTTTGATTGAGAATATAGCATTTACTACCAAAGGTCTGAAAGTAATGGATGGTTGGAACCTTCTTATGATACAACTCATATGCAGTTTTGCCATGCCTTTTGACCAAAATAGATCTATTTTGGGTATAACAGGCAGTGTTAACTGCTTCTGCCCAAAAATAAACCTTCATTTGACCATGGCATAACATGGTTCGTGCAGCTTCTATGAGTGTACGATTTCTTCTCTCAGCAACATCATTTTGTTGAGGAGTTCTGACAGAGGCAAAGTTTTGAATAATGCCTTTGTCAGTACAGAATTCAATGAGAGTAGAATTCTTAAATTCTGTACCATGGTCACTCCTGAGTTGCTTGACAGGTGCATCTTTCTGCAATTCTTCTCTCTTGATTAGATTAATAATCTCTTAAGGAGCATCACTTTTAGCTTTAAGAAAGATGACCCAAGTATACCTTGTGTATTCATCCACAACCACAAGTGTATACTTCTTTCCACCCAAACTGCTAATGCTCATGGGTCCAAACTGATCCATATGGAGCATATGCAGTGGTTGTTCAATTGTAGCTAACAATTTAGATGGAAAATGGTTCTTGGTCTGTTTCCCTAGTGTACATGCAGGACAAAGTTTGTCTTTTGCAAATGTAACATCAGGCAGACCTCTAACCAGTTTCTTCTTTGACAGGAGGTTAATATTTTTGAAGTTCAGGTGGGATAACCTCCTATGCCATAGCCAGCTTAGTTCTGGCACAGACTGAGTATAGAGACAGGTCTCTACATTGTTGTCTGCAGAAGAAAGATCCAAGAGATAGATATCTCTTTCTCTTTTGGCAACTAATATAGGTTTGCCTTTGGAATTATAGATAACAGCAGCCTTCTTTCTGATTCTGATTTCACCATCATCATCACAAATCTGGCTAGCACTAAGCAGGTTATGCTTTAATCCCTCAACATAGGCCACCTTTGTTATTCTGATGTTGCTAGCCTTCACCACACCATAACCTTTTATCTTGGCAACAGAGTTGTCACCATATTTGACAGAAGGTCCTTCTTCTTCTACAAACTCTGACAGATTCTTCAAGGAACCTGTCATGTGTCTTGAGCATCCACTGTCTAGGTACCATTTTCTGTTACCCTGCACAGGACAAACAAAATCAATTAGTCACTTTTGGGAACCCATCTTTTGATGGGTTCTTTAGAGTTGGTTGAAGTCAATTCTTTAGCAGTTTTGGTGCTAAGTCTGTGAAGTTGACTTTTAACCTCTCTATTTTTGATTTTGTTGATTGTAGAAGACATTTGTTTGATCAAAGCAGCCTTTGGCTGTTTAAGAATGGACTTTGTGCACTTAATACCCTCATGTCCCAGATTTCCACAGTTGTAACATTTTCTGTTCAACATGATGGTCCTTTTGGATTTTGGGTTATTATTTGCACTAGATCTTCTGTTAAACTCTTGTTTTGACTCAACAAATGTTTTAAAATCTGTGGTTAACTTCATTAAGTTTTCACTAAGCAGCTTAATGGTCTCAGTCTGGTTGTTAAGATTTGACTATTGAGAGTCAGACTGAGTGTTAACACAAACAGATTTGGAGTTAAGTTTGCCAGACTAAAAATTTATTTTTCCAGACTGACAGTTAGATCTCACAGACTGAGATCTTTTTAACTCCTTTGTTACTGGTTTTATGCCTTTAGATTTATCATTTGGCATATTATTGTCTGGACCAGTTACAGACTGAGATGTGGAAGGTTCAAACACATTGTAACCTTTCTGTTTATTCTTGATTCCTTTTACCTCTTTTTGTCTTTTTAAAGATGGTACTGTGGGAATATTAACTTTGCCTTTTATAAATCTTTTCTTTTCAAGTTCTATAGTTTCTAAAGATTCATTAGTGATTATAAGTTCAGGCTGTTCAGATTGAGAAGTTTCACAGACTGAGATTTCTGAGTCTGTGTCTTCAGAGTCTGGCTCTGTCTCATATACTAGTTCTTTAGTAACTATTTTTGGTCTAACAAAAGCATTTGTCAATATAACTTTGTCTCCCACAGTATGACTAAAAGTATGAGGTAAAATCTCAGGTACAAATATAGTAGGTTTTGAGTTTATTTCTGAATTTTTGTGACTTTTAAGATCAAACTCATCACCTATGACCGCTTGTATCTGAGCTGGAATCTGTTTGGATAAACAGTCCACATTTTTAAGTGATGAAATACACCAAGATTTACAGATCCTTTCATAATGATCAGCTTTGTTTTTATAAGCTTCTTTTTCCAGCTTGATCTTTTTGAGAAGGTCATATTGAGCATCAAGCTCAAGTTTGTACTGTTTATTTTGGTTTATTTCATTCACTTTTGATTGTAGATCTTTTTGAACTTGACTGAGTTTGGTTTTTAAATCTTGTATTTCCTCCAGTCTTTTCAAAAAATCTACATAGATGTGTTCAAACATTTTCTGTTTTTCTGCAGCACTATAGTAAAGTTTAAAATGATTTACATTGTAAGCAGATCCTCTGTCCCAATCTGGATGAACACATGCCTTTTCTGCAAATTTGACATCTTTGTCAAACTGGCTCTCTGTGATAGCCATTAAGCACATATATTCATCATCCTCAGATGATGAAGATTCTTCATCTATCCATTGTTCAACAACCAAAGCTTTCTCTAGTTTCTTTGGTTGTTGTTTCTCTCCAATTTTCTTGGAGTTGAAGTACTTTCTCTTGTACTTCTTGGCCTTTTCTTCCCACTTATCAGAATTTGAAGATTCTGCAATCTTCACTCTGCAGTCAGAAGAAATATGACCAACTTGCCCACATTTATAGCAAGTAGCTTTCTTAGGATCAAAAGTTGGCCTTCCTTTTGAACCTTTGAATCTTGCATTTTCTAACCTTTGGGCTAGCAATGCCATTTCAGCTTCTAGAGACTCAGTTTCATCATCTGATTCTGAGTCTGTAAGAGTAAGATGGTAATCTGCTCTAGAGAAAAGTTCTCTATTTTTCCTTGTTGTTGCAACAAGGGCTGCAGATGGATCTTTTGCAATCCTTTTGGCATTTAGATCTTTTCTGGCTTTGGTTTCTTCAAAATTTAACAAAAGTCCAAACAAGCCAGATAGATCATATGTCTCCAATTTTTCACTTACAACTAGTGAAGTGATAACTTCAGAAAAAGTGTTTGGAATGACATCAATAAATTTTGTACAGATTTCAAACTGTCCTTTGATGATATTATACCTTTCAAGATCATTGATTAAGATCTGAAATCTGGTATGAATATCAGTTAATGACTCTCCTTGACCAGCAGAGAAGTTCTCATAATTTCTTATGAGATTCTTCTTCTTTTGGGATTGTACTAAATTTACACCATCATATTGGTCAGATAGCATATCCCATATGGCTTTAGCAGTTTTGCAGCCAGATATCTTAGCAAAGATAGGCTCAGTAACTGCATTGCCCAGAATGGATTTGGCCTTAAAATCTAATGCATATAGTTGCCTGTCTAGATCAGTCCAGGTACTTTTGGCAGCCTCAACAAAATTTTCAGGTGTCAAAATAGTACCATTTGCATCTAAAGTAGCAGGAACTATTCTGCCAGGAATAATGGGTCCTTCCTGAATGACTCTAAGCATTTCATCATGAATGCTAGCAAGAAACCATTCAGCTTTCAATTTCCAGTGGGTAAAATTTACACCATTGAAGATTGGAATTCCCTTCCCAGCCATAGCAATAGAGGAAGTCATTTTTCAAGGAAGAAAATATAGAGAAAAAAATGGGTTTAGATGATTGTTTGATAAACTGGGTTCCTTTGATCGTTAAAGATTAAATCTTTATTTGCTCTGATACCAGTTGTTGGGTCACAAGGTTCCCAAAACTTAGATACAGATTAAATAACAGTTATCTTAACGTGTTAGTTTATATCCAAGTTTATATCAAACAAGTTTAAATTAATCTAGGCGGAAAACAAGATTAATTTTGACACAGAGTTTATTATGAATCAAAGTATTATTCACAATAAAGTATTTGTCTCACACAGATGACAAGGTATTCAAACCCACACAGATGGTTTGAATACGATCCAAATAGTATACAAAGATACAACTATCACAACAAACTTAACAGTAAGTGTGGTAATGCTTTAGCCTAAGCTTAAAGGTCTAGTATACTAAATATCAAGAATCTCTTAGATTACTTGAATTGTTTTTGGATACTTTGAAGAGTGCTTTTGAGCTGCTATTTATAGAGTTGAGTATCAACTTCTATTAACCAGTTCAGACAGTTGTCCAAGGGATAACACATTCATCTTGGGCAACTTTGCACTCTTCCCTTTTTGCTTTTCTTGGAAATAGAAAAAGCAAAAGGTAAAAGGTTTCTTTGCTGAGAAGAAAACCTTTGATCGATGCTTGACTTTTCTCAAACATCTTATCAGTTGTATCTAGCCTAAGGAAAGAAGAATATCTTCTGTACATTTGTACTTTCATTCTTCAATCTGTGCTCTTCAGTCTGTGTTCTTCAGTCTGTGTTCATCAGTCTGTGATCTTCAGTCTGTGAACTTCAGTCTGTGAAGCCTTCTGTATTCAATCTTCATTCTTCAGATGATGAATTCATAAGTCTTCAGAAAGAGCATGGCTTTCAGTCTGTGAGGATCTTCAGTCTGTGCATCACAGACTCAGAAACAATTCTTCAGTCTGTGAAGCACAGACTCAGAAACACAGACTCAGGAATTCACTAAGTTTTTCCTGAATACAACTGAGATAGATTTTGACTCTTCAGATTTATAACTTAGGTTTGATCATTGTTTTTCCCAACACCAGCATCCGAATCGATGAGGTACGGACCTTCCCACTTAGGTGCAAGTTTACCCTCAGCAGGATTTCGAGTGTTCGGAAATGTTTTTCTCAAAACCAAATCACCAACCTGAAATCTTCTTATCCTGATATTCTTGTTATAAGATCTTGAAGTTCTTTGTTGATATGCCACCATTCGAATCTTAGCCTGATCCCGGAGTTCATCAATCGTATCAAGATCTTCAGTTAATGCATTTTCATTAGCTCCTATAGTTTGCATTCGGGATCTCGCTGTTGGGATCACCATCTCAGTAGGGATCACAACTTCTGAACAAAATACTAAAGCAAAAGGAGTTTGCTTAGTAGCCTCTTTCTCTGTTGTCCTATCAGCCCATAAGACGAAAGGTAATTCTTCGGCCCATCTACCTTTCTTAGCATCCAATCGTTTCTTTAAATTGTTGATAATTATCTTGTTGCTAGATTCCGCTTGACCATTAGCTTGAGGATGAACTGGTGTTGAAGTTATCATCTTTATTCCCCAGCTTTCACAAGAATTAGTCGTTCTCTTACCAATGAATTGAGATCCATTATCACAGACTATTTCTGCCGGGATCCCGAATCTGGTCAGGATATTCCTTTTAATAAAAGAGATCACATCGTTTTCCTTAATCTGAGCGAATGCCTCTGCTTCAATCCATTTAGTAAAGTAGTCCTTCATTGCTAACATGAAGACTTTTCCACCAGGTGCAGTAGGTAATTTTCCGACGATGTCCATCCCCCATTTCATAAATGGCCACGGTGAAATAACGGGATACATAGGTTCTGCTGGTTGATGATATATGTTGCTATGCCTTTGGCAAGCATAACACTTTCGAGCAAAATTCCCAGCATCTTTTCTCATAGTTGGCCAGAAGTATCCGGTTCTCAGGATCTTGGAGAATTAAGCTCTACCCCTAGTGTGATTCCCCCAGTCTCCTCCATGTATGTCTCTTAACACTTCTTGAATCTCAGGATCCTCAAGGCATCTCAGGAGTGGTCCTGCAAGTGATTTTCGATATAGTATACCAATTAAGATAGTAAAGCGAGATACCTTCATTCGGAAAGCTTTTGGATTCCTCTGATCTTTCGGGATCTCATCTGTTTGCAAATATCTCATAATTGGTTCCATCCATGATCCCGAACTGCTCGTAATGGTAGGCATATCCCATTATAGTTAGATTCGGCATCACATGCTTGTACACCTTCCTTACTGGTAATGGCTGGTGACATGATATATATAATCGGGATGTTGACGCCAGCCGGGATCCTGAAGGCTGATCCAAGATTAGCTAAAGCGTCCGCTTCAATATTATCCTCACGTGGTACCTGATCGATACTGAAGAACTCAAAACTACCTGCAAGATCCTTAACTATCTCCAAGTATAATGCTAATTTTTCACCTTTTACAGCATAAGTACCGTTATAATGATTAGCAATTAACAAAGAGTCAACATATGTGTTTAAATGTTTTATCCCGATATCCCTCGCTAATTGTAATCCTGCAATTAAAGCTTCATATTCCGCTTCATTATTAGTGGCTTGAAATTCGCAACTAATGGCTTGTGGTATAATATCCCCCTAGGCGATTTTAATATGATCCCCAAACCGGTACCTTTTGTATTAGAAGCACCATCAGTGAATAATATCCATTTATCTTTTATTTCATCTAATTGTTGCACTTCCAAATCTACTTCATCCTGAAGATCACTATTGAAATCGGCTATAAAGTCTGCTAATACTTGTGATTTTATAGCGTTCCTAGGTTCATAAATAATATTATAGGCACTCAATTTTACCGACCATTTTGCCATTCTACCCGACATTTTCGGTTTTCTGAATACGGATTTAATGGGATAATTAGATTTAATGTGTATAGGATGTGTCTCAAAATAATGTCTAAGTTTAGTGGATGCCATAACTAAAGCGAGTATAAGTTCTTCTAAATGAGAATACCTGGTTTCAGCATCCAATAGGCTTTTACTTACGTAATATACAGGATGTTGCTGACCTTCATGATCCTTTGCTAATACTGCACTTACTGCGTTCCGGGATACTGCGAGGTACAAGAATAATGGCTCATTGTTTTCCGGCTTCATCAACAGTGGTGCGGATGCAAGATAAGCTTTCAAGTCTTGGAATGCTGCTTCCTGAGTATCCCCCCACTCAAATTTTTTATTCTTCTTTAGGATATCGTAGAATTCTTTACAGCGGTCTGAAGATCTTGAAATGAATTTGTTCAACGCCGCTATCCTGCCTGTCAATCTTTGAACATCTTTCGAACTGGTAGGAGACTTGAGATCCAAGATCGCTCTAATCTGTTCAGGGTTTGCTTCTATTCCTCTCCTGGTAACCATATATCCCAAGAACTTTCCTGCCCCCACTCCAAAATTGCATTTGGCAGGATTCAATTTCATATTGTAGTGATCCAGAATGTCAAATGCTACTCGAAGATCCCGAAGGTGGTCCTCAGCTTTCTTTGATTTTACCACCATGTCATCGATATAGACCTCCATAGTATCACCTAGTTGATCTTTAAACATTCTATTCACAAGCCTTTGATAGGTTGCACCTGCATTCTTAAGACCAAATGGCATTGCAATATAACAATAGATACCTGTTGGAGTCATAAAGGCAGTATCCTCTTGATCCGATGGTTCCATTTGAATTTGTTGGAATCCTTATGAAGCATCCATAAAAGTCATGATCTCATGGCCAACCGTAGCATCCACCATGGAATCAATATGAGGCAACGAGAATGGATCCTTAGGACAAGCTTTATTGAGATCAGTGTAGTCGACACAGACCCTCCATTTTCCGTTCTTCTTTTGTACCACCACCATGTTTGCCAACCATCTCGGGAAATTAACCTCCCTTATCATGCCAGCCGCAAGTAATCGTTCCACATCCGCTTGAATGATAGCATTCCGTTCCGGGGCTAATTTTCTTCTCTTTTGATGCACCGGCCTGAAACTACTCTCAATACCAAGTTTGTGAGTAATAACATCTTTAGATATACATGTCATATCTTCAGGTTTCCAGGCGAAGGTGGTTTTTCTTTCTCTCAGAAATCCTATGAGATCCTGCTCGAGATCCTCCGGGATCCCAGACCCTATGAGTATTTTATCTTCAGGATCATCATCATTCAGGGGCACTTCTTTGACATCCTGCTCTTTTGCTTCCAAGATGCCCCGTGCTCGGCTCTGTAATTGCTATGCTGGCGTAGGCTTGGTAGTAGGTTTCATTGATGTCGTATAACAGTCCTTTGCCTCTTGTTGATCACTGTTGATCTTGACTACCCCCCAAGGAGTAGGTAATTTCACGCAATAGTGATATGTTGAGGGTACAGCTTTCATGTCATGAATCCACGGTCTGCCTAAAATGATATTATAGCTAGATAATGAATCAATAACACAAAATTTTTACATCGAATTTACCCCCTCAATGTATACAGGAAGTTTGATTTCTCCCACAGTATTCTTTATCTCTCCGCTGAATCCCACAAGCACAGTAGACTTGGTGATGATCTCGGATTCCGGGATACCCATTCTCTTCAAGGTTTCCAGCCTGATGATGTTAACGGAACTTCCTCCATCGATCAGAATCCTGCGAACAAAGTGATTGGCCACATACAGGGTAATAACCAATCCATCATGGTGGGGATCTTGAACATCTACTCTGTCATCCTCGTCGAATGTTACCACCTTTTCGTCCTTCGCAATCGTAGTTCTGGTTAGTTTATTCTCCTTTTCCGTTTTAGCCTCCTTGGCGTGTCTCTTTGCTGCAGAATAAGACGTACCACAAATGTCAGAACCACCAGCAATAAAATTGATTACCTTGGCATCCGATGGTGGGGATCCTGCCCGCTGCGGGATTCTGGGATTACTTCCAGATTCTGGATTCAGAATTTTTTGGGGATCCTTGAATAATTTTTCTTTTTTCCCATAAGTTCCTTTAGGTATCCTTTGCTGAGTATGTGTCTAATCTTTTTTCTGAGGGCTATGCAATCCTCAGTAATATGGCCGAAGTCTTCATGAAATGCACACCATTTGGATTTATCCTTCCAGCCCGTGCTTTTCTTTATTTTCCTTGGCCATCTTGCCTTATCCCCGAGATCATGCATTGCACACAGTATACCTGTGGTATCAACAGAAAAGCAATAGTCAGTAATATGAGGATAATCATCATCATCCTCTTCAACCACATTAACCCGATGGTTATCATTTCTTGCATATGGCTTGCTCCTGCTCGCCTTGTATGAAGAGGATTCCATCTTTCTATTAGGTTTTTCGTATACAGGGGTCTCCAACCATTTCTGAACCAATGAGTCTTCTTCGAGTCTTATGAATCTTAAAGCCCTATTTCTGACTTCATCAAGATTCCTGCAAGGATTCATCACGAGATCCTGATAAAACTGAGAATCCCTCTTGATCCCCATTTTGAAAGCTTGTACAGCAGTTGACATATCTAGATTGGGTATGTCCAATGATTCATGTCGAAATCTGCTAACAAAGTTTCTCAAAGATTCATTAGGTTTTTGAACAACTCTATATAGGTCATTGGTTAGTCTTTCAAAAGTTCTACTGCATGAAAATTGATTGTTAAATAAATTAACCAAATGAGCAAAAGAAGTAATTGAGTAAGGAGGAACGTTTAATAGCCATTTGAGAGCAGATCCTGTGAGCGTGGATCCAAATCCTTTGCACAAGCATGCTTCTTTAAGATCCACAGAAATTGGGATGATCTCCATCCTTTCCCTATACTGAGCTATGTGTTCTTCGGGATCCGTGGTACCATCGTACAATTTCATACTAGGTGTCTGAAATCTTTTAGGGATCTCAGCATCGCAAATCAGGGGTGCGAATCTCGATATCCTGCGAGCCATCGGAGCAACCTCAGGGATAGGTTGCACAACTCCTGGAACGCTCGATATCATGTCTTTTAACTTTTGCAGCTCCTTAGCCATAACAGGGCTCATACCAGGATCCTGCAAAAGGTTAGTTCCAGATGTATTATTAGAAGGATATTCGGTGAATAGGTTATCGCCATTCGGGATCGTCGAAGAGGATCCAAGATTCTGCCCGAGATCCCTCATGGTTAATACTGATGTTCCATATATCGGATCCGAGATCCCGACACTTCCTCGCATAGCAGCAAAATCTCCTTCATATCCCGAAGAACGCGGAGTATCAAAATCCAAGGTCCTGGCTCGGATCGGAGTAGCAGCTTGAGTCATAGGGATGTTTGCTCTTGACCTCAGGTTCTCCATATCCTTTTCCAAGACTTCGTTGCTTCGCTCCACTCGTTCCAATTGTTCTTTAACATGTGAAAACATCACCATAATATCCTGGTTAGATATAATAACAGGATCCGAATCTGGAACTCGAGATCCCGGGAAAACATGAGCGGTAGAAGTTGTTCTCCTATAAGTGTTTTCAGTTCTCATTGTGGTTGAAGAAATGGGTGGTGGAGGAAGATTTGTGACAGTAGAAGATGAAGATGGCATAGCAGAAGATACTGATTGTGCTTGAGTTGACATTTTTGACAAAATCTTTTGAAAAATATGACCCAACAATGATTTTAACAAGAATTTGATTATGAAAAGCACCACTTGCCCCACGGTGGGCGCCAAATTGTTTTGACCAAAAATTAACAAGTATAATTTCAGGATCAAATTCGTTATGTGAGGTAGTGTGCTTGTTATAATTTTCAAGACAATGAAATATAAATGAAACAGTGAGTTACTAAAATATGAACTTTAATAATAAAAACGAGTATTGATCAAGATAATATGAGATAATGCTCTGTAAATCCAGATAATACTACTTTTGCGAAGAAAACAGTTAATATTATGCTCGAATTGAAAGACAATGCGATTAAAGTAAAATCGACACAATTAGTTACGAGGAAAGCCCTTAATCCTTTTGGATTGCCGACACAAAACCTCGGGAAGGATCAATAGACCCTTGCCTTTGTTGATTTTATTTAATAAAGTAATGGAATTACAAGCTAAAAGCACAATATGATCGATCTAAGAGTGTTTCGTGAATTTAACCAAGTAAAGATGAATTGCAGAAGTGTTGTGAAAGTACAGAAAAGATCATGTGTCCTATTCGATCATATTGCCTTATATTTATACTAAACAATACATCCCGAAATATCCGGGATCCTCCGATATATGCTGCAATATCCCAACGTTCTTCTTGACCAAGCATCTCACACGTCTAAGTCTTTTCCCGTTGAAATAGAACTAGTCTTCATCCAAATAATCCGGGGTTAGTTGGTTGAACTCAGTCCCGCGTATTGACCTGGTCAGGATATATGGAAAAACACACGGATTATTAGCATATGATCCCTCAACATAACGTATCCGGGATCACAGTTATACCAAACAAAGATAGTATCCCTGGTCGCATATATCTTCAACTGTGTCGAAGATCATATACTTTACATCTTCCTTGCATACTTGTAACTTTCTTTGAGGATCCTGCCAAAGAAACTATAAAAACAATACCAGGATCCCTGTACTCTCAAGATCCTGATTATCCTGTGTGACAAACATAACATATTAAACATATCTACTCCTGATAAATATTATCTTACCAAGATCCAGGATCCTGCAATGTTAGTATACAATTCACCCACAACACTTAATATTTTATTTTCGGTATTTCATTAAGATATGTTTTCGACTTTTAAGGTCTCATTCATGGGAAGTGATTTGTACACCATGATTCTTTAGCCGTACACCACTAAACGTACTTTACAGTTGTGTACAATACAACATCCTAAAGCACGTTTAGTGACTAAAAATGGTGGTGTACGAATCATCACCCTACATTGATCGTTGACTTTGCTAATTAGAAGTTGGTTTAACTATATCTCTTATTATCTTGTTTTTATTCTTTGTTATTGACTAGCTTATTAATTTAGAGTTTAAGATATGACTAGCTAATTAATAATTTTTTTTTATTGAATGTAAACGGATGACATTGACCATTGATGGATTTTTTTACACTAAGAGGGTGTTTGGGGTTGCGTTTATGAATTGATTATTTAATTATTACGTTTTAAAAACACAAATAATCTACTTTTAGTGTTTAGCAAAACAAATTGAATAACTGATTATCTGCGTTACCAATGTTTCAAAACGCAGATATGGGACAGCAGGTAGAGACCTACTGCTCGAAAACGGGATTTTCATTTTGTCCTGAAATTACAATACCGCCTTTCCATTTATTTCTTGTGGATGTATAATACCAACGCACAACACCCCTTTCTTTATTTGCCCTCCTATTTATTTTCATTTAATATTCGGTAGATGTTTTAGGGAACCACTATTGTATAGTATTTGTATTGTATTTTATTATAAAAAAAATAATAAAATAATTAATAAAAAAATGGTATTAGATTTTAATATCTTTTTGTTTATCATATCCCGTTAAGTATAGATTCAATAAGTTGTTATTTTGTTAACATTATGTAATTGCAAAACATGTCCTTTTTAGTCATTCTATATATTAAGTAATGAAATAATCTAAAATTCCAAACACTAAGAAATTGATTATATGATTATTGTAATATCAAACATATATTTCAAAATAACATTTTGTAACAGCTGATTTTCTGATAATGCATTTTTAAAATACATAATCTATTTTCAATAAGCAATCCCAAACACCCCCTAAGGGTTAGCATAAAACACCAAAACATCTTTGAAACAAATATGAAAAACATCAAAATATACACCAAAAACTAACAACCAGACTACAAGTTCAAGCAAAGAATAATACAATTCGCTATGGAAATCATCATGCATACAAGATAATACCCTACGCTTGGAAATAGCTACTCCATAAAAAATGTTTTACTTCGAATATCACCAATAAACTCTTTCAAACCGGTGGACGGATCACTACAAGAAAAGATGCAATATATGCGAAATACCCTTATGGACCAAGCCGTAACCAATGGATTGATGGGTCATAAAATCAAATCACTTTGAGTGCAAACACTCGGTGTTGAAGAAAGTTCAGTAAGGAATTTTGGAAGATATTAATGTTGATGATCTTCTGACAAATCCTATAAACCCAACTGTTGAAGTAAGTTAAAAAAAGAGTTGTGAAGACATTTATGTAGACGATCTTCCAGCAGATCAAATGGATAGAAAAAAATGTCTAACTATTACTCTAGCAACAATGAGACATTTCAAAGAGCATCATTGAACAGACGTTTCCTCAGAAAGGTATGAAAATAATTAGAAGAAAGATTAGCAAAAGACTAGTATTGTGGCATGTTGAGTTTCACTTTAACACTATGAACCATAAGTAATGATTCACATTAGAATAGGCAAAACAAGTGGGGTTATGATATCGCGAGTGCTTTGAGTCGTGTGGAATAAACCAACATTTTTCAACCGGATAATTTCTGTGAGTCATGTGGATCACTTTCCGAAAGAGATATTTCGACCCTAACGTGTCTGGGTTCACGAAATTCGCTTTACGATAAAACCAGAGAATCGTTCAGTTTATGGCACAAAATCTGAACGCGAACGTTATGTGTGTGTTTTCTGTGTTTGTCACAAATGCAAAAATGAAGTTATATCCAAAAGAAACGGCAGTTATGTCAGTTATGTAATAACCAAAGGGGGCGCAGCCCCCTTGACCCCCACAATCTTGGTTAAGTCCGTGTTTAGTAACTTAGTCGGGTATGCACTCCGCATCACCTGCCCCGTATCCACTAATACACCAATGCACTAAAATATAATTTGATCATCACAGTTCAAGATAATTGATCCTCTTTGTTGTACAAACTGATTTTGAATTTGAAAGTTATAAACGTTAGAATGTGGCGCTATTTGGGTTCATACAAAGTTCATATTTGCTTAATTGGATTGTAGAGATGGTATGTTGGTGATGATAAAACCCTACGTTTTATGTTGGTGATGATAAAACCATACGTTTTATAGTCTGTTAAGTAACTTCATTTAACCTTTTTTTATTTTGTTCACTACTCACGCTTTCAGAGGACATGTTCTTCTTTATTCATGATTATCGTGTATTGCATGTTCTTAAAACCAAATTCATATGTTTTTAGTTTTATTTTGGTTTTGGTAACAGAAATGTGTGCTTTACTGGTTACATCCTCTGTAATTTAGCCATGACTTTTCTTTGTTTTTTTTTTTAAAAAGATTTGTTATTAAAATCAGAACATTATTAGGTTGATTATCAATAAATTTTAATATTTGGATGGCTCTTATGATTATGATGCAGATGCAAATGCAAATGAACTATTATTTTTTGGATGTATATTACTAATAGTATTTACCTTATAGCCTTATACATGCCATATGTATACACGTCATTTTAATTTCATTCCACCAGCAGGTACTTTTTGGTTCTGAAAATAAATTTAGAGTGTAATATAAGGTAGTGTTGATTTTGCTATAAATCAACACATTTTTAACTATTTGAAGTTAATTTCTATTATTTAGTTTAATTTTCTTACTATTTGGTTTGTTTTGTTGAGAGCTTCTTAGTGACTTACAACCTCTGTATTTGTTATGCTCTTGAAATGAACTACAAGTTTTCGATACAATGATCTTGATAAAGGTATTTGTCATATATTTAAGTGTTCCATCCATGCTTATGCTACTTTTCAACGGAGCATTTCCTAATCATTGTTTGTTAATGGTTGATGTAGAAAGTATTCATCGAAGAACTTAGACCAAGACAACAAAAAACCAACATACCAAGGTGTCTCTTCACCCAAAAGGTGTTGGTGATTTGTGTCACCAATATTATTTAAGTGTAATGAGATTAATTTATTGACCAAATGATCATTATAAATATCAAACAAGTTAGGATGGTGCGGAGTGCACGCTTGTTTGAATTTGTATTGATTGTTTAGGAGCGAAGCCCCCTAAACGAACGGGGTCCGGGGGCACTGCCCCCGGTAGCGGGGTCCAAGGGGTGCAACCCCTGACTGGGGTCGAGACTTGAAAATTTTATTTCTGTTGGTATTGCTTCATTGAAAATGCAACGGAAAATTGAATTTGGAGTAAAAACCCGGTTTTATTTGAACCGGTATTTGACTCGGCTTTGACCCGGTTTTGACCCGGATTTGAAACAGAAATAACGGCCAAAAGACAGTTTTCCGTTTTGGAAAACATATTCCTACGTTTTGGTCATTTTATATTCATTCGAAATTCTAGTACATAATTCATACCAAATACATATTCAAGTTCATCACAATTCTGAGTTTTATCCGATTATTGATTTCGATTGTACCATCGAAATACTTTAATCTGAAAGTGAATACACTACTCTCAGAAATTCAAGCAATCGAAAACCCCAATTTCTAACAAAAGGTAAATCACTTCGACATTCAAGCTACATACTTGAGAGAATCTGAATGATCAACTTGACTATTTACATGAAGTTGCGTCATTTTTTGTTTTTATGTTGTTCTCGAGCATTAAGTGACGGCTGATGGGGTATAAAATTTGCATAAAGAATCTCAAAATACTCTTAGCTTAGTGACAAGCATATATTAGAAAAGATATTCTTAAATGACTTTGATTTAAGTAGTGGTTTAGTACAGAACAACTTAAATTAAATAAACCTTAACATATGGTCACCCACTCTCTCTGTGCAATTAGCAATCCTGCTTGTATATCCCATGACCTTGACTTAAAGGTATAGTAATCTAAGTTTTACAAATTGTATTATCAATATTATATGTCTACACGTTACATGTAACTTAATATGTTCTTTCCACCGGTGCAGAAAACATATGGTTCTGTTATTCCTCCTCCTAAGCCACTCTTGAGTGTGCACGTGAGCGATGATGAGATTGCTTGATTTATGTTGGAATCTTCGTGGATCTTGATATAACACAAAAATGTTTTGGCATCTCTTCTGTTGGTGAAATTCCTATCTAGGTACTTGTGATGTTTTTTTCTCATGACATTACTAGATATGGCAAAATGGGCGGTTCAGAGGGTTGGGTAATGGGTTACTGAACTTACTATTGGCACGTGTCGATTTTTAGTAAACAACTTTAATTCTGTCCATTATATAGATTACTAAATCTTTATTATTACAGTTATAGTTTGGAACTTTCAATATCATATTTAGGAAGTTGTATGCATAAGATATAGATGTCAAATGAGTTTTGGCCCATTTGACGTGTTCGGCTATTTCACCTCTTCACTGTTTAGCTAATTATTTATTTGACCTGTTAAAAGAAAAATATAATCCCAATCGAGTGATAGGCTCTTTTATAAGTGGGTCGAAATTGTATCTCTACATATGGTCGAGTGATGGGCTCTTTTATAATCTCAGAGTTGAAGATTATGAGTTCAGTTCATGAGGTAGCTAATGCAATTAGGGAAGGTAACACTGTTTTACAAGAAAGTAATATCATACTGTGAAGAGCTTATCAACTTGAGTTTACCGGGGATGAAATTTATAAAGAGTCGAAGAACCTATGAATTTGGAGCCTGATGTCATGGCCAGTGCCTTATATTTCTTAATGACAATCTGAAACAAGCGCGTCTGTAGGTACTAGAAAAAATGATGGACACTGGTAAATGATTGTGCTCGAGTGCGTTATGTCGTTGACTCTCATTTCATGTTAGTTATTTGGTCGGTATTTCACTTTGAGAAATGCTATAGATACAAATAATTTACAGACAACTTGCTACAAATGGACGTGGATAGCTAATTTGTACCTCCACCTCATATTTATACCAATTAAGAATATATCTTACTCTAAATTAAATAAATTTATTTTCAGTAATTATCTTTTTCTCTCTCTAAAATTACGTGCATAAATCTATTTCTTTTTAGCTATCCGACTCTTAGAAATTCTTCTTCTTTCTTCCATATTGCAACCGTTTTTTTTTCAACTTGATTGAATCCATCAAGATGAGTCAATCTTCATATGTCTCTTCTCCATCAAATCAATCTTCTCCGTTAAATCAATCATTCTCTCGTTCTTCTTCTTTACATGATGATGAATCAGCATTCGATACATCAGACTCTGGAAATATACAAGATATCGAGATAGAAAATGAGTAAGTCTCATACATTGTCGATTTAATTACTTCTTCAATTACAATAAAAATACTTATTTTTTATTATTATAGATGTACATACACTCAACGATTAGACCATTAAACTTGTAATCTTTGAAGTTGTAGTCATTGAGAGATATATTTTTTCCTTAACACCTTTGTTTTGGCATTTATATTGACTAGATTTTTTTGTTCACAAGAATATTATTAGAATCATGTTGACTTTAATAATATGTTTATAGAAAACATGATCATAATGGACTGGCAAACGAATCCAACAGTGAGGAAAAAGTAAATGAAAGCCAATCTCATGAAGATGTATCTTCTCAAGAAAACTCTAATAGAAGGGTTCAAAATGATGAAAAGGTTGAAGAACCAAAAATTGGAATGACTTTTGACACAATTGAAGAGACTAAGTATTATACTATGGAAAGAAAATGGGATTTGGAGTGTGTAAAAGGTCATCCTGGAAGCCAGCTGAAGAGACTAAGTATTATACTATTTCCTGCAATTGGGCTGGGAAGTCAAAGTCGAGATCCAAAAATCCTCTCAAACCTTATCCTATTTCAAAAACAGATTGTGGCGCTAGAATTAGTGCAGTTCTTGGCACCGATAAGAGGTGGTATGTGTCGAAATTTGATCTAAAAAATAATCACCCGTTTAGTCCTGGCAAAGGACGATTTTATCGATGTCAGAGGGTTATAAATCCTCGTGTGAAAAGACAACTTGAAATCTTTCAAAGAGCCGGAGTTAGAATGAATAAGGGTTTCAATACACTCGTTGTGGAAAGCGGAGGACATGAAAATTTAACGTTTACAGAAAAAGATTGTCGAAATTATGTTGACAAAGTTACACGTTTGAAGTTTTGGGAAGGTGATGCTGAAACAATTCAAAGTTATTTCGCGAAGGTTCAATCTATGGATCGTGAGTTTTTCTACGCATGGGAGTTGGATGAAGAAAATTGACTAAAGAGTTTGTTTTGGACCGATGCAAGGTGAAGGGCAGTGTACGAGGAGTTCGGGGACGTTGTAACATTCGATACAACGTATCTGACAATAAGTATGAGATGCCAATGGCTCCTTTTGTGGGGGTCAATCATCATGGACAATCGATACTGCTTGGTTGTGGATTAATTTCAAACGAAGATACTAGAACCTTTACATGGCCCTTTCAATCATGGCTTACGTGTATTTCTGGAAGTGCTCCTCAAGCCATTATCACGGACCACTATATGCGTCGTTTTGAAAACATTACAAAAGTATTTTCATTGATAAACCAAATGTTTACATCAATTTCTGAGTTCGCGAATAGTTCAAGAGATTCTAATACATAACTAATATTACAAAATAGTAATGCAAGGAAAATCTCCGATGTTTGTAAATCATGCGACTCGAGGTATTGTGTCCTGGAGTAATCCTACTCCTGTTATGAACCTGAGAATACATACTAAAATGGTCAACAATAATGTTGGTGAGTTCATAGGTTTAGATATCAAAATGTAAATGTGAACCACGAGATTTTCATGTTTGTTTGTATCGCAAAACTACGATAAATAAATGTATACTACTGCCATGAGCTCATAGTCCGAAGCTTAACCAATATGAGTTTGCCTCCAGCAGATGCCTAATCCAGAACATCCGTATGAACAAATAATAATGCGCCCGTTTGACCAGTTAGTGCTACTAACCCGGACGGGGATGGTCAATCCCAAATAGATCTATTCATTAACACTCGCGCTAAGATCCATACTAACGAAAGTATGATGTGTAGAGGACTTTTGTGTGGATTATGAAAGTGAAACTCATGCAATCCGTATATGTGTAAATCTGTACTCGTGTTCATGAAAATAGTGCATGTATTCTCACCCCAATAGTTAAAACAGTAAAAGTGGGGCTATGAGACTCACCTGAGTCTTGGCAAGCTACGTTTATAACAATAAACGAGTATCTGAAAGCAAGTAAATCAATCCGTGGGTTCTCCGAACCCGCAACCTTCTAATGCCCTAAGCACATAAGATTGTATGTAAGTGAAAGTCTCAAAAGACCATCCATGCTAGTTGTCCACTCAACTAGTTATGTTCAAGTTTGTAAATCGTTTGTGTTTGGAACGATTGTGTTTAAAAAATGTGTACGGCCCGTTGGTGAAGAGTTCGAAGTGATATTAATTCTCAAATTAATATTATTATGTTTGTTTTGTGTTTAATTTGATAAGGTAAACATACCTTAGGTGTTTCCAAGTTGTCTCTGTATGTATTTAACATTAGTGTCACGAACATAAAATAGAGTAGCGAACTTGTGATATGTTAGCTAGTGAATATGTTCGCCCGTTAGTGCTGCTGGTTGATTATTCAAGTTTCAAGCTACTACTGTTGGTTTAGTGTTCAATAGTTAACACTGTTGATTAATGCGACACTACGGTTTATACTGTTTGACTAGTGCGACACTAAGGTTAATGCGACACTAAGGCTAGTGTCGCTAGTTAGTACTGTTGGTCTTTGTGTCGCTAGTTAGTACTGTTAGTCTTTGTGTCGCTAGTTAGTACTGTTAGTCTTTGTCATAGCGACACTTGCTTAGCCGATTGCGACACTCGGGTAGTGTCGCATAGAGTTTCTATTGCTCGGTTTCTACTGGTGACAAAGTTAATACTGCTGGTTCATGTACTTAGTTTCCACTGCTAGTGTAATTTCCATGGTTTCTACTGCTAGTTCATTTTTCCTTTGTTTCTACTGTTGGTTCATTTTCCTTTGTTTATACTGCTAGTTCATTTCACCTTGTTTCTACTGCTAGCTTATTTTCCTTTGTTTCTACTGCTAGCACATTTCGTTTCTACTGTTGGTTCATTTTCCCGATTACTACTGCTAGTTCATTTTGTTTCTACTACCCGTTAGTTTCTACTGTTGGTTTTGAAAACTCGATCTATTTTGTGGTTTTTGTTCCTGTTTTGACCCGAAGCCTTTACACATTAAATCTAAATGTTTTATCACTCGTAAAAAGTAAGTTTTACAATTTTTGACAAACTCGAAGATGCTCGATTTTTAAACACAGGAACACGAACAGCCCTTGGTGTCCTTTTATAATGTTTGGTTTTGCTCGTTTTAAGATCTTTCAAGTGGATTTCTAGTCTGTTTCCTATGAGTGAACTTACTAGCATGATACAAAATATATGTTCAGGAAAGAAATATAAAAGGAGAGTTTTACTTACAAAGATTATGGATGAAAGATGGCAAAAAGAAGAGGCAGATCGAGATTTTGAGCTTGAATCTTTAGATTTTGGGTTGAACCGGATGGAGGTGATGATGGTTGGGAGCAGAGAAAATGAGTGGTAAAAGTGATGTTGAGTGTAAAAGTGAAATGAAAAGAAATGAGAGGTAAGGCGAAAGTACTGTAGCCGTCAAAGTGCAAGTGGGATATCTTTTTGCAGAGATTTTTATCTCTTGGATAAATCATGTATATTTTATTCTTTGTTCTATGATTTAAGTTTATTCCTTTAAATATGCATTATTTATTTATTCATTAATCCAAATATTTCCATTATTTTGTTTCCTTTTTCTTTTCGTATCTTACGTTTTGATTTGTTGATACTTTTGGTCCGCGGTCTTTTGTTATTTTTGTTACGTTTATTTTATGTTGTTTAAACGTAAGTTGCGCTCTTTGGTACCGGTATGTATGTTCGCATATTCGAAATGGTATGTTGAAATTTAACCATTGTTAACGAGTTTTACATTAGATAAAGCGTTTCACCAACGTCCGTATTTGTTCGTCGAATTTCATCCGATAGTCTGCGTAATTCAACTTAGTTACGTACGTGTATATATACAACTGTACAAATAGTTACATGTAATTAGTCCTATTTCATACTAAATACAAGTAATCACGATTAGGCATAAGGTAATTAAATACACTTAAGTACGGGTTATCACATATAGTGATTGGATTAATTCTGATGTTGGACGTGGTTATGACAGAATGTGTAGTGCTTTTTCTCAAGTAGCACACTTGGGGTCTGAGTCCGAAGAAAAATGTACACTTGTACTTGATCGAGTTAGTGCGTTAAAGGTTGAAGTTCTAGATGAAAAAACTGGTTCTGGTAGCGCCGCCCGTATGCCGGAATCTAGTGCTTCTATTGAGGATAACACTAAGATTCTTACTCCTCTGGTCGTGTGTAGTAAAGGTCGTCCCCCAAGTATGTAAATGTGGGTATTGGGTATAGAGTGATTATGTAAATGTTTTTGAGTATGGGACTCATGAAAGTAATGTAAGAGTGAAGAAATTTAAATAAATGATTTTGAAGCTAACTATTGAATTTTCACCAAGTATGTACATATATATATATATATATATATATATATATATATATGTGTGTGTGTGTGTGTGTGTGTGTGTGTGTGTGTGTGTGAATTAGTTGATGATGGTGGTGATTATAGATTGTTATTGTTATTAGATAACAAATTAGTCATCTACAAGAAAGTGTAAGGTTATGAGTTAAGGGTATGAGTAATTAGTTAGAGATTTGAGTGTGAAATAGCAATACTTGAATTTTAGCTAATTAGATATTAATGAGTTAAAGCCTAGTTCAAATGAATTGTAAGTAACTCATGTATATGTATGACTATGTATAGGTGATTAAAGAGCAAAGAGTGTTTGTGCTTGGTTTGATTTCTATTGTAAGGTAAGTAATGGATGAGTATGTACTTAAATTACAATACTTGGATTACATTGAGTAGTCAAGTATTTGCCCTTTTGTATGTTGTGGATAAAGTGAGATCATTGAGATACAAGAGTATTCAATGATCACACTAAATGGTGGAATTCAAGGGTGGTGATTGAGATACACGAGTATTCAATCAACCATGTTCTTGACACCATAGTATGGACTCTTTGAGTCAAAATGTATGGAGTTGAGGATCCTTAATTTGTGTTATGTGGTTATGTTAATGTTAATGTTGATGTTATATTTTCCTTTACTTACTAAGCATATATGCTTATCATTATGTTTTTGATGTATGTAGGTGAGCAGAGTGGGACACGGGGTGATTTGGGTAAAAAGCCTAAACGAGAATAGTGGTGCACTTGCCACAAGCTAGTAGTAAGTAATCCTTTTAATCATGCTCTTGATATGTAGAAACGCCCAACTTGTAAGGTTGTTGATCATCGAATATGATCATCTTTTGTAATGAAGTTGTTAAGTATGAATCTTTGTAAAGAATCATATTAAAAGTTTTTTTGGATTGAAATTACCCCTTGTGAATATTGAATTAATGTTGGTTATGTTAAGTGGTTGAAAGTTTTCAAATGGGTCAAAATGGATTGACAATTGGGTAATTTTGTTGAAACTAGTTGAATGATCGTTTTGGTGAAATAAATTCATGATTACTATGTTAAAACTTATGTTTTCAATCTCTGAAAATGATGCAACAAAAGTGAACTAGTGGTGTTGCACACTTGGTTGCAAATGTGACCAAAATGGTTAAATTTCGATCAAGAGTCCAAAATAATTGAAAACGAAAATATCGTAAAAGTGTCAAGTGGGAAACTTTCATTTTTTCATATTAACCATGTCTGCAAAATTTCGTGTCGTGTTTATAAACGAGTCAAAAGTTATGCGCGTTTCAAATTGGGTCGCGTAAGGATCACGCGATCGCGTACCTAGTGAGAAAATGAACCAAAAGCTTTTACGTTGTAGGTACGCGATCGCGTACCTTTATCGGGATTGCGTACCTTGTACTAAAACTCGAACAGAAACTTTCCATGTAATGAGTACGCGATCAAAGGGTACGCGATCGCGTACTCTCGGTTTGCATCAAGTACGCGATCACGTATTGATTACCAGGATCGCGTATTGTACGTTTTAAAATATATATATGTACATATATATATATATAGATGTACATATATATATATGTACATATATATATATATATATATATGTATGTACATATATATATACGTGTGTGTGTGTATTTATATATATATATATATATATATATATATATATATATATAGGGGCATTTTAAGTTGGTATCAGAGCCATGTTTTAAGGGATTCGAGTATCCACCTTTAGTGGGTATTTGAACTTAGACCATTTATATTGTTGATTGAGCATGATTTTGAAATGTTAGACGTAAAATCTTATGATTGTGTAGTTAACGAGTTGTCGAAATTTATGAATCGAGATGTTAAGTGGTAACCTTAGAGACATACGAATGTGATTTGATAAGTATTACGCCTGGCCAACGTAATAGTCATCACATGACATTATATGGAACTAAGGAAGTCACAAAATGTCGAGAGGATTAAATTAAAATGACTCTTAACTAGTTATAATGTAAAATGATAAATTGAGAATGAATTAGTGTGTTGTATTTATTTCAGCGCCATAATGAGTGAACAAGAGATTGGATCATTAGGGGGCGAGTCGTCAAGACAAGGCAAAGAGTACTAGTACAGAGAGTGATTGGGATAGACCTGAGACTCCTCCTCATGTGTGTAGAACTTCTACGTTTGAACTAAGAGACCTTATAGCCGAAGAGGTCGCCATTGCACAAGAGAGGTCTCTTCCTCTTTTGTTAAGCAGGATTATTGAGACGATTAGGAACGTTGTCACTGAAGAGTTTCAGAAACGTAGTGAAGAAACTGTTGTTGAAATGCCAAACCGTGAAAATGTAATTCAAATGGAACGACCAAGTTTGCTTACAAAGACTTTTTAGCTTGTAAACCACCAGAACATCATGGGGAGTCCGATCCCATCAAATGTCACAGGTGGATTTCGGAGGTAGAAGGGGCGTTTGATATTTGTGAGTGCCCAAACAGATTGAAAGTTGTTTATGCTGCAAGTTTGCTTAAAGCTCGTGCAAAGGAATGGTGGGACGTTCAACGTCAAACCATGGGAACTGAGGCTATTAGTAACCTTACCTGGGAAGATTTTAAGAAGATGTTTGGAACGGCTTTCTCTCCGGAAGCCGAATTAATAAAGATCCGTCGAGAGTTTCTTTATATGAAGCAAACAAATGAGACGGTGAACGAATTAGCTGGAGTTTTCCTTGATAGGGCACGTTTTTGCCCAGAATAAACAGAGAATCCAAGAAGACTTATGAACCATTTCCAAGGGGTGTTATAGAAGGATATTCGCCAGTTTGTTGATCCCGATAGGTGGACAAAGTTTGAAGATTTTGTGAATGAAGCTCGAAAGAGAGAAATAGAAACAAAGAGAGATGATGATACGGCTGCAAAAAGAAAAGTTGAACAATCGGTAGGTTCTTCTAAAATGTTTAAGTCTAGTGGAGGTGGGAGAAAGGAGGAGAGGCGGGAGCCGCCTGAATGTCGAAAGTACCATAAGAAGCACTATAGAGAATGCTTAGCATGAACGAAATCTTGCTACCAATGCGGGAGAGAGGGTCATCTAGGGCGTGATTACCCTGAACCAATTCGCGTTTGTTTTAATTGTCTTGAGCCGGGACACATAAAGTCTAAGTGTCCTAGATTAAAGAATCCCGCCACTCTCCCCATTATCGTAAAAATGTTGATAAAAAGGCAGTGATGCCACCAAAGCCAAAAAGTCGTTCTTTTCAACTCACCGCTGATGAAGCTAAAGATGCCCCCGATGTCTTGACAGGTACCTTTCTTGTAAATTCTAAACCTGCACACATATTGTTTGATTCGGGAGCTTCTCGATCCTTTGTGTCTGGAAAGTTTTTTCAAGACTTTTCTATTCCCCTTAGTGAGTAAGACACCCCATTAGATGTAGAAGTTGCGGATGATCGAGTAATATATGTGACGAATGTATTTCGTGGGTGTCGAATAGAGTTTAGCGATGTAGTCTTTGTAATTAATCTTATACCCATGAGGATGGGCGAGTTTGATATTGTGGTAGGAATGGATTGGCTCGGAAAGAATGGGACCATTATCCAATGTGAAAAGAAAATCATGTGAGTTACTTCGCCAAGCGGGGGAGTAATTGATATTAATGGAGAGAAGAGAAATCCTTCCATTTCCATTTGTATGTACGCTGGAGCTAAACGACATTTGTCACATGGTTGCCAAGCATTTTTAGCACATGTGGTTGATATTCAAAAGTCTTCGCTAAAACTTGAGGAAATTCCTGTTGTAAAAGAATTTTCCGATGTATTTCCCGAAGAGTTACCGGGAATTCCGCCTGATAGGCAAGTTGAATTTCGTATTGATCTTGTACCTGGAGCGACTCCAATTGCTAAAACTCCATATAGACTTGCACCGTCTGAAATGCAAGAATTAATGAAGCAATTGCAAGAATTACTGGACAAAAGTTTTATCTGTCCAAGTAGTTCTCCATGGGGAGCTCCGATCTTGTTCGTTAAAAAGAAGGATGGCACTATGCGAATGTGCATTGACTATCGTGAGTTAAACAAGGTTACCATCAAGAATAGGTATCCCTTGCCTAGGATTGATGACTTGTTTGACCAACTCCAAGGTGCTAGCTATATTTCAAAAATTGATCTTCGTTCGGGTTATCATCAATTGAAAGTTTGAGAAGATGATGTGCCTAAAACTGCTTTCAAAACTCGATATGGTCACTATGAGTTTGTGGTGATGCCTTTCAGATTGACTAATGCTCTAGCGGCTTTCATGGACCTCATGAATCGGGTGTGTCACCCAATGCTTGATAGGTCTGTAATTGTTTTCATTGATGACATCCTTGTTTATTCTAAATCTGTGAAGGAACATAAGTCTCATTTGCGACAAGCGTTGCAAATGTTGCGGGTTGAAAAGCTTTATGCCAAATTCTCTAAATGTGAATTTTTGCTTCGTGAGGTGCAATTTCTTGGTCATGTTGTAAATGACCAAGGTATTAAAGTTGATCCTTCGAAAGTTGAGGCAGTTATGAAATGGTATTCTCCGAAGAATCCAACTGAAGTTAGAAGTTAGAAGTTTTCTCGGCCTTGCGGGTTATTATCGACATTTCATTCAAAACTTTTCAAATATTGCAACCCTCTTATCAAGCTTACTCGTAAGGACGTTAAGTTCGAATGGAATGATCAATAGGAGAAAGCTTTTCTTACTCTTAAAGAAATGTTAAGTCGAGCACCTATCCTTGTACTTCCCGAAGGCACTGAAGATATGGTAGTTTATTGTGACGCTTCTTATAATGGTTTGGGTTGTGTGTTGATGCAACGAGGCAAGGTTATTGCCTATGCGTCACGACAATTAAAAGAGCATGAGAAGAATTATCCAACTCATGACTTGGAATTGACATCGGTTATTTTTGCCCTCAAAATTTGGAGGCATTATTTGTATGGCGTGAAGTGTACCATTTATACCGATCACAAAAGCCTTAAATATTTCTTTGATCAACGAGATTTGAATATGAGGCAAAGACGTTGCCTTGATTTATTTAAGATTATGATTGTGAAATCCTTTATCATCCGGAAAAAGCAAATGTGGTGGCGGATGCTCTTAGCAGAAAGGCGTCTCATAATACCTTATCCGTTAAATCTCTTCGTATGACTATCACTCAAAACTTATTTGAGCAAATTAAAGAAATACAACAACAAGCATGGCAGAAAGGTGATGTGAATGCAGAACGTGTTAAAGGCCAGATTCAGAATTTCATTGATGATTCGCGTGGTTTAAAGACTCGTTATGGCAGAATTTGGATACCAAATTCTACAGAGCTTAAGAAGTTATTACTTGATGAGGCGCACAAGTCCAAATACTCTATTCACCCTGGTGCTACCAAGATGTATCATGACTTGAAGTCCGATTATTGGTGGCCGGGTATGAAACGTGAAATTGTTAAGTATGTGGAACAATGTTTAACTTGTTTCAGGTAAAAGCAGAACACCAGAAACATTATGGAAAAATCCAACATTTGGATATACCAGTTTGGAAATGGGAGCACATTACTATGGATCTTATCACCAAATTACCGGAAACTCCATGTCATCATGATGCAATTTGGGTGATAGTAGATCGATTAACGAAAAGTGCTTTATTCTTGCCTATTAAAGAAACTTCATCTTCTGAAGTGTTAGCAGCTTTGTATATGCGTGAGGTTGTAGCAAGACATGGCGTGCTGGTGACTATTGTTTCCGATAGAGATAGTAGATTCACTTCAAGGTTTTGGTCAAAATTCTAGGAGGATATGGGCACTCGTCTCAATTTGAGTACGGCCTACCATCCTCAAACCGACAGTCAAAGTGAACGAACAATTCAAACCTTGGAGGTTATGTTAAGGGCGTGTGCTATCGATTTCGGTGGTAGTTGGGATTCTCATTTGCCACTAGCCGAATTCTCTTATAATAATAGCTATCACGCAAGTATTGGCATGCCACCATATGAAATGTTGTATGGGAGAAAATGTAGGACTCCAATTTGTTGGGTGGAAATTGGCCAACGAGAATTGGCTATTACGGATGTGGTCCAAAGAACGACTGAAAAGATAAATCAAATCCGTGAACGGTTGAAGGCGGCGCAAGATAGACAAAAGTTTTATACGGACAAGAGGTCGCGTCCAATTGAGTTTCAAGAAGGGGATCGTGTTATGTTGAAGGTATTGCCATGGAAGGGAATCATTCGATTAGTTGATGATGATGGTGATTGTAGATTGTTATTGTTATTAGATAACAAATTAGTCATCTAAAAGCAAGTGTAAGGTTATGAGTAATTAGTTAGAGATTTGAGTGTGAAATAGCAATACTTGAATCTTAGCTAATTAGATATTAATGTGTTAAAGCCTAGTTCAAATGAATTGTAAGTAACTCATGTATATGTATGACTATGTATAGGTGATTAAAGAGCAAAGAGTGTTTGTGCTTGGTTTGATTTCTATTGTAAGGTAAGTAATGGATGAGTATGTACTTAAATTACAATACTTGGATTACATTGAGTAGTCAAGTATTTGCCCTTTTGTATGTTGTGGATGAAGTGAGATCATTGAGATACAAGAGTATTCAATGATCACACTAAATGGTGGAATTCAAGGGTGGTGATTGAGATACACGAGTATTCAATCAACCATGTTCTTGACACCATGGTATGGACTCTTTGAGTCAAAATGTATGGAGTTGAGGATCCTTAATTTGTGTTATGTGGTTATGTTAATGTTAATGTTGATGTTATATTTTCCTTTATTTACTAAGCATATTTGCTTATCGTTATGTTATTGATGTATGTAGGTGAGCAGAGTTGGACACGGAGTGATTTGGGTAAAAAGCCTAAACGAGAATAGTGGTGCACTTGCCACAAGCTAGTAGTAAGTAATCCTTTTAATCATGCTCTTGATATGTAAAAACGCCCAACTTGTAAGGTTGTTGATCATCGAATATGATCATCTTTTGTAATGAAGTTGTTAAGTATGAAATCTTTGTAAAGAATCATGTTAAAAGTTGTTTTGGGTTGAAATTACCCCTTGTGAATATTGAATTAATGTTGGTTATGTTAAGTGGTTGAAAGTTTCGAAATGGGTCAAAATGGATTGACAATTGGGTCATTTTGTTGAAACTAGTTGAATGATGGTTTTGGTGAAATAAGTTCATTATTACTATGTTAAAGCTTATGTTTCCAATCTCTGAAAATGATGCAACAAAAGTGAACTAGTGGTGTTGCATAGTTGGTTGCAAAAGTGACCAAAATGGTTAAATTTCGATCAAGAGTTCAAAATCATTGAAAACGAAAATATCGTAAAAGTGCCTAATGGGAAACTTTCATTTTGTCATATTAAGCATGTCTGCAAAATTTTGTGTCGTGTTTATAAATGAGTCAAAAGTTATGCGCGTTTCAAATTGGGTCAAAAACTTGAGTTGTACAAAATGTGTTGTTCAGGACCCAGTACGCGGTCGCGTAAGGATCACGCGATCGCGTACCTAGTGAAAAAAATGAATCAGAAGCGTTTACGTTGTAGGTACGCGATCTCGGGATCGCGTACCTTGTACTAAAACTCGAACAGAAACTTTCCATGTAATGAGTACGCGATCGCGTACCCTTTGGTAGGATCGTACTCTCGGTTTGCATCAAGTTCGCGATTGCGTATTGAATACCAGGATCGCGTATTGTACATTTAAATATATATATATATATATATACATTTAAGGGCGTTTAAATTTTGTAGGCCACCTAAATTAGTATGTTGTTTCACGTATACCAAATTCGCATTACAACTCATCGAAAAAATATAAAAGGATAGAAGTAGCCATATTAGGGTTTTTTTTTTCTCAAATACAAGGTATGGCGTATATGAAACAACATACAAACCTGGGTGACCTACAAAATGATTTTCAAATGTGAATGGCCTACAAAAATAAAATGACATACTTGAATAACCTTCAGATGTATAATTCTATCTTTATCTATCTCAAAAATGAAAATATAATATTAAATAGATACTTGTCAAAAATTTAGACTAATCACGTCACTATTTGACTATTTGTGCTCAACTTTCCAACCTATCCCTCTTTACTTTATCAATTGGCATCTATTTTCAATTTTAATTTTATTTTAGTTTATCAATAATAAGTAGATTATAACTCGCGAATTCGCGGGTGATACCATGTTTTATATACGAAAGCGATTAAAAACAATAATTTGATGGTATGAATTAGAAACTATTATCTTCTTCTAATAGCTTACTTGGTATTAAGACTTGCTTACACCTACTTTGAACATCCACAATGCAATATGCCATTAATATCCTCACAACAACATTTTTCTTCATACTTTAATGTTGCAACATTTTTCTTCATGCTTTAATCTTGCAGGCGAGCAGGTTAAAGAGTACTTAGGGCTCACAACATGGAGAGTAGTCATTTAGTGCAAGCAGTGCAAGTGTTTCTTGTCGAGTATAGTGTATTTCGTTGTATTTTATCATTGAATATAGTATGATGTCTTTTATAAACGTTGGTTATGTGGTTCACGTCCGTGTGTGTGTGTGTATATATATATATATATATATATATATATATATATATATATATATATATAAAACATGTATCCAATTGATGGGTTGTATATAACTTTATGTGTGTGTGTATCAATATTTAGTTTATTAACTGCTACTCATATAACTCCTATATACCACATTACGAATATTATTGATCTCGGACGAAATTGCAGATTTGCAATTCCATCTGTACACGTTTCTGATCAACGGTATCTTCATAATCACAACTATAGATGCATTCTTGGCAAGAACAACATTAATCACAATATAATCCATTCGAAAACAATCAGAATTATCCAATTTCCTGTTTGATCAAATACATGGAATTTGAATCTTCTAATCTCAGTTGCAGAGATATAGTTGTTATTTAGTCCCATTCTCCATGGCTAAATATAGTTTGGGATATATAGGAAGAAATGGCAATTGATTTGACATACATATCCAAGAGTATGTTATATATCTCTTGGCATTCAAGTTTCATCAATTCAATACATTCAAAGATAAAACAATATATATACATAAAAAAAATTCGGATATTAAGAGTTGAGAACCTGCTGTTGTGGCATCATTTTTGCCGATCATTAAAAGTTCACATTCAAAAGTTACATAAATTCGGATATTGTATATCCAAACTATAGAAATATAAAGTTCACATTAAAAGTTACATAAATCAATCGCCAAGAACATTACGCTTACGAAATGATCGGCTTTAAGTCCTTCAAGTACTTGTTGATTCTTAGAAATGGAGGTGTTGAAGAGAGTAACTTGTGCCACCAAAAGGCATGCAAAGAAATAGAGAACACACTATTACACAATGTCAATTTAAGAAAACACGACAACAAAATATTCATCGATAATCTTACAATAGTGTCCAAACATTTACGATTACAATCACCATCTCTTCCTTATTCTGAGCTTTTCCAATCGTTGTTTTCTCCTTTTCATTTTTCATATTTTTTTTAATTTGAATTTCAAAAAAAATGATTATGACTAATTCATTCGACTATTTAGGAAACGTATTAATCAAAGTCACAAAATTAAAATGGGATAACAATAAGGTGATTTTGTTTCCTTCAAAGTATTTACAACAGAATGTTTTGTAAAATAATAAAATTGATATAGTATTTAGAATTTCAATAGCGTCGAATGTATGGAAACGAATATCATCATGCCATTTTTCACTATTTACAACAGAATGTTTTGTAGGGCTAATTGCTTGTTCTTTAATACGAAAGTCAAATACATGAATATACGAAAATATGTTTCCAAAAATGATAAGACTAAGAATTTGGTTTAATTAAGAATTGAAATTGTTTAAATTTCCTGAGATGTCAATTTAACACCCACAAAGCCATAATTATCTTACACTTTCATTTGTAAATTAATTTTGTATAAACAACTTTTATTTGCAAATTATAGACTTCCGACACTACTCCAAATTTACGCTTTCTTTTTTCATACTTTTATGATTTCGCTAGCAAAACAATCAATCTCAATAACTTATTTAATATACACTATGAGTCTGTTTGGCGTAGAGCTTTTAAAAGCTTTTTGAAACTTTAACTTTTTGTTTTCAAATTGAAAAGCTCCTCATTTCTAAAAGCTTCATTTGGATAAAAGAACTTTAAGCTTTTATTTTTTTTTAAATCTCTAAAAAACTTGTAAATGAAAAGCTAATCCTACAAGCTTTGAAAATTGAAAAGAGCTTTTACTGAATATATTTACATGATTGCCCTCGTCATTTATATTTACAATTTGAGACTAGTTAGTTTATCGGCACTAGTATTCCAAATGATTTTTCGAAGTTATTGTCCTTTTTGTTTTCAATAAATTAATAAGGAATTAAACCTAGTTAATTATTAACAATACTGACGACCTGACGTCCCTCAAAATATTGGAAATACTTTTTAAAATAACGGTGGACATATTCATATTAGTACTACACAGAATATAATATGTAATACATTAACTCATAATCATTTTTGTATCAAATCAAATAGGGAAAAGTACAATAAAAGATACTATACTTATCACCTATTCCTATTTATGGTACACAACTTTAAATTTTTTAATTTAAGATATCGAACTTTCATTTTATAATCAAATTAGGGACGCGAATTTTACAAATGACGAGTTGTCACCGAATTTCTTTTTTATAAGTAACATATCAATTTAATCGATTAATATTACTCGATCAATTTTAAAAAATATTGAGTTAGGAGAAAGAGTTTAACAAAAACTCATTATCACTTTCAACTTTAATATCTCCCATTATACTCAATATTTTTAATAATTGATCGAGGAATATTAATTCATTAAATAGCTATGTTACTTATAAAAAAGAAATTCGGTGAAAACTCGTCATTTGTGAAATTCGCGTTCCTAATTTGATTACAAATTGAAAGTTCGATACCTTAAATTAAAAAATTTAAAGTTGTGTACCTTAAATAGAAATAGGTGATAAGTATAGTACCTTTTATTGTACTTTTCCCAATCAAATATTTAATACATATACATAAATTTTGACATTAAGAGGTGATATTTGAATCATTATCATTTTTCTTACACTAAAATAATATTTGTCAAATTTATATTTAGTTATATTTATTCTTAATTTTTATATTCATATACACATATACTATATCTATTATTTCATATTATTATTATAAAGTAGTTTCATATTATAACTAGTAACTATACATATTTTTTATAATGTTACCTTAATTATAAGAAAATGAATATGTTAACAAAAATATAAATAATTTAATTATTTATATAATATTATTATGAGTTATATACGTTAAATATATATATATATATATACCATTTAATTTTATTTTATTTTATCCTTGTCCTTTATTGTTATTTTACTCATTTCAATTACAGCTACAGTTACTTTACCAAACATACAGCTTACAGCTACAGCCTACAGGTTACAGGTTACAGGTTACAGGTTACAGCTACAGCCTACAGCTCATTTTGCCAAACATACCCTTAGTCAAGTTTCGTTTAGTTGTCATATGTTTGAAAATTACTTATAATGGTTGTTCTCTTATGGCTCATGTAGATATATGATTTTAAAAAATAAGTTGAGGTTGTAGTTCCTTTGACGGTTTACCATGTTTCTGTTTCTTATATTTGTAGGGACAAATTTCAACAGAACTTTAATTTTGGAGGAACCTGAAAATAGGTGTACATATGGATGTTGAACTCCTATTTTAGTTTTCAATTAGAGATGTCTAAGTTTGAACTTTTTGATCACATGAAACAAGATGGTTTGTACCTGTTGTTAAGTATAGATGATTTCAGTTTGATGGTACAATTGTAGTTGTTTACCAAAACAGTTTTATAATGAAATGGTACATGGTAGTGTAGTGACTTTAGCTTAATGTTTTGAGGTTAATATTTTTGCCAATGTTTTCAAATTAAATATTCTTAAGCAAGATACCATTTGACATGCATAACAGTTAAATGTTTTAATAATTTCCAAACAATAATCCTCAATTTTTATGTAAATGTCAGGTTGGATTCTTGTACTTTAAATTCTTCAATTATTCTAATGTTAAAAATCAATTTAACAACCCTTCCCGTACATCAATCAAATATCATAACAACTTATCTAACAATATTAACTAAATCGCAAATCAAATTCACGGGCCAAATTATCTAACAGTAATTTTATATATTGGTTCGATCGTCTCCTCAATAATAAGATAATATAAATGTGAAACAATTCATTATGATTTGTACCTTAAATTCATGGTTGATTTTAAGATATTAATACATTATTCACAATGTTACTTAATGATAAAAGCATTTGACTATATAGTCAAGAAGAGAAAGAGAAAATCTTAAATTAATCATATCACATAAACTATAAAATAACATATTCGAAAATGAATAAATATTTGTTCGAAGAAAAAAAGAAAGAAGGAAGAAGATTTTGAGATATAAATTAAATAATTAGATTAATAGGCCAAACATAATGATGGAAAGGTGTTTAATTTAATCTTTAAGAAAATTCGATCTCACAAATAAGATTTAACTGTTTATAAGATTTAAATATCAATAAAATTAATTGGTAGTTCTTATTTGAAATTATCACACAATTGTAAAAAGGACATTTAATTTCAATATGCCTTTTCAGTGATTATTTATCCAACTTAAAATAATGGAGTTATAATGTCGTAGTTACTTTTTGAATAATGAATACTCCATGTGAGGTATAAAATTGATATAAAATTAACGGCTTCAAATACATAGTATAATGTGGAGAGTTGTATTTAAATTTTTGTATAATTGTTTAACTTTTAGTTAATTATAATTAATGAATGAAAGGATAATAACTAACGTAATTATTAAAGAATCTTTGTATTACTTATATCCGTAACAAATCAGCTTTCTAGCATGATTATTTGGATTTTAATTTATTTAATTTAGAGTTAAGGGTTTAATTCTTAGTTTTAAATTAAATTATTTAGAGTAAGGGAGGTTAATGGTTAAATTAAGAAAATAAAAGGACTTAATTGAATAGTTAAATTTTTATAATTGATGATGTCACAAGGTTAATCATATATTATATTTATTTAAGATTATGACCCTTTATTCCTATCTTAAATATAATATAGTAAACACCTTTGTGATGTCATCAATTTATAAATTTTCAATTATTCAATTGAGTTCCTCAATTTCACCTAATATTAAAAATAAAACCCTTTAAAATTATCAATTTTTAATATAAGAATTTAAAGTTTAAAAATATGTAGAGTATAATAACATATGTAGATACTTTATACATTTGATTTTAAATATAAAGTAAAACTGATGATCAAATATGTTTTTCTATTGACATCTTATCTTGGTAAAATGGGAAAAAGTAATTTTAACAATAAACCACTTTTTCCTTAACTCTATTATAGAACTGAACTTGATATAATATTAAATTCGTTTCTTGAAAATGTTAATTATTTGACAACTCAATCAAATAAAACCATATCGGTTCAGGTTCATAATATACACAAGAACTTTGAGGTTCATTTTTTAGAATGAAAATTGAAATACATAATTTCACACGCAGTAAATAATTTCTTTGTGACAAGGATATCCACCAATCATATAAGACAAATGTGGTGTATAAAGAGGTCTTACAAAGGATATAAATTATGATCCTTATTCAACATAATCATTTATAATTGCAACTTATCATTATTACATCGAACTATTCATTAGCTTATGTATAATTAGATACCTTTACAATTAAATGTATTTTGACTAATATAAAATGCTTACCGCCGTTAAAAATTTACGATCTACACTATCAATTTCAATATAGACTACCTAAAAATATTTTAATTTCAAACAATATTGAATATCTCTTAACTCATAAAAACATTCTAATATATCACATATCATATAAGGATTTTTTAATAATTTTGAAAAATAATTACAAATTTATCAGGTCGTGTATATACACGGGTTTTAGGGCTAGTCTCTATATATATCATTCATCATTCATCTCTTTCTCATTAAAAATCCTCTCACATTCATATATGGATCCACCAAAATCATGTTCATCTAATGAAAAATAACCTATTGTTGAAAATTTGAAAACTCCAAAAGAATTGAAAGTTATCATGTTCGCATTATTTAACTTATAATCGATTATTTGTATTTACTAACATTTTTTGAGTAGATTTGTAGATAAAAAACGTCTTTTTGTTGAAGATCTTAAAAGTCCATATTATATGTTGATTATTTAGGTTACAAGATTTATTATTTTTAATGTGCATTCTTTAAACTTATTTTTAATTGATTTGTAAATGAAAAATGAATCGATTATTTGTATTTACTAACATCTTTTTGAATGGATAAGTTATCTAAAGTTTGATTGATCGAAACTCGATTCAATATTAAAAGAAAACTCCGGCTATTCTGATGTAGAATTCTTCTAAATATTTTGGGTTCTTTTTTGTCTTAAAACTTAATTAATGAAGTTTTAATATATTCCTATAATTTAATAACCGTTAAAAATTATTTAAATTTTATATAACCCATGTAGTAATAGCCTTTTACACTTATTGACGCGCCTTCGTCCGTCGATCGTCGTTGATTGAGTTTGGAAAGAGGCACGTCTGGGGTAAGTTTTAAATTTATATTTTGCTGGGTACCTAAGTTTTACTAGAGCAATTTCAGTAGTATGACCTAGGGTCATCCTTTGAAGCTAATCGTATTGTGAAGCAGAGATGTCAGGAAGAAGGTTCAATTCAGTGATAGGTTTTAAAATGATTTTTGAGTGGGGGTTTTGTTCTGAGGTCCGAAATAAAAATTAAGTAAATATATAGTTAATAAAGAAAGTAGATTTGAATCAATGTGGAGATGAGTGTTTTTTGTGATTTCATTAGCTTATACGTGAGATGATGCTTTTAGGGTTGAAGTATGAAAACGTCAGTGTTTGTATCTTACTTGACTTATGTGTTCGTAGTGTAAACACTAGCACCCTACTGTTCGAGTACTAGGCTATCGTGAATCTTATCAGATCAGGCTCTTTAAACCCCCCTTATTGTCTCTAGGGTTTATTGTTTCGTTATGCGATAAAATTTGAACTTGTTACTATTGTATGATCTCAACTTTAGAACTATCTACTGTATGATGTAAACTTTCTAAAACCTGTATTGTAAGTTGTGTGTGGCTTAAAACCGAGATTTTCCGGTTATATGGTCCCAACTTTGAACTATGTGACATGTACATATGATCGAAAATTCCCGGTCATATGTTAGACACAACATACAATAGAGGTTTTAGTAGGTTTACCTCATACAATAGATGCTTCTAAAGTTGGGACCATACAACAGTAATAAGTTCAAAGTTTAGCGCATAACGAAACAATAAACCTTTGTCTCTAAGAGACCAAGTGACCCTCTTTGAATATGTGTATCCGGGGTGCAGGAATGAGGCAGCAGACCGCAATTTGTCTTCTGATCTTTCTTAACACTACAACGACATCTAAGCTAGGTAAGGCATTTAAGATTAAGACGGGGTTTTGGTGAATGTTCACCTTACATTAACGGCAATGGTTTATTCTAGAGATAGTGAATAACCAGGATGTGGCACAGTCTTCAACCTACGGCCTTTCTGTGGCTTCCAGGTATTTGTACTGCACCAAAGGATGGTTCCAACTCTATACCAAGTATTAAGCCGCTTTACGATCTTTCCGGTACCAAATACATTTCGGTTACTCTAAAATAAATAATCTTACGTTTGTATTACAGTTCAATCATCTATGATAATTTAAACAACCCGTTCACTTAATATTTATAAGATGTTGGGAAAAACAATGATCAAACCTAAGTTATAAATCTGAAGAGTCAAAATCTATCTCAGTTGTATTCAGGAAAAACTTAGTGAATTCCTGAGTCTGTGTTTCTGAGTCTGTGCTTCACAGACTGAAGAATTGTTTCTGAGTCTGTGCTGCACAGACTGAAGAATCTCACAGACTGAAAGCCATGCTCTACTTGAAGACTTATGGATTCATCATCTGAAGAATGAAGATTGAAAACAAAAGACTTCACAGAACTGAAGATCACAGACTGATGATCACATATTGAAGATCACAGACTGAGAGCACAGACTGAAGAGCACAGATTGAAGAATGAAAGTACAAGTGTACAGAAGATATCCTTCTTTCCTTAGGCTAGATACAACTGATAAGATGTTTGAGAAAGGTCAAACATCGAACAAAGGTTTTCTTCTCAGCATAGAAACCTTTTACCTTTTGCTTTTTATATTTCCAAGAAAAGCAAAAAGGGTAGAGTGCAAAGTTGCCCAAGATGAATGTGTTATCCCTTGGACAACTGACTGAGCTGGTTAATAGGAGTTGATACTCAACTCTATAAATAGCAGCTCAATAGCACTCTTCAAGATATCCAAGTATCCAAGAAAACCAAGCACTCAAAGCAAAATAGTATACAAGACCTTTAAGCTTAGGCTCAAAGCATTACCACACTAACTGTTAAAGTTTGTAGTGATAATTGTATCTTAATATACTAATACTTGGATCGTATTCAAACCATCTGTGTGGGTTTGAATACTTTGTCATCTGTGTGAAACAAACACTTTATTGTGAATAATACTTTGATTCATAATAAACTCTGTGTCAAAATTAATCTTGTTTTCCGCCTAGATTAATTTAAACTTGTTTGATATAAAACTTGGATATAAACTAACACGTTAAGATAACTGTTATTTAATCTGTATCTAAGTTTTGGGAACCTTGTGACCCAACATAAGACCCAATAAATCCCTGACTGATTCACGGTGTACTATACGATAGGTTTAAACGGTATTTCCACAGTTACAAAATTAGACCATGCTTTTATGAAAACATAGATAGATAACTACCGTTTGATTAAGGTTCTCGACTCCTTGTTATAAAGGTTTTAACCACATTTATTGAAGGAAATGCAATAGTTTAATTTGTAATCATAAATGTAAAGTTAAACAGCACACCGAGTTTTCAACTATATATTAAAGAAGTATCACCCCAAATATTAACAAGCTAACTAATCACTAAGCATGACAACAAATTCTAAATCTAGCATAATGACAATAGCATGCATTATTATAAAAGATAAGGAAAGATATAACCTTGATTAATGCGTAAATTGAATAGATGCTAAAAGATTACACGAACGGAACTCCGAAATATCTTTTACAATATTACAAATGATCTCTCAAAGTATTCTAACAATATTACAAAGCTACCTCTTCCGTTAGTCTTGGTTAAATATTAACCAAGAACTAACTAATTTTAACCTAAATCTCTAACTACTTAACTCTAAAGAGAGAAAGTAGAGAGAGTGTGTGTGAGAGAGAGAGAGAGAGAGAAAGGAGTGAGGGAGAGTGAGGGATGGAAGGGATTATTGAAATGGGAAATGGGAGGTTAGTATTTATAGGCAAAAGTCCCAAACCCATTGTACAAGCCCTGAAGCACAAAATACAAGCACAAACAAACACCAAAACATCAAAAAACTAAAAAACGGCATTAAGGAAGAGGCTAAAGGCCGTATAGGGAACCTCTAGGGGCCGTATACGGTATTAAGGGGGCCGTATACGGTATCCCTAGGGCCGTATACGGTATCCCTAGGTCGTTTGGTGTTTTGCCCGTTGTTCGGTACTTTGTGCGTTGCTTGTTTCGATCATATCTTCTTCGTTTCTTGTCCGTTTGGCTTGATTCTTTGGCCTACGATCTCGTAATTCTATTACGCTTCTAGTGATACCAAAATCAGGAATTTTGGATGTCTATAGCTCACGTGCTCGGAAGACGTTCGGTTGATCTTTAGACGTTGTATCTTCTCCGTTCCTTATCCGTGTTGCTTGATTCTTGTTTCTCCGATCTCGTAATTACCTATGAATCATAAAATAGTAGTTAGGAATTGTATATCATAAGGTAAATAATAGTGGAGGAATCAGGTGAAGTTATATGTTTTGTTTTGCATGTTATTTGGACGTTTATAGCGATTTTTGTTGCAACGTCAATATTTGAAGTACTTTAGTGATTTTCAGTAAATAAACATTGATTTAAGATTTTTACACTATTTAATAGCTCAAATAGTGAAGAATAATGTATGTAAAAATATGATCTTTTATGTTATATCACTTATTATATAGATATATAAGAGATTTATAACCATAAACATTAACAACTAATATTTCGTATTAAATAACGAAAAATCTTCCAATGTCAATTATTAAATTATATAACACGTAAAAATTAATTAAACATGAAACCCAGTATAACCCAAACTAGGGCCGAGCAAAAAAATGAATTATCCAAATCATAACCGTATTAACCGTCAAAATCGAACCGAGTTAACTAAACCGAAGTTGTAAGTCCTAAACAAAAATTTCAATACAACCAGTCCAAACAGGAACCCTTTAAGCCCAATAAGTTGAAAACTCAAGTCCACCAAGGCCAATAAGGACACTAACCCCAGTAGGCGTGACCAAAAAAATCGGGTCATAAACCGAAACCGGAAAAAAACCGAAAGCTGAAACCGGTCAAAACCGGTTTTGACCAAAACCGGTTCGGTTTTTGTAAAAACTGGCGGTTTGGGAACCGGTTTGGAACCGGTTTTACCCGAACCGGTTTGGAAAACCGGTTAGAAAAACCGGTTTGGAACCGGTCTTTGGAGCTGCACAGAACTAGCCTTTTTTGTATTTTTTGACCGTTTGTGACCTTTTTTGAGTTTTTTTTTTACCATTTTGCAATCCTAAAATTAGTATAAATAGATACCTTGGGTATGGTTTAGTCACAACACTCAATCTTGCTAATTCTAGTCTTTAAACACTCAAAACGCTTACGCTTTACGTACGAAACTCTCAAAAAGTTCTCTAACACTCTCTAAACGCTCTCAAAATGGCAACTCAATTTTCTTCAACTTCCACCGGTGTTGGTTCTTCAAATGCACCAACTGTTGTTCAAGTTTTGGTAACCAAACGAAATCCGGAGATTTGGTGTAATTACGACAAAGTGTTGTTGTCGGATGGTTCGACTAAGGCATTTTGTAAACGTTGCGGGTAATTTTGAAAGCCGACTCCAACTCAACGTTGAAATCACATGCTACAAAGTATTCTGATGGAGTCAAAAGTAATCCGAAGTCGGGTCAAGCAACCATGTCACGGGATGGAGGTATTTTTACATACGAAGCGGAACGGTGTCGAGAAGCATTTGCCGGCATTGTGATTCAAGAAGCTTTGCTGTTCAACCACTTCGACAACCCTCGGCTTACTAAGGTCATTCAAAATACTCTTCAACCGCGATATAATCATGTAAGTCGTCTTACTCTTAGACGTGATGCTCTTAAATTGTGGAAAAATGCTAAAAGTCAACTAATAATCGGTTTTGAAAACTTAAATACAAGTGTATCATTAACAACCGATGTTTGGTCGGCTCCTCATGGTTTGCCCGGTTCGTACCTTTGTGTTACCGCGCATTAGGTTGATCCCGCAACTTGGCAAATGATGAAACGTACCATTGCTTTTGAAAACTTTGACTATCCTCAAACGGGTAAAAACTTATTTTACATGTTACGAGATGTAATGAAAATGTTTAAAATAGAACAAAAGGTTTTTCCAATCTCGTTTGATAACGTGAGTAATAATACAAACGCCTTTCAAAGATTAATACTAAAATACGAACCACCTTTGAAAGGCATTTTCTACCATAGTAGATGTGTTGCACACATCATTAACTTGGTTGTGCAAGACGGACTAGCGGTTGAAGAAATAAGCGTAGTAAAAAACGCGTATAAAACTATGTTACAAGATATATTTTGTTCGGGTAAGGCTAGATACAAACATTATATGAGATTGTGTAAAGAAACGGATTCTATTTTTTTAACCCCTAATTGGGACATGCCCGTAAGATGGAATTCGACTTACAACATGTTTGTATGTGGTTTACGCCAACGCGACACTTTATACGTTTTTCATGATCAACTTGTTCAAAAAGGTCTTGCAACACCATTTTCGTCCGAATATTGGGAGGTTATTCAAAAGATAACCGAATTGCTCAAAGTTTTTAAAACCATAACTACTTTATTATCGGGTGTTTATTATCCCACGAGTTATTTGGTACTTAATCAAATATTTTTAATGAGTTCAAAACTAAGCGAATACGAATTTTGTGGTAATGTATATGCAATAATGGTGGCTCCCATAAAAACAAAACTACGAAAATATTTTAAAGAAATTTCAATGGTAATTAGTTGTGCTGCCGCATTAAACTCATGTTTGAACATTTCCGAGGTGGAATTGTTTATCGATAACATTTGTAACGATTTGGATTTGAATGATGAGGACCCATTTTTTGCACAAAATAGAAAAGACTATTCTAACAAATCTTTTACAGATTTATTTGGCCATTATTTTCAAAAATATAGTTCAACAACAATGTTTCTTCTAGTTCGGCTTCCACAATATTTGGTTCATCTTCTTCCCGAGATCCAATGATTAATTTATATAATAGTTTAAGACAAGAAACTCATAAACGGGTAAGGGGTGATGGTGACCAAAGGGCCACTAGAGAATATGGGAGATATACTGGAACGAATTTTTTAGCCTCAATGGGACCCGAAGAATTCGCACATTTTGATATTTTGGCTTGGTGGAAAGGGAGAATCTCAATTTCTCATTCTAACCATCATGGCCCGAGATTTACTAACCATCCAAGCTTCTGCGGTAGCTTCGGAATCCGCTTTTTCTCTTAGTGGCAGGGTATTATCTATACGAAGAACAAGACTCAGACCGACCTCATTAGAGATGTGTATTTGCTTGAAGGATCACTTAGACGCCGCGGAACGTATATAAAACGTTTTAAGCCTTGAAGGTGAATTGGAATACGAAGGAGATATACACGATATCGAGGTGGAAGCGGGTATGGCAATATCACTTTCCGATGAAGAAATTGCTCTCGATTAAGCTTCGTAAGAGGCTACCTCCGAAGAAGATTTTGACTTTTGAAGACTACGCAAATTGAAGATGTTAGAAGAATTGAAGATTAATAAAAGTTGAAGATTTTGAAGATTTTGAAAATTATGAAGAATTATGAAGACTTATTTGTTTCAAGAATATTTTTATGAAGATTTAGAAGACTTTGTTTTAAGTTATTGTTAATATATGTTTCCATTCCTAATGTACTAGCATTCTATCGAAAATTTTTTGAAGATTACGTTGTTTTTCCCTAAAACGCTTAACGCTCGAAGAAGATTGAATTATATAGACTTTTTATTTTCAATAATATTTTTATGAAGTTTTAGAAAACTTTGTTTTAAGATATTATTAAGTTATGTTTCCATACCTAATATACTAATATTCTATCGAAATTTTTTTGAAGAATACGTTGTTTTTCCCTAAAACGCTCAACGCTCGAAAAAAAACATAATTATATAGACTTATTGGTTTCAATAATATTTTTATGAAGATTTAGAAGACTTTGTTTTAAGTTAATGTTAAGTTATGTTTCCATATCTAATGTACTAATATTCTATCGAAAATTTTTTGAAGAATACGTTGTTTTTCCCTAAAACGCTCAACGGCCGAAAAAAAACAATTATATAGAAAAACCGGTTCCAAACCGATTTCTGTAACCGAATCGGTTCCAAACCGGTTACAATCGGTTAGGCTTTTTTACTCTCCAAAACCGGTTCGGTTCCAAACCGATTTTTGAAAAAACCGATTCTTGACTATTGACTAAAACCGGTTGGGTTTTTCAACCCGAACCAGTTCGACAAAAATACCGAGTTTGTTCATGCCTAAACCCCAGTAATATAGATGCTAAAAAATACAAGAGAAAGACAATAAAAAGTAATAATAGATTAACACATACAATTAATCAATGTGAATTTATCACTTATTTATATTTTTCAAAAACTTTGAATTATACAATACTTAACATAACCTTTTATTTTATTAGATGGGAATTACGACAAAAATATGAATAATATTTGAGTTTCAAAAGATTAAGGCCTGGATGCCGAAAGAAACAAGTTTGTATCATTGTTGAATGATATGATGCATGATTGCGACTTCATTGTGCCATGTCATATCGATTAGAAAATATATAGTTTTCTAAAGAATTTCACAAGAGACAAAATATAAAAAATATATTTAATAAACTTTGGTGTATTAACACATACAAGTTTGTTAATAATAAATACATTCATACTCTATTTATTTCTATTGAATTTTTACATAACTATATAATTATTTTTATTTGTTATCATGTAATCTAATTGTTTACACATTTTAATTTATGCAATAATAACATAGATTTTATAATTTGTGTATCTGTTGATGCATGTAACTACATAACTTCAAGTTTATTTTATCATCACAAAACAAACGCTAACATGTAATAGTACAATATTTCAAAGTACTACATTTCAAAATACATCCATTCTCAATAAAAACTTAAGCCCAATATAAAAGTTCAAATGTATTTTTTTGTTTTAACAATTTATATTGTTACTAATTATATATAATAATAATAATAATAATAATAATAATCATATTTTTATAACATTCCAAACGTAGCATGTGTACTCAACAATAAAAGATCTTTTTTTTAAGTTTCGAGAGATCAAGACCAAAAATTCATATTATCTTTACTAATCAAATATTATCTTTACCACTAAAATCTCGCTTGATATACGAAACAGACATTTATTTTTTAACAAACCTTACGCTTCAAATGGAAGGGAGGGAAAATTCTAAACTCCAGTCTCGAGTAATTAGTTGCCTCAAATTAATCATTTGCACATTGGAGAAGAAGATGTGATGAATCATAAAAGTAGAGGGCCAATAGTTGCATACCTGAGAGAAGTTTGAGGACTACTTGTTAAAAATAAGAAATGATTACTTCTATGATTCACGAGTCGAGTTAAAAATATAAAAAACGAGGTGACTCGGACTCCGATTTTTAAATGACTTTGACTCTTACGATTCGTTTATTGACTCTTCCGAGTCATGTGTGACTCTTTCGAGTCTTGTGCGACTCTTACGAATCAGAAAATCATACAAACTTCTAGTGTAATGTAATACAAAAATAAAAGGACAAAATAGAAAAAGAAATGACTTAATCTATTTTAAATTAAGCATTTATTTTAATTGGCGGTCAACGATTAATTACCGACTCTCCTCATGTTTTAGTTAACTTAATATATATATATATATATATATAAAATAGTGACTTTTACAAGTAGAGTCGAGTCACGAATAATAAATTAAAAATTAACATTATAAGTTACGAGTTAACGTACAACATTGATAAAGAACGGAGAATAGTAGTAAAAGGTAAATGGTGGGTGTCCAAGAATATATATCATGAAAAACAAGCCACTTTATCACCATCTTTAATAAAGGTGTCACTGATTTCAACCTAAATTAGGGATGTGTTTGGTAACGATGGGCCGGAGTTGGATCTGGAGCTGAAGTTTGTGACTGGAGTTTGTGGCTAGAGCTGGGACTTGAGCTTCTATTCAAAAGCCACTTCAAAAAGCTTCTTGTTTAAGGGCTTCTGGAGGCTTGTTTTTTCAAGAAGCTCCATTTTTATTTTGCTTCCAAACAAGGCTTATAAGCTGGAGCTTATATAAAGGAGAAGCTCAAACCCCTAAAAGTCTTCAAAAGCCCCTTGCCAAACACACCCTACACATAGAACTTATTATCATGATTTGTCATTATATTATATTTTCTACGTCACGATAATGTACAATATTACTAGTTTACTACATTAATAGTTATGTGTTTATAATAATTAATAATATTATATTTTATTATATTATATTATATATATAGAGTGGGGATCAAGAGGAAACATTAAATTTGAAGGAAGGATGGAAGCAAATCTCATCCACTCATTTACTCATATCTTCTATAATACATTCACAATACCCATTTCATCAATTTTTATCCAAATTCAAAATTAAAGCATTTAATTCAACGATTCATCAATCAAAAACATTATAAATCTTCGAATCCATCAAACGCATACGTACATATCTTCAATTTGTCATAATTCGGATTCATCAAAAATTATAAATTTTGGTGTAATTTTGGGTTTTAGAGAAAATTTTTGATTCGGTAATGAAAACAATAAAATTAAACAAATTTCATTGTACAGAACTTATAAACAAGTAATTAATCGAATTATGGTCGTTATTCCCATCGAATTTTACAAACTCAAAAATTTTCATGAACGTTAACATTCATTTGGAAAGCATGTTAATAAAAATTACAACCTGATATTTTTAAACGTTCATTTTTTATGAATACTAACTTATATATATTATTATTACACTATTGAATGTGATAAAAAAAATATTAGTATATTAGTTAACATTCATTGTAAATGAATGTTTAGGAATATTTAATTGTAATTTTGATTAACATTTTTTTCAAATGAATGTTAATGTTTTGGGAATTGATTTCAATTTATTTACAAGTTTGCCACCGCATTGACTTTTGAGTTGACCATAATGTGTGGCTAGAAATAGTTTCACTCCTTCCCCCATTTTTTTTACTTCACTCTTGATCCTTACCCTATATATATAATTAATATTACTATATCATATATAATACATGCATTATATTTGATTACCGAACCAACATAGCTACCAAGACTCTCTATTGGTGTAACTTTATAAAAACTTTAAGTTACATACTTCGATTATTATTAATATTATATGATATATATACGAATACGAATAGTAAGTATATCCTAGTAAAAAATGATTATTAAAATAAGAAAAATTATATATTTTGTTACTTGGTAGCTAAACTAAGTTTTTAATCAATTATCATCATCATTTTAAATAGTAACGTACACTTGATTAAAACTGATTTAAAAAAAAAATACTTAGCTAAAGTATCCTCGTTATTTATCGTAGAGTTTTGAAAAAAATCAAATAATTTCTATTTCAAAATTATGACTCGTAATTGTAAAGGTCACTTCCAGCCACTAATGTAGCAGTTGGTGTCAAATCAGTATCACGTCAGCACTTCTCAAACTGACTAAACACTGTCAACTCTAACACATCATTCAGTTTGTTTGAGTCTTACATTTATCAATATACATTTATTTCTATATATTAAAAAATACTTTTATTCACGCGAGTCCCACATCAAAATTTCACTTCACCATCGATTTGGCGAAGTTGACGTAACTGATGTTCAAGTGAAGTGTTGGTGCCAATAGCATTACTACATGAGCTTCGACCTATGTACAACCTAAGCTCCAATAAAAGTGATGTAAGTAATCTATTAAATAAGACCAATTTAAAACAAGTTAAACCAATGGTTATCAATCATGTAGCAATGGTACTTAAATACGACTCGTTTCGGTTAGATTGTACAAATTATAATACTTCATTTTAGTTTTGTCTTACTAACTTTTATATATATATATATATATTCGTGAATTCAAATAAGAAGACTAATTTTCGTGACTTCCAAATTACTTTTTAAATATTTAAAATACATCATTTTATAAAAAAATTTCGTAGCTCCTTACTCAAATAACTTTTAGAAGCTATATTTATTAAATAAAAAAAATTCGATGTTTTTTTATTTTTTTATCTTTTTAATTATTTTATATTAATTTTTTTATTCAAAATAATCACATTTTATAACTTGATAACCACATTAATAATATGCGATTATCAAGTCATATTTTGTGATTATGTCGAACACATAATAATCACATTATATTAGAGAATAATCACATGTGATTATCATGTTATATTTTGTGATTATTTTAAATAATTACAACAAAAACGACTGTAAAAAAGTTCGAAAAAAAGTTAATATTTTTTATTTTTATTTATATTTATATCATAGCTTCAAAAAGTTATTTTAATAATAATTACTTAAAAAGTTTTGAAGAAAAATGTGTTTCGGATAGTTAAAAAGTGATTTTGTCGTGTTTTTTACGTTCTCACGAAAATTAGACTTTTTATTTGAACCCATATCTACCTATATAATTAATAGAGGATAACCTCTTTCCTACGTGACACATTTATTCTTTCTACAACTAAGCAAATATCTAATATCTAGGTGTCATTACCCTAGATTCCTAAAAAATTCCATGTGTCATTCAAATTGAAAAAGGGTTTAAATCCACCTATTTTTAGCTACTACATTTTTCAATTCCAAAATTATTGACTATCAATCATAAATTCGTTACTACATACATTACAAACTCTATTTTTAAATTTATTTTCACTTCACACCCTCCTATACATTGTTCGGTCCAAAATAACTTATCAATAGTTAACTATTTATTTTGTGGGTCTGGTCCAAAATAATTAATCAATACCTAACAATTTATTTTTGTGGTTTATGTAAGATGAGAATGAGAAAGTTGTAAAGATCAGTTATTGAGAAAATGTTATGGTACAATCATACGTTTTTTTTTCTCATTTTAACAGGTTTTGATCTCTTATGTATTTTTAATGTCATTGAACATCAATCCGAAATATATAAAAATAATTATTTTACATGTATACTAGAACCACATATTATCTAGATTATGTTATCATTAAATTTCTTAAGCATTCATAAATACAAAATAAATATGTATTTAAAAATGTATGTAACTATTCTTCACTCAAAAGCAATATAAATCGATAGTCATTTCTTTTCTTTGTAATTATCTACTAAAAAAACTACGTTTTCCTTTAAGTTCTCACCGTGCATCACACGGGTAGCGGGTTATTACTTCAGATGGTCTCATTATAAGTGTCTACTTTGATTTTTAATCAATTAAAAAAACTTTACTGCATATAGATGATATATGATTTGTGAAAAGTAAAGTGTACATTTTGAGTGATACATTATATTTACATTTTAATAAGAAAAAATTTTAGATAGCTTTTGATAATCCATTGACAAAAACAATAATCTTGACTACATCGTTTCATATATGTCATCTAAAACATTAATATATATATATATATATATATATATATATATATATATATAATATTTTAATATGTATATTTATATTTATAATAAAATATATTAACATCAAATTATACTTTTTTCGAGTTCAAAAAGTAAAAGGTAAAGTGGGAATATTGAAAAAACAATTTCAATGAACGGCGCGGCGCGGCGCGTAACATATAGAAACACATAAACTCTCAGTTGGATTTTTAATCAGGTCCCGTGCATAAAACTGCAGTTGGATTTTTAATCGCAAACTATAGGGGAAAATTATAACGGAGTAAGTCAGCGCCGTTAGATTTTAATATCCACAAAAAGGAATCACGGTCAAGCGGGCAAACGGCTGTTTGCGTAAGCTTTCTTGTATTTCACGCAACACGTCACCTTTTTTCTTATATCCCGTTGCTTCTCCACAAAACCATGATCAAAAAATTTAATGTATTTTTAAATTTAAGGTGTTGTAAATTTAATGTATTAATCAAAAAATTGACATATTTCTCACCTCATTTTTAGATGATGAGTAGTTTTTTAACTTTAGTAGTGCATGTGAATTTTTAGATTTCTATTAAATAAAAAGTATGTTTCAAGTTAGAGGTGGAGGATCTGAAAAGAAAATCTCTTTGAGGAGAATAAGAAGGTCTTTTTACTAAATTTTATGACAAATTATTTGTTATTTACGATAACTACTGAATTTTAACAATACTGTATTTTTATAACACTGCATTTTAATCCTTACATTTTTGTCCTAAAATGCAGTAAAAAATGTTTTCTTCTCCTTCTTCTCAAACGAGACATTTTACTCGGAACCTTATCCCAAATTAGAAAGTTTGAAGAATTTATCTTTTCGTATGCATTAAAATTACTTTTTAGTTGAATTTTGAAAGAAATGAGAAAGACGCGTTATTCTGTATCCTTTGGTTGTAAAAAGTACACGGAAAGAAAATAATTTTACAAGATCATTTTAAGTTTAGATGAAAATTTTTGTAATGAAGAAAGTGTTAAAAGTAAATGCCTTTTACTCTTTATATATATCACAGCAATAATTTTTACATCACTCATTTCCTCGATCTTCCTAAAAATAAGAAAACAAGACTCGAAATGTCTATATTAATATCGTATACATAATATGCTATTACGAACTACAAACTCTTATGAATTTACAACATGCAACTTATTATGTACAAGCGCACATTATATTTGCATTGTATTTAGTGAAAATTGAACTCGTATCCTTTTAGTTGTTAATTTTTTTTTGCATTATTTTTATTTTTCCTAAAAATAAAAAAATAATTTTTAAGAAGTGCATGTTTGACTATCTATTTTCAAGACAAATAGTATCTATTTTCAAGACAATTAGCTAATTAAATTTAAAAGGATAATTAAAATTTGGGGTACGTGCGGTATATACAGCAGCCCCCTTCAAAAAATGTGAATTATTTTGAGCGAATAACTTTGATGACTTTCAAATCAACTCATTCACGAACCAAAAATTCTTACAAAATGAAATTAAGATTTCATTTCATCAAATTCCATTGAATTCCGTGAACCAAACAAAATCTTATATTATTTAATAAAATTTGAAGAAAATGAAATTAATCATCAAGAAAATTACATAACTACCCATAATAGATATTTTTGAAGTTAATGCCACCTCATAATCAGCCATTCACTTGTTACCATTGCAGGATTTACAGCTATATGCCAACAATTTTACAACCGTTTTTACCCTGATTAATTGACCAATTCATTTCACCGGCGCGTTAAACCCACGACCCCCAACCACCACCATGTTAATTATGTTGCTCTGTTTCTTCACATTCATGCTTCACATTAATAAATCAATAATACAGTAACAAAAGTCAACTGATTTTCTATAAGAATAATCAATTAAATAACGAATACTAGATAAACTCACTGTTACAATCTAGCAAATAAGAATAAAAAAATAAAAAAAATGAAACAGAGGTTGTTACTAATTCTAACTATCATTTTTTCAGCATGGATTTGTTTCAGAATGAAGAAAGAAATCACAATCAAGTTTATTCCTGCAAACAGGACAAACCGGGTTTTTCACAAGCCATGTATCCGCGCATTGTAAATGAAACCCGTGATTACAACCCGGAAACATCCTTGCAAGTTGTTCCGGCTCAACATCATCTAAACAAACCGCGCATTCCGTCCCTAACACCAAATCCTTCCCGGTTGTAGTCGGCAGTTTCTCGAGTTGAGCAGTCGATAGACCGTTTTCTGTGACGGGTTTCAATGGAGCATCGGTTTGTTGCTGGTGCCGATGAGCCGCGTAACAGAGCAAGGTAATGTAGACGACGAACACGACGCTCATACCGGCACATGGTAAAAATAGTGCAAGAAAAATGGAGAGTAGCATGGTGGAGTGGTGTTTGTTATTTTTTTGAAACGGGCTGATTTATTAAGCAACTAGCGAGAAGCTAGAGCCGAGTTTTAGGGTTGGAAGAATGAAATGGGGAGGGGATGGTTTATAAATGGGTGAGTTGTGAGGGTTTGGAGGGTGCTGTGCGCAATGAGGCCCACGGTGTAAGTTTCCTAGGAAAGTGATGCAAATAGTAAGTACATGTCAGTGTGTTGAAGTAGTACACACCTGGGGAAGTTACTTATCGAATCATTGGCTTTTTTCCTGTTAGTTTTGTTGTCAAATAGGGTATTTTGTTTAATTTAATGTTTTTTACAATTAAATGTAAAGGCTTGGTAAAAAATCGGTATACGATCGATCGATGATAAAATCATAGAATTCTTTATACTACTTCTACTGTTGATAACACTTTGTAATGTCATTAGAAATACATAAGTGTTTATAATTTGTGTAAATGATATGTTGGTGTTTAGCTTCTTCCTAATTTTTTTTTCTGAAGAAATTAAGCAGTCATTGTGCATGGTTAGCACAACGAGTGATTCGATATTAAGTTTAATACTTAGTTCAACATCAAGTTCAATTTTTAGAGGGAGTGATTCAATAAATTAGTGGTGAAAGAGACCATAAAATTATTTTGATATTGAAAGGAAAGAGAAAGAAAAAAATTGTGAGACCCACAAACTATATATCTTTAACACATCGTTGATCACCGCAAACTCGATTCATCAACGTTGGCTTTCAACGTTGGCTGGGGTCGTTAACCCGGCGTTGAAGACCCTTTAATTACTTTAGTTACGGTCGTCCCTGAGTTTTTAGAAGCCATGTGTGAAATCTTCAAATGGAGTCCAAAAATAGTAACTTTCATTTTTTTATATAAATTTGGATAACCAAAAGAACGATACGCCTATAAGATTTCATTTTTTCTATTATTTCAAGTTAAAAAAAAAAAGATAAGACAATGAAATCATGGTTTCATCATTTTTCAACAATTCTTTTGTCAAGTCGATCTCACGTGAAAAATTGATTATGTGAAGTGTAAATAACAATAATAAAAATTTATATAAAAATGAAAATTGTATCTCAGCTTGAGATACAACTAAAATCATATTTGTATGTATTTATATGCATATATACATACATATAACACACTATGTACGAAATTTTGAGGTTTTAAAACTTCTGGGGTCCTATGCGGTAACACCACTTGCACACTCTCGAATACTACACCGACTTTAATTTTGCTTAACTTGAGTATTGTGATAAAGAATATAATCCAAGAATTATTATCAAAGCTTGGTAATGTTGTCGGGTTCAAAAGGTTGATAGTACAATTAAACAATTTTAGTGTATAAATTATTTCAAGTTTTCAACGGTCTCAAAGAAAGATCCTTCATTCATTATATCTCAAGCTTCTAATTGTGGTGAAAAAACAATATTAGTCAATGAAACAGTGTGTGGTTGCTGGATTCATGTTGATGATACGCGCTGCAAATGAGAGTAGGGAAATGGGGTGTTTGTTGATTGGGGTAAAAAAGGTGTTGGAATATAGCTGTAAGGATGGATGGATGGATGGATGGTGATTGGTGGGTGCGTGAAAAAGTTTTTATTATTGTTGACATGAACATCATATTTGATGTCAGATTCTTTCTTACCTTATTTATTGATACTATGATGAATCACTTCGTGTCGACCGGTTGCCAATAAACCACTTACTTTCTAAATAGTTTTTCAAAATTATGGAAAACTACATAAGCATTGCTTTTTTTTTATTTTTAAAGGGGAAAAATTATCCCGGAAAATATTATTAAAAACAAATGATAAGCGTTACAAGTACAAAAATTGTGGTATCTAACAGATATGAAAGACTAAGTGCATACACAAGACATGTCTTGCATATGACAACCAGCACTAAGCACAACCATTAGGCACCAACAAACAAACTCCAGCCAAGCAATGAGCCACTGCGCCCGCATGACGAAAATCAACTGGACGAAGAACAAACCCCTTTCGGGATCTTCCATCTCTCCATGGCACGGAGAGCACGAGACGAAGGTCTGAAGAGGAAATAGACCAACTTCAGCCTTATCGTATTGATGATAGCGTCAGCCACCTCCCTGCATGACCTCTTGCCTTTGTCAAATAGTCGAAAGTTACGTTCTTGCCAAATGAAGAATGCCGAAGCAGCTAGCACCAGGCGAGACACAACATGGTCAATATTTTTCGGACCCGTAGCAGATAAGAGAGAAGGCATAAATACTTCAAGTCTGTCCGACACAATCTGCAGTTGCGCATGACTAATAACCCTGAACCAAATCTGTGAGGAGAAGGAGCATTCAAAGAAGAGGTGGGCATGAGAGTCCTGGCACGAGCCACACAGCAGACAACGCAGCAGGGCTAAATCAACGGAAGGACCGACATCCCACTGTCTCAGACGGTCTTGGGTCTTCAGTCTACCTCGTAGGACGAGCCACAAATGAAAGGCATGCCTAGGAATGCAATGAGAGAACCACACCACAGGAGCCCATTCCACCACGTTCCCTCTTGGCCGAATGGAATCCCAAACTTGACCAACCCGAAAATTGAAAAATTTCCATCCGAATCGCGCCATAATAACTTGTCAGGCTGAGAGAGGATAGTGGAAACCTCAATCTGAGAAAGAGAAGGGTACCTTTGGAGCCATTCCACCGGCCATCTTCAAGAGTCACCCTCAATGAGATCAGCAACAGAATCAGAAGTCGAGAAACCCGGGCACATAATGTCACGCTGACCCGAAAAAAACGGGCAATAGGACACTGGTTACACCAAGTGTCATACCAAACCGAAACTGTCCTCCCATTTCCGATCTTATACCAACAAAACGTCCGCACGACATCCCTAATACGTAACAGACTCCGCCAACCCCAGCTCATACTACGCTGAGCAGGGACATCCCAAAAACTGCGATCACGCAGTTTATAAGCATACACCCATCTGACCCAGATGGAGTCCTTTCTAGAAAGGATGCTCCAAATGTGGGTGGCCATAAGAGAGACATTCCACTCACTTAAGCGACAGATCCCCAAGCATTGCATGTTATCTTAGTCTAAATATTCACTTTTTTATTTTAATTTATCTTAAAATAAATGTTTATATCGTATTTCAACTAATCAATAAAGTATAGCTGTATATTTAGAGAAAAATTTTTAAAGTGCATTTTTAAAGTAGACAATTTTGACTAAGATAGACAAGGTATAATTTTAGGAAGAAACTTCCATCATGATAGTTTTTTTAGATATAGATTAGATTTGTCAATCAAATTCAATTCTATCCAATATATTGTAGTTGTTTTTTCTTGTTCTAGCTTCTTGCTAGTACCTAATTTAATTCGTCACTAAAAAAAAGCAATATACCTGAGGATAACATCGATGACTAATAGATATTATAAATCAATTATTGATTTTGAAAAGATTGGGATAATTAATGAACTTTGAAGGATAATTTAGACTTTAGACACTATTGAGTATATTTTTAAGATATATATGTTATAAATAGTAAAGATAATGATAAAGATAAAGATTTGAGAAACATATAAATTTTATATTGAAATGTAAAGGACCTACAATTAGAAAATTAACCTTGTTCTCCTTTCAAGAGCATGCACTATGGTCAGGGTTGAAGACTCGACGTCAATCAGTGAAGATTGGCGTCTCACTACGGCTCGCCTGACGTCGGCATCAGCAAAGATGAAATCGGCATTGTATTGACGATCCTTTATTTATTTTGTTCAGCTTTATGTAGCTGCAATAACTTTAGTACTTTATGTATAATTTTTTTAATAGGAAAAATTGACGGTAATAAAAGTGATTGCCTGATTGCACTACTAGAAATAATGGCAGTACCAGCAATTTTTAATCAATGACTATATAATCCCTGGTAAATTATCACTTTACCAATGACTTTTTGGATGAAAGTTTTCCGCTACTTTTACGGACGACTTTTTCATACATATTCATGGGTAAAGTTGAATTAAATAATTACCAACAACAAAAGTTCGTTGGAGAATTAACTCACCAACGTCACGTACCCACAACTTGACCGTCGTTGGTAAATCGGCATATTTACCAACGAGTTTTCATAATATAATTGTGAATATTTTAAGAATGAGATTAGCCACAAAAGAAATTGTTACAAATTTCATTGGAAATTTTTTTATCTTGGAAGGAAAAGTTCCGCCTATTTTAGCAATGATAAATTCGTGGCAATAGGTGTTGGAAATTTTTTAGTTTGGAGGGAAAAGTCCCGCCTTTTTCAGCAACGAAAAAATCGTGGCAAAATTCGTTGGACATTCTTTTCCATTTTGGAGGGAACGTTCCCGCTTTTTTTACCAACAATTCTTTTCATAATACAACCACGACACTCGTTAGTATTATTGTTATTGTTGTTGTTGTTATTGTTGTTACTGCTACAACCCGTTTATCAAGAACTTGCTAGATATCTTAATTGTGATTACCAATTGTATAATTATTTTATAAAGGATGGATCAATAGAAGAAAGGTTGGAATGGGAGTGCACGCCAATCATTTGTTTTATAAAATTGTGATTACCAGTTATAATCTTCTTTCTGTTCTTACCAATATTCACACCAACTCAACTATATTATGGTTTACTTATTACTTTTATGTGTTTGTTTTTTATATTTTTGGTATAGATTCCCTGGAATACTACACAATCATTTAGCGCAAAAGAGTTGGATAGCGTCGTTGGCGTTTGTACTCGATATTTACATTGTTTCTCCGGCCCATGATCTTGTAAACGTTTGATAAAACTTTCGGATATGTATGTTTTGATCTGATAGTATTATCAAGTGGTTGCCTTCTTTTATGTGGTGATATGTGTTGCATACCGGTTAAAGTTGCTATTGTAATTAAGCTAAATAACAGGTTATGATCCTAATTTTATAAACTGGATACTGTGATGTTAAATGTACTAGTGCTTACTCATGTTGATTAATTGCACGAATCAAGCAATAATGATGTTAAAAGTATTAGTAGCTAGTGAATGTTAATGGTGTTGATTAGTATTCGGTTTCCTTTTTCCCATTATCAAGACTGGTTCGAATATATATGTAAAGAATTTTTTTTTTCTTTTACTATCGGACATTGTTCATAAATCTCATAATAGGTCCCCAAAGATTCATTGTGAATTTCAATGGTGCGGCAGTAACGCGTTGATCTAGTCGCCACTGCAGTCACAAAGGACTACCTAAATTGATTCGTTCCCATTTAGAATCACGCACACCTTTACATTTTACTTTTTAACGGTATTAGATGATAATCTAATGTAATCTAATCTAATCTAATATCTATACGTGAGATTGAGATTTTTATGGTATCTATTTCTAAATAAAATTAAAACGTATACTAAATGGCTAAATATTAAGCTTAACATGAAAAGTACTGAAACCCGGCCATGCTTTTTAAACCAAAAGTAAGTATCGCGTTTAAAAATTCGAATCGGAATGATGACTGGTTCTTAAATCATTCCATTCTTTCCGACAAAAAACACAAACCTCTGATTTTAATACATATATAATAAACAATCTTTGACCGATGCTGCACCTTCCATTTCCACTTTGAAGTCCAATTGATAGGATGACGTATGGCAAACTGACGACCAATATTTACTCAAAACAAAGAGGCGCACTTTCTTATTTTTAATTCTTAAAAATCATTGGTCTATTTTGTTGTTAGAAACTAGAGATAGTTGTTAGTCCCAAATATATTCAGTAATACATATTGCATAAGGGATTGAATAAAATTTACAATGAATAATATTTACCATCTTTGAAGACTATTTCCACTTATTGGGATCGAACACAACAAGAAGAAATCACAAAAATATGTACAAGCAGATAATAAAAAACACACAAAACATAAAAAACAATGAAAACACAATATTTTGACGTGACTGTAAAAATCACGGGACCTATAGGCCACTTAACATCCACTATATATGAAAAATATTACAAGAGTGGACGCTTATCTCGACACTCTTGAATATCTTCACATCCCTCTCACAATAGATTACAATATAACGAAACACTCGACCTGATTGAGTCGCCAAAAACTCACCACACGTGTGACGACTCTCATAGCCTCTATCTTCTCTCAATCTCCATACCTTAATACTAATCTAACTCCTATATTTATAGGTTACCTATGTTATTCTCCAAGTTTAACTTGATTTCCTAATCTCACTAACTCACCGCCGCTTTCTCAACACTCTTGAAAATTTATCCATACAAATCCTCCATTGATTTGAATTCCCTAAAGCTCCATCAATGATATGAACATTTTCTTCAACGATAATGAGTTTGACCTATCATCTTGCACCACAGCTTTCTCTTGAAAATAGAATTTTTACCCCAACAAATCCTCATTTGATTCGAATTCCCTAAACTTCCATCAATGATATGGACCTCTTCTTCAACGATAATGAGTATGATCTATCATCTTGCACCGTCGCTTTCTCTCTATCGGGATACGCCACCCAACAACTCATTGTTAGGAAGACCTTCAACTCAAGCATAGGCGAATCTGTGTTGAACCAAGTTGGGTTTATGGAACCACATTAGATTTGAAACTAATTCATAAAACATATAGAATTTTTAAAATGACTCACCTTAGTATGATACTTGGACCCATGTTAGCCTTGAATTTGATAGAGATTTTCACATGAATATGTTAAATTTAGTATGGATATTGGAATGTATCTATTTTTTTTCATGGCTTCCTGTTGCCCTAACTAATTGATGGAGACGAAGTATTAAGTTGGGTGGGCTAATGGACTGTTATGTTTAGCAAATATATATTTTGGGCTGTTATGTTTGTTACTTTCGGCCCAAATCATTCTTCTGTCTCAATCATCTAATGTTGAGCCTTAAATTTTAAGGTGATTATTCGTACATCACCAAAAATTATCCGTATACCACTAACTATATTTTATGATATTGTACATTACGATCCCGTTAAGCACAATTAGTGATGTACGGAGAATTTTTGGTGATAGTACGAATCGTTTTCTAAATTTTATCTCGCGACTTTTATTAGAACATTAAAATGCATTCAAACTCGAAAGGCAAAACAAAGATGTCTTGATATTTTAGATTTTGTCATACCTATAATTTTAATGGTATTAATAAATTTCCTTACAGGATGAGATTATTTTGTTGATTCAAATGTAGAAGACCTTATAATTTGAATATTGTTTAGTAAAAGACTATATTTCAAACCCTTATATATATATATATATATATATATATATATATATATATATATATATATACGGGCCGTTAAATTTGTATTAGATTTTTATAAGTATACAGATAATGTATATGATAAAAGTTTAACGTTTTATATAAGTTGAAAAATATGCAATGAATGCTCTAAATTAATTAGTTCTAAATTAATCTATTAAAGGTAGTGTGTATACAGCGGCTGATCTAGAGCATAAAGTCACGTGGTTCATTAATACCTTGACTCAAAAAGTTAGTTGCGACGACAAAATAATTCGGGTAAAATAAACCGGTCGAGTCATTAATATACTAATATACTTATGTTTTGCATTATCTTCGGTGTTGGTTTTTTTTATTACATCTGTTGTTTGAGCATCAATTGAGAATGAACTAGGTTGTATAAATCTTTTCATTTTAATTGTAACAACAATAAAATTACAACAATTAAGAAAAAAAAAGTTGAAATAGCTAGAATTTTGTTGAAGCTCAACCACTCAAAATAGAGGAGAGCTAAAAATACAACCAGGGCCTCTAAGACAGAAGCCAACGAAGAAATAAATTTAAAGATAAAACACCAACTTAAAAGCTAGAATCATCAAAAAAAAAAAAAGAACACAAAATTTAACAATTAAACAATACATCTAACAATTTTTAGGGTAGATAAGCAAAATTCAAATATAATACACAATTTTAAGAATTGGATTATTCATGGACTAACATGTAATTATTGGGCTATTAATGGGCCAAAATATCAAGGTAGGTCATATAATTTTTGCAATGTGGTTCCATACGTATTATTTAATCTTCTCTGAAAAGTTTTGAAAGTCAAGGTAGGTCATTTGACGCAGGTGTAGGCATGGCAATTCTCATCCGACCTGATGAATATCCACCCGTTCCGATCCATTTGCGATGGACATGGATGGACTAAATGGATGAATATTGGATATGGATACGGATATAGATACGAATATGGATGTTTAGTGGATCGGATATGGATGACAATTTGTGATCCACGGATTCATCCGTTTTCACCCGAAATACTTATATATATATATATATATATATATATATATATATATATATATATATGGGTAGAGTTTCAACGAGAACAATTTTAAAATAAAAACGGCTAAGAACACCTCAAATGCACACATATATGAAATAAAATCATTAGATTCACACTCATACATCTCAAATATGCAAAGAAAAACTGATGCACATTTCTAAAAATGCACAAAAGTCGAAAAAATGATTGATGCACGATTATCTCTATAGATGTGCATGTATCGTTTTTTTTATTTTTGTGCATTTTTAGAAATGTGCATTAATTTTTCTTTGTATATTTGAGATGTATGAGTGTAAATCTAATGATTTTATTTTATATATATGTGCATTTGAGGTGTTTTTAGCCGTTCTTATTTTAGAAGTGTTTCTTATTTGATCCAAACTATATATATATATATATATATATATATATATATATATATATATATATATGTTCAAAATTATTGTAAGTATAAAATGATCGTTTATATACGAGAATATAAAATTGATATAGGATTAACAAAATTATATCTTATTATATGACCTTATACATAATGGGGAGTAGCAGTATGGTTTTTATTGTTTGGTTTTTTGTTGCAAGTGTTTTGGTGTAAGCTGCATAGGTCCTCTTTATTTTGTAATGATCAAGTTATATGTTGTGGTGTTTTGTATAATTGTATTGTCCCATGTGTTATTATAGGTGTCTGGTTTATATTTGTTGATCTTGTTCCTTTGGGCCTTACATTACTGTTTGAATTTTTGATTGTGGCAGTGTCATTTAGTATGGAATTAAAATTTAGTATGTACTTTAAAAAAAATGTTAATTGATATCCAATGGATATCCATTAACCCCCTTGATCCAGCGGATATGGATATGGACAGATGAATTGAAATTAAACGGATATGGATATGGATACGGATATGAATACGGATATGGATTAGTTTTTTTAATGGATATGAATGTGGATATGGCATCATCCGATCTATATTATCCACATCCGATCTATTGTCATCCCTACCCAGGTGCTATATTACCAATCCACGGAGGAACTCAAAGGGAAAAACATATAGATATAGTTTTGATAAAATGATATCCTTTAATTTTAGCTGCTATGTATCAACACAATTATGTGAAAACTAAAGAGTGTATAAAAGTGTAGAAGTTAGTTTTATAACCCGTGCGATTGAACGGTGAACTTAGAAAAATAGATGGATCTAATTATGATTATAGGGTATCTTATATATATTTTGTATCTTAAAGATATATATACCGTTAAAGGAAATCATGGAGCAATACTATACCAATTCTGATAATAAAAAGCAACGATGAAAATTGATGGATTTACATTAGTGCGTATGTAATACGTGGACAAAAGTAAGTCTATACCATTGTCACGTTGTGACACGTTAGCTTTTCAGAAACCACTAAATTTTATAACTTACATCTTTACTCCATAAACCTCTTCAAGTCCATAACCGGGCCCCATTAATTTATTTTTATTATTATTTAATAATTCTTATCTATTTTTTTTACTACAAAAGAGAATTAAATTAATTGATGGGGGCAATTATATTCTTTCACCTAGGTCTATGGCCATGAACTTTTATTATATTTCTTTTGTGGACTTGCTTGAAATTTATGAAATAATAGAGCTATCCATAATCTCTATGTCACATCATAATGGACTTTGCTCATGGACTTTAGATTAGTGATGCTCCTTTTCAAAAAATAAAAATATTTGAAGTGTATAATGATAAATATTTGAAGAATAGAGAAATCAGTTGGATTGCTTTGTTTCAAAAACTCTTTTACACATCTTTCTATAAAACTAAATATCTCAGTCTACAAATTAAAAAAGTTACGTAGTTGGAATCAACGTCTTTTTATCTTTAAGTTGAGATCTCATACGATATATTTTCAACGAACTTTTTATTCTCATTTTTAATGTAATTTAACACCTATTAAAAATTGACTTTTAAACTAAAATAACTATTTAGAATCACATGTAAATAATCACATTACCAATTATAAGTTTAAAATTTACACGAAAATAATTTTAGTTGACAAATTAAAATTATAATCACACGTGATTATAATTGTATTCATATATGATTAAATTTTAAATTAGTAATCACGTGTGATTAAATAGTAATTGTACATATAAAGTAAATTGTTAGGTCACGTTATGTGTTTAACCAACTTAGCTATCGATTACGAACATATCGATTTAGACTTTTAATATTAAATTAATAATAATAAGTATTTGTTGAAGTGCGGAATTAAATCAACAAGAATAATCAATCAATAACTTCGTTCGTATTGATTATATTTCGCACAGGGTTTTTACAATTAAGCGCTCACTTTAATTGTTAGGTTTCTCTTAACCTATGAACTCCTATTTATACTACTATTAGATATAGGAAACACAATCTTCCTCAATCTCTAACTTATCGATTTACAACTAACTAACCGATAACTATGAAAAAAAGATAATAACTCTAAATATAAATATCTTTTAAATCTTTGAGTTTATCTTCGAATCCTTCAGATGCCAGCTGTATATATGATCTTCTAAATCTTCTAGATCTGAAACTCCAAGTCTGTAATCGTCATAGTCTGAAATCCCATGAAGCTTGTCAAAGTCTGAAACATGTGTCAGAGTCTAAAAGTTCAGACTCAATAGCAATAGACTGATGTTTCAGATTCAGTCGCGAAATCTGTATTTCAGACTGTAATTCTATACTTAGCATTTTTATCAGACTTAGACATTTTGACTCATCAGATTCATAAAATAGGAAGGATCACTTGTTTTTCCCAACAATCTCTCCCTATCCGATGAATGTTAAAATCTTTACATAAATCGCTACTCTATCAGAGTGTAAATAAACTAGACTTTTATAAATTGAAACAAGTCATTACATATTGCTAGTCTATTACAGTAAATCATGAATAGATAATGGTTTCTTGCTTTTCTTCAGCCATATCTCTCTCTATGCTCTTCCTCTTTCTACAAGCTCAATCTCCTCCAGATTATCCTTCTCATGTTTTCTGTGCTCTTTCAAAATCTTATCACATTTAACTTTCAGCTCTGGTTTCTTTCTGATTTCACCCAGATGGTAGAACAAGCATCTCACCACATTTTTCCTGAACACCAGACTCTGTTCACCTTTGCACAAATCAAGCAGAGCAAACATACGATAATACTCTAAGCCTTGTAGACTATCTATGGACTGAAAACACTTAACACCATTGTGATCTTTGTACATGACGCCTTCATAGTCTTTAGTTTTTATGTAAGTATTTTTCAAAAACTGTATTCCTTCAGGCACTGGATCAGCTCTGTTATTCAAGTTTTCTACCCAAAGTCTCATAGATTTCTTCTGCTTTTTAATATTATATGCCACACAAAAATATTTGTAGTCTACCTCATTCAAGTAGCCCATGTCATGTGATACCTCTGCCAAGCATATCATTTAAGCCATCACCTCTTCCTTCAAAATCTTATCCTCCTGATATTTTATATATGTAGCTATTACTTTCCACTCCTCAAACCCAAACATATACAATCTATCCAACTCAATGCTAGACCTGCTTCTAGATGATAACTTCAGATCAAAGATGACTCTACCAGTTTTCCAGACTGAGTGAATCTTCTACTGTAAGTCTGTGCAGGTTCTTGTGTTGACTGATCTTTCTGTTTTTCAGACTTTGATCCTGAAGCCTTTGTTCTTTTAAAAATTGTGGAAATCGAGGTTTCATTGTAAGGGTACATTTGGATTGTGATTTTAGGATTATAGATTTAACTCCTTATATTATTACCTTTTACTGTTTGCTTTTTAGTAAGAGAATTAAATTTATGGTTTTTTATGTGGTGGCTTTGTCGGAAAGCTACTATCCTTATAAATTACTTAATTTAAAAAGAGAAGCAGTTCGTGCCGTCTGTGATTATCTATCTAATTAATACTGTACTATTTTTTGATATACATGATTTTAGTTTGCAATTGCAATAGAGTACAGTACAATCTAGAGAGCAAAGCTACCAATGATACGTTCAACATGTTCAAATGACGCAACCCTTATCATATTCTTAGCAAATGATCTTCTCAAGTGGTATCATGGTCTAACATGTTTTCTATGCATATTATACCTACATGCTCTTCATGATTTTCATTACTGCCAATAATAATTCATTTACCTAAACTGACATTATTCAGTTGATTTTGTGATGTTGAAATAAGCTTACAACGTAGGTTGGACCGACTGAAAAACATGTCAGAATGGGCGGGTTTGGTGAATTGGGTGATGAATCAAAATACAATGGGTGGGTTTGGTGGATTGGGTGATGAATCAAAATATTATAACTGATTTGAGCCGGGTGATGTCGAGTTGACCCACAAATAATTTTCTCTATAATTTTTGAAGTTGTATAAATAACGAGGACACTCGAATCTCTCCATTGTGATTTTTACGAATTTTTTATCTTAGGTGAGAAAATTGAAAGTCTTTTATTTCTTTTATTTTTCATGTAAGAAGTAAAAATCTTCATTAAAAGAATCACCCCATTTATTTAAGATACTGAGGAATATTCAAATAGGAACAATTCTTATGGTGAAAACAGTAAAAACGCATATTTTTAATTTTAATTTTAAGATTAAGTAATTTTTTTATAAAAAAATTATATCAAAATTATTAAAATTTTTATGCTGTTTAAGATGAGATAATTTTTCAAAAAAAAAAAAGTGTGATACACATTTTAAAAAAATTAGTTTTGTATGACAGTATAGAACTAAAAAATTGTGATACACAATTTTAAGTTGTGTATCATAATATATATATATATATATATATATATATATATATATATATATATATATATATATATATATATATTATATGTAAATCAATTTCATATTTAAAGAATAAAATTCTAATAATATTGGTATTATTTGTTTTGCAAAAAGTGTACATATGATTAAATTAAAAATGAAAAAGATCATTTCTATAGTTCTTACTATCAAGAATGATTCTATAATAACTCTCCTTAGAATGAAAGTTCGTGTCTAATTTCATATAATTTTTTAATTACTTAAAATTTTGAGAATTTTGAGTTTATAGAATGTATAAGATCAAACAGTTGGAGTGCAGTTGTGCTTGGGCCCGTACAGGGTCGACGATGGGAGCATGGTCGGAGTGCGAACCGTGTTCACTGATCGTCGTGGTGAAATCGATGGAGCCACAACGGAAAAAAGCAGGGCCCACACGTTTCTTAATTTCTTTTCCCTTACATCTTCTTTTATATATATATATATATATATATATATATATATATATATTTCTTTTTCCTTTTCCCTTTTCATTTTTCGGTTTTTTTTCTTCAACAATTGGTGAAGAAGAAGAAAGTGAGTTCTGAAAAAAAATGGTTTTGGTCTTTTTGAGAAGGTAGCGGGCTGTTTTTTTCGTTGGTTTTAAATTCTTTTTTTAGAGTAAATTTCATACATGGTCTATGTGTTTTACACCGATTTACGAAATTCATCCTTGAATTTTTTTTTTTCACCTTATCAATCCAATAAATTAACATTTTGGTTAGAAACTGGTCCCTATACACTTAAAATGACTAAAATACCCTTACCGTCTAATTATTTAATTTTTGTTTATTCTTTTATTAATTTTGAAAGTTAATTCAATAAACAATACCTAAATGAATCCTTCCTTTAGAATTCAGATACCCACGTTTCAGTAGTTCGCATATACGCTCCGATGATTTCTCATCATCACCACCAACCGAAGAACCATCCCTAAATCCGCCGGTTTTAATTAGTTTGGATCCGGCGACTGAAACCACTATCAAGTCGGCCATAGCCATTCACTGCAGAAACACGATCTGGGTACGGCGGTGGTGGAAGAAGAGAGGGGTTGCGCCGCTAAGTTCTATTCTTCCGGATCGTTTTCGTTACAAATTCTAATTGGGAATATTACAAATTCTAAGGGACGGCGGTCGAACTTCTATATTGGTGACGGTACCGAAGTGTGTAACGGTGGAGAAGAAACAGCGGTGGTGGGTCTATCCGTTTAGATCTGATTTCGGCAATCAAACATCGATTTTTGGTCTGTGCAAACTTTTATTCAAAAGTTTCGTGAGTTTTGTGATGGTTTGCGATTGGTGTTGCCGTATCTGAACGGATTCCACTTCTCCACTTTTTTCCTTTATAACACTCGTCCACATAAAATTTTCTAAAACCTTTTAAAGGTTTAACTATTTTTTTCAAAATGAAAAATGCAATAACATTTGAATACATTTTCTAAATTTTCAACACTTTTCTAGAAAATGAAAATTCTTTTTATTTTTTAAAAAATTAAAGATGAAAAATTTTGAAAAATTTACCAGGTCATGGACTCGTGGTGGTATTTTTTTAGTTTATTTTAAATATTAGTTTAATTAATTTAATATTAGAAAAATAGTTAAGTAATTAGAAAATTAATAAACTTATTAGATAAGGATACTTTAGTAATTCTAGATGGTGGAAGGGTCAATTTCAAGTAAAACGTTAATTTATTGGATTGAAAAGGTAGAAAAAAAAGTTCAGGGATAAATTTTGTAAATGGACCATTTATGAAATTTACTTTTTTTTTTTTTTTTTTTTATATAAAAGCTCTTAATCAGGTACATATTAAATGTGAAATTGGGCTTTATACACCATTCAAGTAATTTACATTTTTTGGGCTAAGCCCAACAAGTAAAAAAATACAACCTATATATTAAAAATTTTGTTAAATTTCATATAAAGTATTTTAAAATTATTTATGTAATGGTTTTAATTTTATAAATGTTATTTTTTTTTCTAAAAAATGAAAATAAAATAAAATATTGAAGTTCATTAGTCGTGAGCAATCGTGGCGATTACCACTGTGAACAGTCAACCCACAATATACAGTCATGTTGCAAGTGTTCTAATAAACTACGTTTCCAAACATGCCTTTAGATGAAAAGTATGACAAATGAATGAAGTGAGACAAGTGTCGGGTTGGTTTGGTTGAATTTTGTAAAATGTGTTGGGTTAGGCCCACGTACACTTTTGAAAGGAGGTGTTTGGGGACAACACTCATCACCAAACAAAAAGTACTTGCTCTACCTTCATCCAACCATCCAACCATCAACGTGTCAATCCGTCTTCAACATCCGTATTTATATTTAGCTATATAAATATGAGATATGAGATAACGATGGTTTGTCAAAAGGTGTATCGTGTTAAATAAGATACGTGTTTGACTTTTTTTAAGTGCTTATTCCAAGCAAATAAGCCGTTTTTAGAAAGGTGTTTGAATCTGCTTATCTGCCGTTAAAATAAGTAGATAAACACTTATTTAAGCAACGTCAAACACTCCCAATATCCTACACGTCCATGAGAAGGTGATGATAATCGTTATCGACATAAATACAATGATAAGAAGGTAGGTAGTGTACTCTCTTTTTTAGCTTACACGACATGGGTTTGAATAGTAGAATATTATAGCACGAGTGTCGTTTGTTTTGAGTTTTCATTGGTGCCTCTTCATGTCACTCTATTGACCCCTTCAATAGTACGTAAATTATTGGTCGTGAAATAAGTGATTATCTACTTTTAATTACGAGGTATATATGTCGTATTTTTGTTTTATCTTATCTTATCTTAACTATATATAAATCATCTCTATTCAACAATGTCTAAATACTAAACTACCCTTCAAAAATTATCTAACTATATTTATTGTCATCTAATCTTTCATTAACTTTCATTATATTGAGTTCTCTTTCAATTGTATTTCCTTTCTTGTGTAATTCTTTAACCATTAAAAATGTACACCTTCTCTAACTATATCTATATTTTAAATTTAAATTCTTTGTTAATCCATAAAAGAAACTCCTAAACTATTAAGTAATATTTCATTGGTATATAATTTTTGAACTTTAAGGATATGAAATTATCTGTATGTATCTTCTTTTCTAGATATTAGAAAAATAATAAGTTCCTAATAAACGAAAGTTATTACAACCCAGATTATAATTCTTTTATAATCTTCTAATTTTTAGTACAACAAATATATAATTAATATGATGAGACAAAATGAATAACTGAAATAATAATTAATTTAATTTATTTATAATTAATAAGTTCCTAATAACATGAATAACTGAAATTCAATTTAATTTATTTATATGATGAGACAAAATGAAATAATTAATATGTCGCTGCTTTAGTCGGTTATTATGCTAATTTATGATAAGAAGCGGATGTGAAAATGGAGTACAAGAAAAGAACAGCTGCCTCTAAAAACATTCATATTATGTAAAACTTAAAGTTAATAAAATAAAAGTTTTAAAAATTCGTCTATTTTTTATTGGTTGAATTTAGGAATTACTCCGTAACAACTAATTTGAAACATCCAATAATAGAAACATCAACGATGAATCTGGAACGAATGAACGTAATAAAATATCATTTGAGAGGTGAGTTACTGTTTATTTTTATTTAGATTTTTCATTTTATGAATTATGTAATGTAATAAGGTTGAGGTTAAAATGATAATGAAAATTTTTATAAGAATGGAAGAACAAATAAGAATATGTCACGTGTCACAAAATCTACTTCCTCACGTTTTTAAATATTAAATATCTCAAAAATAGCTCATTGAAAAAATTACAAAAATTGTACCATAAAAATCAACATTTTTTTCTCTTCGATTAGACATCTCACATGATATACTTTCGACGATTTTTTTTGTATGATTGTACAATATTAGTAACACATGTGGTACTCGGTGGTAACACATGTGTTACTTGTTTTCAAAACCCAATGAAAACGAAAAAAAAAAGTTTTCGAAAGTGTACCTTGTGAGATCTCTAATTAACGAGATCGAATTAAAGTGCATTACATTATCAAATTAAAGTGTACGACATAACGGATTAAACTAGCGACTAATTAACGAGATCGAATCATAAATTTTCATGTCAATATTTTTATATAAATATAGTATCCGTGCCAGCATTTTTCTATATAAATAAATATACATGCAAATAATATAAAAATTGATAATTTGCAAAATTTGCCTAATTTTACAATATTTGAACATCATAAAAGATTTGAGTGGTTAAATCAAGATAATATAAATATGAGCGACTTTAGTTAAACACTTGTTAAACTTGATAATTATTTGAACATTATATAAGACTTGAGTGGTTAAATAAAGATAATAAAAGTACAAGTAACTTTGATTGAACAATTCTGAAACTTGATTATTATTTGGTGATTTTATCCCATTTTTATCTAAAAATCAAAATTAAAACATGTAATTCAACGATTCATCAATCAAAAACATTATAAATTTTCGAATTCATCAAACGCAGTCATATATATCTTCAATTCGTCATAATTCGATTCATCAAAAATCATGAATTTTGAATTTTTGTGAAAAATTTGATTCAGTAATGAAAATAATAAAAGTAAACGAGTTTCATCACACAAAACTTATGAACAAGTAATTAATCAAATTATGGTCGTCGTTTGCCATTGAATTTCACAAGTTTCAAAAATTCCCAGATCGTTAATAATCATTTGAAATGCATGTTAATCATAATCACAATTAATATTCTTAAATATTCATTTATGAATATTGACTTATATATGTTATTATACACAAATGAACTTGATAAAATAACAGTGTATAATAGTATATATGAGTTAACATTTATCGCAAATGCATGTTAGAACGTTCATTAGCGTATAATACCATATATTAGTTAATATGCATTGTAAATTAATGTTATAATGTTCATCAGCGTATAATCCCCTTCTATTTTCTATTTTGTAACAATGTTATTTTTCTAATTTTGTTATTTGTTAAATTACCTAGATACCCATCAACGCTTTTTTTAAATCAAATGAAATATTCGGGCAGTCATGCAAGGGTTATTGGAACCGGCAGTTTTTGAATATCAACACCCGAAACTATAAAAAGAACTGAATCGAGAGTAAATTATCAGCCAAGGGCTCACAAATTATGAAATTTATCAAGTAACCAACACCATTTTAATTATGAAACATTTACAAATCATGAATATTGATGTAAAAAGATGTAGCTAAATATTCATTTAATGGATATTAACGAGAAATAGAAAACTAGTAGGAGAATAATTAGGTTGCTACACAATTTTAAAATCGACTAAAAAATTATAAAAGTGCATTTAGAAGAATATAAGTTAGGTTGCGACACAATTTCAATCCTAGTGACAAATGCATATGAATTAGGAGTGTTGATCTTATTATAAGTATGTATGCATGTTATTCGATATAAAACATATTTAAGATATAGACTAAATGTCACATTCAATGATTCACAAAATACTCTTTAAAAATGAAATCAGAGTTCATATTATTGGTCGTATCGAATGCACTAAAGTTTTCTAGAAGGGTATAAGGTTCAAGATTAACCGAGAAAACACCGTTATTAGCTACATGGTTAGCATAACAAGCATTTAGAAATATATACATATAATTTACGACCAGATGCTACTGGGAAACTATAAGTGAATTGTTACAGTTCGTAATTTATTGTCGGTGACAATTCATCTAAATTCGCTACCTTATTGGGCGTCAAGTATAAAATGATTTTTACGAGCGACACTGTGGATATAATTTCCAAAAAGTGTAATGAGCATCAAACTTTTGGTAAGCAATCATTTTTATTTGATATTTAAGATATACGAATGTGAATTTAATAATTTTATCGAGTGCAAGTGCAAATTTAAAACGTTGTTATTGTTCTTATTTTTAACGTGTTCCTTTTTTTATCCATACTCTATCGTGCAGATTGTTATGTGTAGTAATGTATAATGGAGAACTGATTATGCATATATCCTCAAAAGCAGGAGAAGTGAAGGTGTAAATATTTACTTTTAACATTAAGTCTATGCTCCATATTGTAAACCGCATATATACAAGTCCAAATTAATTCTTCAAACGAAGCACAGAAATAAAATAATAAATCCTGATGCGTTGTCAAATTCATTATTACTATACATTTATTTTGTACAATTTGTTTTTTAGTAAAGATGTGGGATAAGAGGATCGGCCTCTATATGAGGGGCATAATTAATCTCATTCATTGATTTAAAATGCAGTGATCTTGTACTGTTGATCGAAAAAATTAAGGGTTGAAATGGAGAGTTGACTGCCTCTCATGCATGGACTGCCCCCTCTTAACCTTACCTTTTAGTAAAACCGAATTTTGTACACCGCAACCAAAATATATGGTATATAAATGTATATGTCTCGATTGTTTTTCACTAAATAAATATGCTTTTTCTATGATCAATTTTATATTATATTATATCCGTATGATGATATGGCCGTACGACGGCACACGAATATAAACTCCACAAATCCTTTAGATGTTTACACTTTTCCTAGTGATTCAAGAGTGAGAAACTTTAAGAGAGACACAGAGATGAAGCAACTACAACTGCCGTTGATCAACACCACGTCGCCGGCAACTGCCACCGGAAACAACCACAAATATTCTTCACTCCTGGCTTCCGATCATCGTGACTATCTTCTGTCTCCTACCGGAGCTAAGGTCCCCCCTCTTTATTCCCCTCTCGAACTTCTTGTGCATGACAAAGAACCATAAAATAACCGTGACAATTTTCGATCAATTTCTTGGTCATTTTCAAGATGTTTACATAGATATGTTCGATACGTGAGATTTTTTATAATGATACAAGAGAATCAATATAAAGTTGAGAACTTTGAGAACTACAAAGAATACGTAAATGTTCATATGTGATTAACTTTATACACACGTGAACATTAATATTCATTCAAATGAGAAACAAAAAAACGTCAAAAATATAAAATTGCGTATAAAAATACGTAAAAAAACATATATGTTCACAACTGAATAGTTCATATGTGAACAAATCGGTTAAAGTTAGTTAAAATAAGTTTTAACACATTATTTTTTTGATTTTTAAGATTTTATTGATTTTTAGTAACATTTTTATAAATATTTTGACATTATCACATGTGAACAATCAAATATTTGAGTTGTTCTCACAAGTTCTTAATTTTTTAATAGTTCTAATTTGAATTCTCCAAAATATATATATATTTGTGTGCGTGTGATATTTAGAATAAACAAATCTTAAAATTAATGGAAGTTGGATTAGTTCTGTAATTGATATATATTTTGTTTTAAAGAAAAAGTTAGTTCGCATAGTTGTAGGACTTTTATTTTTATTTTTTCGACATCACCTTTGGTGGTAACTATTTCACTCTGTCCATAAGAAGATTGGTGTGACCATAGTTGTAGAATTTAGTTGTTATTAAATTTAACTATGAATTTATACTTGTACCTTATACCTACAGTAAAATTGTTAAACTGGCTTTTTGTTGTATAACTATTTAATTAATTAATTACATGATCGTTAATTCATAAACTATTTGTTGGTGATTAAGGGATGATATACATAATATGTTAGTCATATTGAATCTAAAAATTAGTTAGTTACAATGTAAACGGATTGATTGTTGGAGGGTATAATCGTCATTTAAGAAGAATATTACAGTCGGTAATAAATCTAGTAAACATTTTGTTACAGTCGGTTCGCTGAAATAATGGATTTAAGGAGAACGATGAACGAACGAAGAAGGCAAATAACCAAATTAATGTGCGAATCAAATCATAATATTTGGGCCAAATCAAAAGGAAAGGCTTTCTTTTCTAGGTTGGGTTACTTTCTGTTTTGTTGTTTTGTTTTAAGTTTTGGGTCAAGTCCAATGAATCAAATTAAAGTGCAAATCAAACCATAATTTATAGACCAAAAGAAAGAAGCTTTCTTTGTAGGTTGGGTAAATTTATATTTTGGGCTTAGCCCAATACCCAAATTAATTTGCAAACATTAAATATTTGTCAATGTCTATATTAAATGTAACTTTTAGAATCATACTTTCTTTCTAACCAATGCAATTTTTCTTATCTTACGAATGTTATGCGTACGTTGTTTTAGAAAAACATAAAGTATAAAAAAGGCCTCAGTCAAATGAGTCATGGTCAGTCATGATTACAAGTAGTTACGAAATCAGTTAGTCGTAAGCCAGTCATAATGATATAGCAATCAATCGTGCATGATAGGAGGTCAGTTACGACTGCAAGTACTCTTATCAAAAGAAGAAGATCCCATAAATGTAAGGCTCTCGCTTCCAGTAACCATTTTCTTTGTTCATATGGGGCTACGTCCCTTTGCGTTATTTACACCCTCGACATCATAGTAGTTTACATACATTCATATATACGTAGATATAGATACTTTCGTATTTCAAATAAGGTTCCTGAATAAGATTGACCGACTCACTCAAAGCCGGACAAATCTCCTAAAATTTATACATATAATGTAGGAGGGTACTCAAAAGATTTTATATATGTCTTCGGAGTAGTGAATTATTTAACGATGATAAGATATGTTTAGTGTGTGATTATATATCTGCAATTCAGATAAAGATTTCGGATCTTGAAGATAAAATCGTGGGCATTTACTTTTCAGCAAATTGGTATCCACAATGCCAAAGTTTTACCAAGCTCTTAACTAAGGTATACAAGCAAATTAAAGCGAAAAACGGATCAAACTTTGAGATTATCTTTGTTTCATCTGACGAAGACTTGAATGCATTCAACAACTACTATCAATTACACATGCCATGGTTGGCGATTCCATTTTCTGATTTGGAAAGTAAAAAGGCGTTGAACAAGATGTTTGATGTTGAGGGGATTCCATGTTTAATCATCATACAACCCAATGATGATGCAGGCGTTTTACATGATGGAGTTGAGTTGATTTATCGTTATGGTGTTGAAGCATACCCGTTTAGTAATGAGAGGTTGGATGAATTGTTGAAGGAAGAGAAGGAGAAGCATGAACGACAAACTTTGTCAAATTTGCTTACGAATCAAGATAGAGATTTCGTTTTGGCGCATTCAGCATCCAAAGAGGTTAGTCTTATTACTAATGTTTTTTTGCGATTTATTTTGGTTTGTAATTTAACATGCTCTTTGCAACAATACATATATGAGTTGTACCAATTGGGCATAGTTCAAGTGGTACCGCCACTGAAAACGTTCAGACTCTACATGTGTGTCGGATAGGTCAGAGGTTCGTATCCGTTCCTCAACATATGTAGGTGATTTGTGGACATGTAATTTGCCCGGCGTTGATGCTCCTTGCGGGTGGGACATAGTCGTACCATTGAAATATGTTATGGGGTCAGGAATACCCTCCAAATTACCTTTACATGAGTTGTCAGGCTTAGGATGTGCACATTACGATCTAGCTGGTTTGAGTATAGAATCAACTTCAGAATATATACTAGTTGTCTAACTAATACGGTGTTAAGCTAATCTTACATTGTTTTTCAAAGTCACATGCATTCATGTTGTTTTTCAAAACAAATTACATGCATAAATGATGATATCTAAACAAACAACCTATTAAAATTCGGAAAATATAACCATAAAGTACAATCTTGTTAAACACTAACTTTTTACCATAAAAGATAGTCACAAGAGTTGTCGTTATCATATGTTTCTACTAAAAAAGTCTAGCAAGATGAGTTAATAAACAAATTGATATTCATAACATTTTTACGTGAATCGAAAGTTTTATTTCCTCATTTGATGTAGTGACAAATTCGTAACACGAATTAATTTCTGTTGATTCCCCGAATACCAGAAATAATTCTTTCTAATTCACGTTGATTCAACGAATGCCGCGATTAGGTTAAATTCAACTCAACAGAATATAAATTTCATAAAATCAAAAACTAATTGTTCTAGTACATAATGGTAGCCTTTATATAGAGGCTAAAAGTATTAAAAGTAAATTAACCTCTAAAATACCAAAAGACAAGAGTTAAGGAATATTAAAAGACTAATTAAACCAGCTCATTAAATACACATTAACAACCCAAGAAACTTCAACTTCAAAAGACATGTCCAAATTCGGATGAATCTGTCTTCCGAACAGCACTGTTCCAGTTTATTTCTTTTAAGTTGACCAAAATTCTGAAAAACTAGTCGTCTTGGTGATGCATCTCGTATCATCATTTCTTAATTTAACTTAAATAGTTGCATAAGTTATAGAATATATCGTCATAATTATTAAAATCTTACGATTTACGAGTCGACTCTTACGAGTCGAGTCAAAAATTCAAAAAAACAAAGCGACTCGGACCCCAACTCTTAAATTACTTTGACTCTTACGAGTCGTTTATTTTTTACTCTTACAAGTCGTGTGTGACTTTTTCGAGTCTTGTGCGACTCTTACGAGTCAGAAAATTGGATAAACTTTTAGTATATTTTAATATAAAAAATAAAATGACTAAATAGAAAAAGAGATGACTATAATCTATTTTAAATTAAGCAATTGTGTTTATTGACGGTTAACGACTTAATTGTCGACTTTCACCGTATTTTACTTCACTTAAAAACAAAAATATTTAACAATAATATACATACACATATAAATATATATATTTATTATAAAGTAGTAACTCTTACGCGAGTCAAGTCGAGTCACGAGTCACGAGTTAAAAATCAAGATTCCGAGTTACGAGTCGAGTCACAAGTTAACAACCATGTATATTGTATGTAAGTTTATAATTAATGGTGTAAAATATAGTTTAGATATGGTTTTCCTACATGTAAAGTTCATGACGGATAGTTCATGCTAGAAACCTAAAATGTATTTATAGATTTTTCTTGGTTGACATATGTGACAATACTATGCAGGTACCCATTTCTTGATTGGCAAAACCATTGGGCTGTACTTTTCAGCCCAATGGTGTCTACCAAATCAAAAGTTCACTCCCAAATTGATTTCCATTTACCAAAAGATAAAACAACAGCTAATTCAACAAGACTTCAATGAAGAACACTTTGAAATCATTTATGTGTCTAGTGATCACAACGAGCTAGAGTTTGAATCTTCGTTCAATACAATGCCTTGGCTAGCCCTTCCGTTTAGGGACCCAACGAATAAGGACCTCACCAAGTACTTTGATATACGGGGTATTCCTAGTTTGATCATTCTAGGACCAGATGGAAAAACCGTTACAAAAAATGGTAGAAGCTTAATTAACTTGTATGAAGAGAAAGCGTACCCGTTTACTGTGGCTAGGATTGAGACGTTAGAGAACCAAATGGATGAGGATGCAAAGAATCTTCCAAGCATGAAACTACATTCGGGCCATCATCATGAACTCTCGTTAGTCTCTCAAGGGAATGGTGGGGGGCCATTTATTTGTTGTGATTGTGATGAGCAAGGTTGGGGTTGGGCTTATCAATGTATCGATTGTGGCTATGAAGTGCACACCAAGTGTGTTAGGCCAGTGATTCAGGTCTCTAGCGTTTGAATCGACATCTTAGTTGAGTCTTATAAATACACTGGGTCGACATTTGACAAACTTATTGCAATTGTTTTATATTTGCTTACCAAAAGGTAGGATATGGGTTGATGACTTGATGGTATATTTTGGAATGATTAAATGTGTATATATAATAACCTTGAATTATGTCTCCACATTATGTGCGTTCTGAATTTTAGTTTTGTTATCTGATGAAAATTGTAACGTGCTTCTTTTGGGATGCTAAATTGCTAATATCAAACAGATAGATACTTGTAATTTTCAGGTGTAAGCCGTAAGCATGGATCGAATTGGGTCGGGACCCAAGGGCCAAAACCAAACCCATAACCGACATTTTGGTTAACCATGTTATCAAACCAATAGTTTCGATTAAATGGTGGGTTGGTTAGGATATTCGGTTAATTGGACCATTAAAAAGTTGGACTCGATGGTTTAGCCCAACATTTGTCCCATATTCAACACAAAACACATAAATATATCTAGTCCAAAAATTTAGTAAGGAAGCCCAATAACGTCCGTTTACGTAGTTTATTATGTAAAGCACAAAAACATTTGCGCACAAGTCTTTGGAGTATACCATACGGTCCCCAAATATATGAAAAGGGCTAATCATATCCAGAAGCAACTTCAAATCAAGAAACCAAGAAAGGCGTGTACAAGTAAAAAAGACCCAAAAGTGAAAGAAACAAAAACCACCTAAAGCAAAGCACCTTCAATATATTTATCAACCCAAACCTTACCACTTCAAATTCATTACAAAAAACCAAATCTAACACAAAACTCATTTCATATCTCACCTCAACCTCAAATGGGTATTTGTTGGTCTATACTAAAACCACGTAGAAGCCACGACATTCCCATTTTGTCCCCTTCACCCACTCATCATGATCAATACCTTCCCGATGATCATTTCGTCCCTCAAGAAAGAACGTACTATCCGATACCTAGCAATTTCAACCCACAAAAAACCATGAAAAATAATGAAAATGAATCTATCTTAGGAAAGGAGTATGTTGACCTTAAAGAAACTTACTATATTGGGAAAGAATTAGGGAGAGGCCAATTTGGTGTCACATATCTTTGCACTGAAAAAGCCACAGGAATGAAGTATGCATGCAAATCGATATCCAAGCGAAAGCTTGTGACCAAGCAGGATATGGAGGATGTAAGAAGGGAGATTTTGATGTTGCAACATTTAACAGGACAACCAAATATTGTGGAGTTTAGAGGTGCTTATGAAGATGAAATGAGTGTACATTTGGTGATGGAATTGTGTAGTGGTGGTGAACTTTTTGATAGAATAATAAAAAAAGGAAGTTATTCTGAGAAAGAAGCAGCAAAGATTGGGAGACAAATTGTGAATGTGGTGCATGTTTGTCATTTCATGGGAGTCATGCATAGAGATTTGAAGCCAGAAAATTTCTTGATGGTTAGTCAAGATGAAGATGCTCCATTGAAAGCTACTGATTTTGGGCTTTCTGTTTTCATTGAAGAAGGTTAGTGATATCAAAATACTTTATTTTTCTTGAAAATGTGTCAAGAAAACTTTCAAAAATGGTTTTGTTGATCTGAAAAGTTATTATGTTAACATAATAATTGCATTTTACCGATTAAATAAATCTTATCTTATCTTATCTTATACAGTTATACAGCGCACTAATAAAGTACGCAGTAGAGATTTGATGGTGTAGTTTTTTTCTATGAGACTAATAACATAGATTTTTAACTTACAATTCGTTGCAAAAGTATAAGTATTTTATGTGGTAAAGTATACTGCTAGCTGTGTACTCCTCTTTTGGTTCACGTAAGGAATTGTTCGTACTTGCTTAAATGCAAGTAAGCATTTTATGTTGCCCTAAAGACACGCACAGCTACTCAATGGCATATTAAATACAACATTTTTTATGTATTTTATCCAAACTATTAAGATTAGATTATAATTAATACTAATAAGGGTCAAGCAAATACGTGTAATGCACATTGGGTCAACAAGTCAACGGTGAAAACTGACAAGTCAACCAGGTTTATGAGTTTTTGGTCTTGGTCTTGGTCTCCTTGAAAGTCTTTCAATATCTCATCGCACATTAATCATGTACATGTTAATGTGAACTATTGACTCTTAACAATATGCAATCATGAAGAAATAGAAGTAGCTCCACCACGTAGGGCTAAACAATGGTTCACATTAGAGAATGGGGTATGAAATATGATTTTCAATGTGGTCCGTCGATCACGGTGGTTAAGCTCAAAGTGAAGCTTCACCCGTTATGATTCGATTTTGATACATTTCTCGTTCGATTTGACTCATTTTATATTATCTATATAATTTCGAAAAATTTGGTGTACATATCATTATCGTTTTTTATAGGCAAAATTTACAAGGAAATAGTTGGAAGTGCATACTATGTAGCACCAGAGGTGTTACGACGTCGTTATGGGAAGGAGATTGATGTGTGGAGTGCCGGTATTATTTTGTACATTCTTCTTAGCGGCGTTCCTCCTTTTTGGGGAGGTTAGACTTATAACCATCTTTTTCTTTTTGTTCATTTTTAATAAAAATACCATTTCATTTTCTTAAATTCGAAATTATTTTGAAAACTTATAAGACTTCTATTTATAGTTTTGGCATGTCTTCATTATACATATAAAATACTTTTTATGTTTTTCGAACATTGGAAATTGAAAATTTTTAGCACATTTTTAAAACTCGACAAAAATTTTTTGTAAACTAAACACATCAACCCTTGCTTTCTATAGAGACGGAGAAAGCCATATTTGAAGAAATATTAGATGGTAAACTCGACCTTCAAAGCCCTCCATGGCCATCGATATCTACTGGTGCCAAAGATTTGATCTCAAAAATGTTGACGAGAAATCCTAAGGACCGTATCACTGCGGACAAAGCCCTAGGTTTGTATGCACGATAATTTCTATTAATTACGTTTTATGGAACTAAATACAGATTGATCTAGTATATTTTAAATTTTAAACGGGTCAAATGGATTAAGTTAAAAATAAGTTAAAAACTTCATGTAAGGAATGTCAACAATAACATAAAACAACAAATGTATCAAGCTCATAAAATATTTTACTAAACAAAAATTATAATCACTAAAACGTCTAGGGTAAAATTCAAAAGGGAAGAATCCATACGAGGGGAACACCACCACTGGAATCTGTCGATGTCAGATTCCGGCCGCCGCATTGTTGCCGGATTCCCGCGATCTTGCTTTCAAATTAGAACATTGCATCTTGCTTTTAAATTAAAATATTGTATCATACTTTTAAATTAATCACTATGCATCATTCTTTTACATCAATCATAACTGCATCATGTTTTTAAATTAAAACACTACATCTTGCTTTTTAATTAAAACAATGCATCATACGTTTAAATTAAAATACTATGCATCATTATTTTACATCAATCGTAACTGCATCATGCTTTTACTTTAAACATACTGCATCATCGATCAATAAACATATTATAATTTTTACATTAAACACACTGTATCATGCATCAAACTTTTAAATTAAACGCGCTGCATCATGTTTTTTAATTAGATACAATGCATCATGCTTTTACATTAAACACATTGCATCATGATTTTTAAGTTAAATACATTGCATCATACTTATAAATTAAACACATCGCATCATACTTATAAATTAAACGCATTACATGATCGATCAAATTAAAACATTGCATCTTATTTTTAAATTAAACACATTGCATTATTGGTAAATAAAAAAACTGTATCTTACTTTTATAAAAAAATAAAAATTGTAGTTGTATTGTTCGGTTGCTAATATTTAAAAAAATAACGAAAACGAAATTACTATATGGCAAAAGATAGAAAGAAAAAAGAAAATATAAAAAAATATTCAAAAGAAAAAAGAACCTTAAAAGTTAAAAAAAAGAGTTAACATTTAAAGATTATATAAAAACATGAAGATAGAAAATGTATAAGTAAGTTGAAAACTAATTTAATAAAAAAAACTAGAAAAGCGAAAAGTAAAAATAATAATAATAATACTCTCTTCGTCTCAAAATTATTGTTCACAGACAAAAAATACGTAGTGTAAGGAAACATAATCATTACAATATTTTTTTTTTTGATAATATAACAGTTTTACCCTTACTCTTACACACATTTTATGTCATACACACACATTAGGGGTAATTAAGGAAATTCAATTAATTAACAATTATCCACATCCATCTATGAAAGTAGACAATTAAATTGGGAGAAACAAAAAAGGAAACATAGACTATATTTCGGAATGAAAGAAGTAATAATTAACAATTCCGGTCGCCGGAATCTGACGGCGGCTGATGGGATTCGGCAGCTGATGGGATGCGGCAGCAGCTGCCGGAATTCGACGTCGGAATCCGACGGCTAACATGTGGTCGTTGGTGTGGGTGGGGGAAGAAGAAAGAAGGAGAAGGTGGAAGAAAGTGGATGCCTGAAAAAGAAAAGAGGGAGAATGTAGAGGAGATGCAAGTGAAAATTAATATTATGTTTTTTTTCTTAATTTTGTCTTCACTTTTCAATTTAATTACTAAATTATTACCTTGTCTTAGTCATTGATCTAGTTTGATCCCTTCCCTTCTCCTCCTTAGGGCTCCAAGGGCCTTTTACCCTACAATTCCAAATCAAATATCTAATGTATTTTTTGACCCATGCTTATCACATTAATTATTTAAAAAAAAAAAACTACTAGATAAAAAAATAAAAAATAGAAAAAAGAAAAACCTAAGATTTACCTGTTTCAACCTGACCCACCAATTACCAAACCTGCCTGTCCATTTACTGAACCGTTTCAACCAATTACCCAATTTCCAGCCCATTTTGCCACCTCTAGAAGTAAAATCAAAGAGTTATAGCTAGCATTGATTTATTAACGAATCCCACATCACAGAACACCCATGGCTCAAAGAAGATGGTGAGGCATCAGAGCTGCCTATGGATAGTGCGGTTTTGATCCGAATGAAACAATTTAGAGCAATGAACAAGTTGAAAAAGCTCGCATTGAAGGTATCGTTTCTAGAAATGAACTTAAGTTACTCTTTATCAAGGAAAAAAGGACCTTTGCATCAATAGATCAGTTTCTTCAGGTTATTGCAGAAAACTTAGAATCAACGGAAGAGATTAAGGGCTTGAAACAAATGTTCAACAACATGGACACTGATGGAAGCGGTTCCATAACATACGAAGAACTTAAAACGGGACTATCAAAACTTGGATCAAGACTAGCTGAGCCAGAAATCCAACAACTCATGGAAGCTGTAAGTTCATAACTACATGGACACTAACTTTTTAAGTCAACTATCTATTTCAGATATTGATATGGTTTCCAACTCTATTTCTAAACCAACATTTTCATAAAATTTACCACTTTTTATGACGTTTAATTTGATCATCGGTATTCTTTGTCGAAAATTATATAATCAGTATAAATTACAGTTTTAATAAAGAGTTCATTTGACAAGAAAAGCCATACATATTATTTACCAGGCTGATGTTGACAAAAATGGAACAATCGACTACATCGAGTTCATCACTGCGACAATGCATAGACACAAACTTGATAGGGAAGAGAATTTGTACAGAGCCTTCCAATTTTTCGACAAAGATAATAGCGGGTTTGTTAACACAAACCTTATTTGGTAATGTGAAATATTTATAGTATTTATTTGGTTGACATGAGTTTTGTTACAGGTTTATCACTAGAGACGAACTGAAACATTCTATGACTCAATATGGAATGGGAGATGAAGCAACCATTGATGAAGTCCTTGATGATGTAGATACTGATAAGGTTAGTAACAATCAGAAACTCAACAAGTCAATACTTAATGCTAATTCATATCTAAATATCTAAGCCACAAAGTAAAACGATGTTGAAAACTAGGAACTTAATATGTGACTCGTAATCTTTAAACCACAAATGTATGATTTGACGGTGAAAGATGGTGGTGGATATGGGCAGTAGACTATAAAAATTGATGTTTCAGTGGGGAAAATGAAAATGATGTTATTTGCCGTTAATAATGTATCTACACATATTTTAGTTTTTTTAATTTATATTTTACACAAAAAACTAAAAGAATAAAAAAAATATCATTTGTGGTCCTTTTTAACAGAGAGTTAACAATCGTTAGTTTGTTAGCGTAACAAGTTTCAAAAGAAAGGATCTGCAAGTGAAAAAATGATTTGTGTAATTTTCTCTAAAAAAAAAAAGAACTAACCTACTACGACCCATTACCCTACCCATCTGAACTACATATGTTGTCACCTCTACCTTATGATTACTGTATTAACCATTATAATTAATGACGAATTTTTCTTTTTGTATTTATTTATAATTATAATTATAATCATTTTAGCTTATCTGATATGTGGATTATTTGTACCTTGGTTGAATGCAGGATGGGAAGATCAACTATGAAGAGTTTGTGACAATGATGAGGAAGGGAACAGTGGAAACAGGTGAACATGTCAAAATACAAGAACTTGGTTTCTAGTGTTATTTTCAACAACTCCCAATGGTTTTGGGGTTAATTATTCTGTGATAAATAATAAATTAACCAAGGGTAAAAAAAATAATTAATAATTTAACCCTTTGTGCTTTGCTTTTGTCATGTATGTATATATACAATTTGTGGGTACCGGGCACCATCTTTGCTTGAATTTGATTGGTTACTTTTTGTATTTTTAAGCAATTAAAACTATGCAAGGTTCTGTCTTTAGATGTGCGGTAAAATTTTAATCTCCAAATTATATTTTCGGTTTTCTAAAGAAAATTATGACCACTAACTCGTGAAGTACAAACAGACTGACCATGACAGATTTTAAACACACAAATTTTCATTTTAAGGAAGATCTTTGGCTATATTTTGACATCAAGGTTAAATGTGTTTTGTAGTTCCAAAAAGACAAAGCCTGGTGTCATACGGATGGTTTTCAGTTTTCACTCCAAGGAAAATCCCGGGGATGTTGATGGGTTGGATTCTAGCTTTAACATTGATGATTTTGGGGAGTTGTATCCAAAAAAACTAATATGTATAACTGTTTCTTTAGAAACACTTCTAATTTCATCAATGAAAAGGTCGGAACAAAATCAATCAGTGTTTCTCGTTTGTTTTTGTATTCTCACAATACATCTCATTGAGAACCAAAGATTTTTCAAATAAGTGGTTCTAACAACTAAGCAGCATTCGTTTCTCCGGCCATCATTCTAAATTACCAAGGGACGTCTTTCATCTAGTAAAGCCAAAGCTTTTTGGGCTCAAAATGCATCTTGTCAAAAGAAAACAACATTTTGCACAGGGTTTTCTCGTACCACTTTCGGTTCATAAGGCTTGTATATGAATAAAATGGGTCACTTCAAATAAAAATCATAATTAGTCCTCTCTAAAGTTATGTTTAGTTACAAAAATATAACAATAAAATGAACACTTGAATAAGATGTACAAAACACAAACTTAACTTACTTGGTTGGCACGAGTGACAATGGTATTATTTGCAAGTACAATACTCCGTACTTGGTTCCTAAACATTCAGCTTTTTCTGATCTCAACATCATTCTTTCCGTATTCAAGTGCTATTTCTTTGAATTCGATAGCTCTCTGCCGATAATATCAAAATAGCAAAAACCCTTCAACAAGGTCGTTGGTGTATCAGGAAGTGTTTCATCATTCACAAAACTAACTAGTATTCCAGAACTAAGTGGAATACAATAACCACTTCTAATCAGAGAGTATCACCTCCACGCATCTTACACAACCAAAATCCATCTGAATATGCTCTGATTATGGCATCAAGATTCACTATTAATGCCAAATAAAAGTATAACATGAACTATTTAAGTAGATATCTTACCTCATTGATACATGAACTCATCTTCCAGGCACAATCCTGTAGTTGAGGGTAAGATCTTCAGGCTTTTTCCATATATAAGCACGGACGGTCGCCAAGCTCATGTCAGGTGTTAAAACCTGAATAACAACATACTGATTAGATTAGTACGTTTATAACATAAATGAATGAATATATTTAAGAAGTTCAATTTGACCATAGATAATGAAATCAACTTGCCTGATTATTGCATAAGATTTCTATTGAGGGTTTAAGCTTTTGCCAAGGTTTAAGTCCAGATCTAAAGGATCCATCTCCTCCTCCAGATAACCCAGGAGCAAAAGTTCCATCGATACTCAAGCTATCCAATGGTTTGTCTAGAACCAGTTTCTCCACAACATAATTAACAACCTTAAAACAAGAGCAAAAAAATGCAGAAGATACTTGAGCATTTTCATACCAAATCTGTGCATACTGTTTCATAACTTTTGTGTTATACATTATCATGGTATTGCACATTCACGAAGACATACCTTGTGTATTCTTAAAATACGAGGTGCACTCAGCTTCCCTTGTGTCACAGTCTGTGTAGTTGAACCTTCGTATGGCTGTAAATAGAAGCTGCACCTGCAAGTATCGACAATTTTAACCTAACATTTATAACAGAAAGTAACTATAAATGATTTACTTTCCTAAGTACAATATCACAAAAGGTAGCGAATGATTTACTTGGTATGTTCTCGTGGGGGCATTCGATTATGCAAGATGCAATCTAAAACCCACCACGGTAAGTCCTTCTCATCTTCGGTTCCGTCCATTTCAGTAATTTTCTTCCTCCATGGTCCGTTTTGGGAACCCTCGGTAATAATTGAAGGAGGGGAAGCCGTTGAGAACTCAAATGGAGGATATACTGCACAATCATTTTCAGCATTACCATCTACATCAACTTTTGAAAGTGTATTACTTCTAGAAGCTAAAATTTCTCCATTTTTTGACCCAAGTTTATGCTTTTTCTTAGATAACCAATGAGCCAATAGTCCTTTGAGGGTTTCTCGTGCCAAGTTAACCTATTTAACAGAAAAGAGAAGAAAAATGTTATTGTCTCTACAGAATGTGTTAATACTTAAAAGAAAAAGGTACACAAACAAACAGGAAAGTAAAATATGCAGACCTTGTCATCCTCGGCTTTCTCGGTGATGTTAAGATCAGCAGAATACATTTCTGCTGAAAAGCATTGTGGGGTATCCAAATGCACAGACAAGTTCCCAAGCCTACTATCTATGGTGAACCAAGCAGGAATGCTGACCTGAAGAACCATGGTCAACTCAAAGTCAATGAGAAGTTGCATGAAATGGTCAATAAGTTTGTAATACATACCATCTCAAATAATTCTTCTTTCTTCTTATCAAATGAAACCTGTCCATAGTCCTCAACCACGACACCTCTAGTGATTTCCCAAAGTTTCACAGAACCAGCATTATCCTATTAAACACGCAATTATAAAATTAAACTAAAATTTATCATTTTCTCAGTTAGATTATAAAAATAGTAAAGAACAGAGAATTTAGTGTTGACCTTAGTCAAAACATGTCTTCTGTTGTTCAAAATTTCATACTGCACGATCCCTGGTATTCCATCAATACTGAAGGTTGGTTCTCTATAAACAGGAACCTACATGTTAAATCGGCTTAGCAATCTCATAATCAAGGGAATGAATCAACTTGTTTAAAAAGATTAAAAAAAGGTGTATCTCACAGGTGTAGATCCTTCCAAGGAAGCCCTTGCCCTTGAAAATGACAAATTCCCAGCCAGGAAAGAACCGCCTCTTTGAAACACTTTCTGAGGATTTCGACCTTCAGCAGGCCATCTATGAACGGAAGAATCAGTTGTTGCGACCCATATACCATCATCATGCATTGCTAGTTGTTGAATAGGGTGCTCCTTTGTGCAAAGTAATATACTCTCCCTTGTCGAAAGGTCTGTTAAGTACAACTAGAAGTACACAACATACAAATATGACATAGTAAACTCAACTGCAAAGACTTGTAAAATAAGCCTAAATATCTTTTGTTCACTGGAAACATAAGAGTACTCTTACCGATAGATCACGTCCACCACTATAGACATGACTGAAAGTAGGAGTGCTGGCAAGTGCCCAAACAGAATCTGTATGAACAGCATATGAATGCACACACCGCTGCTGCCCAAGATCCCATAATCTATAAACAATATAAAACATATAGTACCACATTTAACCAAAAGAACAACATAATTTTTATGTTTAACCTCATCTTCAGATGTTTACCTGATCATAGAATCTGAGGATCCTGATAAACAGAATCTGCATGAGAGAAATTGAAAAAGTCTTAAAAAAACCCATATGTTTCATCCGTATTTAGCTAAATTCCAAACCAGCCACATCACTACCACATAGTATACGAATACACAAAACAAACCTCCCGGTGGAGTCGAGAAGCAAAGCCCTAATATTATCTGTATGTCCTCGAAGCTTCATCATCTTTGAACCACTTCTTGAATCCCAAATACGTACAGCCTACAATATATCAAACAGTCTGAGGAATAAACTTTTCAACTATAGGATCATAAGATTAGATAAAATAAGATACACCAGAATTACCTTCTCTGTTCCACCAGAAACTAGAAGAGTTCCAGTATCATTCATTGCTAATGCATACACAGACTCTTTATGTCCTTTAGCGGCAATTGGAACATAGCCTTGAGGTACATTTGTTTGCAATGAAATATTGTTACTTGAACTTATAGTACATAGGCTAGTAACAGGCATTGAACTTCCTGACCCATTTGAGCCACTTGGATGATCCTCCTCAGCTGCCTCGCTAGACTTAGTGAGGGGAGAAAGTGCAGCTTCAAGATCCCAAATGAAGACCTCACCACCCAGCCCACCAGAAGCAATAATATTGCTCTACAATCATAAGCAGACACAAAGAAAATTAATTTTCAGTAGCATATGCATAAAAGTGATAAAACCTAGATATATTTGGCAGAAATTTACATTTCTTTCCGATGCAGCAAGACAAGTAACATAATCTGTGTGTTGACGTAAAGTCCTTGTGCAAGCTCCATTAGAATAGCAATCCCATGCCTGATAGTAGAATGAGATAGTACATTAAGTTCAATTTTCTAATACGAGTATTTGAATCTATTAAAATGTTCAATCTTACACTGAGGACAGACCTTGATGGTGGTATCCGAAGAGCAGGATACAAGAGTATTCCCTCCTGCAAGGACTGCATCATTTACCTGTACTCTCCAAAACATTCCAACATAAATTCTATAATTTACATGCAGTTCACCGAAAGTTGAAGTATTGAAGTATTGAAGCCACAACTATCAGTTTTTAGTGTTTGTATAAGCATTTCATACAAGCTGTAACAAAACTGATTGTCTAAGAGTAAAAGAAATTATATGTTTTATTGATTTATAAAACTTTCAAATGTGATTATCTGTAATTTGAAAATGGCAAAATTAGATAATCAACTTTTAAGTGCATACCTAAACACCACCATGATCACTTTAACACACATATCAAAATACTCCGACATCAAATATCTACATTACAGATTTACTTAACATGTTCCTTATGTCAAAAGGCTAAGATTTCAGACAAACCCAGTAGTCACTACCTAAAACTTCCTTAAAAGTCAACAAGAACGAGTTCTCAAGTAATAATAATGACTGGTAGTAAAAAGTTACCACAAATGAAGAACCATACCCAGTCAACATGAGACTCAAAGGTGGCTGAGCAAGTAGCATCCTCATCCGTCAACTCCCACCTCTTTAAAGTGCCATCGCGGCTCCCAGTGAATAGGTAACTTGAATTATCTGGTTTTGATGGCTTCAATACAGCCAAGCAGTTCACACCTGCACAATGCTGCAGAAAGAGAGAAGTGTTTCAAGTATTACCTTATGAATGCCTATACCTACTATCAAAAACAATCAAAATTGGGTGCCTATTTTAAACATCGGTTTAATTGGAATGTCTATATGATTTCTGGTATACATGTGAAAAGTATATCTCATAAGTTCTCTACGTGTGTGTACACTTAAATAGACTTTTGATTACGTTAAAGCTCGATTTAACCAAATGATAACAGACCTTTGTGTCGTCGGCATCATTCAACACATAAGTAAATCTCTTTTCTTTACGAGGACGGACCGAATTGGAGGCACTGCCTGCAATACCCACCCGGTGCATTGCAGAATTACCTGAAGCAAATTTAGACAGTCAAGGTATAACTCTGACACTATATCTTCCAATATCATTTATAAGAACTTAAATTGTGATCTTATATAATTGTGACAAACATGTAATTCTCTTCCTAGGTTTATAATAAACTACAAATTGAAATTATTAAGTGTATATGTTACAATATATCAATCAGAACCCGAAAGAAAATAGGAATAGCACCGCAATTTCAAAAAAATATTAAAGCATGCATGAGGTATTCACATTTAAAATGGTATACACCATGTGGATACTGAATTTTCAGGTTATATCCTATATTTATCCTGAATCGGAATTTTGAGTTAAAATTTTCACACATATATTTACCCTGCCCCTACTTTTTAACACCCATGTGGAGTGGGGGTGGGATCCACTTGCCTTCTAACATCCCAATATGCACTCTCCAAATACAGCTTTACAATATATGCACTCTCCAAATACAGCTTTACAATATATGCACTCAACTTAATCCCATACAGTAGTTATTTGGCAAGATCTCTTTACAATACCAAGGTTACTATGTGAGTCAAATGACCTAAGAGAAGGGGGACTGAATTTACAAGTAACTTTTTGTTCTCCACGAGAAAATTGACTGTTAATTGACTATTGTGCCCCTCATTTCTGTCACACATTTTTTTCATGCAAACTTTCTCGTTCTCAATTCCCTCTCTGTTGACTATTCTCTATCTCTTTGTATCTATTCTATCTCTATGTTCTCTATCACACGCAAGTACACAAAAGCCCTTTTACTTCTTCTCTTCCAAGCACTCATATTATTTTACCAGCCATAAATTCCATAATAAAATCTAAAAACAGTGAAATGTCAAAAACAGAAATTAAATAAAATGAAGAAAAACTAAAGCAATTTCATCATATCAAAAGTTAAATCAAATTTTAACTTCTCAATTGTAAGTGAAGTTTCTTTCCTTTTCTTTATAAAATTATGATAAAAGTAAGTTATGATAGTAGATGTACAAAAAAACTCAACCAAAGTTGGGAGATAAATTTGGGGAAACAAAAGGTCCTATTTTCGGTGGGTCTCCTTTGCTGTATTTTCGATTGTAGACGTTCGACAATCGATAAACAATGTCGGAAACGCCGGTGAGGCCGGAAGTGGATGAGGGTGAAGGAGATGATGGTTTTAATGTTCAAACGGGTTTTGAAGTTGTTCAGGAAGAAGATAAAAAAAAAGCTGCAGAGGAAAGATAAAAAAAATCATAAAAGAAATTGAGGGGCACAATGGTCAATTAACATTCACCTTTCCTTGTGAGAAGTAAAATGATTCTTGCAAAAATCAGCTCCCTAAAAGAAATGTTCACAGTTTCGTAAGCTACAGATCAACTTTCTTTTTCAATTCCTGCATTTTGATTCTTAGCACCAAACCCAAAACCTAATTTGATTCTTTCAAGACCTCAACTACCTCCCTGTGCATTACCACTGAAAAATCTCTCTTGCCCAAAAGGACTGATGCTAACATATTTGCCAACATTATACTTCGTAGGCACTTTGAATTCCAAAACACAAATTAAGAGGCCTCTTTCTTAACTGGTCGTAACCACCCCCCACCATTATCTTTGATAACATTCAATTTTCAATCTGTGTTCTCTTATCTATCAAATTAAACTGGCAATAGAACCTACTTGAATCCCTAAAGACCATGATCTTATTTCCCTAACACTTTTTCACTTATCTACTAAGTTTCTTAGAGAACAAGCAAGCCTCAGTTATCAAATTGTACTCGCCATTGAACTTCTTCAATCAAGAACTTATATGAATAAAAATGCTTAAATGTACTCATGTAGTCCTCCATTATACATTAACAAATTTTAAGGCCATTTTACCATTTCAAGACAACCGCTACCATCATCGAACTTAATAAACGCAATATATCATTTGAATTCTCTTTCCAATTTATTACGCCTTTTAGCCCTAAATATTGTGAATTCCAATTATATTCTGGTGAGTAGTTATAACTCAAAGCACCAACGGAAATAATTCAACAAGCAATCCAACACTATCTACAATGAGTTCAATACCTTCAAAGTTTCTAGCAACACAAAACGGAACAATTGTTTCTAAAACCACAAATAACATACACAAATAAACACAAAAGGCAACTAATTTAAAACCTAAAAAAAACTAGTGGCTAAATAAGAAACCCTAAGTAACATAACTATCGAATTAAACAAAAAAAACAAATCAGATTTCATATAAATATAATAAACCCGAAAATTAACCTCGATGATTGTAAGCTTTGACCTTACCAAAAATTGAATCGATAAAACGAAATAAATAAGCCTGATCCTTTACAAACTGAGTTGAGGTTCTTCAATTGAAGTAGTAATTACCGTACGATTGACACTCATCTGTATCAAACGGCGTGGTAGTGGTTTCTAATGTTGAAACTGAATATAATTAATAAAATAATAAATAAATAAATGAAAGAGGAATCGGATGAGATTTGATTTGTGTAGTTGGAAAGGAATGGAATTGAATTGATTGAAGAAAAGAGGGGTTTGTTTGATGAGACGAAGAAAACGAGAATGATGTCAAGTGTTGAATGTTAATGTAACGATGGATGGGTTGATAGTAGAAAAAAGGTGAAAACTGTAAATTCGATTAGTACGTTGTTGGTCCAGGGCTGGGAATGGTTTGACTCAGTTTTTTTATTCTTTTTATTTCCATGATATCAACTTATACTCTCGATCCCAATAGTCAGTCAGCGTCACGTCAGCACAATCAAAACTAATAAAAAAGTGACTAAACACTTTCAACAGTTATTTCTTCACTTTCATTTTTGAGACCTACTGACTATTAATTTATTTTTTAAAATACAAATTAAATAAAACTCTTTCATTAAACTTAAAAAATATTACATTAAATAAAATCAAAACATTACAATGATTAAAATAAAACAATACAATAATTTAAAAAAAAATACGATAATTAAAATAATATGGGTTTATTGTTTCGTTATGTATTAAACTTTACACGTTTTACTATTGTATGAGTCAAACTTTGAAAACTTATGTTGTATGTATTGAGCTTGTAAATATCGTATATTGTATGTAAACTTTCCTTTTTGGGTATGGCCAAAATAGGTTGACAATTTTGACTTTTAATGACCGATAGTCAATGATAATGATAATAGTAGTGATCTCATTGGTATGAAAAATATTTACTTAGATTTATTCGGCTTAAATAGATTAATTATTGGTTTAGAACTCATAGTCTTCACGGAACGACTTACGAACAACTAAACTACCAACGACTTACGAACAACTAAACTACCAACTAAATTTAACACAATCTAAAATAATCTTCGCATACCAATAACTTTAACTAACCATGAAATTATAAATAGTCAACAATTAATATCACACGTTTTCATTTGTACCTTGCTCTATTTGAGTTGTTAACATTGTATACATCCCTTGTTGTTGAAGTCAAGGAACCAAAATTCCAAATCCACAAAAATGGAGTAAGAAAAAAGAATGAAATTAAAATTAACTTGATAAGATAGACAACATATATAAAATCCTTACACATATATTTATTTACTAGGTTTTAAAACACTTGAATTCAATGCAATTTATTATAAAATTATGTATCATAAGTAATATCCGTTATAAAATTTGTTCATAATTAACTGTCTTTTACATAACTTATTTACGTAACATGTTAATGAATGATGAAGTGTATTTTATAATTGTTTTAATCTAAATGTAAGTAAAAGTTATAACCATCTTATGTCTTCCATGCTAATATATAAAATTTTTGATGCAAGTTTAAACTATTAAAATATCTTTTTAAGTATGTTATTCAACACTTAAAATCAATTTAAGTAATTCTATGGCAGTCTTATAAATAATCTTAATGCAAGTAGTATAAGTATTTTCGTCTTAAGAATAATCTTTTACTACTGTACAAGGATTTTTACCACATAGTTTAAAATAAAAATAGTATTTTTCCATTTTAATTAATACAATTAATAATCTAATGCAAGTTGTATATCTATATCTATACTTCTATACTACTTAATAATAGATTTAATCAAAAGTCTTAAAATTACTTAAACGATAGAAGTAGTCAATTACGATTATACTCTTTTAAATATTTTATTCAACCATCATAAATTTAAGGTAAAATACAATTAATAATAGTTTGAGTTAATCTCATAATAATAATTTTTTATTATTATTGATGTAACCACGTAATATAATAATAAATATTGAAGTGTCAATTACAATCGCCTTGATAAAAATATCGATGAAAGTATAGTGGATTAGTTTCAAGGGTTGACGGGTTAGAATTTTTTTATTACAAAAGCAAACTTAGTTTTTTGTCGGGATTACGGGTTGGACCATTAATATGATTTTTGACCTAACCCGACCAGTAAAGTTAAATGCATTGATGGTTCTGGCTTAACAAGTTAACAAGTTAGAAAATACCAACCCTAACCATTTTATTATTCGGCTGGTTTTGTATTGAGTTTCAAGTCGTGACGAGATTGTCATTGCGTATAATAAGAAAATGATATACTACAAAATATCATGTTCTCAATAATACGAAGACATGTTAGATACACATATTGATGCACATAGATTTTTTATCGCACTGCATCGCATGAACAGTAGACTAGTAGGTGCTTAAACAACCACAATAATAGCGAGGTAGGAAAACACGACGGTCGAAGGATTCGTCCAATCGTAGACGATATGGATGACAAATAGTAGACGATATGGATGACAAATATGTACGCAAACAATCCTTTTTCGTCAATAGGACACATGTCGAACAATGGAAAGATAAACAGAAAATGGAGGATCGATTACATACACAATAGTAACGCGATGCTCAAAGTGCTTAATCGATAATAAGATATTAATTTGAATATTTATAATTGTAGTATCGTAAAATTTGGTCTTAATACAATTGGCTAACTACTTAAGTTTACTCATATATTTGTTCAATTAGAAGAAACTAAGTTTGTAGGATTCCTAGATCAATTTGAAAGCTATACGAAGAGGAGATAACGTCTCACATGATTCGTAAGATTGTTTAATATGACAATCGTAGTTGTTCATTTTATGGTGCTCATCGGTTTAGTTTACGGTTTTTGTTTTTGAAAGCAAAACTGAAAATGAATTCAGATTTGTAAACCGAACCGAAAACCGAATTTGAATTCGGTTCGGTTTCAGATAAAACTGAAAAACAAAAAAAAGTCAGAATTTAACCAAATAACTATTATAAATCGGCTTGTAATTGTTAGTGTGTTAGGGTCTCACTAGTGTAGAAATTGAAAGATATGAAGTTAATTTATAGTTGAAATATGAATAGACTTGTTTAGAAAATTTAAATATCACATATACAGTACATATAATAATAATTTAAGATATTATTAATTTGAACTCGGATTATAATTCAGTTTTACGTTTAGCCAAATTCAGAATTTTAAAACTGAAAAATGAATTCAGATGTTTAAGTCGAACTGAAACAAAATCGAATTCGAATCGAGTCGGGTTTTTCAAAGTGAATATTGAATAACCCTGGTTCATATCATATATTACACAGAGAACATATGAAAGAATACTAGGTGCCACGGTGCCACTTTGTAAGATACGCCGTCACTACCACTTTAACTATTAAAATAATTATACGGCAAATATAGTTCTTCATTTCATATAAGTAAGAGATGACTAAATTTATCTGAATATTTACATTTTTAGTCATAAAAAAGTAAATTTGAGAAAGCAACCCAAAAATTAGCGATATGAAATAAAAGAAAAAATGATTAAACTAATTAAGTAGCAACTTGCAATTGAAGAGGCTTAGGTTGAGCCATGGTTCTTCTCTTCCACAAATTAATCTCTTTTTTAGGCTCTAAATTCACACCTCCAACCTTAATGAAATCATCACAAAATCCTTTATTTCTCATCATCACCGGCGCAGATGAAGGAACCATAATATCTTCATCATCGGTGTAACAATTTTGGTGACTGTTATCCAACGGTACAACTTGTGTTGTCCAATCAAAATTCGAAAATGCGTCTCTCCCGCTTGAGAATTTCTTCATTGTGCTCAAACATGGGGCCTTTGAAAAATTCATCATCGTGGTGGACTCATTTATGTTATCACACTTTTTTCGGTGCCCGCCACTAAATATGCTCCGAAACTCTGATTTTTTCTTGATCTTAGTTACTAGTGGATCAACCTTTTCTTGATAGTCTTCATTTTTGTAAGTTCTTAATGGGGTGAACGACGTCGTTCGTGAAATAGGTTTTCGGCTAGTGGGTAGCGGTTTTTTATTGGCAGCAACGAGTTTTCGGTAGTGTTTGCACTTGACTTGACCCATGCAAGAGACTCTAGGAGAAGTGGGCTCAAATGCAAGTTTGGAAGTTGAGTGTTTCTTACTTTTTTGGAGATCATTGTCGGGCGAAATTACGGTAACGGAGAAACCTATTCCGAGATTGGATTTGTGGAGTTTTTCCAGTGATTTTTTATCTTTGACTGGGCTGTAAATTGAAGGGTTTTGAAATGTAACAGATGATGTTGCTCTTGATAGAAATTTCATGATTTTGCTAATTGACTTTGTTGATGATGTTTTCTGTAGTTCCATTTCTACTACAAATTGTTTACTTATCTCTCGAACAACAAATTAACTAGTACTTGTTATTGTCAATCACTCTACTTAAATGTTGTATATATATGATATGATATGATGCATATGGTCTTCTTGAGGAAATAGTGAGGAAGAGAGGCTGAGGGAGAGATCTAAATTTGTGGTCAAAACGAGGTAGTTATGACTAAGCTAAATCAAGGTATGGTATAATATTTAATTTAGTTACTGGGTATAAATTATACAGAACTTTGAAACTATCAATTAGACGTTCGTATGTAACTATCATCATAGGCAGTAATATATTAATTAATTACTTTAGTATATTAAAAAGATAAAAATAATGATTTTTCAAGCGACGAAAATTGTAATATTTTTACAGGCGATAAATCGCGATTAGTGGATCGTACAGGGAGGGAAAAATTAATACATAAGGGGTCATCAAGTGCAATTAAAGGAGGAGATGTGTACGGGAGGATAAGCATGAGAAAGATGAAGGAGTTCACTAAATCAGGTAAATCAAAGAAGAAGATCGGGGAACAACAATCATAAAACAACAAGGTCAAAAGGTTCAAAGAAAAGTGTAGATAGCAAAGGTATTGCGTTATCTTCTAAACTAAAAAAGATTAATAATGTGAATGAAGTTAAGAGATTCCGGGAGAGCGTCAAATTTAAATAGGAAGGTGGCCCCACTACAAATAAAACGAAATTTAGTGCCAAAGTGCCATAACGCAAAATAAGTGCCACTAAAAGATAGCTTGGGAATCGATGGCACACAAAAAAAGTGCAACCAGAAGCGCTACCACTAAAGACTTTCAGTGGCACCTTTTAGTTGTGCTCTGCAGACATTAGTGGCACTTTTTGTTGTGCCACTGCAAACTTCGGTTGCACTAGTGGCGCTTTTTGGTAGTGTTGTACATACTGTTGAAGCTTTAGTGGCACTTTTTTGTTTGTGCCGCTGCAAAACTTTGATACTTTAGTGACACTTTACTTCTGTGTTACTAAAAGTAAAAATGATTTTGGGGCAAACATTTGTGTCATAAAAATCTTGCCTAACAACATAAAAGATTATTTGCCACAAATGTTTGTATCGTATTAATTTAATTTTAATTGCTTACCATAGCTTTGTATAATATACTATGATAAAAAGAAAAAAGAAAACAATGTTACTACAAGAACATAAAACTAGACCTTTGCATATAAGAAAAATTCAAATTTATTGCAACAATGTTCTCAAACATTCAGATACATATCCAACTAAAACTTAAATAAGTCTAAATGTCTAACAAGGTAAAAACAAACCCAAAACTATCAGATAAACCTTAATTATAAATGATAGTAGAAATTGCACTCAAGCTCTTGCCTATAATCCACATTAGATCCACCTCGGTCTTAGCTATTTTGTAGAAGCTAACTTAACGATTCCTGTAGAAGCAACCAAAGATAATTGGTTCAACTAGCAAATAATTAAAAAAAGGAGAACTAGTTAACAATCTTTAGAAGTATAAATTAGAAAGAAAAAAAAATGTAAGAGATTACCTTGGTCATAGTGACTTCAAGGAGATGTTCTTTCGTTGACTTAAGGGGAGTCACTCGGAATAGATGAAGACATACCAGGGATCTGAAATAAATTTAAGAAAATATCAACCATTACATGAGGTAAGTATGAAAGAACACTCAAAGGGAGGAATAGAATTACCTGTATGTTCAAATTGCTAAGTACTCCAGACAAGTTTGCATTTGGAATATGTTCTTGGAAGAGATTTAGCATGATGTTCACGACATTCTTTTGACGAGCCAGCTCATCTTGTAGTTGTTGAACAGTTTGTGAGTCTGTAGAAGACGAAGAACTAGACACAACCACATTCTCTTTCACGACTGGCATTACACATCGAATATACCCCCGTTTTTCCGGACCTTTCACTTTCGAGTAGTTATCATTTGAATAATTGGGTTCTGATCCTTGTACATTTTTCGGGTCCCTTACAATAGCTTGCAGTGACTTATTTATTCTTTTTAACAATGGCTACAAAAGTGACTTAACTAATTAGCAATATGGATAACAACAACCTCATCAACTAGCCAGAGATGTATAATTTTTATGGTAAATTCGGCCTAGAAACAATAGACATGTGTACATAAATACTTACATCCTAAAATAAAATACTTGTTTATCACTTTCCCACTTTTTTTTTCTAATTACTTTAGTTTTCAATGAAGATCTTAAATAATGCAAAATTTACACTTTAATATATTTAATAAAGTTTCTAATTCTGAAAAAAATCATATGTTTAATCAAGTTTCTTAGTCAATAAGCTTTTGATGAAATTAATAAAAAGATACTACCAAGAAGTCTACTCCTATTTAATCGATTGATAAACTAATTGAACATAATCAAAGTATAATTGAACACTAACAGTATCAATATTAAAAAGCACACCATGGAATTATTCACCTTTTAATAAAACTAACATGCAGAAAACCCTAAGTCAGATATTCAACTATCAACAGAGCACTACCAAAAAATACAAAGCAATCATAACCATAATCATGATCAAAAAATGCGGATTTTCTTCAAGTGTGTAATACATAGACGCTATTCGATTAGGAAATAATAGAGGGGATATATACAAACTTTAGGAAGTTAGAGAAGATTAAGGAACTTGAGGAAATTAAGGACGTGGGGATTAGAGGGAACTCCTAAATAATCCCGCCATTCTTTTTAATATCAATGATGGAATGTATCTTCTCCTTCTTTTGGCTATGATAAAACATTTATATAGATAGATAAATAAATATAAATATAAATTCTATATAAACCAACAAATTAAGAAAAATGGTTAGTGCCACATAATTTAAAATTACGTATAGATTTTATATCCATATATATAATGACATAGGTATCCAAATTTTTACTATGCACGTATATATATATATATATATATATATATATATATATATATATATTAATAATTAATTAAATTAACGTAGAAGGTAAAAAGTACCACTAATATGAATATGTAAAAAGATGAGAACAGTACTTTGATGTTCATAATTTCAAGATATAAAGAAATTGGATTAGTCTTTTATCTTTTAAATAAACAATGGAATGTTCCCACGATGGTAGTTTAGTGGTGCGGACATGCATTATAAATGCAGAGGCTATGGGTTCATTCCACATGTTCATTAATCATAGGTTACACGATTTACCTTTTTCATGTTGGCTGTGGGACCAGTCGATGACTAGAGATTCGGTTTTACCCAATTCGAAATCATTTTTATTGCTCCAGTGAAATATCTTTTAGTTATTGAGAGTCTAATGTATAATAGGTTATATAGACGTTGTTTTCGAAGTGATGAAATAATTAACAAATTCAACCAAGTCAATGCACTCAGGTTACTTGTGGATTTGTTTACTATTGCATGCGGGTCGAGTTGATTATGAGTAGTTAGTGAATACCCTATTATTGTTCGTATTTGCATGATTTGAGACGAGTTCGTTTATGACGGTTTGTTGATGTTGCTATTGTTGTTGCCAGGTTGATTATGTGTTGCCTTAAAGTTAGTACACTAGTACCTTTGCATGATGCTTAGGACACACACACGACGTAGGGGCCCTAAATGTGACGATTATGATGAGAGAAAGGTAAATTAATATAATAACTTAAATTACACGAGTTCATAGAGATATCTCGAATGATGGCCCGAAAGGTTCTCATAGTGGCTTATCGTGAGGGAGTCACGCAAGCGACGACGATAGGCGAATGATAAATTCTAAACACATCCATTTGCCAGTGATGATTAGGGTGATTGTAGGGTGACTTAGTTACTCCTACTCACCGGGGCGATACACGGAGGTTAGCTACCTACGTATAGTATCGATTCGTGGAATGTGGTATCTTTATGATATCTCATTCTCTAACGACGCCAGTGGACAGTATTCCCGTACCTTCCACTATGTCGGGACTAGTAGGTTTCCCCCACTTAATCCTCCGAGACTCCAGAATCATCCTTTAGTTCTTGGTTGATTGTGGACTAACTACCCGAATTGACGAAAATGACGAAATGACGATAAGACGATAAGCTGATAAGACGAGTGTTGAATGACGAGTTCGTAAGCATGGGTTTAGGACTTTTACTTGAGTTCTTGCCATACTATTTGTTCGTATGGTTGATTTGTTAGCAACTAATGACGTGTGCCTTTCTATTTGTGTGTATGTTGGTTTGTTGATTGTTGTTGACAGGTGACAATATTTTTAATGTAATGATCTTGTTAGTGACGGCTGTCATGCTTTATTTTGTTATTAATGCATGACTGGTGTTGAATAATTGAGATAAATGTGTTTGGTTATTTAATGTCACAACACTTTTTGAAGTAAATGGATCGCTAATAAGTTGTCACATTAGATTTTCAAAACCTTGTTATATATATATATATATATATATATATATATATATATATATATATATATATATATATATATATATATATGGTTGGGTTCTGGTGAAAACAAGAAGTTAAAATAAAAACTGTGAAAACGATCTCAATTTGTATTCACAATTCTTTTTAGTTGTGAACTTTTATTTTCTTTGCTTCACATAAGTTTTTTTATTGTGAACCCTTACTTTTTTTTTTTATTTTCCAAAAAAATTTCGTTGCGAACCGTTATTTTTTTTTGTTTTACAAAAAGTTAGAAAAAATTTTAACTGTAAAGCATAATCTTTTTAGCTTCACATAAATATATGAATGTGTGAAGCTTAATTTTCAACCTTCACAATTCGTAAATTTTATGTGAAGCCAAAAAAATAAGCTTCACATTTAAAAATTAAGTGTGAAGCAAAAAAAAAAAATCAACTTCACACTTAATAAAATTGTGAAGGACAACTGTTTCACCGTTTTTATTTTATCTCCACCCATTTTTATATATATATTTTGATCCAAAGGTTTGGATCAGTTTTCACTGTTTTTATTTTATCCCCTTGTTTTCACATGATACCAATCCTATATATATATATATATATATATATATATATATATATATATATATATATATATAGGAGTCGGTTTCAGGAAGAAGGATATTTAGGGAGAGAAGAGAGAGAAGCAATATAATTTTGTATTTTAGTATTATGATTCAAATTGTACTCTACTTATAGAGAAAAGTCAATAATACCCTTACATAATGTCTACTCAATTTAAGAGAATGCATGAACTATACGCAAGTTGACTTCTTGATTTGTATTTTTTAACAATATATTTATTTTTAAATGCTACGGAAATAAAAAATCAAATCCTTTTTATACGAGTCAATTTACCAAAGCCAACTTAATTAAAGATTTATACAAATTTGGTCAATTAAGTGTCATTTAATTCAATCAAATTTATCATATTTGAGTAAACATTATATCAATGTCCAAAGGTAAAAAATATATGCATGATCAATTAGTGTTACATGTTGCCATTTGTATTTCAATCAAATTTACATTATCAATTTGTCTAATTAAAATTGAATTATATGACAGGATCGATTGAACCTTTCGGGTCAATAATTATAGCGATTGAAAATTTATAGAAATACCGCGGAATAGTAATCTATAATTAAGAAGTAAAATTAGCTCTGATTCAAGTACCAATTAATAATAAGTAAAAGCGAAGGAATTATCAAAAAGCTTCAATATTATTTTCTTGAATAATACGAATACACTTAAGTATCAGGGTTACAATTTAACCTTGAAGCTTACAAATGACAATTATACAGGCTAGATATTGAGATGCTAAGATTATGAGATATTTTCTATTGAAGGTTAGGAGCTCTATTTATAGAATTATAGAGCTCCAATTACACGCTACAGTAATTAATGCAAAGAACCTTTCTATCTAATCCTCCTATCGTCTTGAGCCATGCTCTGTTTTACTGAGCGCTTTTGCTTTTGCAGAGAAGACTTTTGATTGGCCCACTTGGTTAAAAAGATGCTCTAATCATAAACAGTAGAAACTACATGGGCAGTATAAACTTCTGAAGAACAGTAGAAACTTCCGAGAACAGTATAAACTCAACCAGTAGTAAGTTATAAACAGTATTAACTTTGTACTAGCAGTAGAAACTTCACCCGGCAGCACTAACTTTGTTCTATCAGTACTAACTCAATCTTTTCTACCAGTAGTAACTGTTTCTACTGGTAGTGTAAAACCCGGTAGCAGTAGTAACTTTTGAACCAACAATAGAAACTCCTCTTCACCAGTAGTAACTAGCAGTTGTAGTCTAACCAGTAGTGTTAATCTTCGATCAAGTTCTCTAGCCATCTTTAGACCCAACATTATATACCATAAAATCACATAAATTGTCTACTATATATAAACAACAAAGTTACAAAGAATTCTTACATAATTTTTTTTAAAAGGCTACCACTAGGGGTGTTCACGGATGGTTAATCGGAGGTTCGGTGAACCGAGAACCGGTTAACTGAAAATCTGGTTCACCAATTTCTTGAACCTAAACCGAAACTGAAAAGTTCGGTTAACCGAAACTGAAAAGTTCAGTTAACCGACTTTTACGGTTCAGTTACGCGGTTAACCAACTAACCGGCTCTTATCTACTAAGACCTAGGAATTACAAACAAACATAAATACTCCGTACAACTAACTAGTCAATTAGAACAATTATTTTCAATAAAAATATATTAAAGTAGAAAACCTTTTCGATTGGGATATGTTACCTGTGGAGCTTTGAAGTTTGAATTAGACAATGGAGCTTGAAGCCTTGAAGAGTTGAAGGAGTAAAAGAGGAAACCTAAATTATGAGTGCGTGAAAACTGAAAACCTTAGTTTGTAAAGTTACTGTCATATTGTATTTATAATTTTATATAATGGATGTTGTGTAAATTTCGATAGTAATTCATAAATGGGCTGAACAATAGGCCCAAATGAAAATGTGAATTTGTAAATACACATTAATAATTAAATATTTATAGATATACATATTCAACACCAAATTACACACAACATTACTAATCATCATTCAATAACAATAATCATAATCATAAAATCGATCATACATATTCCATAGTGAATGCAAGAAACATCAAACTCAAATCAAAGAGAACAAATAAAGTAATCCGTAATCTAGTAGATACTAAATTATTAACAATGATATAAATAGTTTAGATATTCTTGTTGCTAGGGCCCACATTTGAGAAAATGTCATAAAAAATATGAGACCGCGATTTCCATGTACCAACTAGAGCTTCCACTTTGGCCCAATCTGATTCAGTAATCATGCCACCCTCACATTTTCTAGCTTCCATCTCGAATCTATAATCTTTTAAAAGCATGTTAGAAAACGCTTTCTTAAACTTCGAAGCGCTTTCAAGCATCAAGAAAGTAGAGGTCAAACTTGTAACAAGGTCGTGGCGTATGAGGCTATTAGTTTCTATATTTTCCTCTTCAACACAAGATTTGAACTTTTGTAGCCTTGCGGGAGTAGACCTCACATACTTCACAAGAGTACGGATTTTGTTCACACACAAACGAATGTCATTCATATTGTTATCTTCATCAACCAAATTCATTGTGTTTGTGTAATGTGTACTTGTGTAGTGTGTAGAGTAAGAGTTTGAGAATACAAGAACTATATGGTGAGTAGTGAGTTAATATAGAAGTAAAAGTTAAGTTCCTACTTCCTAGTAGATATTTCTAATGTTTTGGTAGGTGGAACTTTGAAATAGAACTTTGAAGTTACAAGAGTGAGTCTAAATGTGATGGTAGAATTGTAGGTAGGAAGTTAGAACTAGGAACAACCCGATCAATTATTTTTGTTGAACATGTAAACTACAATAACTATAAGAGAAATATAATTAAATATAATTAATAATGTTGATTTATAATAAATATATATAAATATATATACTAGGTTTTTATAGTTTTACCAACATCCATGTCATAATTAAGTATATATTTATATTTAGAAATATAAATATTAAAAATAATTATTTAAATTTTTCGGTTAACCGGTTATCGCCAAAGTGTGAACCGAAACCGAAATCGAAAAACGAAAAAAATGCCGGTTCGGTTAACCGAAACCGAAAAACAAAAAAAATCGGTTCGGTTAACCTAAAATTCGGTACGGTTAACCCAGTTTGCGGTTCGGTTTTCCGGTTTCGGATTATTATGAACACCCCTAGCTACCACTCAAATTTTGGCACTATGAATAACAACAACAACACTCAAAACGAAAATGTCAGTGCTCCGGTTATGCCAATATTATTGTTCTACTATTAACAAATGTTATTGTTCTACTCTTAACATATTTATTATTGTTCATAATCTTATCTATAATCATTCTAACTTATTATAATTTTTACATTTATTTTCTAAAAAGTGTTTTGTACACCGATTTATTGTTTTGCATGTTAGAATCAATTAGAGGTATGACGTTTACTTTCCAGTTTCCATCATTTGCTTAGCGGATATTATGCACAAAATCTTAGAACTAAGTTAGAGAAATCATTTGTTTTGTAGATTAAAATAGACTTTTTTTATCCATGTGTTCGTTAGTAACTCAATCATGCATGCAAGTAATTAAAATTAGTTACATGTATATGGATATTGCTTTGAAATTATCATCTAAATTGTCGTACATCTCGCATGGTCTAAATCTAAATATAGTAATATACATATGCATATCATCTAAATTCTAGTTGTTCTTTTGAACTCTACTTTCTACAGAATTAGGATCCACTAACAACTTGAATATGTAGAGTCTGAATTATTCAATTTTCTTTGTTCAATTACTAGTAAATCACTTTGGTTGAGAAGTACAACTCAATCATTTTAAACGTATTATATAAAAGTTATATTTTTTATATATAAAATATGATTTTATATGTTATGTATATATTGTAATTAGGATTTTGGTGAAATATAATTAAAAGGTTGTACGTAGTAAGTACATATATAGATGTTTTAAGTGTCAAAGTTTGATATACTCCCTTCTTCTCACTACAACAAGTGTCTGCATTATTATTTAGGGTTGTCCCTAATAAATGTTCACTTTCATTTTATAACCAATCAAAAGAAACTTTAGTAAATAGATATATTTTTTGATTGAGGTAAAATGTAGTCAGTGGAGAATTCTAAAACAGTGTGTATGGTCAAAGTGGACATTTTGACTGGGACGAATGGAGTATTCAATTTAATTAATATGTTAAGCCCTCTAAGGAATTTAAGGGTTGTTTTCATTAGTAACGTGGATGAAGAGTTTAATTTGATTGTAAGGCTGTTAATCCTTACTACATGTTTATAGGTGTGTTTGGTAACAAATACCTTGAGCCAGGGGCGGAGCCAGGATTTGTAGATAAGGGGGCTTACCCGATCATGAAAAGTTAACAAAATTTATATGTACATCATAACAAAGTAGTGTTATTTAGAAGATAAATGAACAACGATAACCGATTTAAATAAAACGAATGTACGAGTTATAGTAAAACGTAGGTTTTGCAAAACTTAATCTTAAAAAAAATAATTTTTTACGTACACCGATCCACTTTCTCAGTAGCATGTTAATAGTAATTAAATAGTTAAATAACTAGCATAAGTTAATTATAGACAAAACATTCGAATTATTATTTTGGGACTCATTTTTATCCATAATTCAACCCGATATCATAAAGCCAAATTAATAAACAATAATAATATAATTTAGTTTAATAAAAAAGTTAAAATTAAAAACAATATAACAATGTAAATACTAATAACCATCAATAAATAGATGAATAGTATATAATTAACAAGATTCATAAACGAAGAATATATACAAAATAACAAATAACTCATTTATTATTAGAGGTGTTATATATGAGCTAATGATAATACAACAAATATTTAATGGAACTAAAAGAAAAGAATAAAAGATAACGAACTAAAGTATGCCTCACAAAGTTCTAATGATTTTCTTGATTTCATATAAACGAGAATAAATGGAAAGTTCCAATAGTTTTCACGTAGTTAATTTGTGTTCGCATTTTATTATTTGTTGGGCTTGGGGTAGTGAGTTTTTAGTGCAACTGAGTCACATGAAGAAAGGAAAATAGTATTAATATTTTAACATAGCTCAATTTGGAGGGGGCTCAAAGAAAATTACTGGACCTGAGCTGATGTAAATACAATGCAGTTGGGCCAATTGGGGGTGGCTGAGCACCCACAAGGCCACAAACCACCCTACTGTCTCCGCTTCTGACTGGAGCTGAGATTGTGAAAGGAGCTTGAACTGATGGCTGGAGATTATTGTTGGAGCTGACCTGGAGATTGCGACTGGAAATTTCTTTTCACAATCTACTTAAAGTAACTTCTACGAAAAGGGATTCTAAAAGATTCTCATTAATTTTTTTTAATAATCATTGTTATTCTTTTGTTTGCCAAACAAAGATTGTTAACTTCTAAGAGATTGAAATTCTAGAAATTAGAAGTTCAATCCTTTAAAATCTTCAAAATCTTTTAATTTGCTTGTGTCAAACACACGACACTCAAATTAATAATGATACAAGAATTGTTACATGAATAATAAAAAATTAAGAAAAATAATTAATAAGATTGTTGGTGGACATTGTCCTCTTAGAAGTAAGTGAGTTTTCTTTTATATATATATATATATATATATATATATACCTATATATATACAGTATATACTATATATATAATATATATATATATACATATATATACATACATATGTACATATATATATATATCTATATATATATATATATATAGTATATGGTATATACTACATATAATACATACATATATATAATATATATAGGTATATACTACATACATATGTACATATATATATATATATATATATATATATATATATATATATATATATATATATATATATATATATATATATACTAAAGTAGTATAAAAGAAAGCTCCAGAATTTATCACGTAAGCATGAATACTACATGTCAATATCTTAACTTCAGTTAACAACTTATTTAATTAATATTATATTATTATTTTATTATTTTATTATTTTATTATTTTATAATAATTAATAAATAATAAATATAAATGCTACATATATTATAATAATATGGAAAGAGGAGTCACATACGAAAATAAATTCCTATAAAATATTTAATTAATATTATTTTATAAATTATTTTAAAAAATATGTACTAGAATTATCATTTAATCACGTAATATCTAAAATAATTCTAATAAATTACTGTGCATTGCACGGTTCTTCCACCTAGTATATATATATATATATATATATATATATATATATATATATATATATATATATATGAGTCAGTTCCAGAGTGAAGGAAATTTAGGGAGAGAAGAGGGAGAAATAATTTGATTTAGTATTTTATTACTATGATTCAAATTTGTATTACCTATAACCTTTGAATCATAGAAACAGATGACTAAATCTTATTAATAAAATATTGAATCAAAACAATAAAATGTAAAATTATAGAAATAATAATTTGAATTATAGTAATAAAATACTGAATCATATTGTTTCTCTGATAGCATCAAATAATGTCACATTTATATAATAATATTCCCTTATTTTTAAGCATTTTTATTGCAATTTGTTTGTATATATTACGGATTTCGTTTATATTTGCAAAAAGGTGTTTAAATTAGAGAAATAAAGAAAAGAAACGAAACCGGGCTCAAAAACTGAAGAAAATGAAGTGAAGACTAAAAATTAAGAAGACTGGACTTAAAGAGAAATTTTTAACCCAAAAGAATTAGTTATTGGGCCAAGGAAGAGGATTAAATTCGGATTTGTGAAGATTATAGCCCAAGAAGAAATCCAAGCCCGATTGCAGAATACTCTGGAACTACAATTCAACCGGCGGCTGGAATATTCAGCCGGCGGTTGAACTTAAATGTGGAAGGCGGTTGGAGCGCGAGGTAAAAACCGGGTTCGTGGGTAAAAAGCCAACCCAACCGGCGGCTGAAATATTCAACCGGAGGTTGGATTTGCGATCTGAAATCTATTTTATAGAGGCCATAATCAGTCAATAAACCTTACACAATTCAATACGAATTAAGTAAAGCTTAATTCGATTCTAGGGTTTAGAAGTCGACTAAAGGTGCGATTTGGAGGCTAGGAAGCTAGGGTTTGAAGGTTTTCAACCCTAACGAATATTTGTTTCGGTTTGTTGGGTTTGATTCTTAATCTTTTCTATTTACAATGTGTAATTACATGTTTTTAGATCTGGTTTTGATTACTTTGAACATGAGCCAATTCTTTAATTGTATTTGCTTAGATGAATGATTTTTAGATGAAGGTTTTATGATATGTTTATGTTGATTTGAATTATGAATGATTATTGAGTTTATTTGAAAGATCCATATTAATTGTGTGTTGATTAATTGTTACTTAACGTGATCAATAGACTTATGCTATAACTAAGGTTTGTATGAGTTGATTGATTATTTGCAATTAAGTAATTTATTAGCTAATTGTGGCTTGAGACTGTAACCGGTAATAGGTTAAGAGAATAGCAATTAATAAAACCTAATTAATGTGATAGTTATTTAATCAATAATTATAAACTTGCGTTAGCACGATGTTACTGAATGAATCTCAATGATCTGTTGATAGTATTAATTGAATAAGGTTTAGGTTAATAACACGTAGAAGAAATTCTAGTGTATTCAAGAGAATCTAGTATTAAGCTAAAGTTTATTAGGATTAGTTAACCTTAATAGGAGACTATCTACATTTGTTAAAATCACCATAATGATAATCAACAATTCAACAAACATATCTGAACTCTGAATCGAGAAATCATTAATCTAAGTAAATACATTCTTCTCTATCGTACTAGTAGTTAAGATATGTATATGCAATAGTTACCATATTAAATGGGTGTCAAAAAATAATATTACATCTCACGTTTATTGTTCCTTTGTAAATTTTATTGGATTTAAGATATGTTAGATTAATGTTAATTTTGTTCTTATATTCAAGACATGTTTGATTGAAAACTTTTTTAAAATAAATAATGGGAATAACAAATAAGGGTAAATTGAAAAGTTTAATAATTTTTAATAGTTATTTTTACAATAAGACAATCTTTTTATAACAAATAAAAATAATAAATTGCATGCTAGAAATAGAACTAAGAGAATATATAACATTAAAAAAGTTACTTAGCGATAAAATAAAGGTGTAGTTGAAAGTCAAATAAGGGTTGCTACCTTGTATTTTGTTATCTTTTGTTTTAACTCTATTCAGCACCATGCAGCACCGAAGTTTCAGACTTCTCTAAGTTTGACCAATTGACCATAAATTTTGTTTTTATGGGACGCTGCATTACTTTAGTTGTTATAAAATGAAATACTCGATCCCTAAATAATAGAATGGAATTGGTTTCATGTGTTATTTGTTACTTTAGATGATACGATAATCAATTCGTTTTCCTCTAGTCTACTCAATTTATAAAAGCTTTAAATCTAATTAAATTCAATGAAACTTGTTTACTTAAAAAAAAAGTTATATTCGAATCAATCGAATTAATAATTTAGACACGGTCTTCTTTTAAGAGGGAATGAAGTGGGGTCAGGTGGTTCAACGTCGTTATGACAATGTTGGGGTGGTTACGACTTTGAGTAGTAACCGTTTTTATTATTATTTAAATGTAGAAATGACATGATGCTTAACAAACATTTTTTTCAGTGACCACTCGTTATACTCTCGTCACTTGATCTAGTCGTCTGTCAAAATTTGACAATTAAGTAAAACTCGATTGACTATTATGCATAAGGAGAATGATTTATAATCTCAATTAATTATCGTACTAGTAGTTCTAAATTCTAATATTATATTTTTTTTGCCATGTGTCATCACTTAATATCTCCTTTCATACTTGATTGATTGATAATTGATGTGTTATATATGTGTCGCACCTTAATTGTTAGAAAGATAATTAGAATGAAAAACTTGGAGGTTCAATTTTTATTCAATATATATTACCACTTCTTATATACCCTTTGTAAACTTTATATTATATATTTAAATTTAATTTAAATTAAATTTGAAAGTAACATGTTACTACGTAACGATCTATCTTATTAAAATAATGTACCATGCTTTGAATATGATTAGTCATAATAACCTCCATTTGACCACAAATTTAGATCCTTCCCTAAGCCTCTCTTCCTCCCTATTTCCTCAAGAAGACCATATGCATCATATGATATCATATATATATACAACATTTAAGTAGAGTGATTGACAATAACAAGTACTAGTTAATTTGTTGTTCGAGAGATAAGTAAACAATTTGTAGTAGAAATGGAACTACAAAAAACATCATCAACAAAGTCAATGAGCAAAATCTTGAAATATCTACCGAGAGCAACATCATCTGTTACATTTCAAAACCATTCAATTTACAGCCCAGTCAAAGATAAAAAATCATTGGAAAAACTCCACAAATCCAATCTCGGAATAGGTTTCTCCGTTATCATAATTTCGCCCGACAATGATCTCCGAAAAAGTAAGAAACACTCGACTTCCAAACTTGCATTTGAGCCCACTTCTCCTAGAGTCTCTTGCATGGGTCAAGTCAAGTGCAAACACTACCGAAAACTCGTTGGTGCTGCCAACAAAAAACCACTACCCATTACCCAAAAACCCATTTCACGAACGATGTCGTTCACCCCACTAAGAACTTACAACAATGAAGACTATCAAGAAAAGGTCGATCCGGTAGCCGTTAAGTCCAAGAAAAAATCTGGGTTTCGAAGCATATTCAGTTGTAGTAGTAAAAAGTGCGACAACTTAAACAACAAGTCCACCGTGATGATGAATTTATCAAAGGCTCCATGTTTGAGCACAATGAAGAAATTCTCAAGTGGGAGAGATGCATTTGCGACTTTTGATTGGACAACACAAGTTGTACCGTTGGATAACAGTCACCAAAGTTGTTACACCGATGATGAAGAGATTACGGTTCCTTCATCTACACTGGTGATGATGAGAAATAAAGGATTTTGTGATGATTTCATTAAGGTTGGAGGTGTGAATTTAGAACCTAGAAAGGAGATTAATTTGTGGAAGAGAAGAACCATGGCTCAACCTAAACCTCTTCAATTGCAAGTTGCTGCTTAATTAGTTTAACATTTTTCTCTTATTTCATATTGATCATTTTTGGGGTGCTTTATCAAGTTTCCTTCTTTTTTGATGACTAAAAATGTAAATATTTAGATAAATTAGTCATCTCGATCTTATTTATATATGAAAAATGAAGAACTATTTGCCTTATAATTATCTCGATTTATAGAGTTTGATTGTCTTTTGTCTATATATAGCTTTCAATTATATTTTTTATCTACAAAATTGTAAATTAGAACCTAACAAGGAGTTGGCTGATAGAGAGAGATGAATTTGAATTTGAAGTCTATTCTATTAGATGATAAATTGGGTTACGGGGCACAAGCCTGATTGTTTTTAGGTCCCTCAGAGTTTAATTAGGTTTTCATTGTACTCTATATATACTCGATTAATAATATGTCAAACCTACGGAGTTTCATTATTTAATATGGTGTCAGAGCGTTATGATTTCTACTTGTTATATTTCTTCCGCTTTTCTTTTTCGCGTCCCATCCCCGTCCGTGGTTCTACAATTCTCGTGTATGTCTTATATCTTCTATTTCATGTAATTGCATCAACGATCAATGATTTTCTAAATTATTTTCTTTAATCTATAGCTTTATATTAATCTTGTTTTTCTTAAATAAATAAAAAATTAAATAAATAAAAAGGTTTGCTTCCAACGCCTATCGCTTTTTGACTTCTATTTCATTGTTAACCACCACTGCTTTGCTTCTCGTTTCTTCTCTTCTTTCATGAACCACACTTTGACTTCTGATAGTTCTCGTTTCTACTCTTGAAGTCTTGATAAAAGAAAATATCATCAAAATCATATCTTTCGTTTCTTATCATCTATTTATTTTTAGAAATTCTCTGCTTAATCCCTAAAATCATCTTCGTTCATCTTTCAATTTTTTATTTCTCTCCTACGCTATATGTATCAGTTTCAAAATCCATAAATATTGATCGATTTTGTTTGATTTCCCCATTCATTGAGAAAAAAAACCGTAAAAACAGGTCAATTGATGATGCTCGCTAATTGAATATGTTGGGAATTTTGAAGGAACCCGAACAACAACGTGTGTTAATATAAACATACACCCACAAAATAAACGGATAATAACTACTAACTAAGCAATCAAAACAAAGCAATAATATAATAAATGCGAACAATACCTACTTGGAGATTGGTTTAGTCCAGGGGCTAAATCGAGATATTTTTCACTATTAATTTTGTACCGAGGGTTCAAAAATACATAAGAAGAAAATAAGTTTCTGGCTGATAGGTGTAAAATTACACATGTTCTTATATAGCATATTAGTTAGTTTTACTGATTATTTAGTGAGTACTTTTTATTTATTTGTTTATATTTGCTTTAATTATAGTTTGGAGCCGAAATAGAGAAAAAGATAACTTGCCGAGTTGGTAAAACGTGCTTAATTATCTGAAATGATAAATATATGACTTTCAAATAAGAAGTATAGATGCGCTCAAACTCATCTGGAACGGAGAAGATTGATTCATATAATCGATTATGAGGAGACAACTCAATGAACATTAACAAGAAAAGAGACTAGATTCATTTGAAGATAGAACCGGACGAGAACTTGCCGAGCTCAAGGAGTTACTCTCCGAGTTACCCAAACAACCAGAATTTAACTATAAATAGACATCTCATTTTTATTATTCATATACATATTTTATACCAAAAATCACTGAAAACACTTTGAAGTATTGTTACTTTAACACGTATAAGGAAAACAAAGAGTATTCATTTAATTCAATTAGAGAAAGTAATAGTATGGTTTGCAATTATCATATACTCTGAATTGTAATTTTCTTTATGTTGATTGTTTATTTGTGCAACATATTTGTTTATGAGTTATTTATAATATTTAAATGTAGATTATTGCTGAAATTGAAACAGTAGAAATCATTTGCTAAATAATTATGTTATGAGATTTCTCAATATCATTTTTATGATTTTTTATTTTATTTTATGATTGACACATAATCTATAATGTTTGATTGGAAAACAACCATATGTAATCCTCGTAAAAGTAGGACATGAATTAGTGAATTGGAAAATGATTTATTTTAAGTTTAATTGGTAGACAAGAAGTTTTGTCTAACTCAACGAGTGACTTTCTGGATTTTATATTAACTTTAATTATGCATTTGTTGCTGTTTAAATATTAATAGATTTTAGTTAGTCATCTGATTTAAGATACATTCTTAGCCGCATATAAGTTATTAATAATATGATGATTTGTTCATAGTATCATGATTTAATTATGGTAAAAGCTGTTTCAAGTAAAGTATTACATATCTATGTTTAATACCTTGCTAGATTTATATTTTTCACTTACTTATTTATTTATTTATTTATTTATTTATTTCATCATCATATTTATTTGTTTATTACTGAAAATTTTTATATCATTCTTTAGAGACAATCTTGGTCAACTTACTATACTATATTATTAATTGATAGGTCGTTTTGTCTGTGTGTGTTAATTGGTCATATTATGTATACTTGCTAATATTATAAATTTAAAATTTGATTTGGGTTTAAATGACACATAAACCATCTCGATGCTGTTATTTTATAACGGCATTCAAAGAGAACATCACTGGCAAACATGAAATTGCACAGTGATTTCCAAAATCGCGTAGTGATTTTCTCACTCACACAGTGAAAACTAAAATCATTCAGTGATTTTTCCAGCTGTTGAAAACCACTTCAAAAAATCACTTTCGTTCAACTAACTTGTTTTTCTTCATTAAGCTTCACAATCTTAACAATGTCCAACTAGAAGATTAACGAATCCCAAAACTAGTAACCCCGCACAATCTCGTCCATTCACCAATGTCACACGTTCAAACTCAAAACCGCCGGAATACCATTCAGGACACGCCGCTCCCCACACAGAGTCGAAAGACTTTCGAAACAAAGCTACCAGAATAAACACACACACACGTGAAACTGGGACCTATCTCCGGTTATCCGCACGACCATCTTCTAGCCCAAGAAGATTCATTGACGCGTGCGAAAACTCCAACCACATGATTCTTTCAAGAGACACTGCCTTTTCAATTCGTTGATTACAGCCACGTTTGATCCTGCACCGACATATCATCAACCACCCGTACAGAATTTCTCCACCCAATTTTCCTCCCCAGCAATCAAACAATCACCGATAGAACAAACTTGTAGATCATCATCAAGGTTTTTCCGTGAGAACCCAATCACAACCTTGAAAATCTACTTCATCTAAATTCACTTTCCCGCTGGTACACCGACCTAAAAAATAGCTCTGATTTTTAAGAGTACATCTTCTCCCACTCATATCTACTCCCATTCACCGCGGCTCTCTGAGAAGATTCCGGTTTATAATACTCGGTTAGTCATAAGAAAACTTGCCATAGGAGAGTACAAAATTTGAAGATCCGAAAGATATAGTGTTATCTGGAATCCAAACACTAAACCCGTAGAAGCTTGAGATCCATTAATGGCACAACCGTCTCAAAACTCCCAGTAGTCGCCAAACTCCCACTAGCTTCGATACTTCCCTCGATTACCAAACTCCAAGAGTTCCCGACACTCTCAACAATATTCGAAAGCTCATTAGGACTTACAAGATTATCCGCCCTTAACCCACTTGAGAAATCCCAATTGATTCCTCTAGAAGATTCACTCAATCGTTGAACCAAACATCAACCAATACCCGAGCCCAGTCAAACGCGTTCTATCCGATATCTTCTACAACCAATATCTTCAAGCGTAGGAGCTCTAACCTGCCTAATCATTCCAAACATATGAAATACCCGACCAAAAACATGGTCCCCCATTTCAACCCTCGGGCAATAACAAACTCCCTCAATAATTCCCCTGTCGATTACCAAACGGATGTAATACCGTTAATTACCCAAATACACAACCAAAAAAACCATCCTCTTGAGCTCCATAACAAACATCACATCTTTGAATAATCCAGTTTGTATCAACGAAGTTCTCAAGATATCACGTCCCTACACTCGCAACATCAAACCCCCATGGCTAATAACATTCATCTATTCTTTTGCATGGGATTGCAAAGAATGATGAACTCGGATCCCAAAAATTTCTCCGCAATAAACCATTAATTGAAGCCGATCACTGACTTCATTATCGCCGAGAACAATCACCTAACATGTTCAATGCATAAAACAACTCGCCGAGCACATAAGCCTTGTTCGTCAAGTTTGTCGCGAATCAACGAACAATAAATACGAGTCAGTCGATCTCGATAACTTATTGCAATCAAATCCTAAATTGCTTTGTTACAATCGTTCCCCCAATGGTTATCTTCTTCCGAATCTAGATCAACTGTGATTATCTGGCCACAATAACCTCAGATCTCCATCTTTCAAAAAACTAAAACATTTACCATCAATAAACTCAATCTTGATCGTGCTTTCATCTGCTATCGTTCTCAATCACTCGACCAAGAGCTCTAATACCATTTGTTGAGACCAAAACAACGTGTGTTAACATAAACACATCCACAACAATAAACGGATAATGATTACTAACCAAACAATCAAAACAACACAACAAGATAATAATCGCGAACAATACGACACAAATATTTAACGTGGTTATGTTCAGTCTCCTACTTGGAGATTGGTTTAGTTCACGGGGCCAAACAGAAAGATTTTTAATTATTAATTTTAATCCAAGGGTTTACAATAACATAGGGTTATATTTATAGGATAAACTTTAATTAGGGAACTAGAAAATAAGTTTCTGGCCGACATGAAAATCGCACAATGATTTCAAAAATCGCGAAGTGATTTTTTAATTCACTCAGTGATTATTCCAGGTGTCAAAACCACTACAAAAAATTACCTTCATTCAACTAACTTGTTTTTCTTCGTTAAGCTTCACAATCCTAACAGAACGTTGTTGCTGCTCACTAATTGTTGTTGATGTTTCCATTTGCCGCTACATTCGAAGCTCATGTCGCTGCTAAGCGTCATGTCTTTTGCTACTTTACTTTTACTTTGCATTTACTTTTATATTTTGTATGTGTTTATGCTTTATTTTGACCGTCTGCTTTTCTACCGCCCTAGGTGCGGGGGAATGCCCATTGACTTTTCATTTGGAACTATTGAAAGAAACAAGTATAATTAACTTGACCTCATCCCCTAACGAACGAGTTGAAGTTGTTTTCAAGTTAAACGAATCTCGTTCTTGTATCGTCACATTAGCCATAACATCAAACCTCGTTCCTATATCGCCACGCAGGGGAACTTAGGGAAGTTAGGATTTAACATTAAGGGGCCTGACTTCAATGTAAACTTACAACGATAAATACCGCATTGCAACAAAATACACGGTTATATATTCGAGAAGATGTATAAAATTTTCATATAGATAAAACTTAGAAAACCTGTATGTTTCTTTAACTTTCAAACTGAAGGACATCGAAACTCGAAAGTAATAATTGATAAAAATGGTAAACAACACCAAGAATCATAAAAACTTTCTTTCAATAAACTGCACATACAATACCGGGTTTAATTATCAAAAAACAAGACCAAGAAATCTCACCACAAGAAAACTCACACTCACTTAACACTAAACATTCAATCTTAGTTGAATGATAATACAAGAATGGTTCAGCATACCTAGGTTTAGATTGAAAGAGGAGATTAGAAAAACTACACAGAAAAGTGAAAGAATGAATAACAATAAAATAATAAATAAAACTTATCTATATCCTATCTAATAACATAATTACATATAAGTCCCTGAAGCTTTATGTCTTGTACATACTTTTGTCTCGAACTTGATCCAGCAACCTGCATTTACAAACTGACCAAAATATATGCAAATAATAACAATATAAGTCATTTTGTTAATATGTTTCATTTTAGATTACCAATACTCATTACATTATTTAACATCCCCCCATAATCTAAACATGAAACATATCAAACATTTTAAGCTTTTTACACAACATATCATGTTGTGCAACTGACAAACCTTTTGTAAATGTGTCTGATGTATTTTGTAAGGAATCTACCTTTTCAATTTTAACTATACCTACACATACATTTTCCCTTACAAAATGAAGATCTATTTCAAAGTGTTTTGTTCTCTCATGGAACACTGGATTAGCTGAAATTAATATAGCAGACTTATTATCACAAAATACTTCAACAGGTAACTTATAATTAACACTAAGTTCATCTAAAACTTTTATTACCCAAATTACTTCACAAATAACTGAGGCAAGAGCTCTATACTTTGCTTCTGCTGTTGACCTCGAAACAACATACTGCTTTTTACTTTTCCAGGAAATCAAACAATTTTCAAGAAACACAGAATATCCAGTTATTGATCTTCTACCAGAAAGGCATTTTCCCCAATCAGAATCGGAATAAGCAGATAACAAAAGATGATCACTTTTATTAAATAAGATGCCTTTGCCTGGTGAACCCTTTAAGTATCTAAGTATTCTAAGTGCCAACTTCAAATGAGATTGCAAAGGTGAGTGCATAAATTGACTCAAGCAATGTACAACATAAGAAATATCTGGTCTTGTAAGAGTTAAGTAAATTAACTTACCTACTAGTCTTTGATACTTGGTTAAATCTGTTACAGGTAAATCACCTTTTTTGGCATTAGCAAGATCAGTTATAACTAAGTTTGTTTCAATTGGAGAACTAGCAGGCTTACAACCAGTCAAGCCAAACTGAGCAAGAAGCTCTAAGCAGTATTTTCTTTGACTCAAACAAATACCAGAATCATTTTGAACAACTTCTATTCCTAAAAAATTCTTTAAGACACCTAAGTCTTTAATTAAGAACTTAGAATTCAGATAAGTCTTAAAATTCTCAATTTCACTTGTATTGTTTCTTGTTACCACGATATCATCAACATAAACAAGCAAAACAATAAACACACCATCTTTGTTTTTAATAAACAATAAATAATCATTCAAACTTTGCACAAAACCATTATTAATCAATGCCTCAGTTAACTTTTCATTCCACTTTCGTGGGGCTTGCTTCAAGCCATATAAAGACTTTACTAACTTGCAAACCCTAGCATCATTCTCAGAAAAGTATCCTTCGGGCAGAGACATATACACCTCTTCATTTAAACTACCATACAAAAATGCATTATTCACATCTAATTGAAAAAGAGGCCAATCATTTTGTACTGCGAGTGAAATCACAGTTCTAACAGTTACCATCTTGACTACAGGTGAGAATGTTTCATCAAAGTCAACACCTTCTCTTTGATTGTAACCCTTTGCAACTAACCTAGCCTTGTACCTCTCCACTTTACCATTGGATTTATACTTTATTCTATACACCCACTTGCATCCTACTTGCATCCTATTGGTTTCCTTCCTTGAGATAAATCGGTTACAATCCAAGTCTCGTTTCTATATAAAGCATCAATTTCCATGTTCATTGCATCAACCCAATTTTTGTCATTAGAGGCTTCTTTATAAGTTTTAGGTTCTATTGATTTATTCAAACTACTTACAAAGAATAAATTTTCCTTAGACAAATGAGAGTAGTTTACTACCTTTTCTAACCCATATTTTACTTTACCCTCTAATACAAAACCATCTAATTTCTTAGGTACAGAAGCTTAGAAGATCTCCTTAGAATGTTTGAACTTATATTTTCAGAATTTTGACCCTCAAGAGCCAATGGCTCTAACATCTCATCATCAAGTGTTGTTGTGGTTCCTCCCAAACCAGCACACTCATTTGAGCTTTTGGTAGGATATGAACCACTCCGATCACTTTGAGTGACTCTCCTCATTATTGGGTACTGATTTTGTTTGGTTGCCATTTTCAGAAAAATAATAAATCAAAAAAGTTTAAATGATATATTTCAGAATTAGAATTAGGATGAGAATTAGAGTCTTTAATACTTGTAGACATTTTAAAAGGGTATATATGTTCATAAAATTGAACATCTCTTGAGAAAATAAACTTTTTATTGTCAAGACTCCACAATTTATAACCCTTTTTCGAACTTGAGTGTCACACCCCCAAATTTGTACAGCGGAAGCGGTTCGGGGCGGGGCGTGACTAATCAAGTAATCACAACACAAAGGTACAAGCGAACGACTCTATATGAGACGTTTATAAAATAGTACAAAAGTAGTTATATTGAAATACTTTAAAAGTTTACATTAGCCTCGAGTTCGCGAAATAATATCCTGAAGATTCTAGTACATAACGAAATATTTCAAAAATAATATATGAACATCTTCATATACGTATAATGCATGCGACTCGATGTAGCTAGCAATCCTGTGGGCAATCCTACTGTTGCTGAGTACCTGAGAATACAAAACTAAAGAGTCAACCAAAAGGTTGGTGAATCTCACAGGTTTAACAGTAAAAACATAGTTATGAAACACAAGATTTATCCGTGATTTGCAATCAAGCAAATAAAGTAAACAAAATTAATGTTTCCGAAATTGCCATGAGCCCACGGTTCGAAGCCTAACCCGTTTTGTGCCTCCCGGAGGTGTCTAATCCGAAACACCTTTATGACAAATACTAGAGTGCCCGTTTTTAACTTGGTTATAGCTAGTAACCCGGACGGGGGTGTCATTCCCATAATAGATCTATTCTCTAGCACTCGTGCCTTCGCAGTTAACGAACCATGTGTGTTGAGGACTTTTAATGGATTAAAAACAACTCATACAATCTTGTAAAAATAATCGAGTACTTGTGTTCATGAAAAACAGTTAAGCATTTGTATCTCACCCCAAAGTATATAAAACAGTAAAAGTAAAAGTGGGGCTGTAAGACTCACCTTGGGTTTAGCAAGCAAATATAGCAATTAGCAAGCAGATAACAAATAGCGTGTGTCTGTGTCCCGTAATGCAACCTTCTAGTGCCCTAAACGCATAAGGTTGTGTGTAAGTGGGGTGTCAATGTCCACTTATCTCATTCGTGTAGGTGGGGGTTTAATGTCCACCTATGCTAGTTCACTCAACTAGAAATGTCCAATTGTTCAGTTATCGTTTGTGCATAGAAAAACATGTACAGGCCATTGGTGATATTTTTGTGAAAACACAGGTTTGATTAATTTTGTTACGCATATTTCTACTTTTCAGTTATAGGTAATTGATCAGTGTGGCAAGGGGCGAAGCCCATTAATGACGGGGGTCCGGGGACAGCGCCCCTGGTAGCGGGGTCCAAGGGGTGGCAACCCCTGGCGGGGTCCAAGGGGCAGAGCCCCTGGCTGGGGTCGAGCTGGATTAGTGTTTTTAGCTGGATTAGTGTTTTATTTATGCTTATATTGCTTTAACCAAAAATGCATGGATTTTGTGTTTTTAGCGACACTGGGTTAGTGTCGCTATATGCGACACTAAGGTGTTATGCGACACTAAGGTATTATGCAACACTAAGGCTTGTGTCGCTAATGTGTCGATTCGGGTGTTATGGCGACACAAAGGGTTGTGTCGCTAATGTGTCGATTCGGGTGTTATGGCGACACAAAGGGTTGTGTCGCTAATGTGTCGATTCGGGTCTTATGGCGACACAAAGGCTTGTGTCGCTAGTGTGACGATTCGGGTGCTATAGCGACACAGAAGCTTGTGTCGCTAATGTGACGATTCGGGTGCTATAGCGACACAAAGGCTTGTGTCGCAGACTACTGGGCTTCTGCGACACAGGGGCCTATAACAGGTCAGTTTTTTTTTAATTTTATTTCGGGTTCCAAATGTTCAAATAAAAATTCAAGAAAAATATATGTTGTTCCTTAGTATGTTAGCTTTCTAAATTAATTTTTCCAGAATTTTTGGGTACTCCTAAGTATTTTTAAAAATTCCGTTTGTTCCCTAAGGTCAGAAAGTGACCAATCCGGACACATGCAACAAGATCGGATTTCTGGGCAAAATCTACACGTTTCCAGAAAAAGTTATCTAAATGACATTTGTACCTAACAAATTTTTCAAACTTTTGGCGACGGTTTCAGGTCATTTGGAGGTGTATATCTCGAGTTATGATTAAAACAAGAGAGGTGAAATTTATGAGTTTTTGGACAGTCCGTATACATGTTTTTGTAAAAATCATTTCGGGTATCAAACGAACTCCAAAAATTATGAAACCACTTGGAAATGAAAGCTAACTCCCTAAACTTAATTTTTGCTTTTTTAATCGTCCATTTTGGTCAAGTTTTGAGGGAGAAACAGCCTCTCAAAGTCGAGCTATTTTTCTGCCCGGAAATGCATGTGTTGTTCTTGAACATTTTAAGCCATGAAAAACGTTTTTATGTTATATTTTGGACATTTCCTTGTTATGTGAACCTTTTAACATGTTTTTAGAAGTATTTTGGAAGGGTTTTGAAGTCTTACAAGTTTCCAAACCGAGATGGAGGAGAAAGATGGTGAGGAGAGCTTGATCTTGTGTTTTGGCTTGATTTTCTTCTTGGAGATGTGATGAACACTATGATGATGATGGTGTCCGATTTTGGTGGAGGTGATGGTGTTCTTGGGCAGGTTTTTGGGAGAGAGGAGGAGGGGAAGAGAGAAAATAGAGGGTGTGTGTGTTTGTTGAGTGAAAAATGAAAGAAGTGAGGGAGTTAAGCTTATATACATGGGCTTAAGTTCATGGGATTTGGGCTGCCCATTCTTGGGCCGATTGGGCCTGGGCCTATCCCTTTCCAAGGGTTGGGCTCGTGACTCGCTTCTCGGTTTCGTGTTATTTTCCCCGGTCGTTTAAACGTTTTCGCGCGCGCGTAAACATTAAATCGTTAACGTTTAATGTTTGTATTTTATTTTTGATACGAAGTCACTATTTTAATTTGACCAATATACTTAAAAATACTTTATTGAACCTTAAAATATTTGTCGGTTTCGTTCGGGTGTCGGGCGCGATTCGCGCATTTTCGTTGTGTTTATTACGTTTTAAGCAAAACGTCTTGGTTTTTCGTATATTATTATTTAATAACAATAATATAGGGTAAATAATTACTATTTAATTTATAAAATAGGTTTACATTATTTATGGAAAGTTATCACCAACGCCGTATAGATTGTCGGACCTCGTCTGGTTGTTTCGCGTATTTACAGATAAACACATAATCACGTAAGTGTATATTCAAATATACAGGTAATTACAGATATTTAGCCTAATACCAACTAAATACAAGTAATTAGGGTTTCCAGCTAGGTTTAACAATTAACCTAAAGTGTCGGGTATCACATTGAGTAACCAATTAAAACACATTTCTCGGATTTAAAACCAAATTTGTCAGACTTAATTAAAATTTTTGCAAAACATAAGCAACAAAAACTTCTTAAATGTGTAAGAGAAGGCAAATACTTATAGACACATTCATAAGGAGATTTTCCATTCAAGACAGATGTAGGCAACCTGTTAATCAATTAAACAGCAGTTAGAACACACTCAGACCATAAACTTAGAGGAATTCCCCCCAGAAACATAAGAGACCTAGCAACATTAAGTAGGTGTCTATGTTTCCTTTCTACAACTCCGTTTTGTTGTGGAGTATATGTACATGAAGTTTGGTGAATGATACCATTTTCTTTACAAAACAAATCCATGCCAGTATTAACAAATTCACTTTCATTGTCTGACCTAAACACCTTAACTGATTTATCAAACTAATTTTTTAAAAGATTGTAAAATGTTTTGACATTAACTAGAACTTCATCTTTTGATTTTAACAAGAACACCCAAACAACTCTAGAGTAATCATCCACAACAGTTAGAAAGTATCTATACCCTTCTTTACTAGCAACTCTGTATGGACCCCAAACATCTAAATGAACCAATTCACCTACATTTTTAGACTTATGTTCACTTAGAGGAAATGGTTCTCTAATTTGTTTAGCTCTGTGACATGTTTCACAAGGTTTATCATGTTTATCCAAATCCAAATTCAATCTATTTTTCAAAACATATAAGACTGGATCAGTCGGGTGACCAAGTCTGCAATGCCATAATGACTTAGACAAATAGCAAGCTTTAACCATATTGCAATTAGAATAAGACTTATTACTCACATCTACCACATAAAGACCATCAACTTCTTTACCAGTCCCCAGAGTAATCCTGGTTTTCAAATCCTGAATATAGAAATTTGAATCATCAAAACCAACAAACAGTTTATTATCTTTAGCTAACTTTTGCACAGACATTAAACTCACACAATATTCAGGAATAACAAACACATCAAACAGAGTTATTTTATCTGAGAGTATCAGATTTCCAATCTTTTGTATATATGCCTTGGTCCCATTTGGATGATTTACAGAAATTCTTAAGTCAGATACATCAACAACATTTGAAAGATTTGACGGTGAGGCAGTCATATGTTGATTGGCTCCAGAATCAACAATCCAACCATATGTTGATTGGCTCCAGAATCAACAATCCAACCAGAAGGATTGTTGTTTTCTGTCAACACACTATTTGAATTAAAAAATGTTGAAAAATGAGAATTAAATATTTTACTTTCATTTAAAAATGTACCTGCATATTAGAACATGCAACATTTTTGTTGGACTTATCATTTAACATACTTAACAACTTAGATACCTGATCACTTGTAAGAGAAACATTAGAAATAGACAATTCAGATCATCAGGTTTATCAGATACACACAGATTATTAGATCCTGTTTTATACACATTCTGATTAGGTCTCTTTTTATAACCAGGTGGGTAACCAATCAACTCAAAACACCTTTCAACAGTATGTCCAACACCTTTGCAATTGGTACATTTTAGATTTGGGTTTGGACCCCTGCTAAACCTTCTTTTATTATCAAATGTTTGATTGTTAAAAGATTTTGAAAAGAATGACTGATTTCCACTCACAGATTTTGAATCAGTAGAAGAAACATTTCTATGTGACTCTTCTCTAGAAATAATGGCAAAAGCAGATTTTACAGATGGTAATGGTTCTCTTGATAACTAATGCATCAAATTTTTTCCACAAAGTGTTCAACTTATGATAATATTCAGACACAGATGATCCATTCTGAGTTAATGTATTTATCTTATGATGTAGATTAAATGTAATGGAACCATCCAATTTGTCATAGGTTTCCTTAAGTTCATTCCACACAATAGTAGCATTAGTATTAAAAATTTGCCCACCATATAACTCATCAGATAATGAACTTAAAATCCAAGATAAAACTACAGAATTGCATCTGTCCCATTGGGCAGCTAGCACATCATCAGTTTTACTCCTCTCACATGTACCATCTATAAAACCAATTTTATTCTTAGTACTCAATGCAAGCCACATAGCACGACTCCATGTACTATAATTCTCAGTACCAATTAATTTGACACCAACTATGGATACACTAGTAGTATCACTAGCATGCAGATAAAGAGAGTCACCAAAGTCCAATTTATTTATCTTAGTAGTACTGGTACCAATATCATCATCACCAGCCATTTTTGATATTTGATTACCTATGACTAATTTTGAACAACTAATCACAGATTAAACAACAAATACTCAATCAAACAAGAATTTCACACAAACAACAAAAAAACATAACCAGTCACTTAAAACGGAAAGTAGTTTTCAAATACTACACAACAATGATTTCTATTAATATCACCACAACCAAATACCTATAGAATCTTGGCTTGATCAGGTTTCCTAAAAGCCTTAATGGGCCAAGGTCAAGAGTTGGGCACAAGATTCTCTCTTCTACAAACAAATGTTAGTACAGCCAAGGTAATCAGCCACACAAGAGTAACAGCAAAAATTAAACACTTAGCACACAAAGATGGCCTTGTTTATAGGCCGAGTATGGAGTCCAAGGGGCAGTTTATCCCGATTAAGCAATCGAAACTCCTCGGACCAGGGACTCGCTACCAACAAGAGGGTTGCAAAAGTTTACAGAGTACTCCTCCTTAATCTTCAATCAACAGAAGACACCACAACGGAAGATAGTAACCCAGAACCAAACAGGAGTAAAAGAAGAACTAGGGTTCCAAAAACCCTAAATTGAAAAACTTCAGATCTTGAAGAAAGAACCACCAAATCATGAAATCAAACCTCGACTAATCCAGATCTATGAAGAATAGACCAGGATTCCCAACAACCTTGCAAAACCCCCAAAATTTCTTCGTTCAAAACCCTAATCTAAAATCAGGATTTCACCGTAAAAACTCGAATTATAGATCAATCAAAGTCTCGATGCTATGATACCATGATAAAAATGGTAAACAACACCAAGAATCATAAAAACTTTCTTTTAATAAACTGCACACACAATACCGGGTTTAATTACCCAAAAACAAGACCAAGAAATCTCACCACAAGAAAACTCTCACACTCACCTAACACTAAACATTCAATCTTAGTTGAATGATAATACAAGAATGGTTCAGCATACCTAGGTTTAGATTGAGAGAGGAGATTAGAAAAACTACACAGAAAAGTGAAAGAATGAATAACAATAAAATAATACATAAAACCTATCTATATCCTATCTAAAAAAATAATTACATATAAGTCCCTGAAGCTTTATGTCTTGTACATACTTTTTTCTCGAACTTGTATCCAACAACCTGCATTTACAAACTGACCAAAATATATGCAAATAATAACAATACAAGTCAATTTTGTTAATATGTTTCATTTTAGATTACCAATACTCATTACATTATTTAACAATAATCGATGAGAAATATTAAAACTAGACTTTTGTTTAAAATCAAAATAGTTGGTTCTATACTTCATTATTACATTTAGGTCACCGTACAGTTTCATTATCTATAAATTTAAATGGATGGGGCAGAAAAGAAAAGAAAAAAAGTAAGTAGTAGCAAATTAGCAATCATCAATTTTGCATTATACGTGGGCCATTCTTTGATTAGGAGGGCCCATTTGGAATGCAATATGTATTAAAGAATATTATCAATCTTTAATATGGAATTGGGCTAACATTAGTTGCGCTTATTAGATGGGGTTGATGATGTAGGGTTCAAATAAACAAACACACATTAAACATGTTGATTCATAAAATATCAGGTTAATTCTTTCCGACATACGTTGATTCAAAGAATACTGCAGTCAGGATAAATTCAACTCAATTGACAAACTCAAATTGAAAGAAAATTCAACTTTTTATCAAAATCAAAAACTATAATGTTCATCACACAATGAAACCCTAAAAAAGGAAGCATAAACTCAAACGGGCCTAAAAGACGCAACATACCAAATAAAAGCCTAAAACGAACTTACAAAACATAAAATAGACCGTAAATTATTCCAGGAGGCGTTTACGGTCTAAGCTTTGTTCCTCGTTCTAAGTTTTGATTCGATAGTCCATGGGACTGAAACGAAGCCTCTTAGCCCATGTTATGGCCATTTTGATTAAGCCCCTTTAGTCACTCGATCATGGACTTCCAGAAACATAAGGGCCCAATCTTCCATGTTAGAGCCCGCATCAGTTGAGCACCCTCTAACCCCCTTCCTAGCTTCGCTATTGTCCACACGTGACCCAAAAACAGAGTACAACAACTTCAAATTATAGAAGATTGTGAACTACAATTTCAAAGTTTTTTTGATGTCCAAGATTGGAACGTTATGCAATATACCAAGCATATGTGACATCTTATCTTATCTAATTCAAATCAACTCAATCGTTATCCAAGTTGATTACCTTTTGCATACATCCATGACAATAATATATAAAGCTTGATTGGGATAAGCTTATTCCACATGAATTCTGATTGTGTCACATATATGTTGTCAATTAGTCAACAATCTTTAGCTTTAACTTCGTTTTTGATCTTGTAGAGATTCATAGCGAGATGAGTTCATGAATTTTATTTTTTATGCCTAGATTTAGTTTTTTTTTTTTTTTTTTTTTCTTGTTTGTTTGTTGGTAAAGTTTAATTTCTCGTTAACAGATGATGGTTATTGGTCAATGGTAGTGGTTAAAGAATTTAGAAAAATATTCAATTTAATTGAAAATATTCATGAACCGTGACCATGTTATAAATATTGAAATATTTGTCTAATTAATAAAAGAATGTAACAAAATGATGAATTTATAAGCTTAAAAGGGTAATTTGGTCCTTTATTATTATGATTTCAATTCCTCTAACATATTTACGAACCAAATGAGATTTAAAATCTGACAAATTCGAATCTACAATACCGTCAAATTGCAGTTCTTTTCAAAATAATATGCGAACCAAATGGGACCTAAGTGTTACTGATATCACTAGTTTTCTATCACTAAATAAGGCGAGACACCAGTGACTCTGTGTGTCTGGTATCACCATAACTTTGCCACGACACCTGATATCGTGATATTGACATTTCGATCTGAAAATGCTCGTCAGCAAAAACGATCGAATGCAACTTGATGCAAATTGGGTGTCTAATATTCTAATCGAATGATCAAATGGAAATTGGGTGTTTAATAGTAGAATCGAATATTTAACAGGTTATATAAACACACAATTAGATATCGATTTCATATATTATTATGAAAACTATGAGTACGATTTACAACTTACTATGTCAAATCTGATCTACGGACATTCAAAGTTTGTGATTTTAATTATATGAGAGAATTCATACGGCATTGGTGGAGGTTTCAAAATTTTAATTACCAAAAATTGATAAGGAGAAACGATTAAGTTAGATGCGAAATGTTAGGCACAAAACCCCAATTATTTGTTAATAGTCAATAGATAGAACCTTCGGGAAAAAAAAAATAGTTTTTTGAACTAGACCTAATTCAGTCGTATCACTTATACATTTTCTTTCTCTTAATTTCTATCTATGATTTTATCACATAAAGTCATCAACAAATCAAAATTTTAGGTGTATTTTTATACGGAAAATCGATCGATTTGTCACATTTTTCGGACATTTATAACATTTGCCCCAAAAAATTTGTATTATGAGAATGTGCCCCACCCGAAAGTAAATTGCAATTGCGATTTGCTTCTGGGGTTTGTGATTTGCGACTCGGCTACAAAGCAAGTCGTTACCAAGAATGTGCAAAGGTGAACGGGTCGCAAAGGTTTTTGTGTGAACTTGTGATTTGCGTCCACCAAAACAAAAAAAAAAAAACGGTTCATGAAATTTGAAAACACAATTCACTTCCTTTTTTCCCTAGCCGCCGTCACCTCCACCCGACCACCACCCAAATGTGAACCCCAAATCACCATAACCACTGCGAACCACCACCACCCAACCGCCGACCCTTCCCCTGACCACCGCGAACCACCGAAACCGCCAAAAAGTGATCCGACCAGCAAATCAGGCCACGACACCACGTACCCGAACACGACCAGTTCACCTTTGCACGTTCTCGGTCACGACTTGTTTTCTAGCCGAGTCGCAAATTGCAAGTTTGCGATTTGCTTCCGGGTGGGGCAACAATTTTTTAGAGCAAATCGTTATAAATGTCCAAAAAATGTGACAAATTGATTAATTTTTCTTTTTATACCTACAAATTTAGTTCTAAATTTCAAAAATTGCATGTGTTTTTTTAATTGAATATGTTTTCCTCTTTTCACAATTCATTACTAGAGTTGAATATCCAACAATTAATATAAAGTATATCATAATATTTACTTGGGCTAAAACTCAAACATAACGGGCTGGCCTTTTGCTTTCACATTTGTGCCAAGTTAAAGTGGCATTAGTCTGTGGCCCACTTTCAGATCCAATCTATCACGAAACCAAACCAAATAAACTTCATGAAAGAAGGAAGCCTAGACTACCAAATTCGATCACTCTACTTTGTTGTAGTGTTATTGGTGTATAAAACGTGCTATAGCATTTACCTTCTTCTTCTTCTTCTTTTTTTTTTTTTGTTAAAGGGGAAAAAATACCCCGACAAATATTATTAGAATAAAATGATAAACGTTACAAGTACAATGAATGTGGTAGAACCACAAAGACTTAATCTAACAGATAGAAAGACTAGGAGCATACACAAGACAGGCCTTAAGTATGACAACCAGCAAAAGCACAACTATGAGGCAACACAGCCATGAGGCAACCACAACAAGAAAAGACTCTAACCAAGCGATAAACCACTACGTCCGCATGGTGAAGGGATTAACTCGACGAAGAACACACCCCTTTCGGGATCTTCCATCTCTCCATAGTGCGGAGAGCACGAAAAGAAGGTTTGAAAGCAAAGGAAACCAGCTTTAACCTAATCGAATTGATGATAGCGTCAGCCACCTCCTTGCAGGATCTTTTGCCTTTGTCAAATAGCCGAAAGTTCCGCTCTTGCCAAATGAAGTATGTCGTAGCTGCCAGCACCAGACGAGATACCACATGGTCAATATTTTTCGAGCTTGTGGCAGATGAAAAAGAGGGCATAAGAACTTCAAGACTATCAGACATAATCTGCAGCTTCGCATGATTAATAACTCTGAACCAAACCTGAGAGGAGAAGGAGCATTCAAAGAACAGGTGGGTATGGGAGTCCTGGCAAGAACCACACAGCTGACAACGCAGCAGGGCTAAATCGACAGAAGGACCAACATCCCATTGCCTCAGACGGTCTTGGGTCTTCAGTCTGCCTCTTAAGACGAGCCACAGATGAAAGGCATGCCTAGGAATACAACAAGAAAACCACACAACAGGAGCCCAATCCACCACGCTACCTCTTGGCCGAATGGATTCCCAAACTTGACCAACCCGAAAATCGAGAAATTCTCCCGCCGAATCGCGCCATAGTAACTTATCAGGCAGAGGAGAAAGGGTAGGGACCACAATCTGAGAAAGAGAAGGGTACCTTAGAAGCCATTCTGCCGGCCATCTCCAAGAGTCATCCTCAATGATATCAGCAACAAAATCAGAGGTCGAGAAACCCGAGCGAGTAATGTCACGGAGACTGGAAAAGATACGGGCAATGGGACTCTGGTTACACCACGTGTCATACCAAAACGATACAGACCTCCCATTACCAATCTTATACCAGCAATACGGCCAGACGACATCCCTGATGCGTAAAAGGTTTCGCCAACCCCAACTCATACTACTCTGAACAGGGACTTCCCAGAAGCTGCAACCGCAAAGCTTGTAAGCATACACCCATCTAACCCAGATGGAATTCTTTCTGGCAAGGATGCCCCAAATGTGGTTGGCCATGAGAGAGACATTCCATTCACTCAAGCGACGGATCCCCAAACCACCTTCTTGTTTTGGGTGGCATATATCATCCCATGCCACCTTAGCTTTACCAGCCTTCATCGGGCCTTGGCACCACAAGAAGCCCCTCACAAGCTTCTCAATATCACCTATAATAGAGGCAGGGAGAATAAACATAGACGCCCAATATCCATGAAGAGATGCGAGAATAGAGAAGATTAATTGGACACGACCAGCAAAGGAGAGAGCCTTATTCTTCCAATCCCCAATCCTATTCTGAACCTTCTCCACCAGAACTTTACAGTCAGACTTGACAAGCCTAGAAGAGATGAGGGGAACCCCGAGATACCGAACCGGAAGGGTGCTTTCCTCAAAAGGCATGATGTGGAGGATACTTTGCCGCACATAGTCGGGGACATTACAAAAGAAAGCAGTACTCTTCGGGGTACTGGGACCAAGCCCGAGACTTCCTTAAATTCCTTAAGGGCCGAATGAATCACTGTGGCAGACTCCAAATCACCATGCGCAAAAAGAAACAAGTCATCTGCAAAACACAGGTTAACAAGCCCAAGAATTTCACACTTCGCATGGTATTTAAAGGAAGTAGATCCGTCTACCTTCCTCTGGATAAGTAAGGTCAGCACCTCCATCACTAGAGTAAAGATATAAGGAGACATTGGATCCCCTTGCCGCAGACCTCTTTTTCCTTTAACGAACCCATGCACACCTCCATTAATACTCAGGGAGTAGGACATGCTAGACACACAAGTCATGATCAGATTCACCATAACCGGGTGGAAGCCAAAGCCATGAAGGATAGTCCTGAGAAAACCCCAATCCACTGTATCATAAGCTTTCTGAATGTCAATCTTGAAAGCACAACGAGCAGCGCCGTGATTAAGGTGGTAACATCTCATAAGCTCCTGAGTTAAAAGGATGTTATCAGAGATACTCCTGCCAGGAATGAAGGCAGACTGATTGTCACTCACAATATCCTCCAGCCCATCCTTGATACGATTAGTGATCAACTTACTGATGCATTTATACAGAACATTACACAAGGAAATAGGCCGAAAATCATTGATCCGAGAAGGGGAGACAACTTTCGGGACAAGGGCAATAACAGTATGGTTGATTTCTTTTAAGATCTGGCCATCAGCAAAGAAATCACGAACCGCAAAGAACAGGTCGTCACCGATAATGTCCCATGACCGTTTAAAGAAAGCGGCCGAGTAACCATCAGGGCCCGGGGATTTACAGTTCCCAATAGAAAATAAAGCCACCCTAACTTCGTCCTTGGTAACAGGACGAATCATCAGAACAGTTTTGGATCTCGACAGTTTACGAGAGAAGAGCCCCAACGTATCTAGCGGAGTAATATCACCAGCACAACCCAAAATTTTCTAGTAATGGTCAACAAAGGTCATGGGCACCGAGTCACCCTCATGGACAACATTATGCAAGTCATGCACACGCTCAATCCGACCCCTATTAGCTTTTTCCTTAACCACGTTATGAAAGAACTTGGAATTACAATCCCCTACCCGAAGCTATTCAATTTTTGCTTTCTGTATCAGGAACCGTTCCTCATCAAGAACCGCCGCATTGAAAGCACGAAGGTAAAGGCTCTCCTCCTCTCGCAGAGCAGCAGAGTCAGGATTAGAGTCAAGAGCTTTTTGAACTTCATCCAATTCAGTACGAAGCTTATCGACTTTCTTATGGAGGTCACCCTGGTCCCTCATCAACTTTGCAAGGGGTTTTTTAAGTCTCTTCAACCTTCTGGTAATCCGAAACATAGAATGCCCTTCAAGGTTCTCCTTCCACGCTTCCATAACAATACCTTTAAATTCTGGCTTAAGGGCAATCAGATTAAAGAATTTGAACGGCTTAGTACAGGGTTTTTGAATCACAGGCAGGGTAAGCACCGCAGGGGAGTGGTCAGAGATCCTGTACGGCTGAAATAAAGCACGAGCCCCAGGGTAAGCTCCCAGAAACTCCCCATTGCACATGATACGATTAATCTTCCTCAGGATATCCGAGTCAGAAAGAGGCTTCTGATTCCAAGTGAAGTGAAGCCCCGTGGCATGCACATCAACAACCCCAATATCCTCCACACACTCCCTGAACTCGCCCATAGAAATAGAGCATCTGGAGGAACCAGCTGAAGAATCTTCCAAATTAAGAATGACATTGAAATCACCCAATAACGTCCAGGGCTTTTTACGGACAAACTGACTATGCAGACGGAGATTATCCCACAACTCCCTTCTATGGGAATAAGAATTACCCGCGTAAATGATAGAGCAATAGAAAGACAGGTCCCTATCCCGCATCCGAATCTGACAATGCATGACCTGATCCGTGAAAGAAATAATCATAAGATCAACCCGATCAGGATCCCAACCAAGAATAATGCGAGATCCACTAGCGCTCCTAGAAGAATTAGAAGACCAACTCCACCTTCTAAACACCTTAGAACAGATACGCTTGAGATTAGACACATGGACATGGGACTCTAAGATGGCACAAATGCACAACTTGTTCTCACTAACCACCTGTTGAACCTCTTTTTGTTTGGAGCCTCAGTACACATTGTACTAGTATAGGAGTCAAGCATAAGAGGTGTCCCAACCTTGGTAGCAATACCGCTCAAACCCACCTCATTAAAGGCCAAAAGCGGAACATCATGGAGCTTAATCCACACCGGCACTCTTGTAAGATCCTCCTTAGCTAAATCAGCATCAGAATTCCATTTTCTTAACATAATAGGGACCAGTCTAATCATCCAAGGACCCCCTTCAAGAACCTCATTCATACCATGCTCCGAAGAGAATTTGAAAAAAAAGAAGCCATTGGAGAGCATCATAACCTTCTCAATTCCGAACTTCCTCCAAGCATTCATAACATAGTTTTGGACCATAGGAAAAGCTAATCTCTTGCCAATAAAGTACCCGTACAAAGTGTTCGAGTACTTTTTACTTGCTTTAACAACCGTGGCCAAAGGGATCTCCACATCCACATCACTGCCATCAGGAGCCTCCAGATTCAAAGCACGAAAATTAACCCTCTGTTTAACAACACGATTCGCAGCTTGAGCATAAGACTTACTTCCAAGTAAGGGTTGTTTTTGGCCCGATTGTTGAACAACAACCGTAGCCGCTTTCAGCCTATCAAGACCTCTGGTAGCGAAAGAGTTACCACTAGAGCCATCAGGAGTCTGCTTGTCAGCCATATCAGCATCACGACCCTCCTTCGCATCTCGGGCAGTAACATCATAGAAATCAAGGATTTTAGAGGGATATTTAATCCCAACCTGACTTACAGCATTTCCAAACTGGCTAGCATCAGCACCCACAACAGAGTGAGAATCAGGGAATTTACCAAGATCTTGCACCCCAACCTGATTCCCACGCATAGAAACAAGTAAGTTTTCAGCTCAAACTCTAAGATCGTCACAGTGGGTAAAATTTTCGGGATTTGCACTCAGAAAAACAGGAAAATTACCCATGCGACACTGGAGAGTGTCGCTAGTGGTGTCGCCAACAGTGTCACTGCCAGAGATTTATCATTAAATAACAGAACCAAAATTACACATGACTGAAATAGGGGTGTTTACCTTTCTGGTTCAATTAAATAACAGAACCAAGATTTATCATTCTATATTCCTGGAAGTAATTTGTATTTTACTAATATTGTGGAGCTCAAATCGAGCTATTAAGGCGTCTCGTTTGATAAATGAACTGTTTGACTCTAGTTCTTTTTAATTTGACTCAAATAGGGGTGTTTAACACGTCGAGCTCGAGTGAATTGTGCCATTTTACGGCACTTAATATGACCTCTTTTTTTTTTTTTTACTTTTGAGGGTGTATTTTGGTAGTTCCAAAGGCGGCTGCCGGCTTTATAGATAACTATACACCAACCCAATGGGCAACCGGGCGAGTCAACGTCATATTTCATTGTTAGTCGTTTGGGATTATAATTTTTTATTCTTACGTTGGTTACATCAACTACTTATTCGTAAGAAAGTTTGTTTCATATGCCTGGATTTGAATATCATTTCAATCAAATTACTACTTTAAAGTTTACTTTAAAATTAATTAATCGTGTAAGTTTGTAACTATTTTGATCTTTTAAGTAATTTCAGGTGGTCCTAAAATAGAAACCCTATAAATTTTCTGTCTACGAGATAATATTTATTAAGTTGGTTGTGAATTTTGTACATTTTACTATGATCAAATTACCTTTTTACAAAATTCGAAGAGGAGACAGCTGACACTTCAAGAAATTTAAGATATTTAGTGACATTAAAAAAGTTTCTTAATTTTTATGATAATATATTATATAAATAAAAATGACGTTGGTAATTAATAGATTTAATATAAAAATTGATTGGACTAATTTATAATATTTGGTTTTGGCTTATATACGTACGTTGGACCTTCTTAACCAATTACATCTACACTTTTTAAATTAAGCATTTAATCCCGGCCTATACTTTTTAATTATTTAGAAGGCTCCTCGAATTTCAGTATTTCCTTTTTTTCTTTTTTTATTTCAGTATTTCTATTATAAGATTTATAACTACTACGTATTACTCTTCTACTAAATACAATATTTACGCATTACTCAGTGTCACATATGTCTTCTCTTACAAAAACATTGATAAACCAACTGAGTATAGTTCAAGTGGTAACGTGTGATTTATAGCTCAATCTGTTCCTCAATATATATGGTTGATTTGTGGACATGTGATTTATCTGGCGTTCATGCTCCTTGCGGGTAGAGTGAACTCGTACTATTAAATATGGTACGGAGATCAAGAGTACCCTCACAAAGTTTTTTTTTTAACATTGATCGCTGGCAATGCTAACCGGTTCACATGTAGTACCTCACCTCGGGACCATATTTAAAAAAAAGTGTTAAATGTATGTTTCACAATTACTCAGCGACCGGTACACCAATAGACTAGACTGTTCGTTAAACTCATAATACTATTTCTTACAAAGTTTTCCCGGAGAATTGAACAAACTGAATTACGCGACCTCAAATATGCACACCTTCATGTTAATTCGCTTTCTCTACTATACACAACCGGTTTACAAAAACAAATGTAATTACTTCTTCGATTCTTTTTCATATTAAATACAAAATGACTTACAAATATTTCTTAATCTTCACATTTTGAAGTCATCAAAAACACAAGACTAACAGTAAAAAAAAAAAAATGTAACCCAAATTTACTAAAACTAAAAGAAAAAGGACTGATCGATATATATGATTTAATTTGCATGCAATTGAAGAGGTTGAGGTTTAGTCATTGTTCTTCTCTTCCACAAATTAATCTCTTTTTTGGGCTCTATACTTACACCACCACCAACCCTAACAAAATTATCACAAACCCCTTTGTTTCTCACCATTACTGGTGCAGATGAAGGCATCATAATCTCTTCATCCTCTTCATCATCGGTGTAACAATTCCGGTGACTCGAATCCAACGGTGCAACTTGTGTTGTCCAATCAAAATTCGAAAACGCATCTCTCCCACTTGAGAATCTTTTCATCGTACTCAAACACGGTCCCTTTTGTTCATTCAACGCCTCCGTAGACGATTTGTTGTTCGTTGCATCCGACTTCCTACCGCCGCTGAATATGCTCCGAAACCCTAATTTTTTCTTGCTCTTTTCTTGATCAACTTTTTGCACCTTTTCTTGATTGGATACTTTGTTATACGACGTTGTTTTTGACACTTTATTGTTGAGTTTATTCCGGTATTGTTTGCACTTGACTGTACCCATGCAAGAGACTCTTGGAGAAGTGGGTTCAAATACAAGTTTTAGATTCGATATGTCGTTTTTCAGGCGAGTTTCTGACGGAATTATGGTACCGGAGAAGCCGATTCCGAGATTTGATTTGTGGGGTTTTTCGGATTGTCGTTTATCTTTGTGTGGACTATAGATTGGAGGGTTTTGAAATGAAACATGAGATGATGTTGCTCTTGGTAAAAACTTCAAGATTTTGGTCATTGATGTCTTTTGTTGTTCCATTTTCTACAACAAATTATTTTCTTTTTACCTCCTTGTATAAATAGTGGTGATTGTAATTCTAGATTTAGTTGTGAAGCTTTGTTTAAGCTATGGTGTTTGTGTGTATATATATGATCATCTATATATGCATATGGTTTTTGTGGGAAAGAGAGAGGAAGAGAGGAGAAGGGTGAGCTGGAGGTATTGGTCAAATCATGGTAGTTAGACTTGCTCTATATATTTATTTATTCTTTATTATATATATATATATATATATATATATATATATATATATATATATATATATATATATATACTAGATATGTTTTATTTTATACTAGATATGATTATATATATACTAGATATGATTCTATATATATAAAATCATATCTAGTATAAAATAAAACATTCAAAACGGTTGAAACTATATAATTAAAGGGAGTGATTTGTACAACACAATAATTTGTAGATCACTTATTGTGTTGTATAAATAAGTACCGATAATTAAATTATGCATAACATTAATTGGAAAGATTAGTTATTTATAAATCTAAAAATATATTTAGCATGAAAACTTCATATTATTTATAAATCATATATTACACTCATAAAAGATTTAAAATTCAATGTTATCAGAAATAATGATTGTATAGTCAACTTTTAATTAGAATTGGAAAAACCTGAAAATTTGGTTACTTTGTAAGTTCAATCGTTTTTATTGATAATCCAATTTTACATTTTCTATTTTTTATTTTATATATATATATATATATATAAATTTGAGCTAGCTTCCAATCTTTTATCTATACTATTAATAAAAATCTTAGATGTTTAATCTTAAATTCTTAGAATGAAATTAAAATTACTTATTTACTCTCTTGATCTCACAAGTAAAACTTACTTTACTCAGGAAAGCTTTTATTTCAAATATAATATAATAATTTACACATTTATCATTCTCATAACAAGATTATTTAACGAACATATTATTGCACGTATTAAAAAATAAATAAATTGATTGTACCGTCGTATTACGCGGATAACATGCTATTATAAACAAAATGATATTTATCACATACATTGAGAAATTTGATAATTATGTACTCTCAATTCTCCGTAACAACTTGATTAGTAATTGTAATTACTCTTCTAATCAAATAACATAAATAAGCGGTTGCATTTTTATATGAATCAATTACACCGATCGTTCATGTGGTTTACACGAAATTACTCCGATCGTCTTTATGTTTGAGAAATTACATTGATCGTCCCTGAACTATTTGAAAGTGCACGGTGCTAGTCCCTCCCACTAACACCTGTTAAAAAAGCTCGTTAAGTTGGATCACCGACAAAACATAAGGGTATATTCATAATTTATCTTCTTCTTCTCCAAAATTGATCCACCAACATACCCGACTATCCTTTCTTCTTCCTCCCAAAATCCTCCATTTTCTTACCTTCTTTACCATCAATCTCCGTCTCTACAAATAATATATGTAGTAACAAATAAGCCTCTTAAATATACGTAAAACAAAATAATTATTTGTTATTATTTGAAGTACTAAACCTGACACCTTCTCGTTTTTCAATTTAAGTGTGGTCGCCGACCACCTGCGGTCGCACCTACGTCGCCCTCACTGGTCACTACGATCGTCGTCATCAATACATCACATAAACGCGACCGTCGTACAACAGTAGTGTGACACCCCTCGAAATCAGGTAAAACTCCGTACACCCTAATCATGCATTCTTACGTTAATTCCCTCATAATTGAAAATAACTTGACTTAACTGAGATAAGTCAAGCACGAGCTCACGATGCATATTTATGATGCACGCGATTTAATGCACGATGCATTATACATACGTAACTTTTTAAGAATTTCGCGAAACTATCGGAATGATCCGATGATTACGAATGTTGTTGATAATCTTTCAGAAAATAACTCGAAGCTATTTGATAAGAAATAGTAGTTATTAACTTTATATTGTTATGTTAGGGATATGAGCATACCGATTATGTACGCTTAATGAACACTCATATACTTTAAATACGTACAACGACAACTAAGCATACGTGATTTACTAAACGAGGTAACGACAAACATTCGAAGAATATCAAATTAACTAATAATGTCCTAATACATTTAATTTAACATAATTACCTCTAATTAGCCCTAATCACATACTACAAAACTAATTGACCTAGATTAACCTAATGGCCTAAATATCTAAACTAATCAACTCTTGAGCCAGAAGAAACCAAAAAGCCCCCCCCCCCCCCCCACCCTTGCAAAAACCAGCCCTAGGGGCCCCTTTGCACCACCATTTCTCCCTTGCCTCCTCCCATTCTCACCATGCTAAGGTTGATTCGTGTGGCACAAGTCTTAAGCACATTAAATAATAAGAACAAGAACAAATTCACACTCTAAAAAATCTGTATACTCTCTCCCTTTTCCTCTTCCCTTTCCATCACCATTTTCATCATCATTATTCTCTCATCTTTCTTCAAACAACCACCATAAATTACCACCATGAACCACCACTTTTACACTACATGTACACCATTATTACACACTTCTTGAGCTCATAAACACATCATTTGATTTTTGAAAGTCTCATACTCTCAAGCTTTAGAATCACAAAGGAAAAAGCTAGAAAACGGTTTATTAGAAGATTTAGGTTGAAGATCAAGTTCTCTTCTTTTCTTTCTTCTTTTCCAACGGATAGCATTGTAAGAAAAACTCCTCTTGATCTCACCATTTTATAGATTTTATGTATTTTTATGCTAGATGTTCACTCACATGAAAACTCGAATAAATACATGTTAAAACTTTGATTTGAACGTTTCAACGGTTAAAAACCAACTAAACAAACTCATAAATGAAAAACACGAAAGCTGACAGATTCTTTAGACTAAAATTAAGACGTCATAACCTGAACATAAAATAACCAAATTGATTGATTCTTAAGCCAAAAATTAATTTATGAAGTTAGTTTTCCAATCCAGAAGTTAGCTGCTGGACCTTTGTGTATTAATAAATAATTTTGAACCCCTTACACATATTCAAAAATTATTAATCTTACTTTTAATTAAGCCTAAGACATGTAAGGATATGTGATAAAAATTTCATAACAAAATACAGCCATTTGACTAGTCAAAATGACGTCACACGGAAGGTTAAAATCTGACAGAAACTTGTTAAGAAAAAGGAACAATGAATTAAAAGGATTTTTAAGTGTTTAAGTATTTAAACTCTAACGCAAACTATATGTGATGACTTATAAACATATTGGTATATATATATAACATCCATAAACATGTTTTAAAATAATATATATTAATTATTTTAAATAAACAAATGAAAACCATTAAAAACGTGTTTTATCAAAAAGCAAAACGTAAGGTTTAAAACGAATGAAAGATATAACCAAGGGACTAAAAATGAAAGTATTTGAATAATAGTTTTATATCTTGGACAAATAAAGGAACCTACGTTAACTAGTTGTAGTGCATTGAAGTCCTCTTGCTTGCAAACTATAACCATTAGCTAGATGACGCAAGCCACTGAATATACGGATAGTAATATCATGATGACGTCCCTCCCACATTTGCTAGTCATGCTAACTGCCGACAATGTGTCGAGACGAAGAGCGTATATTTAACCGGTCCCAGGCAAAAATGATACACAACAGATCGTGGTTTGATTATAGGCCTAGGTGTCGGCACTTTAACTCGTAGGGCCTAGCTAGCCTTCAGGGGATCACCGTCATTGTCTGACTTCTACTTGATTTATACAAATTGATTTCATACGATATCAGGTTTATGCTTGCAATGATTGATTTACAAACTGGTTTAATGATAGAGTCTTAAACCTGTGGATTCACTCAACAGTTTTGTTGAAGTTTTAACTATGTTTTTCAGGAAATTAACATCAATGTAAGAACTTGCATGCATTTTGGGACCTCGCTCATCACAAAGATAGGATGCCAGTACTTTTGAAAAACATTGAATCTCTGTTATATGACAGAAATGTTATTCATATTCGTTATATCTGAACATTATCGTTTTGTTGATTCGATGATTTGTAACCATTTGATTTAAACAAATTATGGCATCTTAAGTATATATATTTGCGATAATCGTATGCTCGTTGATTCATCTGTTGATCGCGTCACGCTCCGTGCTTCCGCTTTAATCATACTTTATTATTTTGGCGGGGTGTGACAAGTAGCCATCTTCTTCTTTCATTCGTTTCTAGGTTTTTTTGTGTTCCAGCGATTTATGGTTTCATTTTGCGATTCAGGGGTTTGTTTTGAGTTCAATTTTTGGGTTTAAATCTGATTTAGAACTCAGTTTTCCATATTTTCTTTTTTATTATGATTTCATATAATGTATATTCAATTGTTGCTCAAATGAGAAACTAATATTCGATTTTCATTTTGGTTAATTTCTTGTTCTTTAATTAAAATCATTTATGATGATGAAGTTGACAATAATGATGATGATGTTGGTAAGATGATGATGTTGGTGTAATTTTTTGTTTCTTAAATTATTAGCAAAATTTTTAAATTGATGGTACTTTAGTATTTGCATTCACGGGGAAGATGATAATAGTGAAAGGTATGGTCAAATTATTGTTATGTGTATTTGGTATTTTTATTTTTATTTTTTTTAGATGAATTGATGTTGACGAAGGTGAAAAATGGTAGATTTTGAGAAGAGAAGAAATGGTAGGTTGATGGATCAATTTTGAAGAAGAAAAAGAAGATAAAATTACAAATATTCTCTATGTGTTTGTCATGTGACCCAATCTAACGAGTTTTATTACCGTGTCTCATAACATTAGTAATAATAAATATAAAAAATATTAATTAAATGTATCACATATCCTTTACTTGGTCATTTTAATCTTTAAAAACCAAATTTATATTATTAATAATCAAATCTATTCATCGTTGAAATCTCCAAATCATTTCATAATCATTCACCTACCATTTTATTTGGACTCTGTATTTGTTACCAGCTGAAGGATTATATTTAGGGTATGTCTGGTAACAACAAGTTGAAGTTGAAGTTTGTAGCTGAAGTTGGAGCTGGAGATTTCTTTTTCAAATTACTTAAAAAAGCTTCTCTAAAAAGGAATTCTCTGAGATTATGTTTACAAAAAAATCTTCGTCTCTTCTATATTTTTGTTGCCAAACAGCGATAGAAGATTGAAATTATTAAAAACTAGAAATTCAATCTACTAGAATCCATGTGGCAAAGACACTCATAGGGTTGTGTACATTACTATGATGTTGGATTGATTTATTTATTGAAAAGATTAAATTATTTTCTGATAATTATCTAATAAATATAACAGTATAATATTAATTATGTCTATCATATAATATAATCTAAAGATTGGCTAATTATTTCAATAATGATGTGCTTAATTGAAAGTTTACTAAAATAAATGGGCTTACTTGTTTAATTTAAAATTTAATTAAATTGATGATATCAGCAACCCGCTTTCTATAATATATTTAAAATATTAATCAAACTCTATTTACTCAAATTAATTTTCTTTTCTCACGTCTTGAAGCGGTAGATGTGAAAACAATTTTTATTTTCTCGGTGAGGTATACTTCATTTTCCAAAGAAATTTTTGATTAAAAATTTAATTATTCTAATGTATTTTAATGTATAATTATGAAAGTTATTATGTCATTAATTAATCGCCGTGATGCATCGCACAGTTGAAAAAACTGGTTATATTATATGTAAATTAAAGACAAGTAAAATGGAGTACAATACTCCGAAATTATATTTATATCTGGTATTTACAACGAGTAATGTATGCAAAATATACTTATACTGAAATAATATAATAGTATCGGAGTAATTAATTAATTAATAGCTGTTTATATATAGGGTTATGTTCAAACGAAAACCACAAAAAAGTACAGAACTGCGAGAACTTTTAAATTACATTGTTTTTATACATGTAAACGCAACAAATTATATACAAATGTTATTTAATGTTCATATTATTGACAACATAAAGTTAAAAATCACTAAAAATATGTTAAATTATTGAATATATGAAATGTTGATATGTGCACAGGTCAAATGTGCACATGTGAACGAAAAATATAAATTTGATTTTAAAGGTTATTTTAAAATTTTGTCAAACTATTTTGCTTTTAACATTACCACTTGTCTAAATGGCCTAGTGGTAGGGTGGGTTCTTGACTTCCTTGAGGTCAGGGGTTCAATCATGTCCTGGGAAAACATTTAGCATGATAGGTACCTGGGGGAACTTACGGATAAAGGTTCATTCCTACTCCAGACGCCCCCACTGTGCCATGGGAGTTGCCCGGAGTCATCCTTGTAGGGTGGACAATGACTGGTGCCAAAGGCACACGGGACCAGGGTATTCCCGCCAATTTACATCTTTTACGGATTTTGCTTTTAACATTAATCTACGTCAATAAGCACCTGTGATTGATTCATTAAACATGTGAAAATTCTTATAATTCAAAAGTTCTCGTAGTTCTGTATCTTTTCTGGTTCTCATTTGAACCTTTTATTATATATTATATATATAGGGGAAGGTTCAAATGAGAACCACTTAAAAGTTGAAAAATTGTGAGAATCACAAAAAAACGCGATTGTTCACATGTGATTAACTTTATATACATGTGAACATTTATATCCGTTCGAATGAGAAACAAAAACATATCAAAAATAGCAAAATTACGTATAAAAATACGTAAAAACACATATGTTCACAACTGAACAGATCACATATGAACAAATCGGTTGAAGTTAGTTAAAATAAATTCTAACACATAATTTTTCGGTTTTCAAGGTTTTATCGATTGTTATTAACATTTTTATACATATTTTGACATTATACACATATGAACAATCATGTATTTAAGTAGTTCTCACAAATTTTCAACTTTTAAGTGGTTCTCATTTGAATATCACACTATATATATACTAATAAAGTAGTCTCGTTTTTCTAATGGGGCTAGCATTTTCTTTCATCACCTAAGATTTTATCTTAGGTGTCATCATATTATTAACTTGCTATAACTATATACCATTTAGAAGGTTATTCATTATTTATTAATTTATTAATGTCAAACCATTAAATATAGAAGATTAATTATAGAAGGTCAACTATTTCTTAATGACTATAAAATATACATAACGATTTTAGAAGTTAATAACGATTATAGAAGTTAATAATGCTAGACACTGCAAGATTATTGTTAATCTCTTTCACATCTTTAATTAAAAAATGTGTTGTAACTTTAATTGATTGTATGTATTCTTATAATAAAATAGTTGTTTAGGTTCCATTTTGTCCTCCATAATATTAGTTTCAATTTTACATCCTTGATTAGAAGATATTCCAATCTTGGAATTAAACAACGTAATAGTGATCACCTTGTTACTTTTTATTGTTTTCATCATGTTCTAACCTATCTTTTCATTTGCTCAATTCTAGGATATTGTTTTTATTTTGGTGAATTTTCTATCTCTAATACTTTTCATGTAATATAATGCTTTTGAAATAAAAAAATCAATGAGATCTACAGCTACATTGAAAGTAGTGAAATGGTTTCAAGGTGTTGATGTATGATCAAAACGATAATGTTACTAATCATTCAACAAATGTCGTATATATGGAGGTGTTTCGAGATTTGTAAATTATTATGAAAAACTCGTAATTATCTTAAAAACTACGTTTCTAATTTTTTGAAATTGTATGAATATTTCAGATTATTATTTTAGGAGAAGGTTCAAATAAAAACACTTCTTATGGTGTGAACGGTAGGAACGGATATTTTTATTTTTAACTTTAAGATTAACTAACTTTTTAATTAAAAAGTTATATAAAAATTATTATAATTTTATGCTCTTTAACATGAGATAAAAAAATTTAAAAACATATGATACACATAATAAAAATTTTAGTGTGTATCACAATATCACACATTAAAGCTATGTGATACACAACTTTAATTTTTGTATCATATATTTTTTATTTTTTTAAAATTGATCCAATATTAAAGAGAATAAAATTTTAATATTTTTGGCATTATTTATTTAGCAAAAAGTGTAGATACGTTGAAATTAAAAATGAAAAAGATGGTTCTTACGATTCTTACAATAAAAAATGATTCTACAATAACCCTTCCCTATTATTTTATAAGCTTTTATCAAGTTATTATTTTTAGTTGTCTAATTCACACTAGTTAATATATATATTAATCACTTGACACGGTTTCAAACATATTCCACTTAACAAATCGACAAATAACATTTAGTTAATACGTAATAGTCGTTGACGTCGACATGCAAAAACAATAAATCACTTCAACAAAAACTTAAAAAAAAAAAAAAAAACGATAGGGCATTAGGAACTTATAGCTTTTATATATATGTCACATGGGTCATTAATTAATTCTAAAGTGACATTAATTTTCTAGCGTGGTTAATTAATATTAGAATGGTACCAGTTCATGCTTTATTATGAGGTAATTAAACATGAATTTGAAAAAAAAAAAAAAAAAAAAAAAAACTAGATATTAAGTAACACGTTGAACTTAGTTTTACATTAAAGGTACACATTAACTAATTAATTAAGATATATTCCATAATAAGACATATGTTACACATACCAATATAAAAATAATATTTATTTATAAAATTATTAAAAGAATATGAATTATTTATAAGATATATACCATAATAAGACATATGTTACACATATCACGTAAGGTATACTTTTAATTAATATACCCTCTTACATCAGCATATTTGATTTTTTATATTATTGGTCTCAATTGAAATAAATAAAATTTCAAATTAATCAAAGAGCAGGTATTTTTGGGAGTACAAACACTTTCTATGTTACATAATATAATCTATTACCCTTATAAAGGGTTTACCCTTTATTTTTTAAACTTACACAGAAGAATATGCGAAATACCGCAACTACCCAAATATTAATTTGAATAAATTTGAAAACAATAAGTTATTTTGACAACTATTATAATAACTATTTAATGACTATAATTCAAATATTATATAAATGCATTTTTCAAAGTTTCATACATGTTTCTCATTTTATATATATATATATATATATATATATATATATATATAAAATAACAAACCAGTAGATTACTATTAACAAGTTTCATACATGTTTCTCATTACATATCTATATCTATATATATCTATCTATATATATATATATATATATATATATATATATATATATATAATAACAAACCAGTAGATTACTGTTAACACAAGTTTGCAGTTTGTTAAATTAATTTATATATATATATATGAAAGTATATAACTTTAAAAAGAAAAAGTACATATTTTCAGAACTCCCAACTATATATCTAAACCATGTTTTATCGATAATATGAACACAAAATTTATTATGTGAACATATAAATTGATATGTAGTGTTGATATTCATCGTAACTCGAACCTATGTTTCAACACTCACTATTTCAATAAGAATACAATACGTTGAATTTGAAAATAAAGTGCTGTTATATTGTGCAGGTATTCTACTAGTTAATGTAGAACATAAATAGGGTTAATGGCCGGAAAAGTGATAACTCCACATTTTTTAAATTGAAAAACAGTAATCGATACCTCAAAATGGAAAATAGATAAAAAAATTGAATTAACTGTTCATTTTCCTACAATTTGACCAACATAAATATATACTTTTGGCTAGAGGTGGTCAAAAAAACCGGGTTCAAAACCCAACCCGAAAAAAACCCGAAAAACCGACCCGGTCAAACTTGGGTTTGACTCAACCCGGTTCGGGTTTTCTGGAACCCAGTGGGTAGGAACCAGTTCCTGGGTAGGCGCTCACTTTTTTTGTCTGGATGGAAGCTGGCGGCGGGGCTTGCTTAACCGGATACACTGAAATAGATGTGAATGATCGTGACAGCTCTTAAAATCCTATTCAGTCTGATTAGATATGTCACTGAAAGAAAGTGGATAGATCAAGGGCCCTCCTGCCGTCGGTTAGCCGTTACAAACCGGTTCGAAACCGGTTTTTTCCAACCCGGTTTCAAAAACCGGTTTCCAACCCGGTTTTTTTTTAGCCGTTTTTCTAGCCGTTTTTTGGTTAATTTGACCGTTATTTTTTGTTTTTTTACCATTTTGCCATTCCAAGTTTACTATATATACAAACCTTGAGTTTAGGTTCAATCACAACATTCAAACACTCATATAAACTCAAAATGCTCTCAAAACACATACAAAATTCTCATTTCTCAAATGGCAAATCAATCTTCTTCCTCTTCCTTCGGTGTTGGTTCTTCAAGTTCACCAATGATTGTTCGAAAATTGGTTAACAAAAGAAATCCGGAGGTGTGGGATTTATACGACAAAGTGTTGTTGTCGGATGGTACGACTAAGGCACATTGTAAACGATGTGGGAAATTTTTAAAAGCCGACTCCAACACAATGTTGAAACATCATAAAGAAAAGTATTGTGTGGGACTCAAAACTAATCCGGAAGCAAGTGGTCAAGCTTCTATGTCACGAGATGGAGCTATATTTTCATACGAAGCGGAACGGTGTCGAGAAGCTTTTGCGGGTTTTGTGATTCAAGAAGCTTTGTCGTTCAACCACTTCGACAACTCTCGACTTACTAGGGTGATTCAAAATACTCTTCAACCGCGATATAATCATGTAAGTCGTATTACTCTTAAACGTGATGCCCTTAAATTGTGGAAAGAAGCTAAAAAACAAATCGAAAATTGGTTAACAAAAGAAATCCGGAGGTGTGGGATTTATACGACAAAGTGTTGTTGTCGGATGGTACGACTAAGGCACATTGTAAACGATGTGGGAAATTTTTAAAAGCCGACTCCAACACAACGTTGAAACATCATAAAGAAAAGTATTGTGTGGGACTCAAAACTAATCCGGAAGCAAGTGGTCAAGCTTCTATGTCACGAGATGGAGCTATATTTTCATACGAAGCGGAACGGTGTCGAGAAGCTTTTGCGGGTTTTGTGATTCAAGAAGCTTTGTCGTTCAACCACTTCGACAACTCTCGACTTACTAGGGTGATTCAAAATACTCTTCAACCGCGATATAATCATGTAAGTCGTATTACTCTTAAACGTGATGCCCTTAAATTGTGGAAAGAAGCTAAAAAACAAATCGAAAATTGGTTAACAAAAGAAATCCGGAGGTGTGGGATTTATACGACAAAGTGTTGTTGTCGGATGGTACGACTAAGGCACATTGTAAACGATGTGGGAAATTTTTAAAAGCCGACTCCAACACAACGTTGAAACATCATAAAGAAAAGTATTGTGTGGGACTCAAAACTAATCCGGAAGCAAGTGGTCAAGCTTCTATGTCACGAGATGGAGCTATATTTTCATACGAAGCGGAACGGTGTCGAGAAGCTTTTGCGGGTTTTGTGATTCAAGAAGCTTTGTCGTTCAACCACTTCGACAACTCTCGACTTACTAGGGTGATTCAAAATACTCTTCAACCGCGATATAATCATGTAAGTCGTATTACTCTTAAACGTGATGCCCTTAAATTGTGGAAAGAAGCTAAAAAACAAATCGAAAATTGGTTAACAAAAGAAATCCGGAGGTGTGGGATTTATACGACAAAGTGTTGTTGTCGGATGGTACGACTAAGGCACATTGTAAACGATGTGGGAAATTTTTAAAAGCCGACTCCAACACAACGTTGAAACATCATAAAGAAAAGTATTGTGTGGGACTCAAAACTAATCCGGAAGCAAGTGGTCAAGCTTCTATGTCACGAGATGGAGCTATATTTTCATACGAAGCGGAACGGTGTCGAGAAGCTTTTGCGGGTTTTGTGATTCAAGAAGCTTTGTCGTTCAACCACTTCGACAACTCTCGACTTACTAGGGTGATTCAAAATACTCTTCAACCGCGATATAATCATGTAAGTCGTATTACTCTTAAACGTGATGCCCTTAAATTGTGGAAAGAAGCTAAAAAACAAATCGAAAATTGGTTAACAAAAGAAATCCGGAGGTGTGGGATTTATACGACAAAGTGTTGTTGTCGGATGGTACGACTAAGGCACATTGTAAACGATGTGGGAAATTTTTAAAAGCCGACTCCAACACAACGTTGAAACATCATAAAGAAAAGTATTGTGTGGGACTCAAAACTAATCCGGAAGCAAGTGGTCAAGCTTCTATGTCACGAGATGGAGCTATATTTTCATACGAAGCGGAACGGTGTCGAGAAGCTTTTGCGGGTTTTGTGATTCAAGAAGCTTTGTCGTTCAACCACTTCGACAACTCTCGACTTACTAGGGTGATTCAAAATACTCTTCAACCGCGATATAATCATGTAAGTCGTATTACTCTTAAACGTGATGCCCTTAAATTGTGGAAAGAAGCTAAAAAACAAATCGAAAATTGGTTAACAAAAGAAATCCGGAGGTGTGGGATTTATACGACAAAGTGTTGTTGTCGGATGGTACGACTAAGGCACATTGTAAACGATGTGGGAAATTTTTAAAAGTCGACTCCAACACAACGTTGAAACATCATAAAGAAAAGTATTGTGTGGGACTCAAAACTAATCCGGAAGTAAGTGGTCAAGCTTCTATGTCACGAGATGGAGCTATATTTTCATACGAAGCGGAACGGTGTCGAGAAGCTTTTGCGGGTTTTGTGATTCAAGAAGCTTTGCCGTTCAACCACTTCGACAACTCTCGACTTACTAGGGTGATTCAAAATACTCTTCAACCGCAATATAATCATGTAAGTCATATTACTCTTAAACGTGATGCCCTTAAATTGTGGAAAGAAGCTAAAAAACAACTAATAATTGGTTTTAAAAACTTAAATGCAAGTGTATCATTAACAACTGACGTTTGATCGGCTCCTCATGGTTTGCCCGGTTCGTACCTTTGTGTTATCGCACATTGGGTTGATACCGTAACTTGGAAAATGATGAAACGTACCATTGCTTTTGAAGACTTTGAGTATCCTCACACGGGTCAAAACTTATTTTACATGTTACGATATGTAATTAAAACGTTTAAATTACAAGAAAAGGTTTTTTCAATATTGTTTGATAACGCGAGTAATAATACACTCGCCGTTTAGAAATTAATACTAAAATACGGACCACCTTTGAAGGGCATCTTTTATCATAGTCGATGTGTTGCACACATCATTAACTTGATTGTGCAAGCGGGACTAGCGGTTGAAGAAATAGACGCCGTAAAATTGGCGTATAAAACTATGTTACAAGACATATTTCAAAAGGGTAAAATTAGATACAAAGCTTATATGAGATTGTGTAAGGAAACGGATTCTATTTTTTTAACCCCTAATTGGGACATGCCCGTTAGATGGAATTCGACCTACTATATGTTTGTATGTGGTTTACGCCAACGTGATACATTACAAGTTTTTCATGATAACCTTGTTCAAAAAGGTCTTGCAACACCATTTCCCATAGAATTTTGGGAGGTTATTAAAAAGTTAACCGAATTGCTTAAAGTTTTCAAAACTGCGACTACTTTATTATCGGGTGTTTATTATCCCACTAGTCATTTGGTACTTAATCAAATTTGGTTGTTGACTTCAAAATTAAACGAATACGAATATGAAGGTGCTTTATTTGAAAAGATGGTGGCTCCCATGAAAGAAAAACTAAAAAAATATTTTCGAGAAATGCCATCGGTAATTACTTGTTCCGCCGCAATGAACCTGTGTTTGAACACCACCGGGGTGGAAATGCTTATCGATAATATTTGTCACAATTTGGATTTGAATGAAGAGAACCCAATGTTTTCCGATTATACAAAAACGTTTTAAAGAGTTCTTTACAAGATTTATTTGGCGTATATTTTCAAAAATATAGTTCAACAATAAATGTGCCGGTTAGTTCGATTTCCACAACGTTTAGTTCATCTTCTTCCAACAATGCAATGCTTAACTTATATAATAGTTTAAGACAAGAAAACCATAAACGGGCAAGGGGTGAAGGTAACCAAACGACTAGCGAATATGAGAGATATACCTCAACGGATTTTTTGTCCACTATTCTACCTAATGAGTTCGAACAATTTGATATTTTGGCTTGGTGGAAAGAGAGGGAATCTCAATTTCCCGTTCTAGCCATCATGGCCCGTGATTTACTAACCGTCCAAGTTTCTACGGTAGCTTCGGAATCCGCATTTTCTCTTAGTGGCAGGGTATTATCTATACGAAGAACAAGACTCACACCGGCCTCCTTAGAGATGTGTATTTGCTTGAAGGATCATTTACACGTCGCTGAACGTATACAAAATGTTTCAAGTCTTGAAGGTGAAATGGAATACGAAGGAGATATACATAATGTCGAGTTGAAAGAGGGTATGGTAATATCACTTTCCGACGAAGAAATTGCTCTCAATCAAGCTTCGCGTGAGGCTACCTCCGAAGAAGATTTCGACTTTTGAAGAATTGAAGATTAATATAAGTTGAAGATTATGAAGACTTATGAAGAATATGAAGAATTATATAGAGTTTTTGAATTCAATAATATTTTTAAGAAGATTTAGAAGCCTTTTGGTTAAGTTATTGATCAATTATGTTTTCCATTACTAATGTTTTATGAATTCAATGAAAAATTTTTGGCCCAAATGTTGTTTTTCCCTAAAACGCTTAACGCTCGAAAAAAATTGAATTATATAGAGTTTTTGAATTCAATAATATTTTTAAGAAGATTTAGAAGCTTTTTGGTTAAGTTATTGATCAATTATGTTTCCATTACTAATGTTTTATGAATTCAATGAAATTTTTTTGGCCCAAACGTTGTTTTTCCCTAAAACGCTTAACGCTCGAAAAAAATTGAATTATATAGAGTTTTTGGATTCAATAATATTTTTAAGAAGATTTAGAAGCCTTTTGATTAAGTTATTGATTAAGTATGTTTCCATTACTAATGTTTTATGAATTCAATAAAATAAAATCGAAAAATACATTGTTTTTCCTTAAAACGCTCAACGATTGAAAAAATATACATTTTTATAAAAAACCGGGTTGGAACCGAATTTTCAACCCGAACTGGTTTCAAACCGGTTTGGATCGGGTAGGGTTTTTTAGGTTTAAAATCGGGTCGGGTTTGGTCAAACCCCCGGTTTCTCTTTGTTGACTAACACCCGGTTCGGGTTTCCGGGTCGGGTCGGGCCAATCCGGTTTTTCTTCATGCCTACTTTTGGCTATTGTCAAAAGATACGATCAAAATCAGAATAAAAAAATGCAATCTATTTATTGTGATCAAGGCCCAAACTTTTGTATTGTCAGAATCAAATTGGGCTTCTCAGTATAAGACCAGGCCTCTTTGACTTTTTTATTAACCTGTGAAAATTTCAAACCTTTAAGTTTAAGCTCTTGATACTTCATGAAACTAGGCCGTTATTTAATAATAATAAATAAATAATTTTTCGTATTAAAGTATTTTGTAAGATCAAAAGTGAAATAACAAACCAAACCAACCCAACCCATATATAATTGTGATAGTAATATTTTTATTTAGCAAGACCAAAGATGCCCAAAACTCTACACATAAACTAAAATAAACATGGTCCAACTGTATTGTTATTGTTCCCAAAGATACACTCTACCAGAGGCCTAGCCTCTTCCGCCCCTTCCACCCTTCAACTCAATCACTTCGTCACTTTAGAATATATTATATATATAAAAAAAAAAAAAAAATTTAAAAGTAAAATACGTTTTTTTATTAAAAAAAAAGTAAAACGTTTTTTTATAAAAAAAATACCTTTTTTAATAAAAAAAAAAAGTTTGTGATGTGACATGGTGGGCCTAGGGGTAGGAGACAGGGAAACACAGGGTGGCTTTAGAATACCCGACTCCACTATTCGTTACTATAAACCAAATTATAACACAAACATAAACATATCTACATTCTGCAAAGCTTGATGAAAGTGTTGATAAAAGGACCTGCCAATCCAGCCACTGCATCAGGATCCAAACAGTTACGATCCCACATCGGCCAAGTATGGGATTGGTTGGTGGTTTATAAATCTAAGTGTCCCCTCCTCCTTCAAGCTAGCTTTTGGGAGTGAGTTCTACACTTGAACTTATAACTTGATATGGCCTCAATTGTATTGTTACGATCCCACATCGGCCAAATATAGGATTGGTTGGTAGCTTATAAGTGCCCAAGTGTAGAACTCACTCCCAAAAGCTATAAGTGACCAAGTGTAGAACTGACTCCCAAAAGCTAACTTGAAGGAAGAGTCTCACTTAGACTTATAAGCCACCAACCAATCACATACTTGGCCGATGTGGGATCGTAACAATACCCCATGCTTTAGAGAGCCAACGTCCTCGTTGGTCACGATTGACACCCTCTTTTCGGGTCCAAGCCAACACTCCATAGGCCACCACTCCGAGGCTATGTTGGTCACGGTTGGCACCCTCTTTTTAGATCCAAGCCACCACTCCGAGATGTTGGAACCTCGAAAGATGGGGTTGACTCTGATACCAATTGATACGAACATATCCCATACTAGGCCATATCAAGTTATAAGCCCAAGTGTAGAAGTCACTCCCAAAAGCCAGCTTGAAGGAGGAGGGGACACTTAGACTTATAAGCCACCAACCAATCTCATACTTGGCCGATGTGGGATCGTAACACAAACCATATAAACACAAGCGACCAATACAAGGATAACCCGTATACCACAATTTCAGCAGCAAATAGCTAAAAAGATTTACACTAAAAAGATCGAGTGGCATTAGAAGCAACATAAAATCAAGCATACAGCAGCAGCTTTACACACAGTAATTCCAATTCTCCAGGAAAATGCCAAATACAAATAAGAAAAATGCCGATTACATTAAGTTCCATTCTCCAGCAATCGTTTTCTGAAACAGGTAAAAGATGCAAGAGGATTAAAAACATTACATAGCTATAATATGAGCAGCTCATTTCAGCTGGTAGTGCAATAATGATTGATGTGGTAGGCTGGTAGCAAACTACATAAACACTAATAGATTTAAATTCCACCAAAATACTAACAAAAGCCACTCATGTTGTAACCTGACAGTATGAATACCTCACGATTAGCTTATTTTAATTATTTATTCATATTGAATCCAGATGATGGAAGGTGGATTTCATTAATTATCATCAATGGACAACGTGTAAGTTTGATCATATGCCATCCCAATCCTGAAGGACAAAACTACTCTGCATTTTCTTAAAATTGACTGGTTAAGCTTGGATGTTACAATGTTAACATCTTAATGTAGTAGGTTTAGGATGTCTACAATGATTAGTATTTAAGACCATCTCCACTACCTTCATAAAGCTGTTTGGTTTTACAATCTAAGGATGTATAAAATTTAGGAGTAAGAAAGGATCATGTCTTCGTAACAGCTAGCTAACTACATGATACATATAGTCGATGGTGCTTCAATGTTTGTTTAATCCAATACATCAAAACCAAAAAAACGATGACTACATCTAAGCATTAATAAGGGATTGACACAGATACAATTTGACTAATAATATAGGCTCAACACTGATCTCATGAATGCATAACAGTGTCCACCACGCAAGTTGCCACTATGAATCAAACACTGTAAACACAAAATGTGTAAGGCAAGAAAATGCAGAGGAAACTTCATCTGACGAAAACAGATTAGAATATAAAAATGTGAGCAACCTTCGTTCAATAAGCTAATATAAGAGCAGTGGCAATCCCGCTTCTTATTGACTATTGCAGGGTCTATATTAAAACCTATCAAACTGTAACATTAACAGACAATGATGGCACAACAGGTAATGAAACAGGGTTCATTGCGCATAGGAAAGGAGGGTTACACTATTTGTGCCACCCATAAACAAAATAAAAACTGAAAGCTACCATATAATACTTTTTCTTTATTATTTAACGATTTAAAAAGTAAAAAATATCTTACCTTTCTAATAAGTTGGTTAGGGAGCAGCATGCCTTCATCCAGACCTAGAAGGACACGTTTTCTTGTTATGACCACTTTGTCTACAAATTCCACAAAGGATAGTTAGTTTTCCTTCTTTAACACTCATACCAGCCTGCATCCTTAACGTTTCATTCCCAAAAATCTGTTCCATTGCCTTCTGCTTTCCAGACCAAACCTTCTTGTACGAAACGTTATAGCCTAATTTATCAATTATTTTAGCTCTCAAAGCCGGAATACTAATAGACGGTTCCTCCTTTATAATGTGTTCAGTTTCTTGAGCAATCAAACTTGCATCTAGGTTTGCATGGTCTTGAGAAATCCTATAGTCAAAACAAGTATGTGGACCAGTATATTTTGTGATCTCAAAATATCTACTACGTTTACGTTTACATGCACGAACTTGCCACTTGCAACCGCATTCGGAATACAACTTGCATCTAATTCTCCAAATAGTTGGACAAGTTTCGACCACTTCATACCGTATACGGTTCTTGATACTGTATAACTTGATAGCTCTAATAAGTTCTTTCTTATCCTTAAAAGAGTTTTTTCCCAACTCCTTAGTTAATTCATTTTCTTTTTTAAATCGTGACACCATCTCACTATCAGCAGTCGCCATATCAACATTCTCTATTCTAGTAAAAAAGGAAGGTACTTGAATGTCATTATCAACTTCATCTCCATTGAAATATAGTGCCGGATTTTCTTCTCCTTCTAACACATCACCAGCATTAAACTCACTACTACTTGCATTATTCACAACAGCAGTTTGTGAGATTGAGTTAGAACCCTCATTTTGTATCACATTAGAAACAACATTAGCATGTCTCGTACTAGGCAATTAAGCCTCGTTATCAATGAAAAAGAAATCTTGATTTCTGCAAGTAACATACCAACAATTTCAGCAATAACCTCACTAATACAAATCCTAAGGGGTGTTTTGGGATTGCTTATTTAAACGCTTATCGGCTTATTTACTTATTTTTATAATGAATAAGCAAATTCAAACACTCTTCTACAAACTGCTAATCTGCTTATTTTATAGGAAATAAGCACTTAAAAAAAGGCATCTTGACACCCAATTTTCTTTAAGCACATAAGCACTTTAAAATAGGCTTAAGTGCACAGAAATGTAACTATTTATAGTCAGACATTCATAGTGTGTACCAAACTATTCAGGCTTCCATTATATGTAACAAACTTATTATTCATCGCTATTGTATGAAAGTTTTATTACTTTTACTTACATGTCAGCTGTATGAGGTGACACGCATCATCATTACAAGTTGACACGTTATCAAAATACATACAGTAGCAATAAATTGAAAGTTTATTACATAGAATGTAACTCCGAATACTTTGTTACATACTATGAATGTCAGGGTATAAATAAATTCATTTCCATATACTTGACCCTTTAAAATAAGCAATCACAAACACCCGCTAACTTTAACAATAAAGCCTTTAATAAATAAGATATTGATACCTGAATGCCATCTCCGTATGACGTTTTGGTCCAAAAACATCTTCAACCTCTAAATATAAATCAATATTACTTAATTCACGATGTAAATTAAGGGCATCAAACATGATCTCAACATCATCATTATCTTTAATCGGTAGAGAAACGTATCTCATAACTTTTCCAACAACAGAAGGATATCTACAAACTATATTGATACGATATCGTTGCTTATCAATGGATGTAGCTGAATGTAGTTTTTCGATAAGCTGGTCTAATTATATTCCAAATTGAACTTTTATAGCTTTAGTTGGAGGCATGTTATATGATACACCTTCTTGTCCATTACAAATTTCCCCACCCCAATAACAAAATATTGTAGAAAATTTCGGTTCCATATTTTAATAATCTCCAAACCTAAAAAAATAAAAAAGAGAAAATTAACGTACTGTTTAGCTGATATCCTATTACTGATCAAAAAAGCTAATATCCTAATATAAATTTGCATTATAACAAAATTGAAATAAGAAATATAGTCTGTACCTTTTAATGAAATGTGAGTGAGCAAGTTTTGTAGTTGATGAAGTGTGCGACGGTGACGGACGGTGACGGACGGAAATAGTGGATTCCGATCGCCGGAGAGATGTTAGGGTTTTTTTTCATTTTGTATTACTTTGTAATTTTTATTACTAGTTTAATGTTTTATTTTTGTTTATTAATTATTAATTAATTAATTAATTAATTTTCATTATATTTTTTGATGAAACGAAAATAACTTGTGTGAAAAAGAAGTTGGGCCGAGTTTTGGGTCTATACTGGATACTTGTTGCCTTGTTGGTCAAATATATAAAAGCATGGGCCTACTTATTTTCTCTCTCTCTTTTTTTTCTTTGCTTTTTTCTTACTAGGTTTACTTATTAAAGAACTTTATGTTATTCATTGTTTCTATATTAGTAATTTTTCTATATAATAACTTTAATTTCGTTTTCCAAATGATTTTAATAAAAAATGAAATGATAATGAGACACGTTATATATAAAAATTAGTGACTCGTCGATATGATTGAATGGCCTTACAGATCAAATACAATCAAACATGAATTAAGAACAAAAAAATTCAGATATTAAAGAGGTATTCGTCAAATTGTTTATCAATCAATAATCAAAAACTGCTCAAACTCCAAAAGTGTTTGAATACACTGTGAAGAAGCTAAACAAAGCACATTCAAAATAGACCAAGACACCGTAGTAGGGGTGAGCATTTGTACCCGAATTTACGATCACGTACTCGTACAATACCGGTACCGTATAGCTTTGATTTGTAAAGAGGGTGAATACAAATACTTGTTTAATTTTAGCTTTTCAAAAATTGTTTAACAGTTTATAATTCAAAGCAATAAACATAGTATAAAATAAGTAATTAATACAATAAAGTAAAGATGCAATAGTAGCTGAAGAGTGTATAAGCTAAGATCTAATCAGTATAAGCTAACTACTACAACTCGTTGAGACTCACTAATCCAACTAGTCGATCAAGTGATTACTCGCTGACTCATGATCGTACTTAGACACACTTAATCATTGGTTTATTGGAGTAGGGTGTGATTCATCAGCGCCCTCTGGTGATTCATCAGTATCAGACTTTGATGTATCCATTGGTTGAGGTCCCTCATCATCACCAACTTGTGTTCTAGCTGATAGATCATTGGAGACAGAATGTGAGACCTGTAATCCACCATGTGTCATTGGTGGAACATTGACGGTCTGTGTAGTGATAGATACGAGTTGTTTTGGGACTGTAACCAGTACAGTGCCACCAACGATAGATGTGTTAACATCCGCCAATGATACTAGCCCTTTTTTCTGAAATGACATCCTGTTTGGATGCCAAGTGACTGACGGGTAGACTCTCAGATTGAGTGTGGGATGCACTCACAACTTTGCTGACAATAAGTTGAGCTACTGTAGTTGTCTGTAGGTTTCCCGTTTTGAAGTCACTGGACTTTCGTGAGTCCAGTGAAGTGGTTGCCCTCAGGGACTGGACGTACAGTCTCCGATTCAACGTTGGCATCTGTAGACGTCTTTCTTTTGCTACATCCCTGATCCTTTAATGTCATGGACCCTAATTTGGATCTTTTCTTGGTTGGTGGTTTTGTCTTTTGAAGTGGTTGGTCAACTGCAATAGTCACTGGGTGTGGTCAATGATCCAGTTGATGAGGGAATTGATTGTAGTGGTTGTGGTGCAAAAACAGTTTGATTTTTCATAAAGGCAGGCAAAGTCACTGCTACAGATCTTGGAAATATTTGTGACCCCGCAACAATTGGTTCAAAGCCTTGGAATGGCCTTTGAGTATATTCTGCATACTGATCTTTAAAGATCGGTGACAGGAACCTTGAGTATGGAACATACTGATTGCGTGTGGGGGCAGTGACTTTATTGACTAACTCGTCAAAGATCACTCTTGCATAATCAGCTTTTAGGTTGTTAATCAGTAGCCAGCTAATATGAGCCTCTAGTGTAGAAAATTGATCAAAACTCCATGTTTTAGTGCCATACACTGAATAAGTTTGCAAAGCAAACATTCCAAACACCATCGATCTTCGTCTTATGTACCGTTTGATATATACGGATACTGTTTGTATCGACTGAATACTTACAGTCAATCCCAATGAGAGTGACTATGCCACCTTTAGTTGTATTTCCGTCGGGCAAAGGCTCATATATATCATGGACAGGAAGTTGAAGAATGATGCGTAAAATGTCAGCAATGACTAAAATAATTTGAGCTCCATTTTCAATATACCCTTGAATTGAGATACACCATCCACGACGGTATGAGTGCAGGTATACCAAAATTCACTCAGCCATTGTGGATTCATATCCCCAAGAGTTAAAGTAATGGCAGGGTAGATGAAGTGAAATTTCAAAAGTTGTAAAATTTCATCAAATCCTAGTTTCACCGTTTGAAGATTTGCAAAATAGTTGTTCTTTGGAACGGTAATGGCTAAATCAATGTCCACTGATGGAACATTTTTAGACTTGATTTCATAAGCGAGTTTGTAAACATTTGCGAAGAATTTAGATTTAGCCATTGTTCGTTAATTTATTTGAAAAACGGAGCAAATTAGGGTTTCGAAATTGTAGGGGTTTTGAGAGAAAATGATAGCGTGAAAGATGAATCAAATGGCGAAGTCACTGATATATAGGGGTGGCTAACAGTTGACGTCTGCGGTTGTAATTGAACCGTCGAAAATGGACAGTGGTGGAAATGATGGTAGAAATGGTGGAGGTTATGGCATTAATGACGATGAGAGAAGTGCGCGGAAAAGTGGTGCTGACTAGGAGAGAGAGTGTCAGCTAAAGCGCAATTTTTTTGAAATGTACCATAAACATTTATTTTTCGTTACATTAAATTTACGAAATAAATTAAATGTAACGAGAATAATGTTTTTAATCATCAATGATAATCAGTGACTTACTAATTATACAATCAGTAGTAGATTGATTATCCATTACCATATTTGGATATATATATATATATATATATATATATATATATATATATATATTGTTTTAGGCTTTTTATAAAGTTTTTATCTCACTGAAAGATAGAAAAATGTTAAAGAGATATAAAAGTTAGGACTGACTTCGTAACATGCAATTAGATTATAATGATTGAGTGAGATACAATCTCGTTGATGAGTCCGTTAGAAATTATAAGACAGACAATATTTATATCTAAGTTAGAGATTATGCAATTACAAAATAAATGAAATAAAGATTAATCGATGTCCATGATATACGGTCTTACCCTAAATCATTGAAAGGGAGTTCAAATGTATTTCAATTTATTATATTCAAATCATATTTAGAAAACACGGGTCATTGAAATACGCTGTTACCCTAAGTCAATGAGCCTTGTGCATTGAGTGATATAAAACATGACCAACTATTGAAGAGATTTGGTAGTCTTTAAAAATAGGAAAGATTAAATATATACAAGTCACTCATATGTAAAAATTTTGAAGCTGCTCCAACATATTTTATTCATTTAAATTAAACATACACAACTCACTGACTAAATAATTAAATATTTTATCATCAAGAGGTTTTATAAATACGTCAACAAGTTGGTAGTCAGTTGGAATAAAATGAAGTTCAATGTCACCTTTCATGACATGGTCCCTGATGAAGTGGTACCTCACATCAATATGTTTTGTCCTGGAGTGCATGACTGGATTGTTAGCAATGACTATGAGACTTTGACTATCACACTAGATAGGGACTGAGTTAAAAGTGAAGTAATAGTCAGCCAGTAGCAACGACATATTAAGCTTCAGCAGTTGAAGTAGAAACAGAATTTTGTTTCTTGCTTAACCAGTTGACCAGCTTTTCACCCAGAAATTGACAGCTACTAGATGTACTCTTTCTATCCAGTTTGCTTCCAGCATGATTAGAATCAGAATATCCCTTTAGTGAGAAATCAGAACCAGCTGTATACCAGAGACTCAATTCCGATGTTCCTTTGGTGTATCTGAATATTCTCTTTACAGCGAGTAGATGGGATTCCTTTGGATCAGCTTGATACCTAGCACATAGACAAGTAGCATACGTAATGTCTGGTCTACTTGCTATAAGATACAACAGTGACCCAATCATTCCTCTATAAGTAGTGATGTTTCAAGATTTACCATCAGGGTCAGCATGTAACTTAGTTGCAGGTGAAGCTGGTGTAGTGAGTGAGGAGCATGATATAAATTCAAATTTTTTTAATAAATCTTTAACATATTTTTCTTGATTTATGAAAATTCCAGTTTTAGATTGTTTAATTTGTAAACTCAAGAAAAATATTAATTCACCCATCATACTCATCTCATAACCTTTTGTCATAAGATCAACAGACTCCTTACACATTGCTTCATTAGTATAACCAAATATAATGTCATCAACATATATTTGTACCAGTATGACATTTTTTTTATTTCTCTTGATGAACAGTGTACTATCAATTTTACCTCTTTCATAGCCACAACTGACAGGATAAACAGAATGAGTGTCATACCAGGCTTTAGGAGCCTGCTTCATACAAAGCTTTGTCTAACTTGTAGACATAGCCAGGATGCTTGAGATCAAGGAAACCAGGTGGCTGCTTAACATACACTTTCTCTTGTAGCTTGCCATTCAGAAATGCACTTTTTACATCCATCTGATACACTTTGAACTTCTTATATGCATCATAAGCAAGGAAGATCCTGATTGCCTCAAGTTTGCAACATGGGCAAAAGTTTCATCATAGTCAATGCCTTTCTGTTGATAATAACCTTGAGCAACCAATCTTGCTTTATTTCTCACAACTACACCATCAGAGTCCATTTTATTTTTGAATACCCATTTTGTCCCTATTACTGATTTACCTATGGGTTGAGGCACAAGTTTCAAAACTCTGTTCCTTTCAAACCGTGTCAGCTCTTCTTGCATTGTTGATGTCCAATTGTTATCAGTGAGAGCTTCATCAACTTTCTTTGGCTCCATCATTGACACAAAACTCACATATAAATAAAAGTTAGCAGTTGATGACCGTGTTTGTACTATGGATTGTGGCTTACCAATAATCAATTGATCACCAATATATTTTGTCAACTTAGTCATTCGCCAAGGTTCAGCAGTGACTGTTTTATCAAGTGAGTGAGAGTGTGATGGATCAGCATTAGGACAATGAGTATTTTCTGATTGAACATTATGATTTGTGGATGATGATGGTTTCTGATTTTGATTGAGATGTTGATCCTTTTGATTTTTCAGGATTATCATCTTGTTCAGACTCTGATGAATAGCTGAAAAACCGTTCATCGGTGACTTTGTTGTTCAGTGATGAGTCACTATCCAATTTATTTATTTCCTTGAAGTACATGGACTCATAGTCTTTTGGATCAGTGAGTGACTCTTCATAAGCTTCATCAAATGTGATATCCATAGACTCTTCAATACATTATCTTCTTTTGTTATAGACTCTGAAAGCCTTAGAGATGTTTGAATAGCCTACAAATGTACCTTCATCAGCTTTAGGATCAAATTTTCCCAAGTGATCTCTTTTTTTTTTTTTTAATATGTAGCAAGTGCTACCAAAAATATGGAGAAAACTTATATTGAATTTTCTCCCCCGTAATATCTCATAGGCTATCTTATTATGAGTAAAGCAGGCAGTACTCACTGCTTCTGTCCAAAAATAGGTCTTAAGATCAGCCTCTATTAGTATTGATCTGAAGACTCAATGAGAGTTCTATTTCTCCTCTCAGCAACCTCATTTTGTTGATGGGTTCTAGTTGCTGAAAAGTTTTGAGAAATGCCTTTTTGGTCACAGAAATAGGTCTTGAGACCAGCCTCTATCAGTATTGACCTGGCAGACTCAATGAGAGTTCTATTTTTCCTCACAGCAACCCCATTTTGTTGATGGGTTCTAGCTGCTGAAAAGTTTTGAGAAATGCCTTTTGGTCACAGAAACTTTCTAACTCAATATTCTTGAACTCAATGCCATGATCACTTCTGAACTATTTAACTAATTGACCATTTAAATTTTCCATCTTTTTAATATAACTTATTATTTCACTAGCTGCTTCATTTTTGGATTTGAGAAAGAATACCCTGGTATATCTGGAATATTCATCTACAATGACCAAACAGTACTTCTTTCCACCAAGACATTGTGTACTCACTGGTCCAAAAAGGTTCATATGAAACAAATGAAAGCAGCTATTACTGATGAAACTTGTTTACTTTTAAATACGGAATTGTGTTGTTTACCTCTCTCATATGCTGAACATAGCTTATCTTTATCATATGTCAACTTTGAAAGACTAGTGACCATATCATTTTTTATAAGAAGATTTATAGTTTAGGTTTGAAAGTCTCTTATGCCACAACCATTTTTCTTCTGAAAGAGTTTTGGAATAGAAGCAGGTACCTAATTTAGCATTATCCATATTAACCACATATGTGTTTCCTCTTCTATTTGCAGCAAGCATAATACTCCCTAATTTGTTGTAAACAACCCCAACTTAATGATCAAACATAAACTTATTTTTGGAATCAGAGAATTGACTTATACTCAACAAATTATGCTTCAAACCTTTAACATATGCCACCTTCTTGAACATTACTTTTTCATTGCTAACACCCCATAACTAGGGTGAAAACGAGCCGAGTCGAGCTCGAGCTCGCTTAGGTTCGAGCTCGACTCGTTTCACTAAGCTCGAGCTCGAGCTCGGCTCGTTTCGAGCCTTGTATGTAAAGATCGAGCTCGCCTCGTTTGATATTATACAGGCTCGAGCTCGACTTGGGCTCGACTCGTTTATTCCATAATATTCTTTATTTAAATAATTATTTTATCAATCAATAATATTTATTTTTTCAATGTCTAATTTTTAGCTACATATAATACGATTAACTACTATTATATTAAGTATTATATATGTAGATTATTATTATTGTATAATTATATTTATATTATTATATAAAAAGGTATTAATGTATATAATTGAAAAGTCCATTTAGGCTCGCGAGCTTGTTTGAGCTCGATATAAGAAGTTCGAGTTCAATTGTTTATTAAACGAGCTCCAAAATAAGTTTAAGCTTGGGTTCGAGCTCGTTTAGGCTCGGCTCGAATCGAGCTTTTAACGAGTCGAACTCGAGTAGCCTGCAAGCTGACTTGACTCATTTATAGCCCTACCCATAACCCTTGGTTTTACCAATGTTATCATCTCTAAATAGTACATCAGGACCACATTCCTCCTGGTAGTCAGTGAGTAGGGACTTACATCCGGTCATATGTCTGAAACATCCACTGTACATATACCAAATAGTCTCTCTAAGAATGACCTGCATCAATAATGAGAATTAGTTCAATTGGGGAACCCATCCTGAGATGGGTTCATAGTGGTCAAGCCTAGATTTTGACTTCCACTGGTTAGCATAAATGATTTTTGTAGTATCAGTGACTTTTTTTTTTAATAAGGAGTCATTGTACGTTCAGTTGAAAGGTAGTTTATGTTTCCACATTTGTAGCACTTTTTGTTCACTGGTTTAGCTTCTATGATTTTCTGAGTTAGAAGTTCTTTTAATGGATCAGTTAAGTCACTATCTTTTGATGATTCATTTATGAGTTTCATAAGTTGCTGTACTGGATTTGATAGTTGTTCTACTTGTCCAATCAAGTATTGAGATGACTTAACCTTTGGAGATTTAGACATTGAAAGTTTTATACCTTTAATTACCTTTGTCTTAATCTTTTTATCCGTAACATATTGTTTTGAGTCACTGACATATGATGAACACACATCACTGATCAAAGCAGTGTCAGGGATACTTTGTTGCTCATTTTGTAACATTTCAGTTGTAAGGGTAGAACCAACTGATGATGATAAATCAGTTAACTCTGAAATTGGAGTGACTGACTCATTATCAGTGATCACGAGCAATTCATCTTCAGTGGCCTCAGATTTTTCTTTTATAAACTTGTTTGGTTTAGGCTCACCGAAGATGGATATTGTGACACCCGGCAAATTAGGCCATCATTTATACCTAAGATAGGTAATTACTACTTGTAATTAGTGTGAAATAGGATTAATTACAGTAACACTTTGTATATTGTATTATATGCACGTGCGTAATTAATTTTTAATTGAGCGAATTCGATCGGAAGGAATCCGACACAATAAATATGGACGTTGGTGAAAAACATTTTTATTAAATAACCTAATTATGATAAATAATTGTTATTTAACTTATATTATTACGATAATATCTAAAACGTTTTAGATATCGTATAGAACGTGTCGTACGCGACGAAAACGCACAAATCAAAACCGACACCTAAAGAAACCCATCAAATGTCTTGAAGAGGGTCCAATAAAATATTTAAAAATGTTTGATCAATCTAAAATAACAAGTATGTATCGAAAACAACACGCGAAAAATAAACGTTAACAATTAAATTTTAAAACACGCGATTAACGTTTAACCGAACGAGTAACGTAACACGAAATCGAGGAACGAGTCACGAGCCCGAGACCACAACGGGTCAGGCCCACTTCGGCCCAGCCCAGCCCAGGACCGGCCTCCCCCTTTTCCTTGGCCCACCATTTTCTTAAAACCTCACATAACCTTGCAAGTTTTCATTTTTACACACACACTTTCGTCTCTCAATTCTCTACTCTCTTTCTCTAACTCAGCCCTAAACCACCAACACCACCACACTCCCCAGACCCTTCCAAGAGCTCTAGTCACCACCAACACTATTTACACCACTACGAAGAAGAAGAACAAGCAAAAAAACCCGAACCAAGTCACAGCAGCCCTTTCTTCCTCATTACGGCTTTAGATCGAGTTTTCTTTGTAAGAATTCCTTCAAATCTTGTTTATCTTCCTTCGATAATGTTAATATACATGTTAGAAGTTCGTTTATGCTAATTATGTCCAAGATCTATACCGAAAACCAAAAGATAATACTAAAAACTTTCGGATAAAACTATTAACCATCGGGTAAAAACTGAACCCGACTTTGACACATGATATCTAACTCATTTCTTAACCAAACTGTTGGGATAAACTGATTTGGGTTTGTATTACCACTGTTAATTAAGTCTGAATAGATCAAAAGGTTATCACTGAAGATTACCACTGATAGTGAAGAATTACCACTGAAGACTAACATGGTTACCACTGGTTGTTAAATATTAACACTGCTACAAAGATTACAACTGTTAGTTAATTTTGCTAAGTAGTTTCCACTGTTTATGTAATTAAGACTGTTAGTGTATATAAGTGGTTAACACTGTTAGTTGTTTATACTTGGACTTTCATAAACGAAGCAGTTACCACTGATGGAAGTTTTTTCCACTGAATGTTCAAATGTGGTAGTTAACACTGTTTATGACTTTGTGATAAGAATGAGTTTGTTATGGAAGTTATCTAATTCCATAATAATAGGAGATTGTACAAGACTCTATGTGTTATAAATAGAGATCCTTAGAACCTAGATCGATATACGAAAATTAGTGAATAGAATAGCGCAGCTTCAAGGTGTAAACCTTAATACAAAAGTGTATTCGTCTTATTCATATTAATAAGATTGAGGCTTTGATTTTAATATTTGTGTTTCGTTATTTATTATTCTAAATATTTATCTGTGATCTTTCTAATATTATTGAGTGTTATTCCGCAACTTCTCAGTAATAATTCAAAGCTTGTTTAAGTTATATTTGAATTGAAGGAAATCGGGACTGTCACAAATCGAGCGATTCTTGAGTCTAAAATCAAGTTCAAGGAGTCTACTTTCGAACCCAAGTGGTTTGGTATTTTTCTGAGGTCATTTGATATACGAAAACGAATTTACAAAAAGAAGTGTCGGGACTGTCGTTTTGGACAGAAAAATCAACCAACTTTGAGAAAGCATATCTCGAGATCTACAAATCCAAATCGACTGAAACCACTTGGAAAAGTTCACATTTCCTGTTACCTTTCAAAGTTATACTTGCACTTTTTCTGAAGTTTTGTAAATCGTGAGATATAGACCAAACACTGAGCAAAGGTACAAAAACCGACCTTCTGGAACCCTGTCTGATTCTTGGACGATTTCGTGAGTTACACTTGACCAAAAATTATGAAAAATTTACTGGAAGTAGCTAAGACATGTATGAACAACTGTGATTTTTCTTGGAATATATTTCGAAGCTTTGGTTTGTCAAAACGAGCCCCAAAAACGACTCAAAAACTGATGAGTTAACCAAAAGGACTGATTTTGTGACAAAAATGAAATGACACTTTCGGGTTAACTATAAAACGTAACGACAATTTTCCTAAGCTCTAATAACATATTTAAGACTTCCTAAAAGTTTCGGGTCAAACCGAGCACATTTGATCAAGTTTCCGAACCACGAGAACATCTCAGCCCGTTTGTGTCGCAAATGGCCCAAGGCTATTGCGACACAAGGCTCGTGTCGCTAAATCATAAGACAGCAGTACTAATCTGCGACACAACGCCTGTGTCGCTAAATCATAAAACAGTACTAACTCGCGACACTAAGCTAGTGTCGCAATAATTCAACTAACAGTATTAATGCTTGTGTCGCAATACTTTTACCAACAGTACTAACTGGTGTCGCAACACCCTGCGACACTAACGCTTATGTCGCTAAAACAAAAATCGAAATCACAACTTGCGACACAAATCCTTGTGTCGCATAAGTCCCAACTTCCGAGACAATTACGACACCGACCTAGTGTCGCAATACGCCTTGATGTCGCCCTTTGTGTCGCATAAAACAGAATTAGAACATGTTTCACGAACTATTAAACACGCGTAACAACGAATATTCACATGTGATGCTACATATACATGAAGCTTATACACTCTTATAATTATACAATGAAACAAACAAAATAATAATGTCTTCGGGAATTATTATTACAAACCATCACCAACGGGCCATACATACTTTCTAAACGCAAATGATAAACAAACACTTGGACATAACTAGTTGAGTGGACAACTAGCATGAATGATCTTTTGAGACATTCACTCATACATAACCTTGTGCGTTTAGGGCGCCAGAAGGTTACATTTTGGATAAACGTTTATTAACTTAAACGCTCGCTCTCAGGACTCAGGTGAGTCTCATAGCCCCACTTTTACTGTTTAACTATTGGGGTGAGAATACATACACTATTTTCATGAACACGAGTACAGATTTACACATATATACGGATTGCATGAGTTTCATTTTCATAATCCACACAAAAGTCCTCTACACATCATAGTTTCATTAGTATGGATCTTAGCGCGAGTATTAAAGAATAGTACTATTTGGGATTGACTATCCCCGTCCGGGTTAGTAGCTCTAACTGGTCAAACGGGCGCTTTATTATTTGTTCATAAGGATGTTCTGGATTACGCATCTGCAGGAGGCAAACTCATATTGGTTAAGCTTCGGACTATGAGCTCATGGCAGTAGTATACATTATTTTTGCATGCGTGCAACACTTATGAAATCTCGTGGTTCACATTTATACTTTAATATCTAAACCTATGAACTCACCAACATTATTGTTGACCATTTTAGTGTGTATTCTCAAGTTCACAACAGGAGTAGGATTACTCCAGGACAAAATAGCTCGAGTCGCATGATTTACAAACATCGGAGATTTTCCTTGCATTACTATTTTATAACATTAGTTATGTGTTAGAATCTCTAGAACTATTCGCAAACTCAGAAAATTGATGTAAACAATTAGATTATCAATGTAATTACTTTTGTAATGTTTTCAAAACGACGCATATAGTGGTCGTTCGTTGTGACTTGTGTGATGATTTCTGATTAGTCGTGCCCCAAATCCGACTTCCGCTGCATCATAATTTGGGGGTGCGACAAATATCGGCTCAAAGATACCATGTGAAAATTCACCAGTGATCAACAGTAGTTGAATCAGCAAGTGATGCAGTAGACTCATAATCACCTCCCAAAATACCTTTAACTTGTTTTGGGATTTGAGTATTTATGCATTAATTAACCATATTAGTAGATTTGCACCAAGATTCAACAATCCTTTTTAATTGAAAAAATTGTGTTTCAAATTTAACCTTTTCTTGGATGCACACTTGATTGGCGTAAATCTGTGCATCGAGCTCAATTTGCAAATATTTGATTTTAGCTTGAATTAATTGTTGATAACAACATTTGATTTTAACTCACTAAGTTCAATTTTTAACTTTCATTGATTGTCATGTGCATTAGATAAATCCACAATAAGACAATCAAGCACTGAATCTTTTTTAGTTAATGAGTAGTCCCGGAAATTATGTACCTTGGACAATGTTTCAAGATCCTTGCCAGTTACTGAACACTTTCTGATTACTTCAGAAATATTTTGTTTAAACTCGGAATCACTAGCCATGAAGCACATAACCCTGTCCAGACATATTAGTGCCTCATCTTCTTCATCAGATGATGAATAGTCAGAGTCACTGAAAGATGCCTATTCAGCGACAAGGCCTCTACTCTTCTTTTTGCCACCCTTAGTGTGTGCTTTCAGCTATCTGTACTTTGCCTTGTACTTATCATACTTGTCCCCTCTTGACTTCTGTTCAGTGATAGTCAACTGCATAGTGACCAGGCTTACCACATTTAAAACAACTAATAGTAGCCTTCAAACTATCAGTGACTGGAGCCCTAGTGAAATTAGACCTTCTAAATCCTTTTATGAAATTAGATACCAACATAGCCATATCCTTCTCTAACCGATCCAAACTCAATTCATCACTCTCTTCAACAACTTGCTCTTTCACCTTCTCCACATCAACTTCTACAACATGCTTAGAAGGTTTGGTGGTTTTCTTAACATTCATAGCCCGATGGTTTTCTTCTAACTGATTAAGCTCAATGACTAAGGCATTAGGAATTTGTTGTATGCCTAAAGTCTCTCTAATATGATCATTTTGATCAGCTTGTTTTTCAGAATGCTCCTAGTTAAGAAGAATACCATAGACGTGGGTGAGATTTAAAAGATGATGGTCATTTCTTAGTCTGGTGCAGGTGGCTATTGTACTCTAAATTTTTCTAGGCAGAATGTCTAGAAATTTCTCAACAATGAATCTCAGCATTTTTCATTTTATTGTTCAGTGAATGGTACCTGGTATAAATACCACACAGATATTCATTTTGATTAACCCCAAATAATTCATATTGCCTAATTAGATTTACCTCTCTATTATGCACGATATCAGGGGAACCAATATAAATGTTCCTGACGGAGTCCCACATTTCTTTAGCAGTGACACACAGCCTCACAGACTCAAACATCTCGTCAGGAAAATCCATGACAATGATGATTTTAGCTTGCTTATCAAGTCTAACCAACCTCTTGTGCTCATCAGACCATTGAGACTCTTGCTTAGGCACTAGTATCTCTGGGGAACCAGAAGTAATTACAGTATCAGGTACAACAAGTACAATAGTTTTTGGGACATGAGGGCCATTTAAAACGATAGAATGAGTCGGTCATCGGTAAGCTCAAAGAACATCATCATCCGGGACATCCACGTTTAAATGCTTGATGGATTAAAAGAAAGTGGTTTCGTGGTAGAACCGTTCCCATTGCAGATCTGATTTATGAATTAAATCAACACTGCTCTGATACCAATTGTTAGTCCCAGATTCACTTATAGATTAAGTGATTTTAGTTCTAAACGTATAGCTTTGATTTGGAGGGGGGGGGGGGGTGAATACACCACTTGTTTTATTTTCGCCTTTAAAATAATTGTTTTAACAGTTTATAATTCAAAGCCATAAACAAAGTATAAGATAAGTAATCAATGTAATAAAGATGCAATAATAGCTGAAGAGCGTATATTATTGAATCAATAATTACAACTCAAACACTGATTGTGGAACAGATCTAGCCTAAACTAAGATTTAATCAGTATATGCTAACTATTACAAGTCATTAAGACTCACAAATCCAACTAATCAATCAAGTGATTACTCGCTGACTCGTGATCGTACTTAGACACACTTAATCGCTGAGAGTACATATAATTATTACGAAAACGAAAAACTTCTAAGTACAATATATCACACTATATATGTGATAGATCATCCGTAAATGTCTCCTATAAATCGGGAATGTAGAATGACACATGTTGCTGCTTAATTGAGTTTGACTAACAGATAAACGGTTAGAGAAGATTATGTGGTCCCCAATTTTAATCATGCGGATGTGATTGGAATTCCTCCAATCACACTAAAGCTTGATGTCACGCAATCCTGTACCTCTATAAGTCTTGGATGTTGTTGGCGCTCTTTGATCAGGGACCATCAATCGGTGAGTACAAAGATAGCAAGTTGGTTTATTCTTTAATCAGTCGCTAGAGGAGAGATACTCTTCTTCACTCACTATGAGCTAACATGCTCTTATAGAGTGATTCTTAACTATCTTTTATTCATGGACAATGACTACTTCTTTTATTAATAGAATGAGTGAGTTGAATCTCTCGTTGTCATGAGGATGACCAGCGATTAAACTAAGTAGAGATTCAATCACTCTGCTAAACAATTTATTGCAAAGATTAGAGCAATGATCTTCTTCTTCATTGAAAAGGAGTTAGTCGTCATTATTTCTTTCGAGTGTTAATTATAACAATAATCTGATTGATCAGGGACCAGTGACCAGTGACCAGTGACCCAACAATATATATACTATCCATTGATGCCACTTAATGATGATTTTTTTTTTGACATTGATATTTATTTTCTTTGAATTTCAAAATACGTAGATAGGTTTGCTTATTATTTAATTATATTTTTTGTACCAAGCGGTATAGTATCACTTTTTCCGTACAAGTATTGGAACTCTACCATACCATCTCTCTTCAAACGGTCCGGTATTTGATACTCACTTTAGGGTTAAAAAGATTACCGGTACCAACCGGTTCCGTCCCATGCTTAACCCTACACCGTAGTCCAAACAAATATTAAAGTTCAAAACTAAAAGCGTAAATAATTAAAATAACATTAAATGCCGAAAACTGTCAGAGTTCATGGTGAAGCGGAGAGCATGCTCGTTAGATTTTTTTGAGTGATAATGTGAATTTCGGTTCAATACGACACTAAAATCGAAATTATCAAAATTTAGGAGGAATGAACTGTTGATAATGTCGTCAATAGTACGAATAAAGTTGTGACGAGGTAAGTGTCCCCTTTAGCAAAAATGGATACTGTTGGGAAAAACAATGATCAAACCTACATTATAAATCTGAGGAGTCAAAATCTAACTTAGTTGTATTCAGGAAACTTAGTGAAATTCCTGAGTCTGTATTTCTGAGTCTGTGCTATACAGACTGAAGAATGGTTTCTGAGTCTGTGCTGCACAGACTGAAGAATCTCACAGACTGAAAGCCATGCTCTTCTTGAAGACTTATGAATTCATCATATGAAGAATGAAGATTGAAGACAAAAGACTTCACAGACTGAAGATCACAGACTGGTGATCACAGACTGAAGATCACAGACTGAGAGCACAGACTGAAGAGCATAGATTGAAGAATGAAAGTACAATTGTACAAAAGAAGTTCTTCTTTCCCAAGGCTATGGTACAACTGGAGAGATGTTTGAGTAAAGTCAAACATTGGACAAAGGTTTTCTTCTCAGCAAAGAAACCTTTTACCTTTTGCTTTTTCTGTTTCCAAGAAAAGCAAAAAGGGTGGCGTGCAAAATTGCCCAAGATGCATCTGTTATCCCTTGGACAATTATGTAAGCTGGATAATATAGAGTTACATCCAACTCTATAAATAGCAGTTCAAAAAGCACTGCTATGTATCCAAGTATCCAAGTAAACCAAGCTCTCAAAGCAAAATAGTATACAAGACCTTTAAGCTTAGGCTCAAAGCATTACCACACTAACTGTTAAAGTTTGTAGTGATAATTGTATCTTAATATACTAATACTTGGATCGTATTCAAACCATCTGTGTGGGTTTGAATACTTTGTCATCTGTGTGAGACAAACACTTTATTGTGAATAATACTTTGATTCATAATAAACTCTGTGTCAAAATTAATCTTGTTTTCCGCCTAGATTAATTTAAACTTGTTTGATATAAAACTTGTATATAAACTAACAAGTTAAGATAACTGTTATTTAATTTGTATCTAAGTTTTGGGAACCTTGTGACCCAACAGATACAAATATAATGAATATTAAGACTCCTCCCAGCGCACCCCGTCGGATGTCGTCGGTTTCAACCGACGGAACCGACGCCGATGGCACAGAGACGTCGGTTCGGTCCGTCGATTTTAGCCGTCAGTTATCCGACTCTCGTTCGTTTGTTTGTAGCCGTTTGAGAATAAAAAAACCAAACATTTAAATTTAAAAATAACGGCTAGTTTATCTTTTTTTTTTAAATACTACTTTCTCACTATAAATAAACACTATCTTTTACCCATTATTCACGCTACAGTTCACTACAATTCTTGTATTTTTTACACATTCTACACACCACAATTCTCACTACTTTCAACATGTTCATACACTACAATTCACACAACTTTTACACATTTCATACATCTCCATTTCAAACACAAAAACACTACAATTCATACACTACAATATGTCTAAAAACAACAAATCCAAATCCAAATCCAAAAAAAATGAACAACAAAATAATTAAATAGATATGTGGTAAAATTTGTTAAACAATCCAATAACAAACCAACCTCCGCCTACGGGATCGTTCTTCGCTCAATCAAACTACGCATCCCCGTCTCAACTTACGGGATTTGCAAGTTTCGCACCCATTGCAAATCCTTACCAACTTTCACCCGACGACCTTCGAAACAACTACCAATATCAAGGGTGGTACCAAAGCCCACAATTATCGCAAAACCAACAATGGTCACCAAACTCACAATTTTCACCAACCACACAATTTAGGGGATCCACATCCAACACAAACCCGAATTTTCACATTATTCACCAAACACACCAAACCCGAACTTTCAACCCGCTAACTTGTACGTACCCGAAACCAAACATTTAGTAGAAAGTTCGGACGAGGCCAAACCCTAGCCCAAACCCGAGACCCAAACCGACAAAAAGGGTAAAAGGGTTCACATTAGGTGAATACATTGTTCCAAAAATGGCTTTCAAGGAAACTCTCAATCAAACGAGAGTTTTTGGAATAAAGTCCACATGGGTTACAAATCCGTTGCAAGGGTTAGACGTAACCTTAATTCACTCACGGACAAATGGAATAAAATTTTCCACGACACAAAAGTATTCCAAGGCATATACACAAAATTTGCCGAGATTTGCCCTCAAAGCGGTGCCGGACACGAATACGTTTTAAATGTGGCCCGAAAAGGTTTTAAGCAACAAATGGACAGCTGTAAATTCATTTACGAGTCATGTTGGGATGTACTAAAATATTACCCAAAATTCTTTGCTGAACCGGCTGTAATGGGCAACAAACGTCCAATCCAACCCGAACCCGAAGCCATCGAACTTCACGCGAACGACTTCCGGATACCTTCGTCTGTTGAAGCAAATATGAGAAAGTTGTTCCGAGACGACCCAATACGCCGTCCACCGGGGCGAAACTCGGCCAAAAGTTCAGCTTCATCGAACATCGGTTCCTCTTCAAGAAGTAGTATACATTCCGAAAAACTCGAAACCCTTTTCGCGGTTAAGACTACCGCCTTAATGTCACAAAAGGCAATAACAACAATTACCGAGAACAATATAAAAAAAGCGGCGTATAAGGCGTTGAGCTTTCTTCGTAAAAAATTCTAAAGTTTACCTCAAAAAAGGAACTCAAATTAATCAAAACAGCTCAAATAGATGTGGTGGAACAATATCAAGACATGTATGGAGGACAAGACTCGAACGAAGACGAAGACAAGGCCGAAGACACGAACGAAGACGAAGACGAGGCCGAAGACACGAGCGAAGATGAAGACGAGGCCGAAGACACGAACGAAGCTGACGAATCGAGCTCGGATTAGACTACTTTATTTTAATTCTACTGTTTTTGTTTAATTATTGTAATGTTCTTTTTTTATTTAATTATTGTAATGTTTTTTTTTATTATTTTAATGAAATGTTTTTTATTTTAATGAAATGTGTTTTAGTTTAATTAATGTGTTTTAAATATTTAATTTATTAGTTGTGGGTCTCTGGAAAAAAAAATTGACGGATCACTGACGGCAGAGGTCTTTCAGTTTCTGTTAGTTTTGTGAAAAAGCTAACGTGGCGCTGATATGGCCCGTCGATTTCTGTCTGTTTTCGTCTACCATTGGGAGCAGTCTAATGGATAATTTGTGACTTTAGTACAACTTTACAACATTTTCCATGATTTTAAAAGTATAAGTTAATCAGTAATCATATTTACATTTACATATTATATAATAACTAAAAGTATAAGTGAGTCAGTGTGACCCCTTCTAACAATTCTTTTTTCAGTTGCTTTTTCAGTTTTGCCAACTCAGCGTCACGTCAGCATAACCAAAACTAATGAAAGACTGACTAAACACTGTCAATAGTCCTTTATTCAGTTTCATTTCTGAGACCCACTGAATATTAATTTAATTTTTTAAACACAAATTAAATAAAAACTCTTTCATTAAAATAAAAGATATTACATTAATTAAAATAAAAACATTACAATAATAAAATAAAAACATTACAATAATTAAAAAAAATTACAATAATTAAAAAAAATTACAATAATTAAAAAAAAATGACAGTCCCTGTTTAACTTAATAAACTAATACTATAACAAGCTTTGAATAATTATTGAGAAGTTGCGGAATCACACTCAATAATATTATAAGGATTAAGAATAAATATTAAAGACAATATATTGTTAACCACTAATACTAAATTCAAAGCTTCAATCTTATATTAATGAATAAGACGAATACACTTTTGTATTAGGATTTACACCTTGAAGCTGCGCTAATTTTCATTAACCTAATCTAGGTTCTAAGGATCTCTATTTATAACACATAGAGTCCTGTACAATTTCCTATTATTATGGAATTAGATAACTTCCATAACCGACTCATACTTATCACAAAATCATAAACAGTGTTAACTACCACATTTACTCAAACAGTGGAAACAAACTTCCAACAGTGGTAACTGCTTCATTTATGAAAGTTTAAGTACAAATACTACTAACAGTGTTAACCACACGATAAACTACACTAACAGTTGTAATTACATAGACAGTGGTAACTATTTACAAAACTTAACTAACAGTGTTAATCCTTGTAGCAATGTTAATCTTCAGTTCTTCAAACAGTTGTAATCTTCACCATCAGTGTTAATCTTCAACCTTCAGTGGTAATCACTTGTTCTCTTCAACTTTACACCAATCAGTGGTAATCCAAACCCAAATCAGTTTATCCTAACAAAAAACATTACGATAATTAAAATAACGAATTTAGTCGCTGTCGGAGAACCCACTTTGTTGCGTATCCTTTCCGAACATCGTTTTGAAATCTTCTTGATACTTCTTTATTACATTTTTCCTAGTTACTTCGAACATTGCAATTTCGTGTTGTCCCCAGTGTGACAGTATAGGCCGTTGGATAAATTTTCACTATTTTAACATCATCTTTTGTTTGTCAAACTCCATTTTTTGTTGCGTCGCTTCTTCTATAGTTTTTAGAGTTTGTTGTTGGATCCGAAGAACCCGAACTTCGTTGACTTTTCCTACTTGTTTCACGACCGGGTGGACGACGAAACAGGTCGTTTTGGAATAGTCGTTGCATATTAGTCGCAAGGTTGGCGGGGTTCGGATTATCGTCGGTTTTGTCCTCGGCTAGATTTATTGGTACGTCATCTTCTTGGAACGTGCGTTTATTGTACGTAATTCCGTGATCGGCATAGAACTTGGAGACATCTTTGACTACGTGGAACGCAACCTCGTAAATAAAGTTCCTTTCCACTTGTTGCTTGAAGTGTTCTTTTGCCACCCTCATAACGTCCTCGTCTTGATACCCACTTGGCTGAGGCTCGTTGTACTTTTTGTAGATACCGATAAATTTTTTTGTGTCGATTCTAACTTTGTTCCATTTGCCGGTTAGTTGACTTTTTGTGCGTTTAACATCAACTAAACGATTGTAGTCTTTGACTATTTTGTTCCAAAATTGTGAATCGGCTTGCGAATTTCCTTCGATATGGTTTTGTGAATTGTCGACTCATCGCTCAACTAATGTTTTAACTTCATAGTCCGTCCATCAAGTTTATGCTCTCTTTTTTTTACCCTTGACATTAACCTCGTGCTCAGCTTCGTCTTCGGATACTACAGTATTTTGGGTTTCGGGTTGTGAGTGTGAGTGTTGGCCGGATTGTGGTTGAGCGTAAGCTTGGAAGCCGTATTGTGGTAGTGGTTGGTACCCGTATTGTGGTTGTTGGTAGCCGAATTGTGGTGGTTGGTAGCCGTATTGTGGTTGTGGTTGTTGGGGATACCATGGTTGGGGTTGGGATTGATATGAAGTGAAACCGGTTGATGAATTGTTGGAGGTAGTTGCCGAAGATGAGTTAGCCGGTGAATTGGGGTAAATGAGAGTGTTTAGTAAATTTTAATAGAAATCATTTTTATTGAGGTTAAACAGTTTTAGTGAATTGGAAGTGAAAGTGAAAGAATGATAAAGAAAAGTGTTGAATTGTATAGAATAATTGAGTGCAATAATGTATTTGATTGAGATAATGAAATATAAAAATGTGTGTGAATTGAAGTTTAGTTGTGTTTTTATTTATAGTGTGTTTGAGGTTGGATAAAAATGTTTAAAAAAATAAAAGAAAAAAAACTAACGGATATATAATCGTTATTTTTTTTTTTAATTTTTTTAAATCCTTAACGGCTTTATTTTCTTTAAAAAATAAAAAAAAAACCACGTGGGCCCCACCTGCCCCTCCTTCTCCTTTCGTCGCCAAGCCGAAGAACCCAACCGACGAAACGACTGACGAAACCGTACCAACGACGTCAGTTCGCCGGCGTTCGTCGGTTCCAAACCGAAGAAGCCCATTGGCTTTGGTCCAATCAAACTTCTCTTGACATCTCGAAATCAAAGCATGGAACCACACATTTTGACACTAATTAATTATGTTTTGATTTAGATAAATGCATCTTAATCCATATCTAAAACTTCATAAAAATACTAAATATGATTAAAGTATGGTTTTATGAATATTAAATTGAGTAGTAAATAACAATTAAATATAATATTATTAGGTAAATGGAAAAGAGAACCTTAAGGGCTGTCAATAAGAATTTAGAACACGCATTAATATTTGTACTCATACGATAATAAACAATCTGACTCTTTAAATTTTTGTTGACCCCCATAAATGTTATTAGTTAAAGTATAACCAATTAATGTACGTTATTGACAGCCTTTAAGGATGTCGTTAACAATATTATTATTAAAATTTTGACGAAAATGAAAATAACCAAACCGTTGTAACCATCGACAACACAAAAAGAACATGTTGCCGTTACCTGAGTGAGAGTGAGTGAAACTTGTACGCAATAAAACGTAAGTAAATCGCCTACGCATCATCATATGATTTGGTCCCATTTACGGTCTTCCATTAAACATTAAATTAAAATTAAATTATATAATTATCCATCCTTACTGTATAGTTTATTACGTGTAACTTCACATCAAATAATTATCACTTAACCACATGATAATTATTTTTAGATGCTAATTTTTCAGGCATTAATTAACGGTCTTATCCAATTTAACTTTTTGATGAATTAGAGAAAGTATGATCAACATGTAACAACGAAATAACGACACAAAAAGAGTTATGATATATACAATCATAGTTTACTTTTATTTATTTATTTATTTATTTTATTTTATTTATTTATTTATGACAAAATCACCGAAGATAATTTTTCCTATCGATAGTCGATTCAAACTCAAATAACTATTGCAACCCAATAAAAATATTATCTAATAACTTTATAATAATATTCAAACTCAAATAACAATATTATATTCTAACATTATCTGATATCTTTTATTTCATGTTCTTTCCACCTAAGTACCTACATTACTTATTGAGTGTAACTAAATTCTATTAATTTGCTAAATTTATCTTATTAATTGTATATACTATTCCACAAATAATTAAAAGTTTATAAAAAATTTAATTAAGATTTTTTTTTAAATAGTTAAATAGTTAGAGTTTGAGAATTATCATTAAATGTTGAACTAGATTGTTAACTAATGTATACTTTAAAAGTGACATATTATTTAAAGGTTGTTATAAACGAAAGAATAAAAATCAAATGCATGTAATGTACAAAAAGGTAATAAAAGACATGGATCGTATAAGTGAATTATGAACAAAGAAAATGACAAATTGGTGTTACATGCATTTTAGTGTTGTCACTCCAATAAATACCATAACATACAACCCGCTCAAAAACAATTGCAAATTATTTGTATTAATAGTTTATTATATTATTGTTATGCACTTTGTTAATATTAAATTTGAGTTTTCACTTAAGATATGAGAAAAAACAATTGAACTCAAAGTTAAATTAATTACTAGAGTAAATTATATTTGTCCCATGAAAACCTAGATGATCACACAATATATTTGAAATATAGAGACCTAGATTATCCGAATTCAATGAGTCAATTTTAATCATTACTCAGATGAAAATTTATAAGTATAACTAAGATTGACCGATCTAAAAAAGTATTACACTCGCACATCTAAAAGAGTTATATTTTTTGGAATCCCATCGCAAATCCCATCGCAACGTACGATAAAAGAAAACTCGTTATTTACACCACAACACAAACTTTACAAAGAAATATTGAAAACCAACACTTGAGCAAATTTTAATATCTACACAATGGTTCATTAGACTATTTTTTCTTTTTTTATTGTACTCGTATAATCTAACAAACATATTATATAAGTCTAAATACAATCACCATGTTAATCTAACTTTTTTCTTATCTTATTTAGAATCTAAGAGACATACTATATCTTAAATTATATATAGAAAACTCAATAATAAAATCATCAATTAAATTAACTTTCAATTTATCAATTAAGTCCTTATATTTTACTTATCTAACTTTTAGTTTTATAACAAATTATATTTACGAAATACATATTTTAATTTATAAGATTAAATCGGAGCGTCCTAAAGGATCAAACTCCTTAGTCAAGGTGATTTGAATTGTAATTAGGTGAAACCATATCTATATTTTATTATTTTATTTTATTTATTTATTTATGTTTATATATATTTTAGTTTAATTAATTTAATAATACAACAACTTTCCTTGGTCTATTAAAATTCTTTGAAAACAAGTAATATATCTACGTATACAATTTTAATTAGTCATTCGGTTTTATCCAAAAACAATCCGTGTTACCTAGCTAAAAGTAATGTACATACACAACACGTTTTATATATATTTAAATTATTTAATTTAATTTAATTACTATTTACTATTACTATTAAATGTAGTAATATGTAGTATTACCTTCATCAACATCATCACGAACTTTTCCGTTAAATAGATAAAAGTAAGATTTAAACAACATTTTAAAACTAATATCTCATATATTCTTAGTAAGCCATAACATTGTTAACTCATTCTTTTTTAATCTTAAAATCAATTTATTAGTTACGCAAATTGTCTCACATCTTTATATTTTATAAATGCATGTATATTTATGAAACGCTCAATATATATATATATATATATATATAAATACTCTTACCGATGTCCCATGACTTATATATAAATGTATTAAATCGATACCGCGCTTCTACGATTTAAATTCGGATTAAAATATTAATTTTCTAAAAATAGTAGGGTACCCGTCGGGTAGGATGTTTACCTGCCGGGTAGAACACAAGGCTAAACTTTCTGTTCCAATTTACAAAAGGAGTTACCCGTTTGAGCAGGACTTACTCGCCGGGTAAGCTGTCGGGTAGCTCTTCCTGTACAAAAACCCTGGTTTTTGACCCAAATTCAAATGCGCATAACTTCTAACTCGTTAACAATCAATCCACCAAATTTTGCAGACACATTTCATATGACGTAACGAAGGTTTCCCAATTGGCACTTTTCTAAAATTCACACTAATGACGGTTACTTAAATCCGAAAAGTGACCTTTTGGACACTTTTGAGAACCAAACTTGCAAACATTTTGACTCAATCATTCCAATTACATTCCAGCAAGTCCACTTGCATATTTTAATATATCGACACACATTAAGGTTGTCCAAACCATCATTTTGACTAGTTTTAACGTAACGACCCATTGGGAGACCCATTTTGATCCGTTTGGAAAATCAATGACAAATTGAGTTATTAGGTTTCTAAACCAACAACATATCCACTATCCCATGTTTAAAATCATAACCAAAACCACCATTTCGACTACTTCACCAAAATGACCCATTTTGACCCTTTAACCAAAAACGATCCATTTTGACACTTTAACCAAAATGCAACTTGGGCGAATAATAACAAGCTAATAGCAACTCGGCAATTTAAAAGTACAATTGTCAAACCTCTTTGCAAGTGAAATCGACATTCATTCTCCATATTCCATAAGCCACCTCTATAATCATTTTTAGCATTCGACCCATTGGCACCTACAACATTAAACAACTGAACGGGTAAGCTTTAAGCTTAGTGAGCATACGGGCAATTAAATGAGTAATAAACAACAACAAGTAGCAGGCAACAACTGAACCACAACAATTGTGCAATTAACAATTAAGCAATTAACCACTGAGCAATTGTAGAGATTATCACCACTGAGCGGATCCGCTGTCGAATGTCAACAAGCACAAAGTGCAACAACTAGCACAAGGTGCAACAACTGCAACATCTAGAACAAGTGTAACAACAAGCACAATGTGCAACAACTGCAACATATAGTGATAAATTGCAACAACTGGGGCTAAAATAAGTTAGCTAATCTATACAATGCATAATCAACAACACATAACCACATAAGCATATAATAACAATCCACTCGGTCATATGAACCTCTTGCACGTATGCAATTCGGAACACACAACCATTACCCAAATAACCCCCATATCACTCACCTTTGTGTCAATTACCCGAAAGTATGAGATACACAAAAGCACCACTTCCTTTAGCACCTAAACAATCATAACATATCATATAAACATTCACATATATGGAAATACTCATGCTCACAATTACTTTATATTAATTACAACTTTGACTCCTATTTGAACACTTTATCACAACTCCAACTAGCTGTTTTGGACACTATTTTTGGACCTTCTAAACCTTTTTAAAACCAACATATATTATACCATTACGAAGTTATTACAACATACTTCAATGTATAACTTTTACCTTTTCAGAATACATAATATGTACCAAGTTATAATCATTTGAAAACAACGAAAAGTCATTTTGAGCTGCTAGAAATCTCAGCAAACGGCACCAAGGGACTTTTTTGCAACGCATTTTTGAACCACCTAGACATATCTGTTTTCAGCAAACTATATATCAAATTAAAGACATTCGACCATACTTTCATTCTCTATTTTCAGATTTTACCAAAACATTACACATAGAAAGTTACAACCCTTCAAAGTTCGCCAAAAACACTTTATTTCCACTTTTCGCCCAAATTACACAACGGCCCGAAATTGGAGTATAACCACCACACATATTCCAAATAACATACTAATGATCAAATAATATCATTTACAACTTTTCTTACTTCGTTTACCATTTTTAACTTCGTATGGTCAGTTTGACCTTTAAAGTCAAACCGAACACAATTACCAATTTAGGCATAATTCAATTTATGGCTTAACTACTCTTTCCACTACTTTAAACATCATTAGTAGTATCAATTGAACTCATTTGGACTAACCATAGGGTAAACTACCCTCAATTTGTAAGAATTCATCAAAACCTTCTTTAGTTATAAATGACAATTAACTAATTTCATCTTTTAATTCGAGTTTGAATCGATAACTATGAATACTAAGCTTCCTTAACATCATTTGAGCATAACCCACCTATCAATTCGTTCAATTCATACCCAAAACCCCCAATTCATCTTATACCTTTAAAGTTAGGTTAAGATAATCAAAAACATAAACTTACTTTAGGTTAAGGGTAGGAATTATTACTTGAATTCGACTTCCTTTGTGTTTAACTTGTTGATTGAAGACTGATTTCTTGATCCCTCTTTCTCTCTCGCGTTTTCTCCTTCTCTATAGAAGTCTCTGGCTTCTCCCTTCCTGATATGTACGTATATGTGTATGTTTAGGTATTTTTTTAGTGTTTAATTAGGTATTTACACCCCTAGTCCATCTAGTTCCAATTACTTTAAAATACGTCACTTAATTATTTAGTCTCAACTTATTATTTAGGTAATTTAAATACTTCACGACTACATATAGTACACGTAATTTATACAACAGCTTATAAATTAAAGTAAATACATATATTATAATATTACTTCAAATTTTGGGGTGTTACAATTTACTGACATACTATTTAATTACGCAATTTAACACTTAATATTATTAACGCTTATTTAACTAATATTAACATTATATTAATAGCGACAGTGTATGATGTAAAACTATAACACACTCTAACCGTTTTATAAAATGTTGATTATAAAAACAATTTTCTATAATTAATATTTTTCATTAAGGTAGTTTCATTTCAAAAACAAGGTTTAAAAACCACCGAATAATAAGACTCAAATGAGAGAAGATAAAACTTGATTAACATTAAAATAAATAAAAGACAATTTGATTCAACGTCAGTGTATAACGGGTTTAACATTCAAATAAATAAAATACAGTTTTGATTCAACATCGGGATGTCATCAATTTAAAATTTTCTCAATCAAGCAATTGAGTCCATTTATTTTACTTAATCTTAAAAATAAAACTCTATACTGTGAATTATTAAAAGATAATATATATGAATTGTCTTATAAAAATTATACTACTCTATACAACTATAAAGATATTAAAAAACAGACATAAAACATTGTACATTTTATAGAAATATATTTTGAAAATATTGTTGATTAAAAAAATAAATTTATAAAAATATTAACATGAATTTCCTCCAACATAAATTAATAAGGTTTCTTCATATTACGATGGACAAAAAATACTTTAATCCAACACAAAAAATGTACTTGCATTTTCGATAGGCAACTCATTAATTGTTAAAGCTAGACCAAATGCTAACATGTACTATATAATCATATATGCTAACACATGTACAAAACTCTTTAATATAACTTTTAATTAACTTTTAATATGATATATACTATTTGCTATATATTTTATGAAAATTAAATACGCATTTAATGATCCGTGTGTATACATGGGTTTCAAAGCTAGTTAGATTATATTCAATCACCATAGATATTAATCTAACTTCTTTGTTATATTATTTTTTAACTACGCTACAAAAAAAATGAAAAGTCTTGGTATGGTGGCGGTCAACAGCAACGATTGTGTACACCGATGAAAAATGTTAGCTCTCAAGTGGAAACCGGTTATAATTGCTTGACTAAGCCAACAAAATCGACAGTGTTACTAAAAGCGCCCGTGAAAGGGTGAAAGTAGCGACAATCACAAAAATGTCAAGGTTTTTTCGGTTTTAAATTTCATCCTCTAAACTCATGCACAAAAGAGCGTGACTTTAGCTTTAGTGCGAGCCAAAAATCTTGAGAAATTTTCTTCCGTAGGAATTCAAATAGGTTGCTTTTAGAATAGGTTGTTCTCGAATAGTTCTGAATCCTATGGTACCAGTGGCGATGTTTGGCAGTTTGAAGAGGGGATATTCGAATTAGATGGATTCACAAATAAATAGATAATTAAATATATAGAGGTTTTTGAAGTGATGTATGAAAATCTTGCAAAATAAAAAGATTCTTGAACTTTCTTAATTATTGTTGAATATTTTAGTGTTTACGTTTTGATTTAACACACTAATATATATACTAATTTATTTAATTAAAAATTAAAAATAAAACTTTAAATCTATGACGATTTCAATTTAGTCGTCTGCTTTGTCGCGGGACTTAAAGCTAATTAAAATTATACGCGAATACAAATAATCATATAAATGTATACATATATTCAAATTGAAAATCATTCATTTAATTCGGTTAAAAGTTAATTCTCCCCAAAATTCTTGCATTAACTTGCAAGCTACGGCCCCTACTCCAACCTATATGGCTATATCCCTTCATATCTTCAAGACTTCTACGTCTTTCCTAGTCTTTGACTTCTTTGTCCCCTAATTTCCTTAAATAATGCTTTTATAATCTCAAAATAAGAAATAATGCTTCTCTAATGTAAGATCAATATGTTTCATCAAGTCATTTAATTTGGTATATGAAGCATTTAATCTAATTAGTATATAAGGTCGCATTTGACTGCTTTTTTATAGTGAATTCAATCATATGTATCATTAAACGTAGTTTACTTTATCATAAAACACCATTCTGCTGTGTTAGATCATCCGAAACTCATTTTATACTCATCGTTAAGCTTCAGAAATGGAGGCCCTTATAAAGAGGGGTCCTGTGCAAGTGCACACTCTGCACATGCTCAAATTCAGACCTGATAGTACTTGAGTTAGTCGATGTCAGAGAAGAAATAACAATATATTTTTTTATTTTCATCCTTAGACTCTCTCTAACATGTACATTTATCATCCACATATTGTGAGTAGCAACTCTCATAATTTTCCCAAATTATTAATATCGCTAAGTTCTTGTTTTATAGTTGGATTCAAAATTTTGTAAGGTGTACGTATGCAATAAAATAAATACAATTAATACTTATGATGTGACATTAAGAAGAAAAAGATCTTGAAATATGGGTAGAGTTGTGGCATAGGAAACCTGGCCTTGCTCTCAAGTAAAGCATGAAACAACTCCTCACCCTTTATTCTTTCTTCTACCTTTTCCTTTATTGGATAATACATATTGTCGGTCTAAAAACATATCATTGATATTTTATGCTTATTTAAATAAATGGAATTCTATGTAATTGTGTATAATTACATGATCACAGTAAATATGTACACTTTTTGATTGTACAAGCCTATGTATACTGATACATAAAAACTGTCAATAGTTAAAATGTTCGACTATTCGAGGGTTAAGTACGTCAAAATACAATTAACTAAGATTTGATATTTTTAGTATGTACCCAACTATTTGGGCGTATATTGTGTGTAAGAAACTTATTATTTGTTACTATTGTATGTACATTTTTATATTTTTGTCGTGTATTATCTATATAAGGTGTCACGTGACATCCTTACAAGTTGACATGTCACTAAAATACATATAATGACAATAAATAACAAGTTTATTATACACAATGTACACACGAGTAGTTGAATATACACTACGAATGTCAATGGGCAAAACCAAAAATTGCGATTATCACCAACAAATTGAGATTATTGATAAGAACGATTGAGATGATTTGGATATATCCAGGGAGACCTCAGATCAACAACGCCAGTTAGAAGAGTGGAACGACTTGAGAAGAAGGGGAAACCAAAAGTTAAGTGAGAGGATTGACTAAAGCTCGATCTGAAAAGGCTTCACATGTCTGAAAACATGATATATGATAGGAATATGTAGGATATAGGATTATGATACTTAGACCACTTCCAACCGTTGTTTCGTCACTTCTTTCTTTAGTTTTGTCAGTTCAGTGCCACGTCAGCACACCCAAAACTGATGAAAGACAGCCATAACACTACCAATAGTCCTTTCTTCAGTCACTCACTATTAATTTAATTTTTAGATTACAAATTAAATTAAAACTCTTTCATTAAAATTAAAAAATATTACATTAATTAAAATAAAACATTACAATAATAATAACAACCATTATAATAATTAAAAAAAACATTACGATAATGGAAAAAAATATTATAATTCTAAAATACGAATCTAGTCACTATCGGAGAACCCACTTTGTTGCGAACTTGTACCGAACATCCTTTGGAAATCTTCTTGATACTTCTTAATCACATTTTCCCTAGCTTCTTGAAGCATTGCAACTTCGTGTTCCGTTAAGTGCGACGGTATCAGCCTTTGGATAAATTTTCAATGTTTCATCACAATTTTTTAGTTATCAAACTCCATTTTTTGTTGGCCGCCTCTTGAATATTTTTCAAAGTTTGTTGTTGGATTATTTTAGATTGCAAAATGGCGTCACGGGTCGCGTCACTCGAATTTCTTGAAGAAGTTGCATCCGATGAACCCGAACTTCGTTGACTTTTTCGACTTGTGTCACGACCGAGTGGATGACAAATCGCGTTGTTTTGGAATAACCGTTGCATATTCTTAGCACGATCGGCGGTGGGGTTCGGATTCGCGCCAGTGTCGTCCTCGGCTAGATTAATTGGTACATCGTCTTTTTGGAACGTGCGTTTGTTTTACATGATACCGTTATCGGCATAGAACTTCGGGATATCTTTGACTACGTTCCACGCTTGCTCGTAAATAAAGTTCTTTTTCACTTGTTGTTTGAAGTGTTCTTTTGACACCCTCACAACTTCCTTGTCTTGGAACCCACTTGGCCGAGGCTCGTTATACTTTTTGTAGATGCAAATAAATTTTTGACGTCGGTTCTAATTTTATTCGATTTACCGGTTTGTTGACTTTTTGAACGTTTCACATCAACTAACCGATTGTAGTCATCGCGTATTTTGTTCCAAAAAACCGAATCGGATTGCGAATTTCCTTCCACATGGTTTTGGGATTGGTCGACCCATCGCTCGGCCAATACTTTGACTTCATAGTTCGTCATCTTGGGTTTCGGGTTGTGTTTGGAAATGAGTTTCGGATTGCATTTGGAAAGGAGTTTCAGGTTGTGTGTGACAACCGACACTTAAACGTATTAAATTACCTTAAGCTTGATTATCACTACTGGTATTTAGTTTGAAATAGGGCTAAGTACAGTAAAGTTTAGTATATATATACACACGCACGTAATTGATTATAATTACGCTAAACGATCGGAAAGACTCCGACACTATGAATACGGACGTTGGTGAAAACTTTTTCATAAATAACGTAAATCTATTTTATAATTAAATAGTAGTTATTTACATTATATTATTATGGTACAATAATAAACAAACACTTTACGTTTTATGCAAAACGTACCGTACGCGACAAGAACGCGCGAAGCGCGCCCGACAACCGAACGAAACTCGATTATTATGTTAATAACTTAAAACGAAATATTTTAAATAAAACTTCAATCAAAACTTACGCGAATAAATCGTTAACGAAAAATTTGAATAATAAACATTTAACGTTTAAACGAACGACGAAACGAACGGGTAAACGAGCACCATGTGTAACGCAAATTAAGGAATAATTTAAAACACCCACATGGGGGTGGGACCCGCTAGAAATCTGCAAGAAATCAGCCCCCTCCCCCATGCTTTCACCCTTCCCCATTCTTCTTTCTTACTTACACACACAATCTCATTTCACACTCCAACACACCTCATCTTTCTCTCAATCTCTCCCACTCTTTTTCCTCTCTCTCCCTCTATTCCCAGCATATCCAGCAGCCCCAACACCACCACAATCACCACCACAAACCATCATAGCACCTCCATTTCGGTTTGCAAGAAAACGAAAGAAAACGAGCTCACGACTTCCATTTATTCGTTTTTCATCATCTCCTTTGTAAGAAACTTCATTCCTCTTTATTTTACTTAAAACATACTTATAATCATGTTACGATGTCCATCTATGCTAATTATGTCCAAGATCTAAACCGAAAACCAAAGGATAATGCTAAAAACTTCGAACAAAGCTGTTAACCACCGGATAAAAACTTAACCCGACTTTGACCCACGATATCTAACTCATTTCTTAACCAAATCAAGCGATTCTTGAGTCTAAAATCAAGTTCAATGAGTCTACTTTCGAACCCAAGTGGTTTGGTATTTTTCTGAGGTCGTTTGGTATGGGAAATTTTTTTTCAAAAGTAGGTGTACGGACTGTCCTTTTTGACAGAAAAGTTAGTCAAATTTGCAAAGACATATCTTGAGATCTATAAACCCAAATTGACTGAAACCACTTGGAAAGGTTCACTTTTTCGGTTGCCTTTAAAAATTGTACTTGCACGTTTTCTGAAGATCTGTAAAATTCGAGATATAGTAGAAACACTGAGCAAAGGTCTAAAAATCGACCTGCTGGACCTCTGTTTGGTTCTTCGACGATTTCATGACTTACACTTGACCAAAAAATATGAAAAATTTATTGGAAGTAGCTACGACATGTATGAACAACTATGATTTTTCTTGGATTTTATTTCGACGCTTTGGTTTGTCAAAACGAGCCACGAAAAACGTATAAATTTCGGAAAAACTAAGGGGTGGACTGTTTTAACTTGGAAATTAAAACGACACTTTCAGAGTATCTACAAAACATAACGACAATTTTCCTAAGCTCTAATAACATATTTGAGACTTCCCTAAAGTTTTCGGGTCAAACCAAGCACATTTGACCAAGTTCCCGAACACGAAAACACATCAGACCCTCTGTGTCGCAGATGGCCCAAAAATCATTGCGACACAAGCCCTGTGTCGCAACACTCGATCTCAGTTTGTAAAACCTTCGGTCTGTGAATATAGCGACACAAACCTTGTGTCGCAGAACCCCTCGATTTTGAGTCTGTGTCGCACAGACTGAACTTTCGCGATCTTAGCGACACTACCCTTGTGTCGCTATTTTTTAAAACCAACAGTATTAACCTGCGACACAACCCTTGTGTCGCAACATTTACAACTAGCAGTACTAACTAGCGACACAAATCCCTTATGTCGCAACAACCTCAATCTGTGAAACCCTCAATCTGTGAACTTTAGCGACACTAGCCCTAGTGTCGCAACACCCGAATCCTGAGTCTGTGTCGCACAGACTGACAACCTTCGCAATCACCAAGTTTCGCACACTGCGACACTATCATAGTGTCGCAACCCTTTGAACTTTCGCATCAAGTGTCGCACAACAGAGGTGGATCAAAAACATCTTTTCACAAAATATTTAATTCGCGTGACAATACATAACTATGATACCTACTCGAATATGCACAATATGTACTTTTACAAGTATACATCGAAACGGAACATAATAATAATGTCTTTAAGAATTATTATTACAAACTTTCACCAACGGGCCATACACGTTTTCTAAACACAAACGATAATCAAACTTTGGACATAACTAGTTGAGTGGACAACTAGCATGGATGATCTTTTGAGACATCTACTTACTTATAACCTTATGCGTTTAGGGCGCTAGAAGGTTACTTTTGGGAACACTTGTTTACTATTTGTGAACACTCTGTACAAGACTCAGGTGAGTCTCATAGCCCCACTTTTACTTTTACTGTTTTACTTACTTTGGGGTGAGAATACACTGCTCTGTTTTTATGAACACAAGTACTACGAAATCACTTATATGGATTGCATGGGTAACTAAACCAAACTACGATGGTCTCCAACAAATATCATAGCCCGTTAATACTAAGCGCGAACATTATGGATAGATCTATCGGGAACTGACAGTCCGCCGTCCGGGGTTAGTCACTCTAACTACTATACGGACCCATAATAATTCGTATTTCGAGTGTACTGGTTTATACACTTAACTGGAGACACCAACTACGGCTAAGCTTCTGAACTATGACCCCATGGCAATAGTATACTATGATTTACTTTGGCATTCGTGCTACTACGATAACTCTGAAATCTTGTGGTTCATACTATGATTTTAACTACGTAAACCTATGAGCTCACCAACATTATTGTTGACCCTTTTAGCGTGTATTTCTCAGGTACTCAACAACAGTAGGGTTGCCCGCAGGATTGCTTGCTAGCTCGAGTCACATGCATTATACGTATATGAAGATTTTCTCACATCATTTTTGTATCATCGTTATGTACTAGAATCTTCAGAATTTCTTACCGCGAACTCGAGACTAATGTAAACCTTAATTATATCAATGTAACTACTTTTGTACTATTTTCAAAACGTCTCATATAGAGTCGTTTGCCATAACTTTGTGTAATGATCCATGATTAGTCGCGCCCCGACCCGACTTCCGCTGCACACGAAATTTGGGGGTGCGACATTGTGAGTGTGTGTGTTGGCCGGATTGTGGTTGTGAGTATGGTTGGAAGCCGTATTGTGGTTGTGGTTGTGGTTGATAGCCGTATTATGATTGTTGTTGGAAGCTGTATTGTGGTTGTGAGTATGGTTGGTTGTCGTATTGTGATTGTGGTTGTTGGGGATACTATTATTGGGGTTGGGATTGATACGATGCGAAACTGATTGGTGAATTATTGGAGGTAGTTGTCGAAGATGAATTAGCCAGTGAATTGGGGTAAGGCATGAGAGTGTTGAGTAAATTTTGAAAAAATCGTTATTGTTGGGGTTAGACATTTTATGTGAATTGGAAGTGAAAGAAGGTTAATTTATATGAGAAAGAAGGTTGAATTGTAGTGCGGAATTAGGTAGGCTGAAGTATTTATTTATATAGGAATTATGATTGGAAAAAGTGAGTAAAAAAACATTTTCTTAAAAAAAAACGGGTATATATCAGTTATAAAATGAATATATATATTTTTTATTTTTTTTTTGTTTCAAACGGTTAGCGTTTTTTAAAAAAATTAATTGCATGTGAGACCCACTCCACCCCCTCCCTTTCGTCGCCAAACTGACGAAACTGTGCCAACTGCGTCGGTCGCCGGCTTTTGTTGGTGCCAACTGAAGAATGCTATTGGGAGCGGTCTTAGATGTCTTGCCTTCGTGGGGTAGTTTTCTTTGACCTAGGCACTAGCTATATCTTTTTTTTACACACACACATATACACATTATTTTGTCGAAGGTCTTTTTAAAAACAATGTTTGAAGTAGATAAAGGTAAGGCTATCTATAATTTACCTGCTTCATAATTTACCTGCTTCATGCTCTGAGACGACAAGATTTGATATTGTTGTTTTTGCTATAATAAAATTAAAATCAGATGGGTGAGATTCTTTCAACGAACATAGTGGATGTTCGAAACACTCGACCATAATCAAAGTAACTTGCCCCTCTTTAGATTTTATTTTCTAAGGTTCGCCCCACTTTTAATTTTGTTTTTCTAACATCGTCTATTCTGAAAATAAATTAAAACAATTAGCAAAGTTCTTTAATACTTTATTACTCATACAAATATATTAATTCATCAAAAACAAATCCCAAAACCAATTCCTTTCACATTCATTTTATTTCAACTCGATCCAATATCCAATTATACAACTACCATAATGTTAGTACCACTCCAATTCAACAACTTTGAGAACCAACTAAAAGTTGAGAACTTGCGAGAACTACTAATTTACGTATTTGTTCGCATGTGATTAAATTCACTCATATGTGAACATTGATCTACGTTTAATTAAGAAAGCAAAAGTGAAAAAATCTTGAGACAAAAAAAAAAACAAATATATGTTCACATTTGAACGATCATGTGAACAAATCGGTTAAAATGTATTATAAGACGTAATATTTAGGGTTTTTTTTTCTTTTTCAATCGAATTACATGAATGTTCATGTATGATTGAAATTAATCACATGTGAAGAAATATGTATTTTAGTGGTTCTCATAAGTTTTCAACTTTTATTTGGTTCTCATTAGAACCTCCCACTATAACTATATATATGTAAGTTATTTATGATTTATATGAATATATCTATACATAATATACATATAAATTACTTACGATGATCTATATGAACTATTAGTGTTATTTTGTAAAATTAAAGTGATGTTTAAAATGCAAAAATTTAAAATATCATCTTATTCGGATTAAAATACATTACCCGAATCCGACTCGTACCCAAATAACTAAAACCCAAATAACCCGTCCTTATTTGAATCGAATTATGGATAAAACTATAATCTTGAAAACCCGAATAATCCAACTCGAATAACTCAAAAATTGAATAACCCGATCTAATAAAACTCCTAAATAGGCCTAGAAAAAGAGTGAAGAGTGAGCAAATAATATCTGTAACTTGGCTTGTGAGACTCATTTGCTTCATGACATACACTTACTAATAGTGACATCTCTTTTTGGTTTGCTTATATATAAAGAAGGTGGTGTAGGCTTCCACATTAAGCATTTGCTTCTTCTTTTTTCTTAACACTATTTACACCACCATCATCACTATACATAGTACATACCACCATCATATATGATCAATATGGATGAAAAGACCATCATATCCTCAGGGTTGGGCCATCTTTTCATGACGGTGTTTGTATTTAATTTTGCAAATTTCATGGTGGTTCCGGCCATAACTGACGTCAGCATGGCCGCACTTTGTCCCGGTGAAGATGAATGTTCCTTGGCTATTTACCTTACCGGAGTTCAACAAGCGGTTAGTAGTTTTTTTTTTTTTTTCCATTAATTTGATTTATTAACTGCATGTTAGTTTTTTATTATTTTTGGTTGCACTTTTGCGTTAAGAAATAATATAATAATAATAATAAAGTAATATAAAACAAAATATAATAGTTTTTTTTTTATGTTTTTGATGTGGCTTTTTCTTGCTTTTTTCGTCAAAATATACACGGTGAAATAATCGAGATGAGATATTTATTTTTGTGTTTTTTACTTGGTGAAAACACTATTTTTATATATATTTTCTTATTTTCGCGGAACATTTATATCCTTTAGACACATTCGTCCTTTAAGTATAGATAGATTAGATATTGAGAAACTTCTTGAGATGTACAATGAAGTACGTACACCGTAGAAAATAATAATAATAATTATTAATAATAATAATAATAATAATAATAATAATAATAATAATAATAATAATAATAATAATAATAATAATAATAATAATAAAAAAAAAAAAAATTACAATTCACCTATTGTGTAATACTCGGTACATACTCGTATTAAAACTTGAATCTAGTGAACTGCCTTTGAGCATTACATAAATGCAGCTATGTACGGAGTACTATGCAAACGAGAACGCAGTATGGACTTGTACGATGCAATAAAGTACTCTACCTATGAGAAGGAGAAGGATGGTTTGGAACTTTGGGTCAAACTTTTAAACTTAGGATCTTAATTAGAGCATGCGAAGTGGTTATTGTTTTGTCGACGTTTTTGGTTGATAACACTGTTCGACAATGTTCGACAATGTTCTGCTACTCTCCTGTAGCGTTCTGGAGCGACGTACGATCAAAAATACACATTGATTTAAAAAAATCAAAAATACATTATAAAAACACTGTAAACTCAATATCCTTCAATCTTTCACTTTTTGACTATCAACGTTCTCATGAGAATTAGTCGACATAGTGGTAGGGGTGTTCATTTTCGAATATCCGAAGTTTCAGATACCCCAAGTTCGTATAACCGAAATTTTGGATAGTAAGTAGATTTCACTATCCAAAATCCGATATAAAATATGCGATCCGAAATATATTTTGATCTTATAATATTTTATGAGCTTTCTACTGACCTTATAATTATACTTGATCTTACCAACGTAGTGATCCTACGTTAATTCAATATCTATTAGGATCGTTTAGATCATACAAGCAAAATCGGAATTTTAACTAACCTAAAAACTTACTATGCGCTTTAAAATATTTTGGAATAGGGGAAGTTAGTTATAATAATTTTTATCTTAGTGAATAAATAAAATAAAATAAAATAATTTTGTATTGAACTAGACAATATATAGAATGATTTATCTAATGATAGCCCTTAGGGCTATGTTTAATAAAAAAAAAATTATGTATAAATGATGTTACATTAAAGTTAGTGTGGTGGTTGTTAAAAAGTTAGTGAAGTGGTTATTTTCATAGTACAACAAAATAATGTGTACCCGAATATCTTAAACATAGCCCTAAAGGTTGTTGTTAGAAAAATCCTACATTGTTTATACTTAGTGGAGGATAAATTAGGTTTTTCAGTTTTGTAGATATTATGTATGTATGTTTAAGAAGATTCCATTACTTTCATTCTTCTTAATTCTTATTGCAAAAGCTTCTCTGTTTCCCTTTCAAATCTGGTGGGGGCAAGTGGAGGTAATCAAACTTGCAATAACCATTGGTTTCAACGGTATTCCAGCATAAGTCAACTCTAATTCAAAATAAAAGTATACATTACTATTTATATATATCCTGTCTACTTGTAAAAATAATTATTAAATATTATTAAACTCCCTATTTATTCTCATTTATTACTTTAAATCATTTAATTATTAACAATTTTCAATCAAACTTGCTTTAAGTACAAAGACAAAACTGATATTTTATCAATCTATCATAATTAATTTGTTTATGGACATTTTTTTCGGACGAAGAGAGTATTTATCTTTAAAACATTGTATTCAAAATTATAGTAATTCCTTATTGTGTCCAAGTGATTGAACACTTATGATGATAAATAAATTACTTTACAAAAGTTGTGCTATGTTCGACTTCAACGGGTCGATTTCTATATTCCTAGTGGTGCGTAATTTTTTTAAACGGTTACACTCGTACATGACTAGTTGGGCACAAAAATAAAGGGGTTAAGTGCGCGCAAATGTATTAAACTATAATATGCCATTCATTATATGTATTTTAATCAAATTAACAGTTGTAATGGACGCCACGTGACAACTTATATAGTCGACGGACAAAGTACCATAAATTACATACAATGTAAATAAATTACAAGTGTGTTACATGCAATTGAAGCTCGAGTAGTTCGCTACATACAATGAATGTTAGACTATGATTTAATAGATTTGCGTGTACTAAATCCAAAATAAAGTGTTGTGGTCGATAGAGATAATGAATTGGATGCAAATGAATGGCAGATAACAGGGATGGGGAGCTTAGTGATGATGCCTCTCATTGGAAATCTTTCAGACAATTATGGGAGGAAGGTCATGCTCACTGTGCCAATGTTGCTTAGTACTTTACCTTTGGGTACGCCATCTATCTTACCTTTTTCTTTCTTTTTCCTTATAAAAATTGAACGGAAATACCAAAAGGCCATTGTTCTAGCGGTATCGCGAGGACCTTTCAACTTTGAAATTGTGGGTTCAAGTCCAGTGGTTGACATGTGTATATATTCGTAAAAAAACTGTACATATTCGTGGTAGGTAAGTATACGTGAGTTTTCCATTAAATAAAAAAAATAAAAAAAATATTGAACGGAAATAAATCATATATTCGGTTAACAGTATGTAAGTTACGTGTTGTTAGACTTAAAAAAGGTAATTGATTGTGTTTTTTCAAGAAAAATTGAAAGTGATGAATAAATGAAGGACACCATTTGATGAAACACTGTTTTCTTCTTGTTATATCCATTTTTTTAAGTCAAATAATGAGACGGATATTTTCATGAGGAGACTTGAAGTAACATACAGTATAATTTTAGTTTTTACCGCCTTATTTGAAGGCCATATATATATAAAAAAAAAACATTATTTAAGAAAAAAAACATTATTTACCGTTCCTAGTCGGTTGCCTTGTTTTTTTGGGCTATTGAAGTTGGTGTTATATTTACTTTTTGTTGGACGGCAAATAATTCTCTTCTTTCTTGGTAGAAGATCGATCTAATATCACTATTTCATACTCTCTATCTCCTACTATAACTGTTTACCATCAAATTACACAAAATTAGAAAAAAAAAATACATAATTAATATATTATATAAGAAAAAAGTAATTGTCTTACTCTTACTTTTTGACATTATTCTATAAACTAGTTTTGTGAAAACGTAAATTATGAGTAAATTGCTAAAGTTAATATATTACTTTTGAAAGTGAACACTTATTTTAAGACGGATGGAATGTTAGAATAATTACATAGTGTGTGTTCGGCGGAAGATATTCTAGGGACTTTTAAGGAATTGAGATTCTAGTTTTTAACAATCTTCAACTCTTATAAACTACAAACTCCGTTTGTTAACATGAAAAAGACGTGAATTGTTGGACAAATAATCCCTTAAAATCCCCTGCAATAGAAGCTCTTTTAAGTAGCTTCTGAGAATAATCCTCCACTACTAGAATTTCCAGCTACAATCTCCAACTTCAGTCAGAAGCTGCAACTCTAGCTAGTATGGATATCAACAATTTAAAATATACATTTTTGTGTGACACGTTCTCAGGGATGGAGTTAAGATTTACTAAAAAGGGGTAAATATTTTTTATTTATTTTTGTTATTTGTTTAATTTTGAAAGGGTAAAACTTATAAAATATTATAAATGCTATTGATTTTTTTTTTTTTATATAATTTAAACTTTTCTATAGGAACAACCGCTCTCGTTACCCCTTCTACATCCATCCATACACGTTCTATAGAACACTCGTGAATAAATATGATTCAATTCATACTTGATATCTTTCTATATTAGATCTTAAATACGAGCAAGATATATCAAAATATGGAAATTTTACTTTAGTAGAACAAAGTTACAAAAGAAAAAGTGTCAATTTCCTATTGGATATTGAAATTTAATATGTAAATGAATTATTTATTACATATTTTTTGTAACCAAAAGAATAAGAAAGGATAGTGGAGACGTATGCCACATGACTGTGTTTATATCAACACAAGAAATAGAGCAACTTTTCTTCATGTTTTATAAAGTTATTATAATATCTATTTTATATTCATCTAATGATCACCTGAAAAATTAAATTAAATTAATATATCTCGAGATATCAACAAAAATGAGTACTATTTGTATTTAAGGTAAATTATCTAAAATATAAATGAATTATGTGTTAATTTTAAATTTTAGAAAACAACTATCAAAAATATCAATAATTGAAATCAACTTTCAATCTTGTCATAACTCTAGCAATCTTATACATGACACGTCACAATTTTTTTCAAATATTGAATTAATATATTACTAGAATTATGACAAACTGAAAGTTGGCTTCTATTATAAATACTTTTTATAATTGATTTCTAGAATTTAAAATCGGTCGATACTAGCTTCATTTATATTTTAGGTGATTTTCTCTTGTATTTATTATGTGAATTTTCCTCATTCTTTTATGTCATTGGTTTCTATGATGTAACACTTTGTTAATTCATGCCTTTATTCATACGTTATCTTTGGCAAATTAATTAATCCTTCTATAAAGAAGTAAAGCACCCAATTCATAGTTCATTTTGTTGCTTTTAGGTCCAACATCCAAGTCTTCTTTTTTATCTTGATACCCTTTGTTTTTCTTTTTTGATCAAATCTAACCTTCCAAGTCCACTTTTTACACATGTAGAATAAAGCTACCACTACCTTCTCATTTCTATGTCATCACCACCCAATTATAAAGTTCTTAACAAATAAGGTCACCACTTTCGCTATCGTGCCACGGTGCCATGTACTAGAATAACACGCGCACTTGTATAAACTTTCGATTCATGTTTTTGTTTGTCAATTATAAAACATATTCTTCGGTCGTGTTTGAATTGGCAAATGTAATAGAGCTTATGCTTATGACTTATGAGCATATAAGCTTAAAAAGTCTTTCTCAACAAGCTTCCTTTAATTTTCTTGACCTTACAAAAAGGTTTGGTCACCTTAATTAAGCTAACATGCTAAATATAATTGGCATCTAAAAGGCTAAAAATGACTCGTTACATTCACATTCACATAATGCATGTGTCTTTAAAACTTATCCAAAAATAAAGTTAAAATTATGAAGGTGAAAAGTGACATATCTTATAATCCTCCCCAAGTGTGGTTCTATCAAGGCCCAACAAGCTAACATTGGTTCCAAATATGGGCTTATGACTTTATAAATACATATTAAAAATCAAACACTTATTATAAAGATCATATAGTAGTATTTTCTTTTATGATTATTCCGTTCTTTTTCGAGCTTAGTGTCTTGCTAGATTGCTAATAAATTTTCGACAGTTCAGTAAAATTTTCGAGCTTAGTGTCTTGCTAGATTGCTAGATTTTTCGCTGCCAATTAAGTACCTAAATGACTAAATCCATCAAGAAAGTTGAACATTAGTCATTGATCATGTATCTGAATATGATGTAACTGTACCTAAATGACTAGTTACTAACTCATCACTATTTTGTGGCTACAGTAATTTTGGCATATAGCAGGGAGAGGAATTTCTTCTTTGCATACTATGTGCTCAAAACCCTCACCTCCATGATTTGTGAAGGAAGTGTGCTTTTCCTTGCACATGCTTATGTGGTAATCATTTATCTGTATATCTCTGCATTTAATCATGTACTACTTCATTTATTATTTTATAAAGATACAAAAAATAACCACTGCATTAGTGACACATTAGAAGTGGTGTCCATACCATGGTCTACAAAGAAAATAAAAATTAATTTGACTTTTATAGTAAAATCATTTATACACTTGTGTCAGGCGGATAACGTGACATTGTCACGACGGGCATCCACGTTTGGTATCCTCTCAGGCATAGCATCATGTTCGTTTGTCTTTGGCAATCTCTCCACTCGCTTTCTCCCCTCAGCTGCTTCTGTTTTCCAGGTAACTTTAAATATAACATATATGTGAAAAATTAGAGAAAGATTGTGTGTTGTAAAATATAGTAATATGTTGTTTGTTTTAGGTAGCTGCAGCAGTAGCAATGGTTTCTGTAGTGTACATGAGAATTTTCCTGCCTGAATCAAATATGGAGGCAGCGGTGATTGCTGTTTCATTGAAAGAAGAAGCAGTGAATGAATCTCTTCTCGAAAAAGGTTGTACAAAAAACCGCCAACCGTTGCGCTCAACTCCTTCGTTGCATGATTCAATTGCATTGTTGAGGAGCAGGTATGATATTCTTACAATACCTGAGTAGTTTATTGATTATAGTAACGTACTACAAATATTATTATGTAGCACACTTGCATTTTGTTTACCCAATGTCCCAATCATAGCAAAATATTTTCATTTTTGCACTAATAATAAAATCACTTTTTCAGTTCATGTTATGATTAGTAAAAAAAACTAAAACTGGAAATACATTGCTAAGTAATTTATCTACAATCTCATCTTTAAGAAATAGGTTTTCAATTAGAATCATTTTCTGTTTTGTAAATAATGGGACTGAATCATGTTCTTTTCTGAATGTTACTTGCAGCTGGACATTTTCACAAGCAGCTATTGTGGCATTTTTCAGCAATTTGGGTGAATTAGGCCTTTATTCTGCATTATTGGTACATCATATACCATAATTAATTAATTGTGATAATGCTTTTAGCCTCTTAATTGTTTGTTAAGAAGTCATTTTTGTATCGTGCAGTACTATTTGAAGGCTGAATTTCATTTTGATAAAGATCAGTTTGCTGACTTGATGATCATCAACGGTATAGCAGGGATCATATCTCAAGTATGTCTTGTAAATACAGTTTTTTCTTATAACCTTTTATATCTTTAAAAATAAAGATTTATAAGTTATCATGTATTGCTGTCCTGCCTGCAGATGGTTCTTATGCCCCTATTGGCTAGAGTAATTACAGAAGAAAAAATTCTTGCAATCGGGCTCATTTTTAACTGTGTACATGTAAGCATATTTCGAGTTAAAAAATCTTGCATATGTTTTGCCATATTTTTGACATTTAATAACACCAAATTTGGTTACTCTCTGATATAATCATTGGCTATAATGCAGATTTTTCTGTACAGCGTAGCTTGGTCATCCTGGGTACGCATTTGTGCTCAACTAGCAATAACAATTAACAACTTTTCCTTTTTAATACATTTTGAGTCTAAACGTGTCGGTTTTACTGATGAATTTTGTATCAAACAGGTTGTTTATTTTGCAGCCATGTTTCAGGTTCTGGCTGTTTTTGCAGGTCCAAGTGTGAGTTCTTTGTCTATTATATTTTATTTCATTAACTTTTACATTAAATTGTCTTGTAAATTAGTTAATAATATGATTTCAGTTACGGAGCATTGTATCCAAACAAGTTGGTCCAACTGAACAGGTAATCCGAAGCATATTTGGTTTTTGTTCATGGAATTATAACGTTAGACCACTAAATAGAACCTAAATAATTACTAACAGTTCGTATTATACTTTTTGGTTCTTTACAGGGAAAGGCTCAAGGGTGTATTACAGGCCTATGTTCCTTTGCCAGTATTGTTTCTCCACTAATTTTCAGTCCTCTAACAGGTGACATATTTTCAAGGTTATGCAATCTTTTGGGTTGATTTTAACTGAAGCTGATGAAAATTTTCCTCTATCTTGCAGCTTTGTTCTTGTCTGACAATGCACCATTCGAGTTTCCTGGTTTTAGTCTCGTGTGTGCTGCATTTGCGGTGGTAAGAACTTTGACACCATCTGAATTTTTTCTGTTCTAATGACTGATTTTTTCAATCTTTTCGATCTTGGTTCCGTAGGAGCAAGTCAGAAAGATATGTTTATATTGGTTTTGATATATTATCAATTTTAGCTGGTTGCAAAGAAGAAAATTAAAATCGTATTTTCACGTTGGATATTACATCTAAACCCCATTCTTTTTTCCTTCACTTTAACAAGCGAGTGACTGAAAATAGTTTGGTAACAAACTATAATACCTAAATAACGAGTTTGACTACAATTTTTTTAAGAATTAACAAAGTGTTGCATCAAAAGCACATTTTTTACTTTTATTTGACAAGAAAGTGTATAAGGAGACCGACAGTAGTTTGGCAACAAGTTATACACCCAAATAACGATTCCTACAACTGCGATACAATAACTACTAAAAAAAATAATGCTTTATCTCTAAATGTAGAAATAGTAGGATAAAAGGGAATGGGTCAAATGTCGTCCAATATGTATTATTCATTCATAAGAGCTCCTAAATCACTTTTTTTCCTCGGCGTAATAAATGTATAATCTAAATAATATGATTTTATAGTCATATTTGGAGAGCTAATACCTGTATAATATTTCTAAGTATTTGGTAGGTAAAACGTTACCCGTTTTGACCGGTTATCCAACCGCTCATTCTGCCACCTATACAAAAGACTTGCATTTTCTTGGATTCGCAGTTCACCAATAGAGTTTTAACTCTATAAGAAAATATATCAGGAACTTATAAGATGTCCTAAGATGATAAAGCATAAAAGACTCTCAGATCATGATTTATTTACATGTATGCCATACTGAATTTTTTTGCTGATATATAAAGATTTTAAGAAGTTACTACTAAATAGATTTATACATGTGCAGATGATCGCTTTCATCCAGAGTGTCATGATCCGGTCCCCTGCACCACCTGTCCCAGATTCAAAACTCGACGACTCTATCCCAGTGGATCCTTAAGCACAAGCGTTTTTCCTATCTTGGCTTGGTATGTTGGTGCATTTACTGATGTACCCTTCCTCTGGTTATGTATATAATAAGAGCAACTTCAAAGATATGTTATTTTTTCAATATATATAAAGTTAGGTACAAGGTAGTGGACGAAAGTTCCATCCTTTAGGGGTACTTGTAGATGATATCTAAAATGAAAACAGAAAATTGTATTAAGAATTCTTAGTATATATATTAGTTATAGACTTAGTCATCAGTAGGAAAATATTGTCGGAACAGAATTAAGTTAAAGCTATTGTTACACATGTTTTATTGGTGTATGTTATGGCTCTAAGTCTGTATGTAACACATTTGTGTAACACTGTTTTTCATATAATATTCTGAATTTACTATTAATCCATGGCTTTGAAACTCTCCGTTTCCTGGTTCAGTTTGCATTGAACTACTGTTACTCAAACTTAACTATTGCTGTTATGCCTGTTGAAAACAATGGCGACAAACACTCATGATAATGCGCGGAATATACGTGAGACATTCATAATGCAGTCTGCATTTATAGAATTATAGATTACGTAAACTGTCCAACCTCACAGAGTCGCAAACAATCCAAAAACTACCTTTTTTATTTCTTTATGAATGCATCATTTCTTAATTTTGTATTACAATGTAGAATCACCAAATTAATCTAATCAATATGATCCACTTTAACAATAGTATTATGAGTCTGACTTTAAGTTACAGTTGGTCATTATCTCTACTTGATGCGGGACTTAGAGTGGAGGATCGGACCCTTATGTTTCTGAAGGCCATGATCAAGTGACCAAAGGGGCCTCACGAAAATGGCCATAACTCGGACTACGAGGCTCCGTTTTAGGCCTATGAACTGCGAATCGAAGTATGGAATGAGTAGCACATCTTGATAAACAGTTGTAGGCGATTTACCCAATTTCGAGGCCCAAAAAGCCTCCTGAAATAAGTTATGGGCTATTTTATGTTTTTTAAGTTTATTTTGGGCTTTTGTTTTGAACTTTTAGTTTAGCACGTTGCGTCTTTTAGGCTCGTTTGAATTTCTACTTCCTTTTTAGGATTTTATTATGGTGATGAACAATTTAGTTTTTTGATTTTTAAGAAAAGTTGAATTTTCTCTTAAATTGTGTACATCAACCGACTTTGAATCAATCATAACCATAGTATTCGTTGAATCAACGTGTGTTGCAAGAGGTTAACCTGAGTATTCTGTATTTCCGTAAATCAACACGTTTAATCTAATCTGTGTTCGTCATCTGTACTCTACATTCACTACCCATCTAGCCTCCCACTTTTCTTAGCAGTTAGCATGATGCTTCATTTCAAATACATTTTGTTTGTAAGCTTATATGTGTAGTACCAATGGTAACCTCGATCTTATATAAATTTTACATCAACATAAACACTCTCACGTGGCACTAAGTAAAGTGCTTGAAAGTATGATCGTCCTGTTTTCGGTTTTCGTAGTTGAAGGGATTATCGAAACTTCTAGCAAAATTCATTGGTTATATAATTTTTTGTACGAATCACTTTGTAAATTCCGTTAAATTTGTTCTTTGTAGTTTTGTGGCTCGTCCACCGACATAACAAGATTCTAAAGAGGTCTAATGAGATGACAACTAAAATTTCAAGAAAGTTGCTTAAATAAGAAAACTTAAAAAAAAAGAAGGGTCTCTAATGTTAATAGGGAGCAAATACATCAGCCTTTTATAAAATGTTTAATTTAGGAAAGGATAAAAAATTGTTTACTTAAATCAATCGTAATGTATTTACGGATAACTAAAGTTTATAAAATTGTTCAAAATGATGAATCCTTATAGTTGCTAATCGGTTTCGTTTTTCACATAGGTGACAAGTTTTAAAAGTTAAGTTATTTTTGTTAAAAGAACTAGATTGTTCCCTGGACATTTTGTAAACGTTTGATATGTTACTGTCTATTAATCCTAGGACGTTGGTTAATCATTATTGAATACTTTAATGATTTTCAGTTATAATATAAAACTTATTTAATAAACCTTCTAATTTCCATCTATATGTGCCTATTAATCATCAGTTTTTTTAACTTCGGATATATTAAGCTTCAATAAATGACCCTCAACGTACGCCCTTAGCACTTAAAGCATAAATTAGAAAACGGTTTGTCTAATGCCCTAAAAACAGATGTCAAGTTTCATTTAATGCACTAAAACTTTCTATAAATATTCAAAAATGCATTTAGTAGGTAAAGTCGCTAGATTCAGATGCATCATTGATCATCATTAATACGTGAAGAAAGATGAATGCATATTTTTTAAAAGTTGAAGAAACAATAGACGCACAATTTCGTACTTTTCCTCTCCAATTGTGAATATATTGTTTTTTTAGCTTGTATACATTGCTAAGAATGGGCATTAATTTTCATAGACATATTTGATACGTATGATTCCTTTCATTTTGAAGTGTTTTTACTAGAACTTAACCATAGATTGAAAACTAAAGTTTTGTTCTTATGCTACTACACAATAATAAGAAGACTGGACACTAATTTCAAATGCACAAGAACTACTACATGACAAGCCAGAACCGTTATGAAAAACGAGATATTGTCTTCGTCGGAAAACACATTGTTTCATGAATCCAAATGACAAGAACTAATCGACGAAATGCAGACCTTGAGGAGTTAATCACAACAAAGTTGTCACAAGATTGATGTTCCCTTGGCATACATTATTATTCTTCAAATCAACTTGAAGTAGTTTGGACCATCTATCAAAAGTTCAAAACACTCGTTACACATACATGTTTTACTCCTCAAAACGCATAAATTATACACGACTAAGTTTATATACATTATAAATATTTTATTAAACATATTGTTAGCAATTAAAATAGATTGTAAAAATTGCTAAGAATGAGAGCTAAATTGTAAATGCACATGCTTAGATATCTAGGGTATATAAGCATGTGGTTAGTGTTAATCATGTAACTTTTCAAACTTAATCAATAAGAAAAACACATAGTTAAAGGTGGAAACTCCCAAACTCTCTCAAACTCAAAACCTTAATTCTTACTTGCTTAACTTGAATCATCAATATTTGATTAGATCTTGGTTTACACATACTATACTCATGATGATATTAAATTAAGCCCAACGAGGTTACATTTATGAGTAAATTCGGAACCTAGTTATCACAAGATTCAACGATTCATAATCAAATCTAACTTGCACAACAATAATTGACATGTAAGACTGAAATACACATTAGATTTAAAGAGTAGATTTAAATGTTCCAAAGAAGATTTATACAGATAAATCTTTCACACCATTTTCGAAAAGGATTTCTCAGTTTACCCATTATTCATTGCAATAGAATAAGAGGTATTCAGCTAAATCACAATCAAATGGAATATTTACATCTCAAAAGAATTTTGATCATCATGACTTATGTTTTTGAAACATCAAGGAGATCGGTTCAACAATTTCAAAAGGAAACAAAAATATGGAAACCAAATCAAAGTTTTTTTTAGAAAATTTCTCAAGCAAAATCTTTCAAATATTCGAGATAAAAAAATGTTTGAACTTGCACCACAAAATGTTTTTTATCCGGTACAAAGACGAAATGATTTTGGACCCCCGATTCCAAACACCATTGATTCCACGAACCTTATTTCAAAATGAAACACCAAATTGACATAACTTACAAATGGTTTTCACAAGTTGTAAAACCCATTGGCACCGTGCTCAAATGGGTTACCAAAGTTATTGTCTAGTTTCAAACGGAAAATGAATTTTGTACATTTTGGTACAAAACCCGCTCTTCAATATATGAGCTCACATGAAATATTCAAATTTTCTACATAAAGTTTCATGTTTTGGAAAAAGACTTCAATGATCGAAATTGAGCTCCCATTATAAGTTTTTTGAAAGAAGCAAATGCAATGTTTGAGGGTGAGCTCGTACATATTCAAAAGTTCACAAACTCACCTTCATATTTGTTTTTCTAAAGTACATGCATATGTCAAGGGCGAGTGCTGTTCAAAATTAAACTTCCAAGTGTTCAAATCTTTGATCTATTCAAAACACTTTGGATGTTTTTCAAATCATTTTTTGATTCTTATCATATCGGAGAAATCTCATCGAAGGCATCCATCCAACGACTTTAAATCACAATGATGTGATATCATGATCAACTCATGATCATATTTTGCAAATGCTGAAATCTGCACATAGTGTTGTAGAATTAAAACATCTCCTACGATCCACCAGAGCCGGTTGGATCTACCTCAAGAGCCACTGACCAAAATTTAGGACGCGAGGGTCTTATAGGTCTAGGTGAGCAGGATCAAGTATCACGGGATCTTGATCGGGGAGTGAAGCCAACATTGTGTGACAAGTTCACCAATGATTGAAATGAGGGAGGAGTTGACAAATATGTGAGCTTAAGTGAGGAGTGTGTGACAGGGTTAAAAGAAAAGAAAAACTCTTTCTAAAATACTTAAACCCCGGTTGCCACATAATCTATCGGATTTCATTCGTTGATTTATGGTATTGAAGAAGACATCATGGACCCACTGATGCAATGCACATTATCCTTCTAGCCACTCAAGTACTTCTTAAGAAGTCCTTGTTTCATCTCTCACGGAGAATTAGCACATAATCTATCGAATTCTCATTTGGAGTTTGTAGATATTAAAACAGGAGGACAGCCAGCTCCAGTCCCTGACTTCATTTGTTGCAGTTATTGAGTCTAGATCATAATGTGTTTAAAACACAACTTTAGGACACAAGTTTACATTTACACTATATGTCTTTGTGACATCTTAACAAGTCTATGTGATTTTGCCGGAACTTTCATAGTGATATCTAAAATAGATATTCCACAATGATTGAATGAAAATCCTACCAATGTTATCATCAAAGTCTACATTAAAAGTAGGTCACTCATTTGATTTATTTACATGATTCGATTGATGTGTTAACTGGCAATCTATGTGATCCAGAAGTTAATGATTTTGGGAATTTGTTTCTAGAAATCACAAACAACGTTTCCTTGTTTACTCAAGTGAATTGTTGTATTACCCGGTTCCTTAGTTTCATAATCATCTTCCGCATCATTATCACGGGATAATGATTTGATTGTGAAATTTGACGAGTACTGAAAATTTAACATCCTAAGGAGAATGTTGATAATCATTGTAAAATGTTAGTTAGTAAAGGAATAAGATGTCATTTGGGAAAGATGGTTAGGATCGGCAAGTTCTCAAATACCTTGTATTACACCAGTTTCATGATGTTCACGATAAATCATAATCATCATTGTGGGGGGGGGGGGGGGGGGGAAGGATAGAGTTTAAAGATAGTTAGAGAGCAAAGATCTAGTGTTTGATGAACAAGTGAAGAAACGTGTTTCAAAATAGTTGGAGAGAAAAGATCTAGTGTTTCAAGATCAAGTAAAGATTTGATTGAAGTGTAGCATAATAGATCAATTATTTTGAAGATAAGAGATTCGAAATTATTAAGTGTAAAGAAAAAGAATTCAAAAAGAGGTTTAAAAGAGAATGATGAATGATGGATTTAAGGAAGATAGAATGAGAGAGAAATGATGAATTCTGATTTCAGGAAGATGATAAATGATGGGCTAAGGAAGTTAGAATGAAAGAGAAATGATATATTCTGCTAAAGCTGCTCAACAAATTGGTCAAGTGGTTTAATGAAAGATACAATTTCAATGCAGATGTCATTGCGTTTAAAGGATTCAAAGTACTTCAACGACGATGTTCATTATCTTTCGACAAAGGTTGAGAATAGTTATTAGTTTGATGAGGAGCCGGTTCAGAGGATAAAAATATTTGTCGATCAAGTTCCTGGAGATGAATATGCAATTTGAGGGGAAGCTTGAGGATAAAGAGTTAAAAGATGTGTTCAACGGCAACAACCTTTTTGGAATATACTTTCTTCTAGATAATGTTCATTCATAGTACGCGTTCAGAGTATGAGCTTCAAATAATATTATTTCAACATTCATTCAAGCAAAAGGGTTGTCGTTGATGACAAAAAAAGGATTGTCTTCAAGAGTGCTTCGAGAATCGAGACAAAGAATAAAGCTAGGATGTTATTAAAGAAAAGTGCGCTTCAACATTGTCTCAGCTTATCAAAGTTTATCGGCATTCAAAGCTACAAAGTTAAAGATCGGAATTAAAGACAATCCAAACAACGTTTACGATCAGGGGGAGATTGTTAGCAATTAAAATAGATTGTAAACATTGCTAAGAATCAGAGCTAAATTGTAAATGCACATGCTTAGATATCTAGGGTATATAAGTATGTGGTTAGTGTTAATCATGTAACCTTTCAAGCTTAATTAATAAGAAAAAAATACACTTAAAAGGTGGAAAGTTCCAAACTCTCTCAAACTCAAAACTCTAGTTCTTACTTGTTTAACTTGATTCATCAATATTTGATTAGATCATGATTTACACATACTATACTCATAATGATATTAAATTAAGCCCAACGAGGTTACCTTTATGAGTAAATTCGGAACCTATTTATCACAAGATTCAACGATTCATAATTAAATCTAACTTGCACAACAATAATTGACATGTAAGACTGAAATACACATTAGATTTAAACAGTAAAAACTAATCTCGTCTCATTTAAGTGTTCATATTATTATTTTGGATCAATCTAAATTAAGTGTCTATTTTGTATTACAAACAATTAAAAGAATTTCTGAAATGTAAAGATAAGATTTTATTTGAAAACAATGTATTGATTACACACTTCTTTAAAAGTAATTGGGAAGGAAGGAGTATAAAATGAAAGATTTTATATATGTCATATGTAAACAGTTAAGAAATTAAGTTAACCTTCAAATTAATTTGTTAGTTTAATTAATCATTACCCATTAATCTTTTAAAGTCCTCTTTTTTTTTTTGTTAAGAAAAGTAAATCTTAAAAGTAATATAGCTTGAGTTTTAAAATCTGATGTACCTCACTTGGCCGTTTATGTTGATAACTTTCAATGGTGAACTGAAGAGCTGAACCGCTTTGTTAATGTCACGTTAGCACTTCTTTACTCTATTAATGGTAGACTAAATAATTGAACTTATAGATTCCACATTTATCAATAATACATTTATATTATTCAAAACAAAAAACAAAAAGTAAAAACAAAAACAAAAAAGTTAACCCATACACTTCCATTTCTCTCCATCTGCTCCTGACGCAAACTAAAAGACTATTGGGATATGGTTCAACTTCCTAAAATAAAGAGATTTGAAAATCGGGTTATCTTGGATAACAAGATATTTGGAGAGCAAGTTTGATGCCTATATAATTAGAGTTTAGATTTAGGGTTAACGTGAGGAGGTTGAGCAAAAGAGAGATTATATGAATTTCTCTTCGTCCTTTGTGGTGATCTCGGTGATTCAATAATGACGGCGCGAGTTCTGTTATTGTAATCAACTGTTGAGAGTGGTGTGAGGATGTTCAAAAGTGTTAAGAGTTGAGCGTCTTCAATTTTGTAATATCTTTCATATAGTGAATGTTAAGTGACCTACGAGTCTCGTGATTTTTACTTTCGCTTGAGAGGTTTTCCACGCATAAATTGTGTTTGTCGTGCTTTTTCTGTTTTATGCGATTTTTTTGTTGACTTATACAAAGTTATGTGATTTATTATGGTAATGATCAATCTCAACGAACGAGATCGATCTCAGTAAATTACAATATATGAGTGACATCTTTTGGTGGTCCAATGACACTCTTGTTGACAGTGGTCTAAGGAAAAAAGCCTACACATAAAAGGTACTTTTGAATTTGTCAACGATATAAAAATCTAAAGTTGATGCTTGGTATATACTTTTGAACAAAACAAAAAATAAATAATAAATAATAAATAAATACATATAAAAACGATACAGAAAATGGATCTATAAGCGCTTGTCCCCTTTGCGTGTTAGCGTGTCCTATTTTTTAAGCGATGTTTACATCATAACAAAACATTTTTTTATAAAATTAATTTCTACAAATATCATTTTTATTTAATATTTATACAAAAAAAAGTCTATAAACATGACTTTAATCACACATCCACGTGTTATGCAGTTCCAATTTTGGTAAGCAAAATTCAACCACCTCATCTCATATCAAGCACCTTTTCTTTCTCTAGGTCCCACCGCCACACTTTTCCAATTTAAATTCACCGACGTTCGCCGGAGATTCCAACGGCACTACCACCTCCACAGTCGTACCGTCACCTTATCTCCGGCGATCATTTCACAATTTCACTCCACACTCACTCAATTTTAACAATTTTCAAAAAAATTTAAATTATTACAATTACTATGACTATGACTAGTTCAAATTCAAATTCTTCAGATTCTAATTCTTCAGATTCAATTGTTTATCTTCACGGTGATCTAGATCTAACAATAATTGAAGCTCGATGTTTACCTAATATGGATTTATTATCTGAACGTATGCACCGTTGTTTAACTATCTTCAATTCCTGTAAATCACCGCCATTAAATCGATCAAAATCACAACGACGTCGTAAAGTCATCACTAGTGATCCTTACGTAACCGTCAGTGTCGCCGGAGCAACCGTCGCGCGTACGCGCGTGATTTCGAATTCTCAAAACCCTAAGTGGAATGAACACTTCATCACACCGTTAGCACATCCTGTTTCACAATTCGAGTTTCAAGTAAAAGATGATGATGTTTTTGGCGCGGATTTGATCGGTACCGTGATCATCTCTGCTGAGAGAGTAATGTCCGGTGAGTTAATAGATGAATGGTTTCCGATTATCGGTTCGGGTGGTAAACCGGTTAAACAGGATGCTGCAATTCGGTTACGGATTATATTTAGATCGTTTAATGATAAGGAGATTGATGATGAGTTGTTGTTTGGTTTGAAAGATAGTTATTTTCCGGTGAGACACGGAGGGAATGTGACATTGTATCAGGACGCGCACGTGCGTCCGGGTGAGTTAGAACAAATTGAGTTAGATGGAGATGGTAAGTTTTTTGAACAGAGAGGGTGTTGGGAGGATATATGTGATGCTGTTTTAGAAGCTCATCATTTGGTGTATATTGTAGGGTGGTCAATTTACGATAAGGTGAAGTTAGTTAGAGAGACTAGTAAAAAGTTACCAGATGGTTGGGATCTGAGTCTTGGTGAGCTTTTGAAGTATAAATCACAGGAAGGGGTTAGGGTTTTGTTGTTGGTTTGGGATGATAAGACTTCACATAACAAGTTCTTCATCAAAACGGTATGTTTTTAGTTTGTATTTGTTTAATTATTACACAATGAATTATTGATTACATGGTACTATGGTAGTATTGATGTGGGCCTACTTAAAAGGCTTGGGGCCTATTCATATGCATTTCATAATGGAAGTGCTTGTGGTTAGTTTGTAATTTACCAAGAGGCAGTGATGTTGATTTCCTTTTTACTGTATTACCTTGGTGATGTTGATTTCCTTTTTAGGAAGTAACAGATTACAGTTTTAGTGGGGCATTGTAGGTTGGGATAAAGCAAACTAAATAAAAAAAGTTGAGCTTTTATGGAAGGTATAAAATGAATATATCCTTTTAATTAAAGTGAACATTATGCCTCTTTGACTTGTTTTAAATTCCCAGTTAGATATCTACATATACATAGACATATAAATGCTTAACCTTCTATTTATTAGAATTGATTTGTACAACATTAAAGTTGTTTTTTTTTTCTTTTTTTTTCTTTTTTTGTTTTTTTTCTTGTGCTTTTGATTTTGCACATTGTGATGTACAAATCAATTTAAGCATGTGCATATCACTTCCCACTATCTATGTGTGTGTGTGGTGTTCCCTCATGCTTATATCAAAGAATTTCATATGTTTCCGTTTGCAGGAAGGAGTTATGCAAACTCATGATGAAGAGACAAAGAAGTTTTTTAAACACTCCTCTGTCCACTGTGTGCTGTCTCCACGATATGCAAGCAATAAGCTTAGCATTTTCAAGCAACAGGCATGCTTCATATTATGTCTCAGTAATTTCTTGTTCATGGCATCCTTTATGTAAATTGCTAACTGCTACCATGTCTTAACTTCAAAAGGTTTTTGGAATATCCAATATATGCCCCATGGTTTTGGTTCATGGATATTTGATTACAAAATATACTTCAGTAGCTTCTGGAAAATAGACTCACTATGCTCTTCTTTTTTTTTTTATGTCCATATTGTATCTAATGTTAGCCAAATACGTTTTACATGACGCAGGTTGTTGGGACGCTATACACCCATCACCAGAAATGTGTTATAGTTGATACACAGGGCCATGGAAATAACAGGAAAATATCGGCATTTATTGGTGGTTTGGACCTCTGTGATGGACGCTATGACACACCAGAGCATCGTTTATTTCGTGATCTTGACACTGTGTTTGAAAATGATTACCATAATCCAACATTTACTGTAAGTCAATGAATTATTCAATAGTTCAACCTAAGTTCATACCATAATCCAGCATCTGTACTATATAACCTTCAATTTCCTGATTTCGTACCGTGTTTCATGCTGTAACTTTTTCACAATAGGCAGGTACAAAGGGTCCAAGACAACCATGGCATGATTTACATTGCAAAATTGATGGTCCTGCTGCATATGATGTGCTCAGGAACTTTGAGCAAAGGTGGAGGAAAGCCACCAAATGGTCTGAATTTGGACGGCGTTTCAAAAAAATTTCTCATTGGCATGATGATTCATTGATTAAGATAGAGCGCATTTCCTGGATACTCAGTCCTACATCAACTCGTCCAAATGATCATCCTTCTTTGTGGGTTTCTCAGGAAGGAGATCCTGAAAACTGGCATGTTCAGGTTTATTACTCTGCAGCTCTCATCAAATAAACCAGCGGTGGCAATCTTGACCCATTTACTTATGAATGGATTGGTTTGGGTTGTGTAGCTAAAAGAGGAATACTTTAAATGGTTTGAAAATTACCCAACATCTATTTTTTAAATGCATACGCCCTTATAAATCCTTCTATTGAAAAGTTTGATTGCTATTGTATTAACATTGTTTTTGTAAGCATAATAAATGTGTTTATTAGTTTTTTATTGGTTAAAAGTGGACGATAAATGTTAAGGGGTCAACCCGCTCGGACACGGATCTTTTCAACACATACTTAATAATTATCTGAACCCATTTTGACTTGTTACCCTGCCCGCGCATCTCACCACCTCTAAAATAAAGTGTTCTGTTCGAGCTTGCACTGCTAATTTGTTGGTTTTCTAATATTGATAGGTTTTTCGCTCTATTGATTCTGGTTCTTTGAAAGGATTTCCGAAAGAAGTTCGATTAGCTGAGGCTCAGGTCTGTATTATTTTATCGTATAGTAAGTTGTTTGATGGGATGAAGTTGCTGAAAATGATTATTGAAGTCCATTTACTTCTTGTTGCAGAATCTTGTTTGTGCAAAAAATCTGGTCATCGATAGGAGCATTCAGAAAGCATATATTCAAGCCATAAGATCTGCCAAGAACTTCATCTATATTGAGAACCAATATTTTCTTGGGTCATCGTATGCATGGCAGTCCCATAAAGATGCAGGTTTGAGCACTTTCCAAATGGTCTACTCTCAACAGCCTTATATTCTCTGAAATCATATCAGTTGTAATGTTCTCATCTAATTTCAAACAATTTTTCTAACATAAATTGTCAATTTGAAACGAGAGGATGAGATGAAAAACAATTTGATGAAGAGGGTGTTAGTTATTCCACTGCCAAGTAATTTTGATATAGAGGATTTAATTGATATGGTTGTGAGATTCTAAAGTAACTAGTGCAACTTCTTGTTCAGTTTTATAACTTAAAACAATGCAAGTTCAGTAATTACTTTAACTGTTTTACCGTAAAATGTGTCTAAGCTTGACATGGAAAAGTAGAATTTGATGTAGTGATAACGTGGTTCTAGCGACATGTCTTCTTTTATTTAAAAATTGAATCGTTTAGCAGTTAGTACTCCCGCCCACTAGTATCAGAACTTTTAAACATGGTGCAGTTAACAAAACAATTTAGAAAGCAAATATCTCATTAATACGCATGAACATCAATAGTTTCACTACAAGATAGAAATAATTATTTTGTGATATTGTCACTATGTATAATGACTATAATCTATGCCATTTAAGATTTAACTAAGATTATGTTGTATATTGTAGAAAGTTAATTTTTACAATGCCAAAGTCATGTTCGGCTAACATGTATATCAACAGGGGCTGATCATTTAATTCCCATAGAACTGGCACTGAAGATTGCTAGTAAGATAAGAGCAAATGAGAGGTTTTCGGTTTATATTGTCATTCCAATGTGGCCTGAGGGTAACCCTACTTCTGCATCTGTTCAAGGAATTCTGTTTTGGCAGGTACATGGATTTTGATGTGATATACAACATTTCATTTTACCTTTTAAGTTTGCACAAACTAACACATAACCCTCCTAATAAGCTTTCTAAATGTAAAATTATTTGTTTTTCAAGGCACAAACTATGCAAATGATGTATGATGTAATTGCTCGAGAACTAAAGAATTTAAATCTTGAGAATGCACATCCACAAGACTACTTAAATTTCTACTGCCTTGGTAACCGTGAACAGTGTGATGAAAAGGTGTCAAATTCAAGCAGCCAAAGCTCTTTTAATGGTGGTTCGGTAAATGATGCAGCCTATAATATGAATCTAGACATCTTTACCAGCTTTTGTAACTGCCTGATAATAAAATTAACTTTCTGGTTTATAAATGCAGGTTTCGGCGTCTCAAAAGCACGGAAGGTTCATGATTTATGTACATGCTAAGGGGATGATAGTAGATGATGAGTATGTGATACTGGGGTCTGCCAACATCAATCAACGATCTATGGCTGGTTCGAGAGATACTGAGATAGCTATGGGTGCTTATCAGCCACATCACACATGGGCTCACAAAAAGAACCATCCCCATGGTCAAGTTAGTCCTTTGTTCTTCTTGATTTTGTTTTTTCGAAAAGAGTAAATGGATAAAGAGTCGTTTATAAGAAAAGTTTAATTTTTTGAATACAAATATAGTTTAAAATTTGTTGTCAAACAAAAATCTCAACATTGTCTACACTAGAAGCAAATGTAAACAGAAAAAGTAAGTTTTACCATAGACATCTCTCACTAGAGAGGTGACCCAAATTATATGTTATTGGCGACGAAAAAAAAAAAAGAAAAAGAAAAGTACAAAATCCATCTGTTTCAATAGGTATGTGTCTCTCAAAAATGACCTCCTTTCGAGAGATAGGTTCTTTCCAATGATGCTGTACTTAACCCCCTAGATGAATTATTTTATAAAGCATAAGAAACCTTGTTCATAATCCCTATATAGTTATGTGATAATCGATAAGAGTATCTTTACCTATTTTGATTTTGAAATATCTTAAATTCATCACTAGTAATCTTTTCGTTTTACTTTATTCATTTCGTTAGTTGACAAACTGACCTAAATCGCCTTTGACTCTCAGGTCTACGGATACAGAATGTCACTATGGGCAGAACATACAGGAATGCTAAAAGACTACTTCAAGGAGCCAGAGAGCTTAGATTGTGTGCAGAACATAAACAAGCTCGCAGAAGATAACTGGGAGAAATTTACAACTGACGACTACACTCCTTTGCAAGGCCACCTTCTCAAGTACCCAATCAAAGTTGATACTGATGGAAAAGTAAGCTCTTTGCCTGGACACGAACAATTCCCAGATGTTGGTGGTAAGGTTCTCGGTTATCCATCCACCCTCCCTGATGCCTTAACCACTTAATTTTTGATTACATGGATATATTGTGAATATTTTCAATTTACTTACATATGTACCCTATTAAATCTGAGGGGTATACATGCTTGGATGAGCTTTTTGTTTCTGTTAGATCGTTCCATTATTGAAACCATAGGAGTTGAGGTAGATACGCATGTTATGTTTTCCCCCTGATTGTCACTTGTAGATTCGGTGTGCTGTACCCTGTTTTTTGACAATATTGTTTTGTTATATCAATTTTTTTGGAAATAGAGCTCATAGTTTGTATTAGTGTTTCGGAGATTCATTCTATTTTGACCATCTGCATTTGCATATATAACTTCAGTTTTGTTATCAGTCAATGCGTACCATTCATTTGAGGTATCTATATCCATATGTAACTGCACAAAGCGTATAAACCAACAGCAATTTCTCCCAAAAGATTCTGACAAATGGGGCACATAAACTTGGTTTCATTATAAAGACTCGCGCCAACCATACCCCTTTCTCATCCAAGGTAACCGAGTACGTCTCTTTTTCTAGTTTTAAAGGGCAAAAAATTTAAAATCTTATTGATACCCTTAAAAGAATATTTGTTTACGTAATTTAAAATTTCTTGATGGACAAATGCTTGTTACCTGGTCCATCTAACAAGTCCTCATAGCTCATCAATACCTTTTACGCGTCAACACCGGCAGAAATTTGGTTGTACAATAAACGTTTTAAGTTTGGTGGACATGGTAAGAGTGAGATAGAGTTTGGTTATACATGGATCGAGGTAATTATCTAGTTACATGATATATCAATTTCCTAAACACCTATAATTATATTCCAATAATGGACATGGAAAGAAGTTCTCTTGGAACAATTGGGTTCCTAAAAATGTTAATATATTTATTTAGAGGGCATGTCTTGATCGCTTATCACATCAAACTAATTTGGCATTTTGGCTGAAAGGGTAGCTGAATCAACTCTAATTTATGTCCTCTCTGATGAGGAATTTCGAGACCACATTTTGATTGAATGCCCGTGGGTGTCAACAATTTGGCGCAAGGTATTTGGATGGTGGCAATTGTTGAAAATCGATGGTCTTTTAAAACGATTTTAAATAGATAACATTATTAATAAAAAAGAATCTCCTTTGTTGTCTTTGAGACTACGAACAACAGAAAACAAAAACAAAAACCCTTTTTGTTCTTTGCTTTTCGACCAAAGAAAAAGAAAACATAAAGGTTTTGTTTTTGTTTCGTTAAATAATCATAGTGATTATTTTAATTACTTGTTCGATTGGAACTATTCCACTGGTGATCTTTGAAGTGCTCGTGTGTGGATCAACCTTAGATGTGTTCTAATTTAGACACTATTTTCTACGTGTTCTTATACCTTGTTTGCTAAAGATATATCTAACTTCATCATTATTTATTATCGTGGTTAATCTAGTAGATTCAATTGGATCCGAATTGAAAATATTTTATACAATTATCTTTAGTTATTCCGCTGCGTGTTTTTGATAATGTTATCTATTTAAAATCGTATTAAAAGACCATCGATTTCCAATAATGGTATCAGAGCCACTTTTGAATCTATAGATTACCGGTTGTATGTTAATCGGATCTATTAATTGTTATTTTTAAATATCTAAAGCTTTGATTTTTTATAATGGCTCTTTTTGAGTACCTACAATTAATTGGATCGATTATATACAAATAAATATTTATTTAAATATTGTTGATATTTATATTAAATGGCTTGTTTTTAATTATATATGTTTTATATTATTTTCCATGACTATGATCATGCATGAGTAGCCATGAAACAAGTCATTGCCTTGTTAATATTGTTGATATTAACTGTGATGTTGTGCATAGCCTTTGATGCCCCTTTAGACCTATGGATTTGTTGTTTGTTGGTTGTGTTTTTGTTAGCAATTTGGTGCCTTTTACGTAATTACTTAGTTGGCAATTTGGTGCCACGGTTGTAATTTAAATTCCTAGATTAGGTTTCAAGTTTTCTATGTAATGTATTTCTTTTCAAATTGTAAGTACGTAGATTAGATCTTTGTATTTTTCAATTTGTAATCCATGAAAACGAAGATTGGGAGCTTATGTGAAGATGTCAACAATTGAAGAAGCTATGGAAAATTAGTTTTGTCCTTAGTTTGACTATCGGTTTTCATGTTGGCTCATGAAATCGAACATAGGATGGGCTAGGCTATGCACATGTGTTTTATTAATGTTTGTGATTTGATTGTTGATTATATACATGACATAAAAGGTTTTTTGTTGAAAACTTCAATAAAATACAAAATAGAGCTTTTACTAAAATTGTTGGTTTTACGTAAAACTTAAAATAAAGTTTTAAAATATGGATTTGTAAAACTCAAAATAAAGATTGTTTTATGAAACTACTTAAAATTGGTTTTAAGAAGTGACCTGTGTTAGTTGTTTGTGCTTTTGTTATTTTATTATGCTAACAAACTCATGTAGGATAATATTAAAAAATAAAATAAACAAACTAGTTGCGCAAACAATTAAATTCGTAAAACAATGCATATATATGAATATAAGTTAAAAATCTGTTTTAACAAATAGTGTAACGAATTATTGAATGCATGCAATTATTCGTAACACAAATTTTTTGTAAAATACCGATTATAGGAAACAATAGCCAATTTAAACTTAAGTCATGCCATCCAATCGTTAGAACGTTTGCTGGTTGTAAATTTTGGGTAGTGCTAAGATCCAGTCATATTACAACCCCAAGATGATATATTTGCCCCTGGTAAGACCTAAGCCAATTATCATAGTTCTAAATTGAACGACTTAATCGACACCCTGGTAAGACCTAAGCTCGAGGAAATGATGAGACTAAACATGCCATTTAAGACACAGGTTGTCTTGAGTCCCATAAAAGATCTAAGAGTTGCACTTGTAACGCAATTGGTACCCGCTACCTACCAATTGAACTTATTATTGTTTGTGTGATCAACCACTTATGATGATAAAGTTTCAATCTAGATCACCGCATACAGGTGAAGGCAAATACAAGGGTGTTGCCCTAAATATTGTGCCTCAACCCAATAAATTCACTAAATGTGCTACTTACTAAGGTGGTGAAGTAGACCAATGAGGGGAAACTATCCGACCCATTTTACCGAACTAAATAATGGCCTAACTGGAAAGTCCAGTATCTATACGATAGAAGTTTTTATTTTTTCTTCAAATTCTTTGGTACATGATACCGGTTGTGGAACTCATATTAGTAATAATGTGCAAGGACTTAGAATAACTAGGAAACTGAATAAAGGCGACTTGGACCTACACGTTAGTAACGGAGAACGTGCTGCTGTCGAAGCCATCGGGAGCTATGAGCTCATTTTACCAGGTGGTCTTACTTTAACTCTAGACAATTGTTGTTATGCACCTAACCTGACTAGGAGCATTGTTTCAGTTTCCCGTTTGAAAGATTCTGGTTTCAAACCCAGTTTCACAGATTATGGCATTTTAGCTCACAAGAATAACATATTTTATTTTGATATCATTCCCCATGATAGCATTTACGAAATTGTGATGCATAATTACGTTTCAAACGATAATTCTATATATACTTGCAACGCCAAACGATTTAAGCCAGACTTAAATAAATCAATCTATGGCATTGTCGTCTTGGTCATATAAACAAGAAACGTATATCAAAACTCGAATATGGTGGACTTTTGGAATCAACCGTCTCCGAGTCGATTGATGTATGCGAGTCTTTCTTATGTGGAAAGATAACTAAGGCCCCTTTCACCGGTCACGGTGAGAGAGGCAAAGATTTATTGGGACTCATACATACTGATATGTGTGGACCTTTTAGAACTATGTCAAGAGATGATAAAAGCTACTTCATTACTTTTACTGATGATTTGAGTAGATATGGTTATGTCTACTTGCTAAGACATAAACATGAAGCTTTTGACACGTTTAAAGCTTTCCAAAATGAAGTAGAAAATCAGCTCGGCAAAACTATAAAAGCCATACGATTTGATCGAGATGGTGAATATATGAGCCAAGAGTTTTTGGATCATCTAACAGATCGTGGGATTGTCTCACAATTCACTCCACCCGGAACACTACAACATAATGGTGTGTTCGAGAGGAGAAATTGAACTTTACTTGATATGGTTCGGTCTATAATGAGTCAAACTACTCTACATCTGTCCTTTTGGGGTTATGCCTTAGAGTCTGTTGTGCGCATACTCAATATGGTTCCTACCAAGAAGGTAACTACGACACCATACGAGCTTTGGCATTGGAAACCTCCCAAGTTGTCTTACTTGAGGGTCTGGGCTTGCGAACCTCATGTACGACGTGAGACTTCTAGCAAACTTGAGTCCAGAACCGTCAAATGTATTTTTGTGGGGTACCCAAAGGAAACAATGGGTTACCACTTCTACAATTCCACCGAGAACAAAGTTTTTGTTGCTTGGGGTGCTGAGTTTTTAAAGAGAAATTTCTTATTACAAGAAGCAAGAGGGAGCAATGTAGATCTCGAAGAAATTCGAGAACCATAAGATACATCACCTTCTGTTGGCACTAGCGAACGCGTTGAGCCCGAGCATACTAATGTAGAGGCACATCACGAAACACCTGGCATTCGCAGATCTGGTAGAGTTTCTCAACAGCCCGATAGATATGGATTTCTCGTGACTGCTGACGAAGCTGAACTAGGGGACCATTGTGAGCCCGCTAGCTAATGAGAGGCTGTTTCGGATCCCGAATACGACAAGTGGCATGAACCCATGAATGTAGAGATGCAATTTATGAAAGATAACCAAGTCTGGAACTTAGTTGATCTTCCACCAAACAACACGCATGTTGGGTTTAAATGGGTGATAACATCAAATAATGTCACATTTATATAGTAATATTCCCTTACTTTTAAGCATTTTAATTGCAATTTTATTATATATATTACTGATTTCGTTTATATTTGCAAAAAGGTGTTTAATTTAAAGAAATAAAGAAAAGGAACGAAAACGGGCTCAGAAAATGAAGAAAGTGAAGAAAAGATTAAAGACCAAGAAGATTGGGCTTAGAAAGAAGAAGAACCCAAAAGAGTAAAAGTATTGGGCCAACTAAGAGGAGTAAAATCGGATTTGCAAAGTGTGAAGCCCAAAAAGGAAAGAGCCTGGCCCGAGTTCAGAATATTCTGGAACCGCGTTTCAGCCGGCGGTTGAACTCAAATATGGAAGGCGGTCGAGCGCGCGGGTCAAAAGTAGGGTTTTCGGGTAAAAATCAAGCCCAACCGGCGGTTGAAATATCCAACCAGCAGTTGGATGCGCGAATCTGAAATCTATAAATAGAGGCCAAACTCAATCCATAAACCATACAATTAACATACGAATTAAGTAAACCTTAATTCGGTTCTAGCGTTTAGAAGTCGACTGAAGAGGCTATTCGGAGGCTAGGAAGCTAGGGTTTGAAGGTTTTCAACCCTAACAAAGATTAGTTCGGTTTCTTGGGTTTGATTTTTAATCTTTTCTATTTACTATGTGTAATAACATGTTTTTAGATTTGGTTTTGTTTACTATAAACATGAGCTAATGCTTTAAATGTATTTACTTAGATGAATGATTTTTAGATGAAGGTTTTATGATATGTTGATGTTGATTTGAGTTATGAATGGTTATTGAGTTTGTTTGAAAGATCCATATTAATTGTGTGTTAATTAGTTGTTATTTAACGTGGTCAAAAGACTTATGCTATAACTAGCGTTTGTATAAGTTGATTGATTATTTACAATTAAGTAATTTATTAGTTAATTGTGGCTTGAGACTGTAACCGGTAATAGGTTAAGAGACTAGCAATTAATATAACCTAATTGATATGATAATTATTTAATCAATAATTATAAACTTGCGTTAACACGAGGTTGCTAAATGAATCTCAATGATCTGTTGATAGTATTAAAAGCATAAGGTTTAGGTTAATAACACGTAGAAGAAATTCTAGTGTATTCAAGTGAATTTAGTATTAAGCTAAGGTTTATTAGGGATTAGTTAACCTTAACAGGAGGCTATCCATATTAGTTTGAAATCACCATAATTAATAATCAACAATTCAATAAACATATCTGAAACCTGAATCGAGAAATCACTATTCTAAGTAAATACATGCTTCTCTATCTGATTATCCTTAGTTACTTTTTATCTTTTAATTGTTTACAGTTTTATTAGTTATTAAATTAAAATCGTTCGTACGGAACTAAAACGCACCCCTTACTTGTAATTTGTAATTTAAGGTTTAATTAATTATTTTAATTTACACCGATTCCTTGTGGTTCGACTCGGTCTTACCTAAGCTATACTATAATACGAACATGTATTCTTGCTTGGTTGTGTTTAAGTTAACTTTAGTATTTCCAATCATTTAAAACTTGTTATTTTTAATCACTACTTAACACGCATCAAGTTTTTAGCGCCGCTGCCGGGGATCGAACCCGGGTCACCCGTGTGACAGGCGGGAATACTTACCACTATACTACAACGACCATCAAGTTTTTGGCACAATCAAGTTCTTTGAGAAATGGAAGAGCTGATTTCTTTGAGACAACCTTGCGTCGTGACAGGCGGCATCAAGTTTTTGGCGCCGCTGCCGGTGGAGCGGTTTGGTAAATTTAAATTTTTACACCGATTCCATGTGGTTTGACTCGGTCTTACCTAAGTTATACTATAATACGAACATGTATTCTTGCCTGGTTGTGTTTAAGTTAACTTTAGTATTTCCATTCATTTAAAACTTGTTATTTTTAATCACTACTTAACATGCATCAATGGGTCTTCAAGAAGAAGAACGACATGGACGAAAGGTTTCATGCAAACTCATGGAATTGATTATGAGGAGACCTTCTCGCCAGTTGCAAGCATTAAGTCTATTAGGATACCTCTTGCCATAGCTGCATATCACGATTATTAGATATGGCAAATGGATGTCAAAACCGCCTTCTTAAATGGTCACCTAAGCTAGGACGTATATATGGTGCAACCAGAAGGGTTTGTGAATCCAAAGCACCCTAAGAATGTGTGCAAGCTTCAAAGGTCCATTTATGGATTGAAGCAAGCATCTAGGAGCTAGAATCTTCATTTCTATGAGAAAATCAAGGTATTTAGTTTTGCTCAAAATGGAGATGAGCCTTGTGTTTACATTAGAGCTAGTGGGAGCGTTGTAGTCTTCTTGATCTTGTATGTTGATGACATACTACTCATCGGCAATGTTATTCCAACATTGTAAGACGTTAAGTCTTGGCTTGAAAAATGTTTTGCGATGAAAGATCTAGGAGAAGCAGCACAATCCTAGGGATAGATCTAAGCGATTAATAGGTCTTAGTCAAAGTACATACATTGACAAAATCTTGAAACGGTTCAAGATGCAAGATTCTAAACGTGGAAACTTGTCAATGCAACATGGCATAACGTTGAGCAAGTCTCTATATCCTACTTCACCCGATGAAGTAAAACGCATGAATGGAATCCCTTATGCTTTAGCTATAGGATCAATTATGTATGCTATGTTATGTACTAGACCTGACATATCATTTGCCTTGAGCATGACGAGTAGATGTCTACAGAATCTAGGTGAAAGTCACTGAACTGCTGTAAAGAACATTCTTAAGTACATGTGAAGGACTAGGGACATGTTCTTGGTTTACGGAGGTTTGGCGGAGGAGCTAAGTGTAAAATGTTACACTGATGCGAGCTTCCAAATGGATCGAGATGATTCTCGGTCACAATCTAGATATCTCTTCATCATGAATGGAGGTGCAGTCAATTGGAGGAGTTCAAAACAGAGCACGGTATGGATTAGGAAGTTCATAGCTACTTCGGAAGCTGCACAAGAAGCTGTATAGATTAGGAAGTTCATTGCTGAACTCGACGTAGTACCCAGCATTGAAAAACCTATGGAGAGGTACTGTGACAATGATGGTGATTTAGTACATGCAAAGGAACCGTGTGTACATAAAGGCAGTCGACATGTTCTTCGGAAAGTTCATTACATTCGTAAAGTTGTCACAATGAATGAAATTAGTATTAAGGTTCATACGTATTATAATGTAGCTGATCCATTTACAAAGTCCATGCCTCACAATAAGGATGATAATCATGCTAGGGGCATTGGACTTCGTTTAGCTAGCAGTTTGTTTGATTTGTAATTTTTAGTATTTGTATATTTGGAATATATAAGCAGTTTTATTTATATATGAATTGATATACTTGGTATGATCGTTTTCATCAATATTATTGTGTTCTATATTAGCATGTTTAAATCCATGAATAACAAGCTTATTTTAAACTTCCATAGTCGGTCATGTTATGGGAATAATAATGAATTAAGACGAATGTGAATGTTGGTTAATATTCATTGTTGGTGAGTATGTGACTAGCTGCAACCAGATTCACATGTATTCACTGCTGGTGAATATTGGATTGACCCAACCCCCGAGATGTCACTACATGGATCGACGTCATTGGTGAATCTCGAAAATGATTGTGTCTTCATATCCTTAGACCTTGGATACATGTTGGCTCTAGAGTGTATGGATCATTATGTTTTGATATAGTCAAACACTGTTATGAATAAGGTAGTTATAAAGGCTATCATTGATATATCGTGAAATGTATGATAGACGCACGTAGTAAGATGGGATTTGTTCCTCTACTAGCTGAGAGAATGATATCACTGGGCCCCTCGATGAGTCCAATATATATGAGTTTATGGCCATACCCAAACGACATTGATTGTTGGTCAATTTAGTTTGATGATCTTTATTCGAGTTCTAGATCGAGAAACCAATAATTCAACTATTATGAGAATGATTCGATTCATGTCTCATGTTCAATTGATATCAGTAACAAAGAGAGATTAGACAACAAGTCATTATTATATTACAAGTTAATGTTTGTTTTTATAGAGACAAACATTCATATATAGTAAGGGGTAGTAGCGTGTGGCTAGACGTTAACCACTATCTGTATAGTTACTTGACGTTATTTCATGCGCAAGTGGGAGTTTGTTGTAATATGTGCATTGTACAACTGTATATAATTATACTACTAATTATGTATGAACCTATAGGGTCACACACAAAAAGCATTGAGACACCAATTAGTAATATATACAACTGTAATATATATGTTGTATATATTATTCAAGTAATGAAATAAATAAAATGGTTGAATTTTGTATTTTGAGTTAAGTGAGTCCAAAGTAAAGAAAAAAAAAAGAAAAAAAACCCACAAAGGTTTTGTTTTTGTTTCATTAAATAATCATAGTCATTATTTTAATTACTTGCTCTATTGGAACTAGCTTTCTATTAGTGATCATTGAAGTGCTCGTGTATGGATTAACTTTAGAGGTGTTCTAATTTAGACACTAATTTATACATGTTCTTATACCTTGTTTGCTAAAAGTATATATAACTTCATCATTATTTATTATCGTGGTTAATCTAGTAGATTCAATTGGATCCGAATTGAAAATCTTTTATACAATTATGTTTAGTTATTCTGCCGCTCGTTTTTGATAATGTTATATATTTAAAATCGTTTAAAGACCATCGATTTCCAGCAGTAAGTCTCTTTCTCGAATTTATATTCTTTTATATTTTCTAACATGATTAATGGATCCTTATTCACACACCTCTCTGGTTCGAAGCTTAAATGCTTTCATGTCGTGATTTTTGTCGGGTTGTTGAGAATCTAGAAATGGAGAAATATTATTGTTTACGTCAATGATAATGAGAGACAAAATCTTTGTAATCTCAATAGCTTTCATGGTATTCAACCGTCTTCCCTTTCATGGTATTCAACCGTCTTCCCTTATTTGATTTCAGACTCTAACCTTATTTGATTTCAGACTCTAAGCTTGCAGACAACGTTACAGGTATTGGTTAGGTTGTGTTCGAGTTGTATCCGTTTTGGTTTTAGTTTTCTTTCTTTTTGATTTAGTTATGTCTGTTTCTGGATCTATCTTTAAGATCCTTCGTTTACAATTATTCCCTCCGTTTCAATTTTGTTGTCCACTTTACTATTTATGTTTGTCCTAAAAAAATTGTCCACTTGCAAAATATAACGTACTCTAAAAAACTATTAAACTCCAATTATATCCCCATTCATTACTCTCAATAACTCATTTTAAATATTTCAAGTCAAATTTGCCTTAAATATAAGAGTGAAATTACATTTATTCATTTTATCTTAAATCGAATATTTTTTGTGGGGGCAATTAGGACGGAGGGAGTATATTTTTTCAACATTTCGTTAGGAGTTTAATATTATTAGTTGTTCAAAAATAAAAAATTATATTCGAATTCACTTCTGTAATATACTAAGAACACTCCCATCGGGAGTTTCGGTTTAATCATCGGTTGAAACCGACATAACCGACACCGATCCTTTGTCGATTCGGTCCGTTGGTTTCTTTCGTTGGAATTCCGACGGATCGTCGGTTGAAAATGGTGAGGCTCACGCGAATATTAAACGTTTTTTTGTAAAACAATGCCGTTGGATTAAAACACTTGTGACCGTTTTTTATATATATATTTTTAATTTTTTTTAAACACTACGTTTTCTACTATAAATACACACTTTAATTTACCCATTATTCACACTACAATTCACTACAATTTTATCTCTTTTACACATTCCATACACTACAATTCTCACTACTTTTATACATTCTATACACTACAATTCACACAACTTTTACAATTTCAAATACAAATATACTACATAATGTCTAAAAACAACTTTTGCTGAGAACTCTTACAAAAAGGCGGCTTACAAAGCGTTGAGTTTTATTTGTAAGAAAATTCCAAAGTCAGCATCTAAAAGGGAACTCAAAACGATCAAAACCGCTCGGCAAGAGTGGTAATATGAGGAAGTGTATGGAGGACAAGACTCGGACGAAGGCGAAGCCGAAGCTGCGAACGAAGTCGAACAATCGAACTCGGATTAAATTACTTTAAATTATAGTGTTTTATTTAATTATTGTAATGTTTTTTTTTAATTATTGTAATGTTTTTTTAATTTAATTATAACTTTTTATTTTAATGAAATGTGTTTTATTTTAATTATTATGTTTTAAAATTTTAATTAAATAATCAGTGGGTCCCAGAAAAATGAAGTGACCAGTCATTGATGGTAGGGGCCCGTCACTTTTCAGTCAGTTTTTGTCAGTTTTTCAAAAAGCTGGTATGACGTTGATGTGATCTGTCAATTTCAGTCACGAATGAAAATGGTCTAGACGATAAATCATTGTCCTTAAAACGGTTTGACTTGCAATTGTTGAGACATGCAAAGGCTTAAGACGGTTTTAATTTTAATTATTGGGATATGTGTGGACAACAAGGATGAATTTATGTAGTTTATGATTGTACTTTATGATTAAATGTAATTATCAATGATGATTGAACCGTTAATTATTCATTATTACTACATACACATGTTTAGGCCATTATATTTGTACACCCAAAATAAGTCAAATAAATTTTACAATTTCTTTTTACAACTTCTTTAAAAGTTTAGTTTTAACCTGTGCATATGTGCATAGGATAATTAACATTTAATGCCTCCTAATTACCATTTATAACTCATACTTAATTCATTGCTTTAGCAACTTTTCTACAATACCAATTATACCCTTTCAAATCTTCATATTTAATATCATTAAAAATTAAATAATCTCAAAAGGATTTTACGTATAAAAGAGTGATGAAACAAGCTTACGAGAATCTCTATTATTAATTGTTAGCCATATCACGTTACTTATTATGATGATCATCATTTTTTTTTGTTTAAAATCACTATTGATTCCTAAATATCACATCAAATAAAATACTCTTAAAGTGAGTGATGTATCACAAATGATCTTGTTTTTATTATACTTTTATGACAACAGATTACTAGTCTCATATTTTACAAAGTGATGATTATTTTGTTGTCTCTTTTTGAATACATTGTCTATTGTAAATAAATAAAACAGTATAACAACTATTTATATTAAAAAGATAGACGAGCAATCAAAAATATATTTAACGGTCGAGTGCAAACAATGAACGACACTTAATATTTTATAGACAAAACAGGATTTAAATCTTGATGCTCTAACATAATTTTCGTTTTCTTACCAGCGTGTAGTGAAGCAACACCGCCATTTTCAGCCCTTATCCTTTCCGAACATGTGCTAATGTTATGACCAACACCTGCAACACCGTACTTGTTTTGCATTTTCCCTTCCACCCTTCACTCGATTTTTATTGGGCCGTCCTTTTGTTTTTGATCTAGGAGGACATTGAACCATATCCCATTGATGTTGAATTTCCAAACAACATTTCATGTGACAAAGAACCTTCTATTCGACTCCACCTCGAAGGCCAATAAATTAAAGAAATTTTAAAACAATCCTTATGAAGAAAAACCTTTAAAATATGACGACATAATATGCCAACAAACTCAAAATTTTTACAACTACACTTAGCAACATCACCATCCCAAACCACAAAATGCATAGTTTGTATCGCCTTACGGTGTTTGACAATGAAATTTGTAAACGTTTCCTCATGAACCATATATTGAATTGCTTGTTCAAATTCCCTTTGAAACTTTTTAAATGCAAACAAGGTCAAGAAATGATGACCTTGTTCTTCTAGTGGTGATATCGACCTCATGTGGGACCCTCTATACTTCTCCAACATAGTATCATGTATTTGTGTTTGTCCAATGTCTTCTATCGCAAGATCAACCTACAATTAGTTTTATGTAGGACATGAAGCTACGTATATATATATATATATATATATATATATATATATATATATATAGATAATGGTTATCAAACATATATAATTAAATATGAAACTTACTTGTTTAATAAATTGAGCGAGACATGTGTTGCGAGATATAAACTTTTTAATAAATGCATTTATACTTTCGGATCTCCCGGTTGTTGTCATACCACCAAAAAAGAAATTGCGAAGAAAAGCTGGAACCCATAATCTTCTAATTTGATACAACTCGTTCACATGTTTATTTCCTTCCAACTTGTACCTTTTGACCACAAATGGCCATTGTTTCTCAAATTCTTCAATTGTGTCCAATTTGTATAACGATAAAATTCCGAGCACCAACTTAAGTAATCACTTCTCATGGTTGAAGCGAACCCAACCGCTAAATTTAGCAGTGATGTGCCATATGCAAAATGCATGTTTTGTGGAAGACATCTCAATTGTAATTGCTTTTGTGAGCCATTGATCTTGATCGGTTAATATCGTCTTGGGTGGATGCATCATAAGCGAAACAAAATTCTGCATGCATTTATTACAAATAACCTAAAATCAAAACTAAGTTAAAGAACCATTAATAAAAGAAACAAAACCTCCATTACCTTTAAGAGCCATCTAAACGTATTCATTGTCTCATCGCGTAATAGTGCACATCCAAATAATATGGTTCTTCCATGATTGTTGATGCCAACAAAGATGCCGAACGACATGTCATAAGAGTTCACTTTGTAGGTTGTGTCAAATGCCACAATATCTCCATATTTTTGGTACCAATCAAAACATTGAGATGGAGACCAAAAAATATTTTCTGACTTGTTTTCATCATCAAGTGTAAATGTATATCGAAAATTAGGATCTTGACTTTTACTTTTCACGCAATATTCTAAAAGCTCTTTAGCATTATATTTCGAGTACATTTGACGAATTTTAGTTAAAAAGTTATGAACATCTTTAGTGAGAAAGTTAAGATGTCCGTGCAACACATTTTTTTCAAGCTTCATAACACGCATAATTTGTCTTACAGACAAACCACATTCTTTTAACATCAAAATTCGTTTCTCGTCTTCCGTTGTGATGCTACGATATGATGGAAGAAAACGCACCTCGTCCGTAGACAACAAGTCATGATTATGCTCTAAAATGAAACTAGTAACTTGCCACTCTTCTAGAAAAATTTCATTCTCTCTTCTCAATGCTATTCGCATTTGAGCTTTGCAACCACATCTAGTAGAACTTCGATTTCTTTATTTTTTTTATGGATCCAACAGTTTAACATCCAGTCTTCCTTGATGATGTTAATAGAAATCTCAATGTTTCTTTTCTCCATTATTATTGATAAATCTCCCTTTACGAATTGAAAATCCATTGAATTTTGCAAAATTTTAATAAAAAGCAAAAGCTTCTTCTTCACTTAAAAAATATTGACCCACATAAGGTTTTTCAAATATTTCTTTCATGGATTCTAAATCATTATCATAAGCACTTTCATTTTCATTAACATTTGCAAAACTTTCCTCGAAAGGAACTTGATTTAAATCAAAAGGAACTTGCTTATACATATTTCAGAAGAAACAAAGAAAAAACTAAGAATTACAATATTAATTTTAACGTAGTAAAATATTACAAATAAACAAGCCTTAAAAGAACGTGCAATACATCGGAGGGAAAATTTGATATCTTAATTATTTTAAGCATTCAACTTGTTATCAAATAATTAATGTGCCAAAATATGTTGCAAGAAATAAGAATCAATTGTGTTAAGAAGAAAGTGGGAAAACAAAGCTTGTAATATAGTAAGTATTATTGCTTACGTTTTTGAGAAGAGAAATGGTTAAAAAACTAAAATTAGTGGAGATTCTCAAAAGGTTATGATTTGGTGTGATAAAAAAATTAATAAAAACAAGATTATTTGTATACGTAAAATCCTTTTGAGATTATTTAATTTTTAATGATATTAAATAGGAAGATTTGAAAGGGTATAATTGGTATTGTAGAAAAATTGCTAAAGCAATGAATTAAGTATGAGTTATAAATGGTAATCAAGAGACATTAAATGTTAATTATCCTATGCACATATGCACAAATTATAAATTTCCATGTTTAAATTATACATATAGTTCCCTATAATTTAAATTTTAGAAATGAATGTGATTTAAGGTACTTCATCAAAATATAGTTTAATATGATTGTATCTTTAATATTGTAAATATCGAAAGTTTAGATATAAGTTGACTTGCAACAATTTTGTAAAGTTTTAAATTGAGAAACATAGTTATTAAAGAGGGGTATAAATGTAATTTTAATTATTTTTTAAGTCTTAAGATTCAACAATGTCAATATTCATTATAGATAGTTATAGATTATAGATTATATCATATACTAAGTTTGAAATTTTATTGTATCTTCATATTTATTTGTATTGCACTAACTTACTAGGATGTTTGAACATTTACGGATTTACCCTTTATAAATATGTGAGATAAATATGTGTTTTGATATGAATTAATTAACAAACTGTTTTAACCCGTGCGTTGCGATGGAGCGAGAAAAAATTATAATTTTAGGTGAATAGAATATATGTGCTTACATTTGAATATATTAAACTATTAATACCATTGTATGTAGTTTCTAACATTTGAATAGAATATAACATAACCATATATGTTGGTCACTTTCAAATTGAACAGGATAATACCAAGTTTTTTAAAATTGTTATAATTATTAATTTTCATTTGTTAATTCGTCTCGTGACATTAGAGGTATTGTTTTTGTCTAAGTGAGTCATTTGAGGTAATAATGTAACTTGGGATCAACCGGTTTGTGATTTTATTAAAAAAAATAAATAATGATCAAACAAAATTTACACTTACATTAAACAAAACATATCTAGTTTGTATTTTTTTGTCAAATTGAGTTAAATGATTAACTAAAATACAACACATTAGTCAATCGAGTGTGTAGAAAGTTTTATATAGGTAAATGATATGTAATTTACAAAATATACTTTAAAAGTTATAGATAAAATATAATAATTTATAATCTTTAATTTTGTAATGTAGAATAAAACACTCAAATTTTATTTATATTTTTTAGTTTGTAGAAAAAAAAAGTTACTATTCATTTAATAGTAACTTTTATATTCACCGCTAGTTGATATAGGAGTCTTCGTGTGGTGTATAAATAGAATCTCCCTATATTATATTGAAACTCTTACTAAGCAACGTAACTGATTCATACATTAGAATTATGTTGCATCGACATTAAAATTGTGACGTGTTGTTATGTCGTGACAGTCAATTTTAGTTCATAAAAATTATAAGGTTTTCTTCGACGTGTGCTACGGGTGCACAATAAAATATTTATAAGATATATTAAATGAAGTCAATACTTCCTTAGAAGTGATAAAAATGCATTTAATAATTATTATTAATCTAATATACTCCATAATAATGTACCAATTCTAGTATTTATTGCATATTTTTCATTTTTAAGGAAATGTTGAATTCAATCAATACATCGTTGGTGCTTCTTGGATGCAGACGTTAGAGAAATTTTAATTTAATATTTTATTCGTCTAAGCTTTCTTGTCATTCAACAATTTTTAATTTATTTAAGTTAAATTAGATGAATTATAACTTTGTTCTTATATCCAAGATAAGTACGATTAAATATTAGAAAAAAATTAAGAATTTAATGATTTTTAATAATCATTTTTTGTAAGTAGTCAATTTGTTGGTCAAATAAAGATAGTATTGTGAACCTTTAAAATGAGACGAAGGGAGTACTAACTAATATAAGTATATTAAAATATATAAAAAACTAAAATAGCATATGGCAAAATTGGTGATACGTTGTTGACATATCATTCTATTATTTTCTCAAATGATAAAAAAAATTAAGAGTTTTTCTCAAATGATAAAAAAAATTAAGAGTTTACTAGTATAGTGCCCGCGCATATCAACAGGTAGATATATTGTATCATTTTAAAAATATAAAGTGATTATTTAGATGAAATATATAGATGTCTATTGGTTAAAGTTATAAATGTTTAAATTATACATATAATTTCCTATAATTTAAATTTTAAAACATTTGGAACATTATGTTCCTTTTAAATTTAAACGTTAACTTTTAAAACTCAAATGTGTTAGTCGCGTACCTAGGGTTGTGCATTAAATGGGAAGAATCGAAAATACCCGAGGACCGAGGAGGAACCGGACCGTAACCAAAATACCCGAGGATATATGGTACGGTCCATGGTACATAGCTTTTTAGATATTTAGGACTCGGTCCGGTCCTAGACCAAACCCGAGAAAAACGAGAAATGGACCGAACCGAATATCCGTATACATTCATTAAATATAACATATAACTTCCTTGTGTATCGTCAAAAAAACAATTGCTTATCCAAATTCCTTTTTACCTATGTGGGACTCAGTTGGTTATTTTAAATCATGTGTATATATGTTTATACACCTTCATTATTTCATATTCTGTTCCCTATAAATTTTATATCCAAATTATATAATGGTTAACATAACCATCACCAATGTGATCTATTGAATGACATCCTGACACCCGATTACAAGAGATCTCGAGTTCAGACCTTTATAGCAATACATCTTGGGGTGGCTATTAAAAACGTTGGATTGTTTATTTAACCAAGGTGGCCTATTGTTTAATTTCTTTAAACCTATATACTTGGATTTGTTTATCCACTTACTCCAAAATATATAGCTCCTTTATTTAATCATTATTTTTCAAGTTTCAACCCTTAGAGTGCCATCAATTTAAACTGTCTCACAACTGAAAAATGAGATATGAAAATGCTTATGTGGCCCTTGAACCTCATTCACAAATTACAATCATATACATGATATATGGCTTTAAAGTAGGCCCCAAAAAAAGACCCAAATATTTGAATTCAACAAATAATTCTCATGTAAACTAGTGATTAAATATTTCTCACGTCAACAGCCACTAAACATCGGCTAGACACAAAATGACAATGAAATCACGCATAATCAATCAGGTCGGTCTTTTGGACCGAACTGAGCAGACCCGTTTTGGAACCGAACTGAACCAAACCGATGACATATGATCCGGTCCTCGGTCTAAGAATCTACTACAAATCAGGTCTCGAGACCGAACCGAGCCGAGACAGTTTTGTCCGGTTCTGGACCATGCACACCCCTACGCGTACCCTTGAGTCTATAAACTAGTATATATATAAATGTATATAAATAATAATTAATGAAATTTGAAAAAAAAAAGTTACGTCTAAAAACATGTAAATTATATAGCTATAAAAAATAATTAAGTAGCATTATATTTGTTAATTATTAGTTATTCTTTAATATTTATTGATTTTTATACTTGGTCTAATTTTATTATGGTGATCTATAATTAATAGTAAAAGCAATTATTCATCCTTTTTGCAGGTCCTTTTGTACTTTGTTACATATGTTGATTCTTCCAACAATAACCCTAACAACAACAACAAACCGAACCGTCGGATTAAAAAGGAAAGAAAATGACAATTTATAGGAAAAAGCAAATGTGTAATAATCGTGTTCAACAAAAAGATATGGACCGTCCAGGAAGAAACTTTGTTGGTGCAATGTTGGGTTGATACTTCTCAAGACACCAAGAAAGGAAACTCTCAAAAACGTTCATATTTTTGGGAAGTGGTGGTGAAAAATACAACCACAACCAAGAAGGCTTTAGTCGCGGCGACAACCAAATCACCTCCAACCGGTGAAATATCAACACTGTTTGTACTGCTTTTCATACGATGTATAACGATGACTATCCCGCACGGGGTAGCGGTAATGTAACATCCCGTCTTCCACGACCACAATATTGTCCACTTTGCCCGCAAGCTCACAACTTTGTTTTTGAAAGCTTGACAAAGACTTCCCAAGAGGTCACCCATCCTGGTACTAGTCCCGCCCAAGCACGCTTAACTACAGAGTTTTTATGGCATCTGGAGTGCTTGTAGCCTCAAAACGCGTTGTGTCTGGTAAGACCAAGATATTACTTATGAACCCAACATCTCTCATGTCCACGGCCGATGTGGGATATGCCTAAGGTGTTACAAACACCCCTCCTTGAGACGCATCGTACTCTATGAGGTTTACCCCACATCTCGAACGACACATGAGTTGCTCTGATACCACTTGTAACATCCTGCCTTCCACGACCACAATATTGTCCGCTTTGCACGCAAGTTCACGACTTTATTTTTGAAGGCGTGGCAGAGAATTCTCAGGAGACCACCCATCATGGTACTACTCCCGTCCAAACATGCTTAACTACAAAGTTCTTATAGGATCTGTAGTGCTTGTGGCCTCAAAACACGTTGTGTCTGGTAAGGCCAAGATAATACTTATGAACTCATCATCTCTCATGTCCACCACCAGTGTGGGATATGCCTAAGGTGTTACAGGTAACGACGACCGCAACATCTTGGACCGTGCTTGTACGGAGTACTTTAACGCGACTGGAAAGAGCTTTGATATGAGGGAAGCTTGGGATGTTTTAAAGGACAAACCAATGTGGTATGCCTTGCGGGGAGTAAGTGGAAGGGGTACTCTTTTAAAAGTGAAAACGACCAATTAATCTCGATGACGAAATGAATGAGTTTTCTGGGCAAGACCCGATTCCCCAACCCCATGGACAGTTGAGTACCAGGCCACGAAAAGCAGAAAGAAGATTAGGCTCTTCTGAAGCGGCGACTTCCGTGCGTGCTTGTTGTTTGTCTTCAAAATCTCGATTCGATTATGCTATTGAACGTGTAGCGGGCTACAAAAATAAGATGTTAGATGCTCGTCAACGCACCGTGGATACGTTTAACGTGGAAGAAAAAATTTGTTACGATATGATGGCGATGAACTTTCTTACCATTCCAACCGCGCCAGAGCAACACCGGAAGACGTCGAGGGCATCAACATGAAAGCATATATTCGATAAACTATCAAGAGTTCATGACTTTTACGGGTGACAACAATGACAACGCAACATTTTATCATAATTCTTAACATTATCTATCGTATATTGACACTTTTTTTAGTATCAATTTTTTTTATTAATGAAGTTTTTTTAATTTAAAAGTTATGTTTTATTAGCTTATTAGTTTTAAAACTCTTGTGTAAATACGGGTTAATATAAAAATGAATATATATATATATATATATATATATATATATATATATATATATATATATATATATGTATATTCCAGTGTGTGATTGTACTAAACATACTTTTTCCTTAATTAATATAGAGTTTTAAACTCATGTATACACAAGGTTAACGTAAAATGAAACTAAGCAAGATTTTTCTTTTATAAATATAGTGTTTAAACTTTAAACCCGTGTATGCACACGGAAACTGTTAAATGAATACTTCATCCGTTCATTGTGATTAAAATATAGAGTTTAAATACGTGTATACACATGACACATCTAATGTAAAATGAAACTTAAACGTAGTTTTTTTTAATTATTATTAATATAGAGTTTTTAACCCATGTATGCACACGATTATTGTAAAATGAATACGTATTTCGTCTATTGTAAATACGTAACTAAAGTTTGATTGTATTAAATAAATATTTTCGTTTGTTTCATAGAATTCTATTAATATTTAATAAATTAAATTAACTCATAAATACGTATTCACTTGCATGCTTCGACTGACGTGTGGTAAATAATAATTAATTGATATTTATATTGTTTGATAAGATAAAAGCTTTTTACTGTTAATATATATAATAAATTACTCGAAATTAAATTGTTCTATCACGTTCACTCGATATAAAATATTTAAATCAAAATTAAAATTTATATGAAAATACATTAATATATTAAAATGTCGTTGTAAGCTCGATGGTCGGGTTGCGAGTGTCGTTTCTAATTTTTTACAACACTTAAAAACGTGTAAAAGTTGGAGAAAGTTGATTTTGAAGGCTTTAGAGACGGTTTAAAAGTTATGTTACTCAAAAAGTAATTAATAACCACAAAACATAAAAAGGTAAGATCTGCTCTACAACATTACTCCACAATAATAATTCAACGTATAGTATGATACTCGTAGTTAATAATTGTTATTACATGTAATAATGTCAACTAAAGAAAAGATAGTCAATGATAAATTTATGACGAAGTATTCAAGGCAATGAAATTATTAACATACTATTTAAGTCAATAAATTGCCTTATATATTGATGAAGTTCAAGGAATGATATTGTTGTACTTTTGTATCATGAAAATGTAAGGCTTAAGAAGAAAGAGTGTAAACTCTTTATAATGTAGTAAAGATAAAGATAAGGTTCATGGGGGAATTATTTTTTACATGATTTTTTTTCTAAATTAGATTTTTTAGAAAAATTAATTGATTCGAGTGGTCAATTGGATGTTTAATGAATTTAAGGAATTTGATTGGTTTATAGGGTTCAATTTTGCGTAGAAAATTTTAGTAAATTTTCTTTTATTAATATTTATTGTAATGATTTTTAACTGAATGTAATTTTTTTTATAAGAAAAATGAATATTAAATAGAACTCCGAGGTTTAGCTTGCAGTCGTTATATGTCGTGAAAATTAGCACTGCACAGTGTCGTGGACGACATCAGTTGTAGCTGACGTGGCTCGGTGTCGTTCCACGATACGCTGTTACCACTGCAAGTGATATAAATGATAAAGTAAATAAATATAAAATAATGGGATTATTAAAGTAAAAGAAAAAAGTGCAATGCATGGGTAATAATGCAACACTCTTTTTTTCAGCCTTTCATTTTTTATCGGAAGTTGTTACTTGATACAATAAAACATACTATTCAGTCTATTAAACAAACTGATTAGATCGGTGGTTCAACCGGTAGAAACGAAGCTAGTCAACCAAGTAGTTCAACGCTAAAATCGGGTTTTGAAACGTCCAAATTTTTTTTTTTTTTTTTTTTTTTTTACTTTTCTTCAATGTTACGCGATCCTAGCATCCTCATGGGATCGCGTAACTATACATGAAATCGTTTCAGAAAGTTTTTCTTTGCTGTTACGCGATCCTAGCACCCATTCTGGGATCGCGTGTATGCATGAAATCACAACAGAAAGTCTTCCTTTGATGTTACCCGATCCTAGCACCCTTCTGGGATCGCGTAACAATACTTGGACCCTGAACTCAGCAAAACTCAAGTTTTTGATCCAAATTCAAACGCGCATAACTTTTGACTCGTTTATAATCAAGACATGAAATTTTGCAGACATACTCATTATGACCTAACGAAAGTTTTCCAATTGGCACTTTTTCAAAATTCGCATTTACAATGACTTTGGACTCTTAGTCGAAATATAACCCTTTGGACAGCTTTTTGCAACAAAGTGAGCAACAATACTACTCACTCTTATAGTCCCATTTCCAAAAGTTGAAAACACAAACTTTGACATAGGACAAGTAACCAAATCACTCAAACCATCATTTAACTAGTTCTAACAAAACGACCCATTTGAGAAATCCATTTCGACCCATTTGAAAACCATTTTGACCCATTTGAAAACCATCAACAACTTAACAATTAGGCTTTCGAATTCATCAACACAACCATAAACTCCATTACATTCACAAGTGCCAAGTTAGCATAATTGTCCAAAAACTCAACTCTAGAGATTTTGATCATATTACCACCATGCCACTTTTGACTATTTTAAACCACCTCATTACAATCTTTAAATCGCCAACAACACTTTAACCATTTAAAAGGGTAATTTCATCCCCAAACAACCTTTAACATAATGCTTTATAAAAGCTTCATACATAACAGACTTCATTACAAAAGATGATCATTTTCAAATGATCATCAACTTTACAAACTGGGCGTTTATACATATCACGAGCATAATTAAAAGGATTACTTACTACTATGTAGCAAGCCCACCATTAGCCGCATTTGGGTTCATAACCCAAATTAACCCCCGACGCGCTTGATTCACCTACACAATCAACAACATAACGGGGTAAGCAAATCACTTAGTAAGTAACGGGGATTAAACAACAATAATAATAACAACATTACTCATAGTTATGGATCCTTAATCTCTCATCATTTTGACTCAAAGAGTCCATCCTCATGGTGTCAAGTGCATAGCCAATTGAATACTTTTATATCTCAATTGCCACCACTTGAATTCCACCATTAAGTGTGATCATTGAATACTCTTGTATCTCAATACACTTCATCCACAACATCAAAATGGTACACACTTGACTACTCATTGCAATCTAAGTGTTACCACTTAAATACATACAATCTCATTACTTACCTTGCAATTTGGTTGATGACTCCCTTGCACCCTTTTTAACTCTTTGATTACCTAAGCATATAATCAAATATACAAAGGTCACATACAACACAATCAACAACAACTAACTCGTTCAACTAGGAATCCAAGTGTTTACGATCCAAAACACTAAGATTCCTCCAACTAACAACTTATACTACTTCTACCATTTACTTACACATTTGAATAATTACAATTCACCCATTCCTCATTACCTTTATTTGTTTGCAACCAACCTCATTTACCTCATTAGTTAACTTCAATTTAGTTAACACCTTAAGGATTTATTTCAACAAGATTAAACATGATAACAACTCAATTAATACCACTTTCATACTTCAATCCAACCCACTTTCTCATAACATCATCTTATCAACATATTTACACCTACAAGATTATCAAGCACAACTCTTTCATGATCTTTTGTTTATACAAAAATATCAAACACTCATACACATATACTCATCTATATCTCTATTTTCGTATAATCATCACACATTCATGATTTAATAAACTTATCTCTTTCTATATGATAATCATCAATTAAACTTCTTTGCAACTCAATAACAATATACAACAATCCCCACCTCAATTCATCCCTTTTTTCCAAATTCTCAAACCTAGGGTTCATACTCAAGATTAGGTAAACATCAAATTGAAAGATTAGAGGGATTGTTCTTACCTCAATGATGATGAATAAATGGTTAGAAGCTTCGATTTAATGGGAATTCACACTCAATTTTAAATCTTGTTCTCTTCCTCCTTCTCTCCTCTCTTTCTCGTTCACTCACTCAAACACACAAATTTGGATCCATTTCTTTTTCCAAAATATTAGAGAAGGGAGTATTATTTATGAATTTTACTTTCTTAACCTTGAAGTAACTTTCCTTAGCAACTTTACCCCTATACTTTATGAAATTTGCATTCTAACCACTCAACTAAGTTCTCATTCATATTTTCAGCCCATCTCATTATATTTTGCATTTAATACTAAATACATATAATTATAATTTAACATTTAATATAAATAATAGATTACAAAAATTTGGGGTGTTACATGTTTTAAAACATTGGTTCAAACACTTTAGCTAACAATAGACACCAAAGTCATACGAGTGTGAGTCGAAATTAAAATATGAGGATTTTTAAAAATTATATATGTTGATGGTATAAAGGTAGAAAATATAATTCTGTTTTATTCATTGGGCTTGATCATAAAATCACAAAACTTGGGCATCAAGCAAGGCCCATTAACTCATTTCACTAGCCCTATTCTACCCCCCCCCCCCCCCCCCCCCCCCCCCCCAACCTCTGTTTTTTTTTTCTTCTCATAATTCCAATGGCTTCCAAGGCAGTAAGAAAGGTAATTCACCACCACAAATTACTCAATCACCTCAAAAACAACACTCGAATTCTCATCATTACTGCCGACAATCTCCATGCAAACAATGTTAAAGCCATAAGGAAAGGTTTATGTAACGAATCGTCATTTGTAATGGGAAAGAACAGCTTGTTAAAGCGCTCGATCGCCATTCATGCACCCGCGACAGGAAACAACGCTTTCGCCGGATTGGTTCCGTATATTTCGGGGAAAGTTGGTTTGGTTTTTACTGATGGTGATCCTGAGCAAGTGAGTGAATTTGTTAGTTCAAGTTATAAACTGCAGCCGCTTTTGTGTTCGTCGATGGATATTGGAATCGGTTCGCTTTGGCAGTGGTTGTTGGTTACTCATTTTGATTTGGTTAATAAATTAAGTCATGTTTGAAAATTATATCATGGTCTTTTATCGTTATTATGAAAATAAATTTGTGAATTATATTATGGAGAAATGGTTACTTGTCTTGATGGTATATTACCTCAAAAATGCATTTTTCCCTTTCAAATACTTCTTTTTCTATTTATTTGTGTGATTATTTATGATCTATTTGGTTCAGATGAAAAGGAGATAACCCAAATGGTCATTTTGACCTAGGGTGACCAATACGATCTAATGGTTGTGGGCTCAAATTCCGTTGGGAACAAATGTATATATTCGTGGTGATTGTTTTGTGTGTGCAATAGTCGAACAAGAAATGATCAACTTGAATGGATGAGATTATAGAAATCAAGACATAATTGAAACATCGAATCAAATCATGATCTAGTGAGACTAGATCACTGAAAATCTAGCTTGAAATATATAATTCATGAACGATAATAGTGATTCAGAATGGAGTTTGTGGCTAAAATCATCCATTGTAAGCACGAGTCTTCCGGTTGGAAGCAAGTCAGCAACATGTCGAAGGTGGCAAACTGGGTTGAATTGATCAATTTATTACTTCACTCCAGGCTCCTAATAAAGTTATTGATCAATTAGAAATGATCCGCAGACACTTCTTTTGGGGATTCACGGACGAAGATTAACTGGAAGAATGTTTTACACTCAATATTGGCTCGATTGGTGAATGGATTCTGGTCGATCCATGCTTGATAATTAGAACTTGTTTGTTGGTGGCTAACAGATGGCAACTCAGGTGGCAATCGGATCCCATGGGTTGTACTTGGACTTGTTTTCAGCGTCTTACCAAATCTTTTGTCCAATTTTGAATTCTTGACCGGGGATGGTGATAGCTGGAGGTGGGTTCTTGACAAGAAAAGCTTCTCTGTCAAGAGGTTTATCTCGATGATCAACTTCTACCGCCAAGTTCCATGATTTGGTGCCTAGAAAAGTGAATGTTCTCATTTGTCTAGTGGCGCATGGCCCGCTTCCAAATTTGGTGATTCTCGAGCATAGAAGAGTGGGTATGGACAGTGTGTTATACCCATTTTGTAACAATGATTCAGAATCGTTGGAGCATGTCAAAATAATTTTGTTCATGGAGATTTGGCAGGGAATTCTTCATGAGAATATTTTTCCAAGAATTCAATCTTGCATTCTGAAGTGGATAGCTCATCGTTGCAGAAAGTCGGTCTAAATGATTATTTGATCCAACCAACCTGGAGACTAGCCTAGTTGTAGTTAGGTCCGTAAATCATTACACAAAAGCCAGTTTGCGACTCGTGTCTTCAAACAACAATGCAACATGAAGAGATGAACTCGACGAGTGAATGGAAAAAAAAAAAAGAAAAAAAAAGTAACTTGCAAGCGTTATAGAGCAAGTATAGTGGAATGCATTTCATCCCCTTTGAATGATGTCTAGATCAATGATTATATGACAAAAGCAAATTCGTTATATGCCATATTGCTTGAAATAGTTGAGCCCTGACCTTGCTTCTATAGAGAAGAAATTAAAACTAAGAACAGCTATTCAGCATCGCCTTTAGTACAAGTTCTACAGCAAGTACAGTTACCAAAAAAAAAAAAAAAAAAAAAAACTGCACATATAGCTAAGATGAAATAGGAATCCTATTTGACATTGATCAAGATCTGGCTGCACGAAATTACAGCTACCACTGCTAATTCACATCAAAACTATCGTCACTTATTGTCGAAAGAATTAACTTGTATTTCAAGCTATAATAATCAGCCACAAGTTATTAAGCACAATGAATATTATTAGATTGATGCACATAGCATTACTGCAAAGCTCTCGTACTCATCGTTATTCTGTTTCCTTCACATAACAGTCCCAAACAACCACATATTCGAACCTTCAAATACAACTCAAAACATGTTATATCAACCATGGAGATGTGATCATAAATAATACTCCAAAAACTTGATACATCTAAAGTTGCATGTTCTATCTGCCTGACTTCTTGGCACCCCATAAAACCATGAGATCAAATTAGTTACTTAAGCTGGCTTCCTCCACAGTTGCTCTTCATATTTTGCTTCTGCATCTTTGGGTCGTTCACAATTGCACTTTCGACAAACAACATTTCCATTATAATTGAAGAAATCACACCTAACCGAGGTTCAACATAAAAAATACATATTTAGACCGCAGACCAAAGTTTACATATAGAAATCAGATAATCAGTTGTATGAACATGAAGAAAGGTTGAATGTCATCCCGTTACCCGGGGTTCCCACCAACCGGTCCCACTACCAACATGGGAAAGGTATGTCACTCACAGCAACTACAGGGCAAGGAAAACAGGACTTGGTTCATAACCTTCTACCTCTCTTTTTCATGTCTTACCCTCCTTAACCATTTATGCAATCACATGGGACAAATTCTCATTGTTCAAGAAATTAATTAATACATAAAATGATCAAAAAGGCATTCTTGTGAAAAAAAAAAAGATGTTCCTTTTCGGATGAGAGTAAAAGTCTCTCACCCACTAGGTAAAAAGAACTGCCAAATAGGTGATTATCAGTTCAGTTTGGTGCAGCTAGTATGAGATATGGCGGATATGGGAGGGAGAGGCATCAAATTTGAGACGTCAAGTAATTTTGTATGTGCATAATATGCATGAGGCGTGATATTTAACAATAATAATAATAATAAATAAAGAAATAAAATGCTCGTTGTAACACAAGCATTAGAAAAGTGTTTTGAGAGAGGCTTACGAAGGGCACTCCCACTCTCCAGGATTTAGTTGCCTCTTGGGACGGTGCTCGCGGCAACGTAAACACTTTGTGTTGCTGGCAAAATTCATAAATTGACACCTAAAGAAAAAATACCAAAGTCCACACATTATTAACCAATACCAAACAAATATGACCTTGAAAGTAAATCGATCAGACATGTAATATCCCTAAACAAATTTGAGTCTAATCCAACTGAAATCTCAAATATATAGGATCAGGATCAAATGAGAAGGGTTTTCGAGTGAGACGTGTGTGAGAATATATCATTTCACTAAATTTTAAACTTTGAGTCACAAACATTTTTTAAAAACTTCATTGTTATTTGGTCATGATCATATATACAAACTTGTCATTCAAAATTACAAAATACACATATTTGGCTTTTCCCCGGATCTTACACACACATACACAATGGTTTTTAGAGATTATAAACATAACACAACCTAAGTAATCACAAATCAAAATCATATGTTTATCGAATACAAGTATGATAGAATAGTCTTAGACTTCATGTTTTTACCTTATCTATAAGCAAAAGTACATTAGAACTACTCGATTTGTTTGCCTAAGCAAGAAGGTAGCTCGACCCTCTAATTGTGCTTAGTGATATTTAGAACAATAAAGCTAACAGCAGAAGTGACTTGTACATAAGGTAATGGATAAATAAGTTACTTTGCTCAACAATTGCCGAACTAATTAACTAACTAATACTTACTGTGGACAATTCCAGTCTCCTTTCTTCATTTCCAAATCATCACTCCCAACTCTCTTAGGCCCCTCCGTTTTGCATTTCATACACCGAATATTTCTCGAGAAATTCATAAAATTGCACCTGCAATCATAATGAAGGAATATTTACGTAGTTATAGATACAATCATTAATTCAACTATAAGTAATACACCAGAATAAACAAAAAAGAAGTACTTGAATTTCCAGCTTTCATCTTTGTATTGATTAGTCATAACTGCGTATAGAAATTTCAAATAATATATATATTATGGATGGAAGTTACTACACAACTTACTTGGTGTTGAATCCAATAATATAAATGCAGCAAAAACAGGCTGCAATTCATCCTTAATGGCTTTGACAGTATTAATATATCTTCGGGTCACCTCTTATTTCAACAGAAAGCATGAGCCAAACAGGTTTCTCAGTTCCAGTTATTGCATTTGTTAACTTAGTTCACAGATTCGGGCAGAGTCGTCCATTCATGTAAACAATCAAGGGAAGATAAGGCCCTTTGGCACATTTTTTGTCATAATCGAACTTTTGGATGTGATTTAGGTTTTGCTAGATCTTAATTAGACAAGACGATAGACATAGTAAACTTGGTTAAGTTCCTTGCAAGTTGAGAAGTTTCATATGTATCAAGTTGATTTACAGAGGTAGTTTTAGGCCATCTCCAACCTTATGCTCCAAAAGCACTTTGTCCTCCAAATTTGGAGTTTTGAGTAAATATACATTCTCCAACCATTCTCCATAATTGGAGAAATTTTTCGAGTAGGCTAAAGAATACTCCAAATATGGAGTATCACTATTCACTTCTCCAAATGTCTAATCATATATCCTATTGGTTGTCATGTATAAATAAATTAAGTAATTAGTATTCAAGTGGACTTAGTAGTCAAGTTTTCAATCTCAAATTTTCATGCTCATTAGCAAGCAGCATCCTTCAAGTCAGGTTATTTAATATAGAAGAGTAAGCATCAGCAAAATGTCAAGTTAAATAATCTTTTTCAATCTTAGTGTTAAATGTTCTAAGCACAGCTTAGTAAGATAACAAGTGTAACTTTGTTATCAATCAAGACCAAACTATTTGCCTCATTCAAGTGTAACTTCAATTTAAATATCAATCAACACAGTTCCTTTTTCATTTAAAGAAAATAAAAAGGAAGTATGAGCAAGTGCAAAAAGGGTCAAAACATGATGTAGAATGGTCAAATAAGTATGGTTAGCAGCATCATGGTAGAAAAGAAGATAGAATTATTTAACAGCCAGAAAGCCTCACAAAAAAACATTGATGAACTTACTGAGGACAATTCCAATCGCCTTTTTTCATTTCAACATCTTGAATACCAGATTTTAAAGGACCATCTTCGTCGCATTCACGGCATTTTTTATTCCTAGCATAATTCAAGAAATTGCACCTACAGAAGGTCGATTAATGTATTAATAAACGTAGAAAAAGGTTGAACAAAAACACTGTCAGCAAACAATTAACTAATTATCTCAATGCAGCGATCAGTGAATTGAATTCCATACTGTACTAAAACTTTCTCTGTAACTGAGTAGAATATACCATTAATTAACTTAAATGTAAATAAAGATGGAAGTTTCGGTAGCAAGCACCAAATGCGAACACTTTAAAGCACAAAATTTTCATATTATACAATTTTATTCATCATTTTAAGCGACTGTTGCTTAAAATCTATGCATTTTGCACATAGGTATTTGATGTCAGAAAGAACACAAAGGCTATTGTCATGATTCAGGTGGTCGCATGTATTTAAAAAGGACCAAGAGACTTTAAACCTGTTTTACCCCTCCCTTTAGCTACTTTTTTAAATATGACTCTTTTGAAATAAAAGACAACCCAAATTGACCAATTAACAGATAATGTGAAACTGCACTTATAATAAATATGACGAAACAATTTCATATACTCACTTGGGACACATCCAATCTCCTCTCTTCATTTCAACATTCCGAGAAGGGTAACCTTCGACAAATTGATTAGATTGCACCTTCTCCTTCCGAGCAACTACTGCAGCTGGCTTTTGCAATTCAGGGTTAATTTTAGTGTCACTTAGCTCAGTCAACTCCAAAAGTAATTTTCTAGCAGATGCTTCAATAAGTTCTGCCACAGAAGGCTTCTTATTGGAAACAACAACTGGATCAAGTGCATAACTCAACAAAATGCGCACAATATCTACAGTTCGAGCTGCCGATTCAATGTCTTTTAGTATCAAATATGCCCTATCACATGATCCCCGAAGAACGCATACACCACATACCTAGCAAAATTAAATCATTTATCATATACATATTAAAGGGAAACCCGATTTTAAATATTTAAATAAATAGATTAAAACTTACATCTCCTTCATCGAGTTGTAAATGTGCTCTCAATCGCTTCCCTGAATTAACAGTCTTTCGGTTAATATTAGGACAGCCCTTCTCCACAAGAGTTTGAATATCTTGCATAGATAGTGATCTACATTAATAATTTAAGGGATTAGTTACATAAACATCACTCTCAAAGACACAGAATTAGTGTAATTGAACTAGAAAAACTAACTAAAACCATTTAATTAGTCTGGACACCATCTACGCCTAATCAACTTTGATGGATCAGGGAACTTTTTAGCACAATGGTCCATATAACAAAGTTAAGGTATGGGGGCACTGAACCTTTTATGAGCTTAAGCTTTTGTGTTAGGGCTAAGTGCAGAGAAATGTATCCAACTATGTGAGTGATAAACTTTGCATTCTTAATATCGCACGTATATGACCTCCTATAACATATAAAACGGATGGTATAGCAGCGTTTCATTTGACATGGCTGCTTATATGGCTGTAATGTTAGTAAAAAAATCTTACAATAATTCAGAAATGAATGGTTACTAGATGAAGAGTCACGCGATACATAAAAAGCTTAGCTAGCTGGCGAGAAAGGGCAAGGGTTCAGTAATAGCAATAATTGATTGGTTACTACACACATAAGTATCTGGAAATACCCTCTACACAAAATATTTTGCTTCCTTTTTTGTTTACCATACAATTATGTGTTGAAAACCACATTTTGCCAAATTTGTTCACATGTTAACGGTCTAGACTTTATTTGATAACTGCCCCTTCTTACGATATTGAAGAGTTATTTCAAAATTAACAGATTTACTGAAGAATTCCTTCTTTTCACAACGAGTATTGCGAAATTGTATGTTATAGGCTGAAATGTTGTGTTTAAACCATAACACGAAACTTTAAACAAGTATCAAAAAGCTAATTTCCTAAAACATACATTGAGATTCATTCTTACGTAATTTCTGTCATTTGTTCATTACACTAATATTAAACAAAATTGTTCTTTTGTTAAATTATAATTAAACCAAAACAGAGACGATATCTTACTTAAATAAATCGAAACGATCACGGCCGAAACTGAGGCAAGCGTCTTTTAAGATAGTCATATCTTTATAAACAGCAACATCATTTCCACTTTCTTTTTGAATGTAACCTTTTGACTTCAACCGGTCAACGAAGGTTACCCATTCAGGCCACGGATGTTGTGGAATTTCTCCGGCGGTAGTGGTGGTTTCGTCGTCTATGACGGAAGCAGCGGTGGAAGATGAGTAGCGGCGGAAGCGTACGGTTTGATTAGAAAAGTAAATTGAAGGAAATCGAGTTGTACGGAACGGGTGGAGGTTTACGGCGGCACCGGTGACGGTGGTGGTTTCGAATAGAGAGAACAATCTGGTCGCAGCAGCTGCTGCGGTTGCTGCCATTTTTGGTGGAAAGAGGACCTGGGAGTGAAACGAGATCAGGGTTTTTGCAAGTTCGTTTCTTTTTTGTGAGGGTTTTAGGTGGATAATGGAAAAGGGTAAGATAGACATTTTCAGATCGTTTATTTTATAGCTTTATTATTTGGCCAAAGTATATTTTGGTACGTCAACTTGATCGACCAGGTTTTTCTACCACCTTAAACTATTAAGGCTACAGATTAGTACCCTGAACTCGGTAACTCGGTTCAATTTGATACCTTCACTCAGTCATATGGTAATCACGTGATTATTCTTGTTAGTTTTTAACGGAGTAAGTTAGGGCACAAAATTAGACAACGTAAGTACCTCGGCCTTGAAAAACAATTTACAAATTGGGACAGTAGGTATCGCTGTTCACATAGAGTCAAAGATATGTTCAATTCCACCCTATCAAACCTTTTTCCATGATTATTGTATTGAAGTTTATGTATGATTTCATTTAATACAGATTATATTATTGAATGTTTCCTTACCATTATTGTGTATGTATGTTTTCTGAGTGCAATACACATTACTTATTTGACAACAATTACATTGTTATCTTATTCTTTTATTTTTCTTGTAAAAACTACTGTATTATTTATTATCTATATTGCTTATGATTTGTAGAATGAATGATAAAATTGTCACATTCGATTATACTATGGTGGATTACTGGTGAGGAGAGTTGTGATTGAATATAGGAATTGCGATTATGTCGATACGACAACAGAGCATAACGGGGTATGTATGTGGTCCTTCACAACCAAGTTGAGGAGTTTGGGGTTTCAAGATTGTGATGTGAACGGTGTTTACTACAAAGAACCACTAATGACACTTATAGATGGTTTGAGACTTATCCATAATGAAACTAGTCTATATGAAATGATCTCTAGTGCAAGTAGGACTGATATGATTGAATTATATGTGGAGCACAGTGACGAATGGCTAAGGACCAACAACAAGTTGGTTGATAATGATGTGAGTTATCAAGGCCAATCTGATAAAAGCGTGGGGCTGAGATATAACGATGCACATGAAGAACATGAGAACAATGGGATCAGTTTAGAAGAAGAAGATGATGATCTAGAGGAAGATTGTGAAGATGAACTTGAGACCATAATGGAAACGCTTGAGCCGAATCAAGACATGGAGTTAACTGTTGGTATAGATGCGGTAAGAGAACGCTATAATATGTTGAACCAAAAAGGGAGATTACCTAGTACTAACAATCTCGTAAAAGAATCACATCACATTCATGAGGAGGAAGATGATTCTCAGAATAATAAAGAGAATTATCTTGACACTAAACGAGGTACAACGAAAATTGTCGCGTTGTAAATTTTTCCATTGGTCAATCATTTAATGATCATAAACAGTTTAAGAGGGCTCTCTTGAAATATGCGGTGCAAGAAAAAAGAGACTATGAATTTGCTAAAAATGCTAATCATCGTGTTAGAGTAAAATGCAAAGATGAACATTGTAAATGGTTAGTGTATGCAGCAAATGAAGAGCACCATGGCAAAAAGTATTTTCTTGTGAAAACATTGATCGAAAGGCACACTTGTTCGAAAGTCTTCGTGATTTCACATCTGAATGCATCATGGATTGCTCAACAATGGGAGACTATGATTTATGCTCATCCAGGTATTAAATCTAGTTATATCCGAGATACCATTAAATCCAAATTAGAACTAGAAGTGAGTAAAAATCAGTGTAAGAGAGCTAAAGCGATGGTAATGAAGCGATTAGAAAAGGATGTGCTACTCATAGAAAGAAGGATTCAAAGAATAAATTTTGTGCGGAAGTGGAGCCTTAATTGTGGACCAAACATTAGAGATATAATTAATGAGAATTGTGCAGATGGTTGTAAATGGAAGATAAAATGGAATGGTGATGAGGGTTTTCAAGTTAATTATGGAACAACTCAACATTGTGTCCATCTTGGTGATAGAAAGTGCACTTGTAGGGCATGGGAGCTCTCTGGTATCCCATGCTCTCATGCTGCTACTGCCATAAAGAGTAGAGGAAAAGATCCATTTGATTACTTAGATGAATGCTATTCAAAGTATAAGTTTATTGCGGTCTATAGTAACCGGATTGAAGTTGTAGGCAGTGAGGAGTTTTGGCCAGTTAGTGGTCGTGGGGAATTGTTGCCACCTCTCCCTAAAGCAATGCCAGGAAGACCAAGAAAAGCAAGAATGAGAAGGAAATATGAGCAAAAGAAGTTCTATAATAAGCTCTCTCGCCATGGAAGAGATATGCATTATGAAATTTGCAACTCTACTGCTCATAATGTAAGAAAGTGCACTATCAATGATGGACAAACACAGACCCGAAAGCGTAAGAAATCAGTCTCGAAGTCTGCTTATGTCGACTCAGAACAGTAAGCAAGCAACCAAGAAGTCTTATTATGCCGTTTAATGAAGTGAACCTGTCTTTTAGTGATGCAGTTTGAAATCTGTGTCAAAAGTTGTACACTTGCAATCTACACTTTTGAAGTTGTGATACAGCATTTAGTAATTCCTTTTGAATCTAAATTTTTTTAAGGCAATCATTTGTATTGTCTTTGTTAATGGGTTGTGCTAAATATTTTACCCTATGTTTCCAGAGGATGTGCTTATAGCTAGTTGTCATACACATGATCTGTCTTGCGTATACACTTAGTCTTTCAAATTTGTTAGATTAAGTCTTATGTGGATTTTTCACAAATATTGTAATTGTAACGCTTATCATTTTTAATAATATTTGACGGGGTCTATCCCCTTTACCCCCAAAAAAAAAACTTAAAAAGTCTGTCTACTATGCTTACTTTTATCTATATTAGTTGTTCTTAAAATTGCTTTGCTCTTGTTATTACTAGATATTGTTTCTGAACGGGACAACAGTTCGTTCAAAGTTGTTTATGAAATTGTGACCTCTCAAATTGATTTTGGATATAGCGTTCATTTAGGATTTATTCCATTCAATTTTGTAGTTGTATGTATAATAATAATAAAATATTGTTGATAAAAATAGACGGTACGTAGTTGGGATAAAATTGAGGTATGTGGTTTGGGTTTTGATAACATCAAATAATGTCTTATTTATATTATAATATTCTCCTATTTCTAAGCATTTTTATTGAAAATTATTTATATATATTACTGATTTCGTTTATATTTGCAAAAAGGTGTTTAGATTAAAGAAATAAAGAAAAGGAGTGAAAACGAGCTGAAAATTGAAAGAAGATTAAAAGCCAAGAAGATTGGGCTTTGAAGGAAGAAGAACCCAAAGGAAATAAGATATTGGGCCATTTAAAAGGATAAAAATCGGATGGAGGCCCATGATGTAACGTAAAAAGTCATGTTTTTATGCACATTATTCCTCACTATTTGAGCCAATATTTAGTGAAAACATCTCAAAACCTTAGTTATTTACTAAAATTCACTAAAGTGGTTCAAAGACAGACGTTGCAACAAAAATCATTAAAAAACGATCAATTAACGAACAAACCGAAGCAAATAAACTTCACCTGATTCCTCCACTAATATTTACCTTATGATTCACACATCCTAACTTATCATAGGTAATTACAAAGTCGGAGAATCAAGAATCATGCAAAACGGATAAAGAACGGAGAAAACACAACATCCGAAATCAACCGAACGCGTTTCGAGCATCTACAAGCTACACACATCCAAAATTCATGATTTTAGTGTCATTAGAAGCGTAACGGGATTTTGAGAACATAGGCGAAAGAATCAAGCAAAACGGACAAGAAACGAAGAAGATACACGCGAAACGAGCAACGAACGAAGCACCGAACAACGGGTAGAGGCCAAACGGCCTAGGGGATACGGCCTCCCCTATACCGTATACGACTCCTAGCATACCGTATACGGCCTCTAGGGTGCCGTATACAGCCCCTTTAGCCTTCCGGTGATGCTGGTTTTTGGTGTTTTGTGCTTTCTGGGCTGTTCCGGGCTTGTATTTCGTGCTTCGGGACTTGTACGGGGTTCCTTGGAGCTTTGCCTATAAATAGGAGCCTCCCACTCCTCATTTTGAGCAATCCTCCATCAACAAAATCATCCATCTATCAATCATCTCTCAATCATCACTTGTTTCTCTCTCTAGTCTCTCTCTCTAGAGAACTAGAGAGATTTAGTTAGCGGTTAGAGTCTAGAGGAAGGTTTTAGCTTGGTAATCTTGTTATAACGGCTTGTCAAGTTCAGACTATTGTAATCCTCAGTATTACGCTGCTTAATTCCCGGTGATATCTATTTCTCTCTCTATTGTTATAATGTCTGCTTTGCATGTTATTTCAGTATGTGTTTTTATTATTGCCATGATAATTACTTAGCTTAGTAATCTGATTGTTGAAATGTAGATATTAGGAGTAGGGATGATGTTAAATTAATGTTTTAATCATGTACGATTGGAAATTGTTATTCTATGTATCCGGTTAAACTTATCCTGAACTTAAACCTAATTTCCCATTCACCCTTTTCAGTTTTTCACGTGACTATTGCCTTAGTTAGAATCTGATCAATCTTAGCTACGAATATATAGGTTATCTATGTTGCAGTATGAAGCTATGAGATCTCCATAAAACGGCCCTGTACTTAGTATAGCGTTGGAAATACCTCTGGTAGAGTACAAATACGTGGAAGCTAAGGAAATGTCGTAGGTCCATCTCATCGTGAATTACCTAGAAGTCACCCTTCTAGAACATGGTCTAGGGAACAATAAAGCTATGGAAATACTTATCGTATTGTACATGGTGAGTAGACCTAGGGATGAACAATTGATTGCAAAGGAGGGTTTAATTCATGACGGAAGTATTTGTGCTTACAATAATTGAACACGGAGTTCTTAAATGAAAGCAAAGACTCGGCTGTAGTCTAAGATGCTTAAACAGCTTAACTCCACATAACCGATAGTTTAACATACATAGAATACAATTAGTATTAGCTTTGATAAAAACCAATTAGACATAGGTGCTAAGAAAGGTCAGAAGATAAATTACGGTCTGTTGCCTCATTCCTGCACCCCGGATGTAACCGTCCTCAGAGGGTCACTTGGTCTCTTAAAGACAGTGAGGGGGGTTTCAAAATAGCCTGGTCTGATCAGAATCACGATAACCTAGGATTCAGTGACATATGCTTTTAGAACTAGACTAAAAACATAGGGTCCTAGTGTTTACACCGAAAGCCTGTTGGTTTCTCATCAAAGAGAATCTCCAATCAACTTTATAATGAACATCATCCCGAAACCCTAATTATCGAAGTTTCAGCAATTACTCTCTACCTGTCTGCTAAAAATCTATCTTACTTTCTATAATTTATTATTTTATGCAATTTGATAATTTAGAAAACAAACCAAAAAACAAACCTACCTATCTTTCAAACCCATCCTATCAAGCGAACTTGTCTCAGGTAGTCCAATTCAATTCAATTCATTCCGATTTTAAGAACGACACTCGAGTTATAGTTACTGCTTACTCAAAAGGTAGGTAGCGGACGGTGCAACGATCGGGAAGTTACATTTCCGACCCGACCGCCGGTGGCGCATCAGCCCAACAAGAAAGAGAGCCTAAACCGTGAAGCAGAACATTCTGGAATCCACATTCAGCCGGCTGTTAGAATATCCAACCGGCGGTTGAACTTAAATATGGAAGTCGGTCGAACGCCCGGGTCAAAAGTCAGGTTTTCGGGTAAAATTCCAACCCAGCCGGCGGTTGAAAAATCCAACCGGCGGTTGGAATCGCGATTCTGAAATCTATAAATAGTGGCCATTATCAACCTATAACCATACACAATTACATACGAATTAAGTAACCCTTAATTCGGTTCTAGGGTTTAAAGGTCGACTTACGGAGGTATTTGGAGGCTAGGAAGCTAGGGTGTGAAGGTTTTCAATCCTAACGAAGATTAGTTCGGTTTCTTGGGTTTGATTCTTAATCTTTTCTATTTACTATGTGTAATAACATGTTTTTAGATTTGGTTTTGTTTTCTATAAACATGAGCTAATTCTTTTATTGTATTTACTTAGATGAATGATTATTAGATGAAAGTTTTATGATATGTTTATGTTGATTCAAATTATGAATGGTTATTAAGTTTATTCGAAAGATTCATATTAATTGTGTGTTGATTAATTGTTACTTAACGTGGTCAAAAGACTTATGCTATAACTAACGTTTGTATAAGCCGATTGATTATTTGCAATTAAGTAATTTATTAGTTAATTGTGGCTTGAGACTGTAACCGGTAATAGGTTAAGAGACTAGCAATTATTATAACCTAATTGATATGATAATTATTTACCCAATAATTATAGACTTGCGTTAACACGATGTTGCTGAATGAATCTTAATGATCTGTTGATAGGATTAATAGCATAAAGTTTATGTTAATAACACGCTTTAGTGTATTCAAGAGAATCTAGTATTAAGGTAAGGTTTATTAGGGATTAGTTAACCTTAACAGGAGGCTGTCCATATAAGTTGAAATCACCATAATAAACAATCAACAATAAACATATCTGAAACCTGAATCGAAGAATCATAATTCTAAGTAAATACATGCTTATATATCTGATTACTTTTCAAGTTACTTTTTATCTTTTTAATTGTTTCTATTTTAATTAGTTTTTCTTATTAAAAATTGTTCGTACGGAACTAAAACGCAACCCTTATCTATTTGTAATTTGTAATTTTAGGTTTAATTAATTATTTTAATTTACACCGATTCCCTGTGGTTCGACTCGGTCTTACCAAAGCTATACTATAATACGAACAAATATTCTTGTCTGGTTGTGTTTAAGTTAACTTTAGTATTTCCAATCATTTAAAACTTGTTATTTTTAACGACAACTAAACACGCATCAGGTTTAATGCCTCTTTGATGTAATTGTTTTTTAATCGGTGGTACTCAATGCTAGATAGTCAGTTACTAATTGAACCAAATTGAACCAAATTGAACCGAGTTATCGAGTTCATGTTACTAATCTGTACCCTTAATAGTTTGGGGTAGTAAAAAACTGATTGACCAAGTTGAGAGTACCAAAATACACTTTGGCCTTATTAGACTCCTAGTGAATATAATATATAGAAAGTACTATTCAATAGTAGTGAATATAGCAGTTACTATTAAGTAAATAGTAATTTTTTTTCTACAAACTAAAAAATATAAATAAAATTTTGAGTGTTTTTATTCTACGTTATAAAAATAAAAATTATTAATTATTATATTTTATTGTAGGTCCTTATCTCAGGATCTATTGATTCGTCACTCAATCAAACGTGTAGATAATGAATAATTAAGCTTTGAACGTATCAAATCAAACAATCAAACACAATCGAATGCTTAAACGTGTATATATATTACTGATATTTCGAATACAGAACTCACACAAGTCGACAACTTTACCTAGGGTTTCGTCCACCCTCAAATTGTACCCTAAGTGACCTATTTATAGGTTTCAGTTACCACCTTGGCGACACTGACCAAGTGTCGCTATAGCGACACTGGCTAAGTGTCGCCCTATACACTTTGGTAAATTTCTGAAACTTCAAAACTAATTTCTATTACAAACTCAAAACATATTACAGACTCTAGACCAACTGACTGACACACTAATATTGCACCAACAAACTCCCCCGTGTCATTCGCTTGGTCTCTAAGATATCTTCGTTCATTTCCAGCCTTCTGGGAATCTTCCTCCTGCGTGGATTCCCACAGTTACGCATATATCCACAACCTTCTGAAATTTGGAAGCCTCTTCTTGATCTATCTGATAGTATTGAAGACGATTTGCATGAAGAGCTACCAAGTCAGTCTGTGAAAGATTTATGAGGCTGATAGGATCATAAACTCGAACGCTTGAGCCTCTTGTTCCCTTAAAATGTCGCCATTTGCCCGGAACAGGTTCAGGGTCATTCTCAGTAAGATATTCAATAACCGCTTCTTGAGTCTTTGAGTCGAAATACCAATACTTCAATCTTCTCATAAAGTTCAGTGGTAGTTTCTCTAACGGTACCCTTTTTAAGCTTCTAGCAGGTGGATATATGTATTTCACAACTGGTATTTGAGCACTCGGATCAAGCTTTTTCTTGTAAGAATATCGAGTCCCCAAATTTGGTCTAATCCACTTGTACCTTTTGCTTTAGATTTCTCTCCTCAAGATTTTCTGAAACAGTTTTGCTCGGTCGTTGTCAGTCTGATTGATGATGTCCAACTGAGCTAGTATGTTCAGTTCTACCTTTGGTAAAGAGCTCAAACATCTGAATCTGAATCGTAAATATTGAACTCCATCTCGTCTCTTAATAGCAATCAAATCATTCACAACATCGAATTTCCAGCTCTTGATTAGTCCGGTGAGATCTCCACGAACCTTGTAGTACTTACATGTTACAGGTGGTGGAGGATCAGCAGGAAAGTATCTAATCAGCTCAGGCTGTGCAGACGAAGATGGTTCAGATGAAGGAGCCGTTGTTCCAGCAGTTGTGGCAGTGGCTGGCTCAGAAGTAGTAGCTGCTTGTTCTGTTGGTTGAGAAGTAGAGGCAGCTTATTGAGAAGTAGTTGTGGCTGCTGGTTCGGGTTCAAAATCATCAAGCTCTTTGTATGGATTGTTTTCATACACTTCGTCCTCTGAAGGGACCTCAGGTTCAACCACAATATCATCATCTATAAAAACCGGTTCAGGCTCAGGTACCGATTGATCAACGTTTAATAAGCTTTGTAGATACTCTAGATTGGCTTCAGAGTAATTTATATTCAGTGGTACCGGTTGACCTGGAATTGGTGCAGAAGAAACGAAATAATCCAAAAGAAGAGTTTCATTGATTGAATCGTTATTTACATTTTCTGTTACAGGTTGATCTAATTCGGGAGCCCTGAATGGGGTTTCTATAGCTAACTCCCCGAAACATCAGCCAGGGTCTCCAACTTTAAGACATGTCTTTCAAGAACCTCAACCTGATCAGCAACCGGATAATCAACCTGTTCATTGATCTGAATGGTAGAGCGGTTGCGCTTAGAAACCGGAGAACCCGGCTCATAATCAGAATCAGTGTCCTCTCTTGGACGCTTGCCTGGATTTCTCGGAATATGGACTCACCCTTGCTTCTTTCGACGCACAATCCTCTCATACCTTCGTGAATGATGTAGGCGTAAGCGTTCACAAGTCTTATCAACCGGAACATCTCCATCAGAGTCAGAGGGGGTTTCATTTGGATCTACAAGATTAGTAGCCTCAGAATCAGTATCAGCATCCCCAGCCTCTTCCTCAGCTTCTTCCTCAGCAGCATCAGCCTCTTGATGTTGAGCAGCTTGTTGAACAAAATCTGGATTCTATTGCTCAAAAGCATCAAAGAGCTCGATATCAATAAGATCGTTAACCGGTTCATCAGCCTGCTGATCAAGATAACCGTCATTTGGTGGCGGCTAATAGTGTTCATCCACTATGTGTCCAAAAAGTGGAGCATCGGGAATCAGTGGCTGGCCTTTGGGAACACTAGCTGAATCACTGAAAATCCACAGCAGCATCGGTGTTGGACGTAACAAAGAGTTAACGTCCCGCGACAACCCCAGATTCAGAGTATTCAGGATCAACTGAACAAAACGCGGGTACATAAACCACATGTCTTCACCGTTCTGTATGTTATCAATCATATTATTGAAGATGTAGCCGGAGAAGTTGTACGGTTTATTGTAGCCGGAGAGCCAACATAGCTGATGTCGTTGCATGGCTCTTTCCATCGAAGCCAGCTTTCCTCGGTGACAAACAGACGATCATAATGTGAGCCAGATACCTCCAGAGCTTGCTGAGGTGTTGTTTCCTATGCTGACCGGAAGGAACACCAGGATAACCAATACGTATCATGCCCCCAGATATAAACTCATTCCCGAATTGGGTAGGCATGTCCGTTTTATCATCAAACTGGAGAACCTGTCTAATAGTGTCCTCTGTAATAATGATCTCGTGATCAAGAAAGGTAGACACGATTCTCTGTTGCTCATTCTCAGTAACTACCACCGCATTTTCCCAGAACATGCGGATCTGGTTAAGAAATACCGGAGTAGTAGCGGTGATGGCATAATGAATCCTTGATCGCCTGAGGAAGTGGATCATAGGATGAAATGGAAAGGATTTCTCGTGTGTATCATCTAGAAAGGCCACAATGTTGTGCCTGGTATTCGTGCGTCCAGCGTTAACAGCCAAATCTGCCATCTGTATAACACAAGAACAACAAACATACACAAAATGTAGCGTTATAGAAACATAGTCAAAAATCTCACCAAATCTGAAAAATCTCCGTCTTGAATAGCAAACATACTAGTGTCGCTACAATCAGTAGCGACACACAGCTGAGTGTCGCTACCAAATCCTAAAATTAGTTTAAGGACCGTAGCGGCACTAGGTTAGTGTCGCTATATGTAATTAGCCACAATTCAAACAAAACTGGTGGCACTCTGTGAGTGTCGCTATTTGTACTTAGCGTAAATCAATCACAACTAACGGCACTAGATGAGTGTCGCTATCAATACTTGGGCAACCACATGTAGCGGCACTCGATGAGTGTCGCTACCAATCGAATACCAATAGATGGCGACACTCAATGAGTGTCGCTATGATGAACACGAGCCCAGTAAATTCAAATTTTCAGAAATCATGAAGAACACAAGTTAACAAAAACATGATCTAATTCCTAAACAAAGTGCGGATAACATGCAGGAACTATAATGAATGGATTTTAACAGATAACACTAAACACACAACAAGTAATCGACCAAATTAAGTTATAAACCCTAACCCTAACTTCAATCAAACAATAGACGAGTAAAACATGGTTAGGCGAGTTAAAATCCATACCAGAACTTGCGGAAGAGCGAGTAGAGTAAAATATAAGCAGCGGAAAGCAATAATACGCAACCAAAAACACGAATCGATCGAAAAGGTAATCGGGTTTTAAGTGTCGCTATGTCGAGGGATGAGTATCGCTAGTTTCAGTGAGTGTCGCTATGATAATTTGAAGCACGTAAAGTAATGAGTGCCGCTATCGGTTGTTATTTATACCCAAAGCCCCATGGCGACACTACGTGGCGACACTAACACAAGTGTCGTCGTTTGACACTTGGTGAAAAATCTAACTTTTTCAAAATAAATTTTGCGTTTGATTTCGATACCCGATTTGCAGAGTGAAGGTGTAACTTGGATAAAATAAAATATTTTTGGATTTTCTTTTAGTAATGCAAAAATGAAAAATAAAATTACAGAAAAATAAAAACACAAAGCATTAAATAAACGTAACAATCTTTTTGGGGACAGGATTGTTTTGGGTCTGGTTAGGGATCATATCAGGTCAACATGCAATTATTAGGAAGCAGTAAGTTTTATTTCGATTACCAGTATATTTGTCCACTTTAAATTTACTTAGCATATTTAAAACACCGGTTATAAAAATTATTTCAAGACGACTATCGATATTGTTTGTCCACTTAAACATTTTATACTTCGAAAAAATCTCGAATCATTAAATGAAACGAATCATATAATTATTATTATAATTGCATATTACATTATATAACCCAAAATATTATATACATTTGAAATTAAAACATGCTAATACTTGCTATATAAAAAGTGAGAATATAGTAGTATCCTTAAGATTAAGCCAGCGGTGACAAGTCTGTACGAAGTACAACAGAGTCACATAAACATTGATCCGAGTTGAACAAACACCAGTCTGAACAATTAAACTAGAGGATTCAGGTCTGTACTCAGTACAACAGAGTATCATAGTTTAATACAAACCAGTACTAGGTAATTCTTGTTTGCATTATGTTCATGTACTTGTGTACAATCTTATAAATTCAAGAATACCATGGGTGCGTAATATTGGTCCGTAACTTAACACAGACTACACACCTATGTCCTTTTTAAGAGTATATCAGCTGAAACCAGGTCTGTACTTTCGTACAACAGAGGAGACAACCAATATACCCCCCTAGATAAAGCTATATTAAGACTCTAAATATAAATCATAGCATGTTTATCATCCAAATATTAAGACCAAGTGTCAAAACAGTATGGACTTAATGTCCTATTTCAACTAACGTCATACATAATAAGAAGTTTTATATAAAATAATATGCAAAGTTTAAAATTCCAAATATGGATAGGAGTTAATTTTTATAAAAGCTGTCGTAAATATGCCAGATAAACCTACTGACACATCAAATATAAACCTTAAAATTCCATTTTGTGCATGTTACCTGATGTACTATCATATCCCAGATTGTTTTTAGACACAATCCAACGTCCATTTTTATAAATGTAACAACTATTTCTTTTCTTTAATACTAACGAGTGATAGAGAGCTTTAATCCAACGTCCAGATTGTTTTAGAATGTTGCACGGGATTGCGAGTGATAGAGATAGCAACGGTATTATCAATATGGATAGGAGTTAAGGTAAGAAGGAACCCATAATCACGCATCTGGTGCTGAATCCAGGGAACTTGAGCGCAGCAACTGGCAGCAGCAATATATTCAGCCTCCGCTGTTGAAGTAGAAGTAGGGACCGTCGTCTGCTTCTTACACTGCCATGAAACCAAGCGGTTTCCCAGAAATTGGCATCCTCCTGTAGTTGACTTTTTATCCACACTGCAACCGCCGTAATCTGAATCGGAGTAAGCAGTCAAGGCGAAGTTATTCTCTCGAGAATACCATAGACCAAGAGATGGTCTAAATTTGAGGTAACTGAAGATTCGCTTGACCGCTTTCTCATAAGAAACCTTCGGCTTTGCTTGAAATCGTGAACAGAGAGACACGACAAACATTATATCAGGTCTCGAAGCAGTTAGGTACATCAGTGAGCCTATCATAGATCGATAGTCGCGAAGATTGACATCTTCTTCATCTTCAGATGGTGCAAGCTTATGATTAGTGTCAACGGGAGTTCCAAAGGTTTTACAGTCGAGCAACTCATATTTAGTCAAGATGTCTTGGACATACTTAGACTGATGAATGAAAATTCTATTTGTAGATTGCTCAACTTGTAAACCCAAGAAAAAGGTGAGTTCTCCCATTGCACTCATTACGAATTTTGACTTCATGATGCTTTCAAATTCCTTGCACAGTTCCTCATTCGTAGACCCGAATATGATATCGTCCACGTAAACCTGAACAAGTAGTAAATCTTTGCCAGACTTCTTTGTAAACAGAGTACTGTCAATCTGCCCTCTTGTAAATCCATTTTCTAGCAGATGAGTTGACAGTGTTTCATACCATGACCGGGGAGCCTGATGAAGACCATACAGAGCTTTGTCCAATTTGTAGACATAGTCTGGATGTACGGAGTCTTCAAAACCAGGAGGCTGACGGACATACACCTCTTCATTTACTTTCCCGTATAAAAATGCGGACTTCACATCCAGTTGAAAGACTTGAAATCCTTTATACGAGGCATAAGCCAGGAATATTCGAATAGATTCCAAGCGAGCAACTGGAGCGAACACCTCATCGTAGTCTAATCCCTCGATTTGAGTAAACCCTTGAACTACAAGTCGCGCCTTGTTTTTCACGATGACACCACGATCATCCTTCTTTATCCGAAATACCTAGCGAGTACCAATTGGATGAGTCCCCTTAGGTACTTTAACCAGATTCCAAACTTGTAGCTTTTCGAATTGCTGAAGCTCTTCCTGCATTGCATTTATCCGGTGTGCATCTGTAAGTGCTTCAGTAATATTCTTCGGTTCCACTTGAGATAGATAAAAAGAATCTATCCTAGCTACAAGACAAACTAATTGCTCAGATGTAGATGCCTTAGTTTTATTTCTAGTCTGCACACCAACATTTAAATCACCAATGATATTCTCAGTGGGGTGATTTTTATGAACCCGAGTTTGTGGAATTGGGTCAGGCACAATGACCGAATCCAGATTGGTTGAATCTGATGGTTTTCTATTCCCTTACTAGATTAACATACAATGCGGAAATAACAATTAATCTAGGGCATGAAGGAAACTAAACCCTAAAGGATCTTAACTTAATAATAATACGCAACAAAACAAATAAATAAATAAGAAAATACTAACCTTCGAGAATATCGGATTTCTCACACGCAGACCTTCCTTACTTGGAGGCGAGTACTCAAACCAGAGTACCTCTAATGGTTCACACCCACGAACCAAAGAGAAAATTCCAACTCCTAAGGTCCCGATTAAATCGATTAAACTCTTACAAGGAGTCGGAATGAGAAAGAGAGAATGATGTACTTTGAAACCATGGCATGCCCCCTATTTATATAGGGAGGGGAAGGCTTGGGTTTGTTCCTCTCGCCGATGTGGGATATATTGATTTCGGCATCCAACCGCCGGTTGGAATATCCAGCCGCCGGTTGGACTCGCGTGTTCCACCGCCATACAACATATGACTCCAGCCGCCAGTTGAACATTCCAGCCGGCGGTTGGATGTGGTTTCTAGAGTTTTCCATTCGTTTCTTTTAGTTTCTAATTAATTCATCAACTATGATAATTAATAAACCAAATAATTAACTATAATATTAATTCCAATTAATATTATCTCTCATTTATTTCTCTTTAACTGTTCGTTGAGGGCGACCCAAAAAGGACTCTACTTTTAATGATATACTTACTAATTAGTTATGAACTTGGACACTATATCCAACAGTCTCCCACTTGGACAAGTCATCAACTATTATTGGTCTAAGTCTATCCCATTAACTAAGCAGAGAGTGCCATCCAACGCTACTGCCGAACTCTGAATCATATCTAGAGACAGCCCTTAGATAAGTGATCAAATATTCCTTTGTTCTACTGATATCTTATGAAACTAAGACATGGATTTTAATCAATCTCAAGATTCAAGATTATGTTTTCTGATTTCCGATGATTTTGACTATATGAGACTACTGAATTGTGCACATCAACTTAGTCTCGGCTAGGCCTAGCACTTTAGAGTCAACTTTTAATCATCAGAGGGCCCATGATATCGCTTTTCCATTTTGGCAAAAGGAACAAATAAATTTCGACTACATAGTACTAGTCAACTCATCATGTTACACCTAGCATACCCTTTATAACTGGTATTTACATGCAGCGTTTGAATAAACTAAAGTATAACAGATTTGAAAAACTAGAAACTCAATGTATCTCCATTTTAAGAATAGAGGATATTATCATCTTAAAATCACGAGTGATTTTAATCCATGAAGTGATCTCTTTAAGTACGGGTCTCTCCTATACTTAAATCCCCATCAAGTACTCATGAGTGTTGCAGCATTCTCCATGCTATGTCTAATCTCCATAGACAATCTACTAACACTCGATGACAGTCTTAAATCAATACTAACTTCCTGTAATATGAACGACTGAGGAGGTTTGAGTAAAACTAATTACTCGGGAAGTGAATTCTAAACATGCAAAATGAAACACAATGACAAACAATAGGTAATGGTAGAACTCTTTCAAATAAATAAATCTCCATTATTTAATCACAAAATCTATTACATTTCAATCATTGCTATAATGTTTCAAATTCATACTAACAACTAAAACTTTATATTATCTCTTAAACCTATGCTCCTAGCATGTTCATCGTGTTTGGACCTTGCCAGTGCCTTTGTGAGTGGATCAGCCGGATTATCCTATGATCGTACATGCTTCACAATCACGTGTCCATCTTCTACCTTTCTTCGAACAAAATGGTATTTCCTTTCTATGTGCTTTGACTTCCCATGATCCTTGGGTTCTTTAGTCAAAGCGACTGCACTTTCATTGTCGCAGAATATATCGATGGGATCTTGAACTGTTGGAACAACTCCAAGATCTCCAATGAAATTCCTCATCCATATGGCTTCCTTTGAAGCTTCGCAAGCTGCAATATACTCAGACTCGCATGTGGAGTCTGCTACTGTATCTTGCTTTGAACTTTTCCATGATACCGCTCCCCCATTCAGTAAGAATACCCAACCAGACTGTGACCGACTATCATCTCTATCTGTTTGGAAACTTGCGTCACTATAACCTGTTACTCTGAGTTCTTCTTCTCCGCCATAAACCAAGAACCCGTCTTTAGTATTTCTTAAATACTTGAGAATATTCTTTACAGTTATCCAATGACCTTCACCAGGATTGATTCTGCTGATGTCGACTCACCATGCTCAAAGCAAATGAGACATCCAGCCTTGTACACGTCATGGCATACATGATCGATCATATAGCCGAAGCATATGGGACTCGACTCATTCTGTCCTGTACTTCTTCAGATATCAGACATAGATCTTTACTAATCTTTATGCCATGATGTAAGGGTAGATTCCCTTTCTTAGAATTTTCCATTTTAAACCTTTTCAAAATTTTAACTAAGTACATGTCCTTGCTGAGTCCTATGAGACGTTTCGACCTATCTGTGTAAATCTTTATACCAAGAATATATGCTGCATCTCCCAAATCTTTCATAGCGAAACATTTTCCCGACCAATCTTTTACACTTTGTAATGATGGGATATCGTATCCTATGAGTAGTATATCATCCACATATAATACTAGGAAGACTACAACGCTCCCACTGACTTTGACATATGCAGGACTCATCTTCGCTTCTAGAAAATCCTAACTTTATGACTTTCTCATGGAAGCAGAGATTCCAGCTACGAGAAGCCTGTTTAAGTCCAAAAATGCCCTTTTCAAGCTTGCACACTTTTTTAGGATACTTTGCATTTTCAAAACCCCCTGGTTGTGCCTTAAACACATCCTTTGTAAGTTTTCCATTAAGGAAAGCGGTTTTGACATCCATCTGCCATATTTCATAATCATGAAATGCAGCTATCGCAATCATTATCCTAATTGACTTTATCTTAGCTACTAGTGAGAAGGTTTCCTCATAATCAATCCCATGGGTTTGAGTATAGCCCTTCGCTACCAACCTAGCTTTATAAGTGTGTACATTCCCATCCATGTCTGTCTTCTTTTTGAAGATCCACTTACAACCCACCGTCTTAAGACCGGGTGTAGCGTCAACCAAATTCCAAACTAAGTTGTCATACATAGACTGAATTTCGCTTTTCATAGCTTCCTTCCACTTAGCAGCCTCAGGGCCTGCCATCGCTTCCTTGTAGTTAGTAGGCTCATCCAACTCGACTAGTGTACCATCACTAATCTTGTCCTCTTCTTCAATATGGAAACCATAATAGAACTGAGGAGGATTGCTAACTCTACTACTTGTTCTGCGAACGGGTAAGGATATGTCTTCAGGTTCAACAGGTGTCACCACCTCTTGTTGAGTGTTAGTGTTTACTATAGGTTCTTCATCAGTCGATTCTTGAATCTCTTCAAGATCTATCTTACTCCCACTGTCCTCTTTAGATATCATTTCTCTCTCAAGGAATACTCTTCTTCGAGCTACAAACACCACATTTTCCTTGGGTCTGTAAAATAGATATCCAAACGACTCTTGTGGATAATCGACGAAAAGACACTTTTCAGATCTGGACTCTAGCTTGTCCTGAGTTACTCGTCTAACGAAAACCTCGCAACCCCAGATCTTGATGTGACCAAGAGAAGGACATTTTCCCTTCCACGTCTCATAAGGTGTCTTTGAAACCTTCTTAGTGGGTATTTGATTTAAGATATGTGCAGTTGTCTCTAATGCGTAACCCCAGAAGCTTATTGGAAGTGTTGCCAGACTCATCATAGATCGAACCATGTCTAACAAAGTTCTATTTCTCCTCTCCGCAACTCCATTTAGTTGTGGTGTTCTAGGAGGAGTCAATTGTGAAACTATTCCAAAGTTTCTAAGATGATCAAGAAACTCGATACTAAGGTATTCTCCTCCCCTATCGGATTAGAGTACTTTTATCTTTCTGCCCAGTTGATTCTCTACTTCATTTTGATATCTTTTGAATATTTCAAAAGTATCGGACTCATGTTTAATCAGATAAACATATCCATATCTACTTAAGTCATCAGTAAACGTAACGTAGTAGCGATTTCCATTTTTTGTGGCGCATCGAAATGGTTCACATACATCTGTGTGTACCAAGTCCAATAGTCCTTCACCCCTTTCACATGATCCAGTGAATGGTGATTTAGTCATCTTGCTCAGTAAACAAGATTCGCATACATCATCCGATTTGATGTCGAATGATTCCAACACTCCATCCTTTTGGAGTTGGGCGATGCGTTTCCTGTTTATGTGCCCAAGACGATAATGCCACAATTTGGATTTATCAAGATCATCACACGAATCAACATTCAAAATCACATTGCTAACACATTCAACATATTCATATATGCCTTTGTAAGGAGAAGCTTTAAAATAAAACTACCATTTAGATATACCAAAATATCTCCATTCTCATTATCAAATGAAAATCGATAACCATCCTTGAACAGTGCATAAAATGAAATTATGTTTCTAGTCATTTCTGACGAATAACAGCAATTATTTAAATCTATCCTAACTCCAGACTTCAGCATGAGCTCGAATTTTTCAATCTTGGTCACGGGCGTGAATTTCCTGTTTCCCATGATTAAATTGAGCTCTCCATGCTTCAAACTTCTACTTTCCTTTAGACCCTGTAATACAGTGCAAATGTGAGTATCACACCCTGTATCCAGAACCCACGAATCAGAAGTTGTAGTATTATGGAGTTCGATCATGAACATACCTGAGTGACTATTCTTTTCGACCTTTCCGTCTTTAAGGTCATTCAAATATTTTGGGCAGCTACACTTCTAGTGCCCCTTTGTGTTACAATAAAAGCACACTGCTTCCTTTGGATCATTTGTAGCTGCAATCTCAGATTCAAACTTTCTCTTGGAACCACGACTAGACTTTCCAGTCTTTCCTTTCCAAGTTTTTCTTTCCATTCAAACTTTTCTTTGCATTTTTCAAAATTCCTAGTTCTTTTGAGATTCATTGATTTAATCAATGGCATGTTAATCTCGGATATGCTTATCTACCATTCATGACTAGGATGCCGAGGATCATGAATAAGATAGTGAACTTAACCATGCAAAACCTGCGTGGTCCCCGGCCCGAGTACGCTCGAGAATCGCAGTCTCACATCACCTCTCACTTATGTCCTCTCATTAATGTGCCGGTAAATCACACACGCTCCATAAATAGTCCATATAAGAGATCTGCGGTTTTCATGGGCTAGCATGCAATTCACATTTGTTATACATAAAATGGAATTTTGTTTTAGTACTTTAAGTCAATACTTTTGATCTTGACATCATCCTATCAAAAGTCCTTGGTAGCTCCATTGAACGCACAAAGAAGCGGAGAAGTAGGTCAGCGCGAAGCATATTAAAACCCACTTCTTTAGGGAAATAAAGTGTCCCGCCTTATACCTCTCCTATAGTTTGTTCACTATGGGTGTGCCGATTTATCAATTGACTGACAACGTATTTAGATTTTAAATGATACATATATATTTATCATAATATATATAGATCTCTTTAAACTTTTAAAGTTAAGGTTTTTATTTTAAACATTTTAAAATTTTAGGGGTATCATTTAAACAATTCAAATATTAGTATTTACTCTAGATCCATATTAACATTTAATGATCATACAAATTTATCTATGGATTACTATTTACGATTAACCATTAACTAAGCAGTAATTCCATGTTAAGTGCCTATATTATTAAGCTAAGGCTCTGATACCACTGATGGGTTTTCTATTCCCTTACTAGATTAACATACAATGCGGAAATAACAATTAATCTAGGGCATGAAGGAAACTAAGCCCTAAAGGATCTTAACTTAATAATAATACGCAACAAAACAAATAAATAAATAAGAAAATACTAACCTTCGAGAAAATCGGATTTCTCACACGCAGACCTTCCTTACTTGGAGGCGAGTACTCAAACCAGAGTACCTCTAATGGTTCACACCCACGAACCAAAGAGAAAATTTCAACTCCTAAGGTCCCGATTAAATCGAGTAACTCTTACAAGGAGTCAGAATGAGAAAGAGACAATGATGTACTTTGAAACCATGGCATGCCCCCTATTTATATAGGGAGGGGAAGGCTTGGGTTTGTTCCTCTAGCCGATGTGGGATATATTGATTTCGGCATCCAACCACCGGTTGGAATATCCAGCCGCCGGTTGGACTCGCGTGTTCCACCGCCATACAACATATGACTCCAGCCGCCGGTTGAACATTCCAGCCGGCGGTTGGATATGGTTTCCAGAATTTTCCATTCGTTTCTTTTAGTTTCTAATTAATTCATCAACTATGATAATTAATAAACCAAATAATTAACCATAATATTAATTCCAATTAATATTATCTCTCATTTATTTCTCTTTAACTGTTCGTTGAGGGCGACCCAAAAAGGACTCTACTTTTAATGATATAATTACCAATTAGTTATGAACTCGGACACTATATCCAACAGAATCGACCCCAGTTTCAGTAGCACCAGTATCCTCAATGAGAATGCTTGTCTCAGTTAAAGTCTGATTCCTTGGGGGTTCTTCATATGCTACTTCATTTGTATAGAGGTGAGATGTTTCTATCACTTCCTCGTCATCGGCAAGCAAGTCAGTTAAGACTAGTAATTCCGAAAATTCCTGTTGATCAGGAACATCGGATGCAGTAGGTGCTGTTCCAAAGGTAGAAGGAACATCTGTAAGTGATGAAGTAGTGGGTGGTACTAAGTTTGGTGTGGTTGTGGGTGTTTTAGTAGGTGTGGTAGTAGGTGTAAGTGAAGGCGTATATCCCGAAAAGTTGTAGGGCTTGTTAAGTACTTTGGCAATCACTGCAGACCCCAGTTGATGACCTAATTCGTCAAAACCCCCTTTCCGGCCAGATAAGCACACGATCATGATGTGCATGAGGTACCTCCATACTTTGCTTAGCCTCTGTTTGCGGTATTGATCAGAGGGTACTCCAGGATAACCCATTCGAAGAAAGCAGCCGGCTATTAATTCATTAGAAAATTGGACTAGCGCATCACGATCATCTCCAAACTGTAAAAGTGTGCGCACGGTCTCTTCAGTTATTGTAATCTCTCTGCACAGAACATGAGAGATAATCCTTGATTGTTCTAGCTCTGTGTTGTACTCAGCGTTGTTCAAGAAGTCACGGACTTGATCCAAATATATCGGTGTTGAGGCAGTGATTGCATAGGCGATTCGGGAGCGGTTTAGAAAGGCAATCATCTGCGCATAAGGTGCGGGTCGCTCAAAAGAGGCATTTAGAAATGCCGTAACATTATGCCTCGGCTCCACCATTTTATTATTTCCAGCAAGAGCAGCCATCTGTAATCTATAACACATACATAACAAGATTGCACGAAAGCATTATAGTTAGCATTTCAAAAACACTTAAATGTCACCAAGTATGGATCTGCGACACCCTTGCATAGTGTCGCCTACACTGTATTTCGTTACAGGGGCGACACTAGCATAGTGTCGCTAAAGCAGACTTGAACTATGTTAGTATTCAACCAAGGGCGACACTAGCATAGTGTCGCACACAGTGCATGCGGCACTTGCTTAGTGTCGCTATAGCAGTTGAAGTTGCAGGCGAGTGAGACACTAGAGGAGTGTCGCATATCTGATATGCGACACTTCGGTAGTGTCGCAATAAGTGTCACAACTATGAACACCATAGTACCCAGATTTCGATTAAGTCCAATTTTGCTCGAAAACAAGATCCAACCCATAATTAAGTAGCAGAATATATGCAGAAACATCTATTGACTAGTCTTTAGGTATTTCATTACGTATTTCATTACGTATTTCATACTAAACCATCGATTGCCCGTAACCCAAAAAACCCCAACTACTTAAACACACATTAACTAGCAATTAAGAGGTGATATAAGCAGGAACACATACCAAGTAATAGATCTAGAGAAGGTGAACAAGATCAACACAAAAGATCCACGAGATAACGGTCCAAGTACACAGAAGATCGCAGCAGATGATAGTGTCGCAAATCGAGAGAAGTGTCGCAGAAAGTGTCGCAAGTCGTGTGAGAGAAGTAAACGGTATGTGTCGCAGGAGTGAGGTATTTATACCCTCACTGTGTAATGCGACACTAGGGTAGTGTCACTATGCGACACTAGAATAGTGTCGCTACAGGACTTGAGACACTTCTCTTTATGGCGACACTTAACCTGTTTTAAAATCTTTGCGAGTTTCGATACAACGGATACTCGAGTTGAACATGATAAGTGACTTGGAAAAAATAAGAAAGAGCTAAAATATTTTTGGATTTTCTTATTCGTTAAAATAAATGACACTAATCGTAACATTAAATAAAGTTAATTTACGTAGAGTTACATCATTTTGGGCATGAGTTTTTGTCTGCTTTGGGATCATATCAGATGGACATGTTTTTATTAGGAAATAATAAGTCTATTTCGATTGTTAGTATATTTTGTCCACTTAAACTCACTCGAACATTAGTAAAACATGCTTTCTAATCTTAATGATAACAAGTTAGACCTCACTTAGTAAAAACATGATACATTCAAAATGTTAAAGGGTCTATTGAGTTATACACAATACATACATAGCATTAATTGTACCACTAAATCCAAAGATTCTAAAATGATAAACTAGAAATGAGATTCGTACATTCAAGTGAATACGTATACAACCGTTTGAACTCACATGCACATACGGACTTACAAGTCGGCAACTGTATTCATTTCAAGCAAAAGAAGAATATTCCTTAAGTATATATCTATGTTGAGCATAACTAACACTGGATCATGCCTAGGTACATTCAAGTGAATACGTATACATCCGTTTGGTCTTACAAGCACACGTGGACTTACACGCCGGCAGCTATATACTGTACCTAGACTTTTCACCAAAAGGGAAAAATAGGTAATACTAATATGTACGTCAGTTAGCACCCTGTTTTCAGGTTCACCTTGTAACAATTTTAGACTTACATGCGCACATGGGCTTACGAGCCGGACAGTTACAAAGCTATGCTAACAACTTAAAGCAGCACCTATATTGGCCTGATTAAGCTCTTTTTGCATTATATATCAATTCTGTTTTCGCACTTTAATTTTATCACCTCATAATCTAAGGATAGTGACGTATGTATGTAAAGAGTATAAGTCACTATACCGTTTGAAATTAATCTAGTTACCTGTTTACCGGTTGACACCTACATTGTTATCATATGAATGATAGAAAATTTGTTTTAAAAATGTTAGTGGAGTCTACTAATATATCAAACATAGTACTTAGGATTTCCATTTTTATTCACGCCCCCTGATGTACTATCATTTACCAAGTTGTTTACAGACACAACCCAACGTCTTAGAATATATATTTTTTATATAAAGAAAACAATATAAAGCAAATAATATACAAAAAAAAAAATCCAAGTCACAAATCAATGTTGATCAGGAGTTTGCATCCCGAGCATAGAGACAAGCTCTTCAAAACGAGACCGTGAAAAAGCTTGTGAAAATATCAGCGTTTTGTTTTGAGGTATCGATTTGGACCAGGTTAATTAAATGCTTCTCATAGCAATCTCGTATAAAGTGAAAACGTATTTCAATATGTTTACTTTTAGAATGTTGTACGGGATTGCATGTGATTGAGATAGCACCAGTATTATCAATATGAATAGGAGTAAGAGTTAAGAGTAACGCGTAGTCTCGCATTTGATGCTGAATCTAGAAAACCTGAGAACAGCAGCTAGCAGCAGAATGTATTCAGCTTCAGCTGTTGAAGTAGAAACCGTTGTTTGCTTCTTGCACTGCCAGGAGACCAAGCGATTTCCAAGAAATTGACAGCCTCCGACTTTTTATCCACATTGCAACCACCGTAATCTGAATCGGAGTAGGCCGTCAGAGCGAAGTCATCTTCATTTGAATACCAAAGACCAAGATTAGGTCTCCAGTTAGATAACTGAAAATGCGATTGACAGCCTTCTCATGAGAAAGCTTTAGTTTTGCTTGAAATCTTGAACAGATGGATACGCAAACATAATATCTGGTCTGGAAGCAGTAAGATACATAAATGAGCCAATCCTTGAGCGATTGTCTCACTAATTAGCATATTCGTCTTTTTCAAGAGGTGAAAGCTTGTGATTAATGTCAATGGGAGTTTCAAAGGTTTTGCATTCAAGCAACTGAAACTTAATCAAAATATCATTGACATATTTTGATTGATGAATGAAAATACCTTTGTCAGATTGTTCAACTTGCAATCCTAAAAAGAATGACATTTCTCCCATCGCACTCATCTCAAACTTGCGAATAACTCCTCTTTCTTAAGTAATCCCAAGATGGTTTTCAAATGTCGTCCATGCTCTTCTTCGTCACGAGAGTAAATCAGAATGTCATCGGTGAACACAATGACAAATTGTCCAAGTAAGGTTTGCACACACGATTCATAAGGTCCATGAATACTGCTGGTGCGTTGGTCAAACCAAATGGCATCACTTGGAATTCGTAGTGTCTGTAACGAGTTCTGAAGGTTGTTTTCGGAATGTCGTCGTCGCGAACTTGTAGTTGATGATAACCTGAGCGTAGGTCGATTTTTGATTAGAAGCTCGACCCTTGAAGCTGGTCGAATAGGTCATCAATCCTCGGAAATGGGTATCGATTCTTTACAGTTAGCTTGTTCAATTCTCGGTAATCGATACACATTCTGAAAGTTCCATCTTTCCCATCTTTCTTTTTCACGAATAGGACCAAAGCTCCCCAAGGTGAGGAACTTGGTCGAATGAATTCCTTGTCTAGGAGTTCTTGTATCTGAGTAGACAACTCCTGTAGTTCGGAAGGGGCTAATCTATACGGTGCTCGTGCCACGGGCGCTGCTCCGGGCACTAGATCGATTTGGAATTCAACTTGTTTAGGCGGTGGAAGGCCACACAAGTCTTCAGGAAAATCCCGCACAATAGGCACATCTTCAAGTCGCTTCTCCTCCGACTTCTTCTCCGTTATGTGTGCTAAGATTTCCTGGTACCCTCTTCTCAGATACTTTCTAGTTTTCATGCACGATATGATGTTTAACCTTGTACCACCTGTCTCCCCTTGTACGATTAAAGTTCCACCGGCGAAGAGAGGAATACGAACAAGTTTTTCATAGCAAACGATTTCGGCGCGGTTTTTGGATAACCAATCCATACCAACGATGATATCAAAGCTTCTGATTTCGACGGGTATCAAGTCTATAGGGAAAAGTTCGTTTGCTAGGTTTAAAATGCAATTTCGAATTATGATATCGGCCTCAATCAATTTTCCATTTACTAATTCTACAGTGTACTTGGTATTTAAGGCAGTGGGAGTGATATTGAGCAGTGGACTAAACTCATCAGTTATGAAACTTTTATCGGCACCAGTATCGAATAAGATTGAAGCTGGTTAAGTTGTTGAGAAGAAACGTACCCGTAACAATGTTAGGGTCCTTTCCGGCTTCCCCGGTGTTGATCTCAAAGACCCTACCACGAGCGTTGTTGTCGTCGTCGTCGTTGTTGTTGTTGTTGTTGTTCCTGTTCCTCAATTTCGGACAATTTTTCCTAATATGTCTAGTGTTATTACACTCGAAACAAGCTTTTGGTGTATCAGGGTTTGCGACCGTAGTGGGAACCCTGCAGTTCTTAGCTTGGTGTCCAAATTGTTTGCACTTCTCACAAGGTACACCACATGAACCTTTGTGGTGACGATTACACTTGGAACAGTAAGGTCTGTTTCCTCCATAACCTAGTTCTTTGTTTTAGTTTAGTAGCTACTTTCTTCCAAAAGTGAATCTTATCCTTGATTCGTACGGGAATATACCATTTTGCAATCCTTAGTTCTTGCTCATAGGTTCTGCACCTAACCTTGAGTTCCCATTTCCGGGCATCTAATTCTTCTGCCTGATCTCTTAATCTTTCATATTCTTCAATACTAATTATCGTCGTACACGCGAGAATGGGAAAAAACAATGGAATGAAGACATCCACATCGAATAGAATAGTTACGGTAAGGAGGGAAAGAAGGGGTTCGTTCGGGTGAAGTAGGGACAGTAGGTGCAACAGGAGTCACATGTAACTCCTCAGGTTAGTCCTCCATGACGATTTCTTCCATTGGGGTTATATTTACGTTGAGATGTATGTACTGTATATGTTCCTCACAGATTAGGTCGTCGCTGACACGTAATTGCCTATAGTGGGACTTGCCATCTTCTACGAGAGCGTTAATTTAAAATAGTAAAACTGCAAAAAAGGACATAATTCCTAAAGATATATTAATTTCTAACATGCAAGAGTAATTGTAACTATCTCAAGTCTCAATAACAAAACTGCCGGTAATATTTCTTGTTAAGTGGACGTTGTCACCTCTATCACTAACGACAGAGTTTGTCCCTATAAGAACCAACTTTATCCGACTTCGCAAGGTCGAGCGTTGCTATTTACGCACTGTTAGATCTACTATCAAACCGACCACTATGAGAATCTTACTTCATACTAGTATATCGTATCTGCACTTTTATTTGAAAACTACAGATCTACCATTTCATCTTAGATTTCCTTTAACAGTGGTTCATGTGTGAATGGTATTCTAGTTACGAATAGGCCTAAAGGTGAGACCATGGAGAGAGTTTGAGTGAAAATTAAGTGTTTGTCTATATATGTTGTTTTCTTTTACTAAAACGTCACCATATATTGGGTTACTTTGATAATAATTCAAGGTTTGAACTCCGTATGAATATGTGTACTATTAATAAGTTTATACGGTTATGAATTTTTGAAAATTTTATAAAACATTTCGTGGTAAATTTGTGTAAAATTGCACTAGGCGTAAGTCTGTTGAAAACTGTTATGATGGAATTCCGTTGAAAACTTAAAGTCCGTTGAAAACTTGAGTCGATAAAAATCCGTTGAAAATTGAAGTTGTGGCAAATTCGTGGAAAATGTCCGATGAATAACCATTGAGAGTTGTTTCCTACACATTGTACACACTTAGAGGAATTTCTACGGGTCTTATGTGAGTTTTATGGTGCACACTATTCCTATAACCACTTCCGATCTTGCATCGCTTCTTCTTTAATTGTTCATAGTTGATCAGGCTATGTTAAATTAAATTCGAATGGATCAACTCCTGAAATAGTCAAACTTAAAAAGGAATACTAACTTAACGGTTATAGTCTAGCCTCACTAATGCAACCTAGTTTGCTATAACCTTTAGCTCTGATACCAATCTGTCATACCCCGCCAAGAGTCAACGAGTGGTCAGCGGAAGCATGTGCGTGGGGTGTGAGCCGGTTGGATCGATAAAACACGGAGCATAAGATTATCACAGAACATTGATATTAAGATGCCGTAGGTGTTTTTATAAAAGTTACGACTTATCAAGTCATCAAAATAGTAGTGTTATCAAAATAACAATAGTTTTCCGAATACAACGTAGTTCGGGGATTTCATATATATGATTAAAAAGAATTCTAGTTACACGAAGGAAATCCCGTGTTTCAAAAAGAAATGGCATCCTAACTTCGTGTATAGGCGTGGTCCCAACATGCATGCAATACTTACATCGATGTTAATTCCCTGAAAAACATAGTTAAAACGTCAACAAAATTGTTGAGTGAATCCACAGGTTTAAGACTCTATCATTAAACCAGTTTGTAAAATCAATTGTTGCAAATAACCTTTGTAATATCGTATAAAATCAGTTCGTATAAATCGAGTAGAAATTAAACAATGACGGTGATCCCCCGAAGGCTAGCTAGGCCTTACGAGTTAAAGTAACAACACCTAGTCCTATAACCAAACCACGACCTGTTGTGTTGTTTGCCTCAGACTGGTTAAATATACGCTCCTCGTTGTGTGACATAAAGTCGGGGGATGGCATGACCAACAAATAGTGGGAGGAGTGTCATCTCGAGAGTACTATCTCAGTGGCTAGAGTCACCTAGCTAATGGTAGTTTGTAAGCAAGTGGACTTCTATGCACTACAACTGTAAACATAGATTCGTACAAGGATTCGTTGTCATGTTTCCGAGTATAGTATGAAATTCGTTCATAAGTTAACAAGTTTTCAATCATGGTACAAAAAGCAGTTCATATGTTTTTCATCCCTAGTTTAAAAGTAGTAAAACAGTAAAATAGGGCTGTGAACTCACCTCGTGAGTTCGTGAGAGCTAGCGTTAATATAAGAAAATGTTTGCCCAAATGGAAGTCTCCTAGCGCCCTAAACGCAAGAGATCATTTGTAAATAGAGGGCTAACTGCCAATCTATGCTAGCTGTTCACTCCTCTTGTGAAAATCATTTGTTTCATTGTTTTCAAAAAGTGTACGACTCGTTGCCGAAGTTTTTGTAATAATAATTCTCAACAATATTATTATTATGTTCGTTACACTGTATACTTTGTAAAAGTATATGTTAACTGTTTTCGAGTTGTCTCATATGTAGTTTATTCGATGTATGTATGTATGTATATATAAATATATATATATATATATATATATATATATATATATATATATAGTGGTTACGTTTGAGTAAATATGTATATATATATATGAGCACCGCTTTCGTTTTCGTTTTAAGTGTAAATGTAAAAGTGTCGTTTTTCGTTTGTGTTATATTTATATATTTTCGTTTGAGTTTTATAATAAAACACTTAGTATTCGTTTTGGGTCAAAATCTTAATGTTTAATAATTCGGTCAAGATTATCGTAACGAACCGTATTCGTTGACTTTGGTCAAACCAACTCGGTTTGACCTGAAACTTTTACACAATACTTAAATATGTTTTAGAACTTATAAAAACTAAGTTTTATAATTTTTTTGGGTAAACCTGAAAATGTTATTTTTATTACGCACACAAAACAGTCCCTGGGTCAGTTTTACCAAAATTTACACGTTTTCGCGAGCTCGTTTTGATTAGTTAGATGTTCGAGATAATTTCCGAGAAAATTTCCCAAAGTTCCCTATGTCATAGCTTTCTAAAAATGTATTTTACACAAATTTTGGTTGAGGTTAAGGGGGTCAAATAAATTGTTAAATCCCCTGACATCCAGTTGTGACTAATCCGGATACATGTGCAAATATTAATTTACTGTACAAAATATCGCAACTTCAGAAAATGAGATTATACTACATTTTTAGCTAACAAAATTTGTGACTTTTAAGAAAAAGTCTAATGTCGTTTTAATTTGTGTACACCAAGTTATGGCCTAAACAAGTCGGGTCAAGAATCTGACCATCAGGTCAGACGGGCTATGTGTTTTTATAAATTCGTTTTCGAGTACTAAATCTTGTCAAAAAATTACGAATTCGATTGGAAATGAAAGCTAACATCTCAAACTTTGTTTTTGCCTTTTGATTCGTCATTTTTGGTTGAGTTATGAATATGAAACATCTCATTGAAATCGGGTAAAATTTCTGATTCGAAAACAGTTGTACTTTTGTGTACATTTTGTGTTTCAAAAACGTTTTTGACATGATTTTTGGACAAGATTCTTGTTGAGTGGACTTGTAAACATGTTTACACATGTTTTCCATGAAAGAAATGCAAGAGAAGAAAGTCTTACAACTCGTGGAGATGAAAGAAGGAAGAAGAAGACGTTTGGCTCGATTTCTTGCGTTTTTCTTGAAAATCTTGATGGCGGCCTTTTGGCGGTTTATGGTGGATGGATGGTCGATGATGGAGGCTGTGGGGAGGTGTTTGGGGCTGGTTTTGGCCAAAAATGGGGAGAAGAGGAGAGGAGTAGAGAGAGAGAAAGGGGATGGGAGTTAGAGTGTGAATTTGGTGAAGTGAGTTTGAGTGTAAGAAAAGAAGGGGGGAGATGTGGGATAATCTTTGCAGATTTTTAGGGGGGTCCCACCTCATGTGGGTGTGTTAAATCTTGTTTCCCCATTTGCGTTACATGTTGTGATCATTTACCCGTTAATCGCGTATATTTGTTTATACGATTAAATGTCTATTTAATGTGTTTCGTTCACGATAAATTCACGTTAATTTTCGATTGAAGTATTATTTTTAAATACTTTATTTTATGTTTTAAAAATGTTCTTTGGGTTTTTGTTTGGTTGTCGGGTTCGATTCGCGCGTTTATTTTGCGTTCGTTACGTTTTATATAAAACGTATTACGTTTTGTATATTATTGTACAATAATAATATAATGTAAATAACTACTATTTAATTATAAAATAGATTCACGTTATTTATGAAAAAGTTTTCACCAACGTCCGTCTAAGTGTCGGATTCCATCCAATGGTTATCGTGCAATTAAAACAATTGCGTAAGTATATATATATATATATATATATATATATATATATATATATATATATACAAACACACACACACACAAAATGTTACTGTACTTAGCTCTATTTCAAACTAAATACAAGTAATAATGATCTAGCTTAGGTACAAAAGTTGACCTAAATTGCCGGGTGTCACAGAAAGTAATAAACAATCTCGTATGATATGTCCCTATTTCCAACAGTAAAAACAAGAACGTCCTTCAACATAAGGTTGTTGAGGAGGATGAACTGTGGGAGGCTTAGAGCATGAGGCATTCATAGAACAAACACACAAATGTGTACAAGTTGAAGTGGATGCCTGTGAAGTTGAGTCAGCTGATGTTGAAGGTTTTTCAGTTTCTGGTTTATCATCTGAATTCTCTTTCTTCAGAATTTTCACAGGTGACTGTGGTTTAGCTGAAGGTTTTGATTTTGAAGATTGTTTCTGATTTTTAACTTTCTTTGATTCAGTTTTCAAGATCTTATTATCAGATTCAACCTTGGATTTATTTTTCTTATTAAAAATTTCTTCATACTCAGTAGTGACTATGAAGTTTTCAGGTTTAACATTAACCTTCTCAACCTTAACATTGCACTCCTCAGTGACATCGATACGGATTAGTGTATCCTTATCAGTATTTTTAACCGGTTGATCATCAGATGCAGTGTCTTCAACTGAAGAAGTTGTAGGCACAAAGTTTTTGATCTCATCTTAATCAGGCATGGGCGAATACTCCTTTGGGGGAGGTACTGAGTTATACCCAATTCCTGCCTTACTCTTACTATCTGTCCTTTGCGAGTGTAACATTTGATCAAAAACTAAGGAGGACGCTGACAAGTTTGAAAGTTTTCTTTTAAGATCAAAAACCTTTGACTGAGATTCAGCAAGTTCTTTCTTTAACAAGCTTATCTTAGTTAGATAACTGTCGAAAGCATCTTGCTGATTATAAATTTTGCATTTTAAATCTTTGATCTCAGTATGGTAGGCTTCAAGTTTCTTTTCAAAGAGTTTTTCATCATCTTTCAATACTTTGTTAGCCTGTGTTAATTTTTCAAGATTTAAACGTAGGTTATCATTGTCCTCCTTGTATTTGTTGACTGAACCAGTTAATTTAATGCAAGATAAACACGTAAAAGGATATAAACCTCATGTATGTTGGCCATGAATGCAGTGAGCACCGTCTCTTCTTCATGAGCACTCTAGTCATATGCTTTCTCATCTACCAATACCAAGGCTTTTGAAGTATTGGTTTGGTTATTTTCTTTCTCAGAAGGCTTTGGGTATGGAGACTTTGGAGCAGAAGGCTTGATGAACCCTGATGACGGCTGCTTCGCCTTTTCACATTCTATAGCGAAGTGTCCATAGTTCTAACAATTGTAGCTCTTAACCTTGCTTTTATCAAACCCCAAGCCAGATTTTCCATCTTCCTCTAGATTCTTCCGTCCAGTTCGCTGCAAAAACTTTTTGGATCTGTGAGTTAACATAGCCATATTCCACTTGATGTCCATTTGTTCTAGATCGTCAGGATTAATCTTGTCAAAGTCCTCTTCAGTAAGTTCAAGAGTGCTTGATTTTGCAGCAAGAAAGTTCTCATAAGTGCTGCGAACAACTGTAAAGATAGCTGCGTGTTCCTCAGTAGCCAGAGATGGAGCAGCAGACTTGGAAGAATAGAAAGAACTTCCATACACTCGGGCAACAGATTTGGAACCAGATGTAGAATGATTTTCATAAAGGAGATCCACATTTCAGGATCATTAAAGGATACAAAAGCCTCGAATCTAGATCTCCAGCTTGCATAATCGGTATTCGGCAGAAACAAAGGTGGTTTATTGGTACTACCGATTTCACTATTATATTTAAGCATAGCATTAACATTCTGAAGAGACATTGTTAATTATAAAATATGCAAAGTCACACGAAAACAGTACTGTATAGCGACACTAAAGTAGTGTCACAATAAGAACAGATGGCGACACTAAGGTAGTGTCGCAATGATGGACATGACAAAATTCAGAAGTTCAATCAAGGTAGTGTCCCACAATATCAGATGGTGACACTTGGAGTAGTGTCGCACGGAAGTGTTGCAATGGGTCTTAAATAATAAAACACAAGTGTTGCAACGAAGTGTTGCAACGAAGTGTCGCAACAAGTGTCGCAGGTAAGTGTCGCAAGTCGCGACATCAGCAGCAATTAAACCCTAAATTTCGTAAAATATCGAAACCCTTACGAATTTCGACGAACGAACGATCAATTATCCCAGAAAAGTACTCCAGAAACCGATTTCAATACTCCCAATTGCAAAGAAACGAATTAAAACAATTAAAAACTTAGTGTGCCTTCATTTTAAACCGAATAAAACGTTCGAACACGATTCAAAACCGTTGATAACGAATCAAAGGATCTGATACCACTTTGTAGGTCCTTTATCTCAAGATCTATTGAATCGTGACAAGTTATACATGCGGAATCTGTATAATAAAGTAAACGAACGTTTAACGAAACACACAAATGTAATATATCAAAAGCTTATGATTTTATTGATAATTTTCGTATAAGAATTAAAGAAGATCACTCAATATTCGCTCACAACTCGCAGGGTTTCGTCATGCTTCAACTGAAACCCTAAACACCTATTTATACATTCTGTTCAGACATGCGACACTTGCCCTAGCCGACTCTTGCGACACTAGGCTAGTGTCGCATAAGCGACACTGAGCAAGTGTCGCCATTGCGACACTAGGCAAGTGTCGCTATATACACAAAAAATGTTCTAAGTGTTTAACTATTACATATTGACCAACTGAGTGACACACTACACTATGCACCAACATCCCTGACGGAATTTAGCCATAATGGGCGACGCTTGTGAAGACGTTTAAGCATCCGATAACAGAAAGCGAGATGAGGTTTAAGAGATACCAAGAATCTGCCAGAAAAGATGTGGAACGAGCTTTTAGAATGCTTCAAGGCCGTTGGGCAATCATCAAAACCCCTGCTAGACAATATAGCGACAACAAAATACGTCGAATCATGTATTGTTGTGTGATTTTACACAACATGATAAGCGAGGACAATAGACGAAACATGTGTCGACTTGAGGAAGAGTGTACGGCGAACCCGGAAAATATGCTCCAACTCTCGTGGCAAGAAAGGGTTGCAACACAACTGCGTATGGACAAGGAATTACGCGACCGTGAGGTGCATCATCAACTTCGCGAAGCTCTTATCCAACACATTGTGACCCTCCCACCAAATTTCCGTCAAAGACTTAATTATTCGTATTTTATTTTCAATAAATGTAATTTTTATTTTTTGTTATTAATGTTTTATTTTGACTTAATGTAATGTTTATAATTTTAATGAAAGTGTTTTATTTAATTTTGTTGTTTAAATAATTAAAGTAAATAATGTGTGGGGTCCACAAAAAAACTGAAGTGATGTTACTGTTGGTAGTGTAGTGTCAGTTTTGTAAAATGCTGACATGGCGCTGATTTGACAAAAACTTATGCGTAAGTTGTGTTCACTGTTGGCAGTGGTCTTAAGTATCAAATCTGTCATATTTCTTATGACTATGGGCATGCCCTTAGAAATTAAAGATTGAGGTAGGATGGAATGTACACCATTGGATGTCAATGGATTGAACCGATCAAGGGTCGATTGCTCCACGATATCCTGATATATATATATATATATATACATATATATATATATATATATATATATATATATATTGTCACACCCCCTGATTTTGTACAGCGGAAGCGGTTCGGGTCGGGGCGTGACTAATCAAGTAATCACAACACAAAGGTAAAAGCGAACGACTCTATATGAGACGTTTATAAAATAGTACAAAAGTAGTTACATTGAAATACTTTAAAAGATTACATTAGCCTCGAGTTCGCGAAATAATATCCTGAAGATTCTAGTACATAACGAAATATTTCAAAAATAATATATGAACATCTTCATATACGTATAATGCATGCGACTCGATGTAGCTAGCAATCCTGTGGGCATTCCTACTGTTGCTGAGTACCTGAGAATACAAAGCTAAAAGGGTCAACCAAAAGGTTGGTGAATCTCACAGGTTTTACAGTAAAAACATAGTTATGAAACACAAGATTTATCCGTGATTTGCAATCAAGCAAATAAAGTAAACAAAATTAATGTTTCCGAAATTGCCATGAGCCCAAGGTTCGAAGCCTAACCCGTTTTGTGCCTCCCGGAGGTGTCTAATCCGAAACACCTTTATGACAAATACTAGAGTGCCCGTTTTTAACTTGGTTATAGCTAGTAACCCGGACGGGGGTGTCATTCCCATAATAGATCTATTCTCTAGCACTCGCGCCTTCGCAGTTAACGAACCATGTGTGTTGAGGACTTTTAATGGATTAAAAACAACTCATACAATCTTGTAAAAATAATCGAGTACTTGTGTTCATTAAAAACAGTTAAGCATTTGTATCTCACCCCAAAGTTTATAAAACAGTAAAAGTAAAAGTGGGGCTGTAAGACTCACCTGAGATTAGTAAGCAAGTATAGCAATTAGCAAGTAGATAACAAATAGCGGGTGTCTGTGTCCCGTAAGGAAACCTTCTAGCGCCCTAAACGCATTAAGTGGTGTAAGTGGATGTCTCAAAAGACCATCTATAGTGATTGTATAAGTGGAGGTTAATGTCCACTTAAGCCAATCATGTAGGTGGAGGGTTAATGTCCACCTAAGTTAGTTCACACAATTAGAAATGTCCAATTGTTCAGTTATCGTTTGTGTTTAGAAAAACATGTACAGGCCGTTGGTGATATTTTGTGAAAACACAGATTTGATAAGTTATGTTATGCATATTTCTACTCTCCAGTTATGTTAAGTAATCAGTGTGGCAAGGGGCGAAGCCCATTAATGACGGGGGTCCGGGGGCAGCGCCCCTGGTAGCGGGGTCCAAGGGGTGGCAACCCCTGGCAGGGTCCAAGGGGCAGAGCCACTGGCTGGGGTCGAGCTGACCTGGGCTAACTCATGGGCCTTGGGCTGCCCTCTTGGGCCGATTTGGGCCTTTGGGCCGTGAGTCTGGGCCTGGCCCTTTCCAAGGGTTGGGCTCGTGACTCGCTTCTTGATTTCGTGTTACGTTTTTCGCTCGTTTAAACGTTTTTCGCGCGCGTAAAAATTAAATCGTTAACGTTTAACTTTTGTGTTTTATTTTTGATACAAATCACTAATTTAATTTGACCAATATATTTAGAATACTTCATTGAACTTTCTTAAAATATTCGTCGGTTTCGTTCGGGTGTCGGGCGCGATTCGCGCGTTTTCGTTGCGTTTGTTACGTTTTAAGCAAAACGTCTAGGTTTTTCGTATATTATTATTTAATAACAATAATATAGGGTAAATAATTACTATTTAATTTATAAAATAGATTTACATTATTTATGAAAGTGTATCACCAATGCCGTATAGATTGTCGGACTCAGTCCGTTCGTTTCGCGTAATTACCGATAAACACATAATCACGTAAGTGTATGTTCAAATATACAGGTAATTACAGATATTTAGCCTAATACCAACTAAATACAAGTAATTAGGGTTTCCAGCTAGGTTTAACAATTAACCTAAAGTGTCGGGTGTCACATATATATATATATATATACTATTTATGATTTGTAAGCATAACAAAGGTAATTATTTTTATGATAGTTGACATAAATCTAGATTTATAAACCCAAGGGGGTAGCTTAGTGGTGGAGTTTTTGTAATATTAAATGGAGAACTTTTGGGTCACTAGGTCTGCGCTGACCCTATCATGAGTGATCGTTTCAATAGACTTGATGAAGGCAAACTTTACTAATGAAGAAGTAAATCATTTCCTATCACTGTTGTATGTCTCATTGAGTAGAAGTGTAAGCATTCTCAACTATGTGTGTCCTGCTCACTATAGGCAGCAACGAGAGAATTGTGTACTATCTTTTTATCAAGTAGCTATCGATACAAATGGAAAGAAATGTCACTAGAGCTAGATAAGATCAAGATACAAGAACTCAACTACAACCAAATTATTTATGTTGAAGATTGAACTTAAGCTATTAGCGGACATTGACGACTAGCTACATCAACCAGCGACAATGACACATACAAGCTAGGGAATATGACAAGAGTTCTAAAATTTGGAATCCCTGCCTATCTACGCAAGAGCATCTAAAATTTGGATTGGTGGAAATCAATCACACAAGATGTGCATATTCGGTATGTGGACCACAAAATCTTTCTCTGGCTGTTTTTAGCTACAGAGAGACTACTCATGAATCGACAAGTTTCCATTTATTGAAGCATGCAGATTTCGGAAGAAATACATTCATCATTTCAGATATGAATAGTGTGTCATAGTGCACTTAGAAAGTTTCCGATTGTATTGATCACTTTCAAAGTGAGTGGTTAGATAAGTACCAACTGTGTCACCAAGTCATAGCATTCATTTGATTAGTCGAGTGAATTCGTCTAAGTGCTTTGTGGAGTGATTTATCTTGTAATCTTTGTTTGAACGGATCATACCTAATAGCATCAAATAATGTCATATTTATATAATAATATTCCCTTATTTTTAAGCCTTTTTATTGCAATTTATTTATATCTGCTACTGATTTCATTTATATTTGTAGAAAGGTACTTAAAATAAAGAAATAAAGAAAAGGAACGAAAAGAAGCTGAAAAGTGAAGAAAATAAAGAGAAGAATCAAGACCAAGAAGATTGGGCTTTAAAAGAAAAAGAACCCAAAGAAAATAAAGTTATTGGGCCAAAATTAAGGAAGAAAAACGGATTAATATAAGTGGAGGCCCAACAAAGAAGGAAAGCCCAAGACCAGCCCAAGCCGTGAAGTAGAAGATTCTAGAACCACATTCAGCCGGCGGTTGGAATATCCAACCGGCGGTTGGAATATCCAACCGGCGGTTGGAATATCCATAGTTCGAAATTTAGTTTGAAATTTATTTGGCAAACATTCAATGTATTTAGCTTTACCATTGGCTTGATCATCCCACAGTTCAGAGTATTACCATCATTTAAGATATCTACTTGTGTTCTCTACTTTACTTATTTCATATTATACAATCGGTTTTGATCAAGTATTTTATAAATTGTTAACAAACAAATATATTAAAATAACAAATCAATAACTATATTGTATTCATCTACAATACCCTGTTACTCCTTAACACTAAATTACATTGTTATCTTGGGATCAACAAGACTCACGTTTAATCCCCATGGGCTACTAAATTGGGGACATCTCTTATGCTCGTAGCTTAGTTGGTTAAGGAGGGGATGACTTTTCTAAAAATGATTAAGTTTCCAGTTATAGACGGACACTCTCCGGAGCGAGCCGCTAAGTCAACATGAATATGTGTTGGTCGCTCGGCATTATCGGTTATCCGTTTTTTGCACATAAGTTATAACTACATATATGTTACAGATGTTGTTTTTGTCTTCATATTAAAAATGGATGAATTTTTAAAGTTTACAAATTAAAAATTGGTGAATTTCTTATTTTATTCATGAACGTGTTCATATTTATTAATGAAACAAATCATAAATAACAATTATGGTATTGATATAAATTCACAAACCTTAAAGAACGTCTATCGCTGAGACTGTAAATTAGGATTATATTTGCTAAGGTTGTTGTAATGAGATAATTTATTGCTAAGGATATAAATATTTATTAATTATATTACCTAAGAAAATTTAGTCAAACAAGACCACCATATATGGAAGAATTTTCTTTATTGTATTGAGAATTGACATGAGTCAAGATATATCCAACGGGTAGCCTAGTTATGGAGTTTTGGTAATCTTTAGTGGAGACCTATTGAGTTACTAGGTCGTTGCTGACTCTATCATGAGTGATCATATCAATATATATGATGTATACAACTTATTCTACTAAAGAAGTAAATCATTGCCTATCACTGATGTATGTCCCAGTGAGTAGAAGCGTAAGCATTCTCAACTATGTGTGTCCTGCTCACTAAAGCAGGATAAGATCAAGATACAAGCACTCAACAATGACCAAGTTATTTATGCTGAAGATAGAGCTTAAGCTAAACATCGAACATCGTCGACTAGCTACATCAACCAGCAACAATGACACATATAAGCTACATAATATGGCAAGAGTTCTGGTCGCTTATTCTTGATCCTTGATCCCTGCCCATCTATGCAAGAGCATATAAGATAGATCAAGCGTGGAATGCATGAATTTATATCTTCAATTTTGATTGGTGGAAATCAATTAAACAGGATGTGCATATTCAGTATGGGGACCACAAAATCTTTCTCTAGCCGTTTTTAGTTACAAAGAGACCACTCATGAAGCGATACGTTTCCAACTATAGAAGCATGCAGATTTCGGAAGAAACACGTTCATTATATCGAACATAAATGGTGTGTCATAATGTACTTAGAAAGTTGCTAAATGTATTGATAACTTTAAAATGAGTGGTTAGTATAAGTACAAATTGTGTCACCAGGTCATAGTATTCATTTCATTAGATGAGTGAATCTGTGTAAGTGCTTCGTAGAGTGATTTATCTTGTGATCTTACATTGAACGGATCATACCATTAGCTTGATCATCCCGCAGTTCAGAGTGGTGTAATTGTTTGTCAATATTACCATCAATCAAGATACCTACTTGTGTTTTGTGCTTTACTTATACCTTATTATATAATATGTTTTGATCAAGTGTTTTATACATCGTTAACAAACAAATATATTAAAATAATAAAAATAACTATATTGTATTCATCTACAATACTCTGTTACTTCTTAATACTAACTAATACTGTTATCTTGGGATCAATAAGTCCCAAGTTTAATCCCCATGGGGCTGCAACATTGGGGACATCTCTTATTCGCGTAGCTTAGTTGATTAAAGAGGAGATGACTTTTCTAGAAAACGATCAAGTTTTTCGTTATGGGCGGACACTCTTCAAAGCGAGCCGCTAAGTCAACATAAATATTGCCATCGACATAATGTCCTTAAAGCGGGATATGTGGGTCGGTCAGCATTGTCAGTTATCAATTTTTACATATACGTTATAACCACGTATATATCATAGATGTTGTTTTGGTCTTCATATTAAAAAAGAATGAATTTTTAAAGTTTACAAATTAAAAATTGGTGAATTTCTTATCATAAATCATAAACTCTTATAAATTGTTTACATAGTTTCTTTAGAGCCTTACAACTTTAACGACAAAACTACCCCAATCTAAATCAATTAGCATTAATAAATGTGGAAATAACCTAAACTATTCGAAGTAAGATTTATAAATTAATAACATCTACATATAGAAGTAATAAATACAACAAGTAATTTGATTCATACACCAAAGTCTTGTCTTGAACCGTAAGTTTTAACTTTTGTATCATATCTCTTATATCTAAATATGGTCAATAAATGGCTATTGAGTTTGTTTAATATGATCATATTTTATGTTCTATTTGATCTAAGACATACTCCGTACTACTATTCTTGCCAACTATGCAACGGCTAATAATAACATATTTTGATCAATTTTAAAGATTTTACCCGTTGCATTGCGCGGGTCCTCTTCTAGTTTTATTAATGAACGTGTTCATACTTATTAATGAAACAAATCATAAATAACAATTATGGTATTGATATAAATTCATGAACCTTAAAGAATGTCTATTGCTGAGACTGTAAATTAGGATTATATCTGCTAAGGTTGTTGTAATGAGATAATTTATTGCTAAAGCTATAAATATTTATTAATTATATTACCTAAGAAAATTTAGTCAAACAAGACCACCATATATGGAAGAATTTTTATATTTAGAGATTAGAATCCATAACATTGACCAAGCCTTAATAATATTATTTAAGTTGTTGACCGTTGCAAGGCAAGATGAACCCTTTAAATATTCGTAATTTATTTTCGAGCAAACCAAGAAGAAACATTACATCCTAAATATTAAATTCGCTAATCTTTGTTCCCCTTATTCTCCGAATGATGCTTTGAGAAAGCAAAGGTAACCAAGAGATCGGAATGGTAGAATTGCAAATGAAAGCAACTAACTCGTAAATGGTGAAAATCTCACTTGCCTTTTTGAGTACATGAGCAATGTTTAGAGAATATGTCTGAAAAGTTTTATTTGCTATTCTTACCGTGCTGATTTTTTGGCGACCTTTGCTTTTTTAGACATCATTGATGGGATGTGGGAAAGCTTCTCCAAGTAAGGTAATAAACGTCAATACCTCGAAGTTGTTTTTCATTATTTGCTTTAGATGAGTCTAAACTTTTTACGTTACCGATTCTGGAACCGGAATCTGGTCCCATGTATACGTACGGTCTAATTAATTTAAATATCATAATTCCTTTTTAAAGTGATTATAGATGTAACTCACAAAATATGATTGGTAATATAATAAAAAATATTAAAAAATAGTCATTAGATATAAATAATTGTATATTAAAATAGTTTATCTATAATAAAATTGAGAGTTGTGATTGATTAATTTTGATAATATTAAAAAATATTTATTTTATTGATATAGAGAATATTCATAAAGTAATATCATTTATTAGTTAAACCAAATAATTTTATTTTTTAATAATAATAGAAGGGAAAAGGTTAGGACTTTTTAACTTTGTAGGCGTCGACAATTATATTTAGATGTTTACCCGTTAATATTTCCATCAATATGATTTAGTTATAAAGTGAGGTTCAAATAAGTACAACAACTTTATGTGAAAATGGAGAAACCAATAATAACGCGTCACGTGTCACAAAACTCACTTTTCACCACGTTTTTAAAAGTTAAATATCTCCCAAACATTAAGTCGAAAAATCATAAAAATTGTACCATAAAAATCAGCGTTTTTTTCTTTTCAATTAGAGATCTCACAAGGTATACTTTCGACAACTTTTTTTTCTTTCTGTTTTCGTTGGATTTTCTAAACGAGTAACACATGTGTTACCATGTGTTACCAGCAGGTAACACATGTGATACCAACGAGTAACACATGTGTTACCAACGAGTAACACATGTGTTACCAACGAGTACCACATATGTTACTAATATTGTACAATCATAAAAAAAAGTCGTCGAAAGTATATCATGTGAGATGTCTAATCGAAGAGAAAAAATGTTGATTTTGTGGTGCAACTTTTATAAATTTTCAATGAGGCATTCTTGAGATATTTAATTTTTAAAAACGTTGGGGGAAGTGGGTTTTGTGACACGTGGCGCATTTCTATTGGTTCCTCCATTCTCACAAAAATTTTCATTCTCATTTGAACCTCACCCTTTAGTCATATACCCAATTTAAATTTAAGTGTTGTAATTCATTAATGCTAGGAAATTAAATAAATACAATTCTTTATAACTACGAATTTTAGATTAGTTCTGCATATTTAAATTATTAATATTAATTATTATTTATGATATTATTATTTCCTAAATTTAATCAATTTAACAAAATTGAACGATCTGATTATTTAAATAAACTTTTGATGACGTCATAATCCGATTCATATATTAAATTTAAGATTAAGATGCGTGTATTTAAACATAAGTATACAATTTGACTTATATTTTTTCAAATTTTTGAAAAAAGGAAATTTGACACATATTATATTGGTGTTTGTATGACCTTAGTAATTGTTGCGTATATTTTGGCGGATTAATTCCTGAGATCTTAGTCCACCGTCACACAAACTCAACCAGAAAAATCTCTTCAAAGGGAGACTGACATGGTCACAAAAGAGTTTTCTTTTATTCTTTGTATTTCTAAACAATAGTCGATATTTGAACCTTGGGATATCCAATTTCACAATCCTTATTTCAATGTTGATATGCTACTTTGACAACACTTAGCTAATAATCGGAAATAGAAATGTATTATGTCTGTTTCTTTTAGTTTTCATTTATGTAGTAGGAGATATCTAAATATTTATCTTACAATCTGAGAGTGTATTTTGATAATGATATTACGTTAATTGTCAACTTTATTTCAATATAAGAGTGACATCCTTGCTTTTTATACACCTTTGTACACATGATTGTGTTAATAAGTAAATGTTACGGCTATTTATATGTTTGTTACATTAGACTCATGTTCGTATATGTTATATCGATGATTCATTGGTTATAGAGAAAATGGTAAATTATATATGAAGAAAAGAAGTCAATAGAAGAGTGACATGAGTCCCCTTCCAAATTCCTCCTCTCTTACATTTCTTTTTCCCTTCTCTTCTCCTCCTTTCTCTTCACAATTTATTTTTTCTTCTTTTTTCTCATTTTTTTTCCTCTTCTTTTCTCCAACTTTTATTTATTTTATTTTTAACTTCATTTTTGTGTATTTTTGTAAGTCCGGTTGTGACGGATCGATAACGAGGTTATCTAAGGTATTAAGGTGCGGAATCCCTCAATACTAGTTATAGGATCTATAACGAATTCTTTCGCAATATATTAGCGAATCAATTGTCTAATTGCTTTGTATCGATTATAACAAGTGTTAACGATCAATACCTAGCCTTTAGAATACTTAGAAGTTCTCTGGAGTCGCAGGGCCGCGGGTAATCGAAAATGGCAAAAGTTTTTTCTAGGTTTAAAACCTAATTTACACTTATACTCGTCTCGGTTCGCAGGTTACTGGGCTCTGCGAACTGACTCAGTTCGCAGCCCATATTGGCCCAGCGAACTGACTCGGTTCGCAGGCCATTTTTGTCCTGCGAACTGACTCGGTTCGCAGCCCAATTTTGTCCTGCGAACTGACTCGGTTCGCAACCCAATATTGTCCTGCGAACTGACTCGGTTCGCGGCCCAATATTGTCCTGCGAACTGACTCGGTTCGCGGTCAACCTTGGTCAACATTTTTCAGCATTTTGATATTTAACTCTAAAATGTTTACCAAGCAATATATTTCATTTACAATTCAAAACCAATGTACCAACTTGATTACAATTACCAAAAGTCTATTACAAGCTAGATCTGTTGTCACAAAACATGTCTCAACAGACTCCCCCTTGACAATAGCTCTAGCGTCTTTAGGTCTTTGTCTTCAAGTTGTCTTTGGTAATCACTTGTAAATATTACTACCCGCATATATCTTCAGTATTTCCAGACCCATAAAGGCACAAACACAAATAAAATATTAATAACATAAATTCTTTCATTGATTTCCCTGAATCAATCTAAGAATTTCCTTATTAATCCCTTTTGTGTATTTAATACCTATTATAAACACATTATATAAACTTATAAATCTTTTATTGATTACCCTGAATCAATCTAAGATTACAAAAGTCTTATAAAATAAAATATACTTAGCAAACATTAATTAAATTTAAACATTAATGTATTGTGAACGAAAACGATCACCAAACATTCAAGTTTATAATTAATTAATAACGTAATTTCCAAGACAAAATTGAACAGTTATATTTCCAAACTTAACTATCAATTATATCTTTAAATTATATATATCGTTTGCAAGTTATAACATATTGCATAATTAACTTGTCAAATAATAAATCTCAAGTCTAAAATGCATAAGTCATAATTGAAAATTTGATCGCCGATATCAATCGGGACACGCCGCACGACTATGTATAAGTCGGAAGACTTTCGATCATTATTCTACTTAACTTTCATTAATAATAACTTAAACTATTTCAAACATATTTAACTTGTAATTTAAAATCTCAAGTCGAATATATAAGAAAATACTTTTAAGTTACCAGAACCTCCTACACCAACAGACTCCCCCTGAATCATAGTTAGCTCACCAGTCGTTGAAGGACCAGTCGGCTCTCTATCTTTCTGTGAATCATAGTTAGCTCACCAGTCGTTGAAGGACCAGTCGGCTCTCTATCTTTCTGTGAATCATAGTTAGCTCACCAGTCGTTGAAGGACCAGTCGGCTCTCTATCTTTCTGTGAATCATAGTTAGCTCACCAGTCGTTGAAGGACCAGTCGGCTCTCTATCTTTCTGTGTGTTGGGATCATCATCTGTATCATCACGTCTCTTTTTCAGCAGTTCATCAGCTTTGCATGTCTCATGAAATAGAAATATCTCTCCCTGAGACGGCTTGTCCTTCAACAAATTGTTGACAAGACATTGCAATTGATCAAGCTGTCTCTGCTGATCTTCAAGTAGGAAAAACTTATCGAACATTAATTAATTTTAAACATTTATGTATTGTGAACAAAAATGATCACCAAACATCCACGTTTACTATTAATTAATAACTTAATTTAATGAACTTAATTGAACGATTAAGTCTACGAGACTTAATTTTCAATTATATTCTCTAAATTATATACAGTTCGTAAGTACTAGTAGATAATCTGAAAAATCATACCGCCGATGGAAAATCGGAACACGCCGCACGACTACATAAGAGTCGGAAGTCTTTCGATATGAAGGAACAGAATTCGTATGTCATATGTATTTAACTTATAACCTAAAGGCCTTAAGTCGATATATATAACAAATAATTAACCGTCTCAACTTGTAGTTTATTTGTAACCATAAAGATCTCAAATCGAAAACAAGTCTAGCATGTTAAATTCAGAGATTTATACGTGTTTAACTTATAAACGTAAGTTCTTAAGTCTAAACGTATAACAGATAATTAACAGTCGCAACTTGTAATTTATTTGTAAACATAGAGTTCTCAAATCGAATACAAGTCGAAAATCTTAAGTTTGTAAGCTGAATATTGACTAAGTCAAACGTTCAGTTCGCAAATCAAGGTTGTTTCAGTTCGCTATAGTCAACAAAAGTTAACACGACTAAGTTCGCTATAGTCAACAGAAGTCAACAAGTAAATTCGCTTCGCAGTGAACGGAAGTCAACTTGTTCAGTTCGCTTCGCAGTCAACGGAAGTCAACTTGTTCAGTTCGCTTCGCAGGTCAACCAAAGTCAACAAATTTAGTTCGCTAAGGTCAACCCGAAGTCAACTTGTTAAGGGGTTTTTGTCACATTTATTCAACACGGAATGATAAATTTCAGATTAACTTACTTCCAAAGGATAAACAAAAATAAAAGACGTAATAATTAAATAATCAAACTAATGAGTGGTATCAAGTACCATTTTATTAATAAAACAAAAGGATAAAAGCTACAAATTTTTTGGTGTTAAGAATTTATCTGCTTAGGGATCATATTAGGAAGAATAAGTTGTATCTTATTATTTATTAAACAAGTCTAAGAAGATCGTTAGTAACCATACCTTATGAAATTCAAACAAGTTACAGAAAAATTACAACTTAACCATTTATGAACTTATATTTATAAGATTATAACTTGGTTACCTTTATCCACATGAAATAACACATTCTTTGTACGAATTATTCACCAAGTGAACATTCAATGGTCATCGACATTTCAAAATGATTACCGATATTATGATCCACATAAACAAATTATTCAACGATTTCCAAGCAAACTTTTATTGTTAGTATGCATATTAACTAGTGTTGTCCAATATATGATATAATGAGAAATCAAGTATAACTCATAACACTGTATCATTTATATTCAAGGTAGAGGTTACTAAATAATGCACTTTTCGTAACATATAACATATCCTTGAGTTATTTTAAAGCTTGACAAATATCAAACAAATTTTGAAAATACTAGAGGTTCTAGATCTGTACATAGTACAACAGAAGATCCCTTAGTATGAGCAAAATAGGTTTGAGACCATTGGCGAAACTAAAGGCTTCAGATCTGTACATAGTACAACAAAGTCACCAGTAGTTTTGCAAATAGCCATTATTCTAACTATTTGTCTGTTCATATATTCATATATTCTTGATAACAGTGTATGACGATACCATCATTCTCAAATTAAGACTTATGTCATATATCATATAATAGGTCACACTGGATAATATGCATGAGAATTAATGCTTATTAAATGCTCAAAAATCATAGTATAATTTGCCTACCAGTACATCATATAATGAATCTGTCGAGACGTAAATTTAGTCTTATCCAATTATAACATGTGGAGAAAGGTGTATAATAAAATAAATATAAGTACCGTCCTGGTTGTAAAGATGTAACTTTAATGTGACATACCAGAATCTACTAACACATCTAACTTAAGACTTATACTTAGTATTATTAAACTTATTCTCCTAATGAACTATCATTTCCCAGCAAATAAAAACTTAAACCTTTTTATAGTTTATATTTTCTTTTTGTATTTTATAGGAGGCGATTCCCCTTAGGTAACAAGCAAATGAATGCCATACGCCATCCCCGTTTTTTTATTAATATAAGACCCAAAAATAAAACTTACTAACTATTTTATACTCCTTTGGAAGATTAGTTATTCTGGATTCCTCATTCCGTTTAGTTGAACTAATGTCTCAAAACGCACCCTGTCGAAAGCTTCAGTGTATAGGTCTGCCAAGTTGTCAGAAGAGGTAACTTTGACTAACCTAATAAGCTTCTTCTCGACACAATCCCGTAACTTTATTGAAGAGACGTTTGTTTGGTGAATTAGGCACAAACCTAGGAAGTATCCTTCGTCAGCCTTCTCACCAAATTTGTGTTGATTGCTAGTCTTCAACAAAGTACATGAAACTTCAAAGGGTTCAAACCCTTTTAAGTTAGGTTTTTTATTGTTCAAAAGCTCATAACAAGTCTTGTTCTGCTTTTTAACCGTAAGAACTCTATTTAGAACATGACATGCTGTATTCACCGCTTCTGTCCAAAAAATGACCGGAAGCCTTGAATCTGCAAGCATTGTTCTAGCCCCTTCAATTAACGTTCTGTTTTTCCTTTCAGCAACACCGTTCTGTTGAGGTTCATACGGTGCACTGAATTGATGTTGTATCCTTTTGCTTAAGCAATAGACATTGAACGTTGAATTCTTGAACTCTGTTCCATTGTCACTACGAATTCTCTTAACTCGTGTTCTATAGACATTCTCTATTAGATCTAGGAACTCCATAAGAATACCAGGAGTTTCATCCTTAGATCCCAAAAAGAATACCTAAGAGAATCTAGAGAAATCATCTGTAACAACTAAACAGTACCATTTGCCACCTATGCTTCTTTTGCTTATTGGGCCGAAGAGATCCATATGTAGCAATTCAAATGGCGAGGAGATTGAGTTTTCAGTCTTAGACCTGTGTGGTTTTTTATGTTGCTTTCCTTTCATGCAAGGAATACACTTGTCTTCAGACTCGAAACGTTTTTCTGGTACACCTAGAACTAACCCATTCTTGGTTATATATTCATTTTACGAAAGTTCAGTTGAGCCATTCTCCTGTGCCATAAGAGTGCGTCTGCTTCAGAAGCCTTGGATAAAAGACATGTAGATTCCATTGAAGTATTAGGAACACCCATGTTGATGGCATAGATGTCCTTCTTCCTTGGAGCCCTCATTAATATCCAATTTTCTGGGATGGTGAAACCCGGCTTCAGGACTAAGGCTTCTGTCTCATTGAAATGTACAGAATGACCTTTATCACAGACTTGGGAAACACTCACTAGGTTGTGAGTTAGTTCTTCAACGTAATTCACATCCTCTAGAGTCAAAGTTCCATTTGAAACTTTTCCTTTCCCAATTATTACTCCTCCTTTATCACCAGCGAAATGAACTCGCTGTTTCATTCCACCTTTGAAGTCCTTCAGTAGACTTCTTTCACCTGTCATGTGCCGAGAACAACCACTATCTACATACCACCAGCTGTCCTTGTTCACAGTCTGCTCCTGCACATAACAAGTTGTACACAATTAGTTCTTAAGAGGGACCCAAGCCATTACGGTCTTGGATTGTCCCTTATCATCCACAATCTGAACTTCTTTAAAGTAACCATAACTATTATCTTCAATAGTCTTGGTAACTAGCAAAGAAGTTGGAGGTTGTTGATGATCAGAAGTCTTATGCCTCTGAGGAGAGTGAGTGGAAAACCTCTTAGGCACATAATCAACTCTATGTGTACGTGAAGTAGAACCACTTTCAAATTGACTATGGTTTCTACTTGGAGTCCTAAATCTCGACGGTGTCTTATCTCTAGGCTTAGTGTCATTTAGAGAATAAGGCCGTTTAGGTTTAGGCGGAGAGACACTATGAGGAACATCTCTTTTCAGAATGTTTACAAGTTTATTATCAAATCCCGGTTTGATACCTAACCTATCTACATTTGAACTAGAGACTTTCGGTGTCTCATGGTTATTCACGAGCTTATGTGATGCATCCAACTTCTTGTTAGGACAACAAGAAGTCACATGCCCTTTTTAGTGACATTTGAAGCACGATATCTGCTTACGTGACTTAACCACTTTTGCCTTTTCGTTTTCAGCCTCAATTTTAGACACTAAAGGTGTATTTTCTTGTTCCTTAATAATCTCATCATATATATCAGTACCAACCATCATTCCACTCGAGACAAAACGTACTTTAGGTAATGGTGTGTTCGTACTGACATCGGATGATGGATCCTTATGAACAACCTTCTGTGTCTCAGACACATCAGAAATTTCAAAAAAACTCAAAAATTTCAGTTAACAGGAACTCAGTTCGCAGTCTCGGTTCGGTTCGCAGAACTCAACTCAGTTCGCGAGAACTCGGTTCGGTTCGCAATCTCGGTTCGGTTCGCAGAAACTCAGTTCGCAGAACTCAACTCAGTTCGCGAGAACTCGGTTCGGTTCGCAGAAACTCAGTTCGCAGAACTCAACTCAGTTCGCGAGAACTCGGTTCGGTTCGCAATCTCGGTTCGGTTCGCAGAAACTCAGTTCGACAAAACTCAGTTCGCAGAAAACTCAACTCAGTTCGCAAATCTCAGTTCGCGACTCTCAGTTCGGTTCGCAAACTCGGTTCGGTTCGCAAGAACTCAGTTCGGTTCGCAGCTTTCACTTCGCAGGAACGGTTGGAAACCCTAAACTCAGTTCGCGAAACGGCTGAAAAACCCAAAAACAAAAATGTCAGTTATTTTTACGATTAAAACTTGTGGTTTTCGATCGTAAACAAAACTAAAAACGTCCAGAGAGTGATTTTGGTCGTAAATAAGTACGTAATGCACTAAAAACAACCCGAAATCACACGTTATTATCCTAAATAACCTCGAACCAACGCGTATCTAGCCGAACGGCTCTGATACCAATTGTAAGTCCGGTTGTGACGGATCGATAACGAGGTTATCTAAGGTATTAAGGTGCGGAATCCCTCAATACTAGTTATAGGATCTATAACGAATTCTTTCGCAATATATTAGCGAATCAATTGTCTAATTGCTTTGTATCGATTATAACAAGTGTTAACGATCAATACCTAGCCTTTAGAATACTTAGAAGTTCTCTGGAGTCGCAGGGCCGCCGGTAATCGAAAATGGCAAAAGTTTTTTTTAGGTTTAAAACCTAATTTACACTTATACTCGTCTCGGTTCGCAGGTTACTGGGCTCTGCGAACTGACTCAGTTCGCAGCCCATATTGGCCCAGCGAACTGACTCGGTTCGCAGGCCATTTTTGTCCTGCGAACTGACTCGGTTCGCAGCCCAATATTGTCCTGCGAACTGACTCGGTTCGCGGCTCAATATTGTCCTGCGAACTGACTCGGTTCGCGGTCAACCTTGGTCAACATTTTTCAGCATTTTGATATTTAACTCTAAAATGTTTACCAAGCAATATATTTCATTTACAATTCAAAACCAATGTACCAACTTGATTACAATTACCAAAAGTCTATTACAAGCTAGATCTGTTGTCACAAAACATGTCTCAACAATTTTCATTTAATATTTTTTTAACCTTTAATTTTTTTATTTTTTTTTAATTTGTAAACTTTTTTTTTTTTTGTCTTTTTTCTTCTTCAATTAACGCAGTTAAGCTTTTCATACTTTGTTTAAAATTTAATACTTTGTTTAAAATTTAATTAAAATTTTTTAAAATTTTATTTCACTTATTTTACCTTTATTTAAATGATAATCTAGTGTTATCAATAAATGTTATACCGTTTGATAAAGTATGATGTAATTATTCAAAAGTCAATTGTATCATAATAATAAATCACTACGTCAATTGCATCGTAGTTAAAAATTTAGTGCATCATGTATATACTCTAACGATTCATCTTCTTAATAATGTAGTGCACCAAATTAAAAAATATGTAATGCATCATAATTGAATGTACACTGCATCATATTAATTTAAATAGTAATAATTGTAATGCATCAAAATTAAAATTAGAGTGTATCTTAACTACACAGTGACGGTGAATTAAATTTTAATTTTTGGTGCATCTTAATTCACTTATTTTTAACTATGCATCACAGTTAAAATCCAAGTGCTTCATAATATGAATATATTGCGTTTTGGTTAAAAGTCAAGTGCATCATAGGTAAAAGTTAAATGCATGATAGTTAAATGTCAAATGCATCATAGTTAAACGCCAAATACATCATAATAATAAATACATTGTGCCGTAGTTAAAAGTCAAGTGCATCATATCTAAAAGTCAAGTGCATGATAGTAAAATGTGAAGTGCATTAATCATAAAGTTGTACATTAATTGTATACGACAAAACACTATAAAAATAAAAGTTAAAATCGGTTGCTAATATCGTGGAAAAAAAAAGTGAAGTGAATTAGTTACTAAAATGCTTAAAACAAAATAAAAATAATAAAAAAGAAAAAATATTAAAAATATATCAAATTAAAAAAGGTTAAAAAGATTAAAAAAACTTCAACAAAAAAAGTTAAAATTATATATTAAAATAATAATTATTATTTTTGTTTTAAAAAAATGGCTGGAAAGGTAGAAGAGAAGATAAAGGAAAAAAAAAAAGGAGGAGAAAAAGGTGGAGTGAAAGTAGGAGAAGAATAAGGGACTTCTTGTTTTTATACATAATATTACTTTTTATTAGATCCAATCCCTTTATTTATTAAACTGATACTTTTTATTACTCTGTCATGCGATTCAAATCTATTTGTTTTATTGATATACGGAGTATACAATTATTAGGATTAATTAAAGCCTATTAATTCTACAATCTAGCATCTAACATACAAATATCACTTGACCCTTTTGTATTCTTTATTAAAAATAATGAAAAATAATTTGTCCACGCTTCATTACATGACGAAATTATCATTTAGAGGGACTTTAGTTATTAACTCTTTTGTTTACACGTACTTTATTCAAAGCATCTACTCGCAATGTATATGACCTCAATGTTTATTTAATAAGGGTTTGAAAATCAAAAGGTTATTAAAAGAGTTAATAATATCAAGCCTTTTTATGATAATAGAAAAATAATAAAAGTTATCAAAAGATTAATATGGATGAATTATTTATAAATTAAAAAAATTATTTTTAAAAAAATATAATGTATTGAGTAAAAAATAAGTTAGAATAATGCTCTGAGTATTTCATTCTAGATTTCTCTTCATCAGCGATTCTTCACTCAGATCACATGAGTTTTTAGTTAAACTGGTGGGGGAGAAAAAACATATTTACTAGTAAGGTGTTCATGTGAATGTATTTACCAATAATGTATTTTCCTAATAAAAATTGTTTTTAAAAAAATAATAATAAATAAGAAGTTCTTTTTTCTTTCAATTTTTGAAATTTTGTACACTGAAAAGAGAATTTGTTGATATAAGCAAATAATCACTAGAAAAGAGAAGTAGCATTTATAACGTCTAAAATATAATCTAAAAGTAGCATTTATAACATCTAAAATATAAACCTCATTGCCCGTCCATCATATATCAAGAAATTGTTAAAAATAAAAAGATATATGAAATTATAGTGTACAATTCTGAAAGATTTATAGTATTATGTGTTTATAGAAAAATGGGAAAGTATGTATGCAAGGAGAATGAGAAAAAAATGAGAGGATAACCGATCAAGAGAGAGGATAACCGATCAATAGAGAGCTTTCTTCTAATCTTCAACTTGATGTTCTGCTAATAATTCGCAACTCAATGTATCTTCCTATCGGATAAACTGCATTAGGATTGACTGTTGCGGCCTGCCGGTTACATGATATGTCATTGAAGACGCAACTAGAGGTTGCGATCAGTGTGTTTAAGCTACGACCACCCGCAATGGTCACGGACGTAGTGGTGGTGTTATGAGTGTCACATCAGCATAACATTGTATAGTGGGATAACACTCTACAGTGAAAAATCCCACCAAGCCATGTTATGGTGTGTATGCCTTACAATTTTAATTTCTTTTTGATTTTCATTTTATTAACAAAAATAAATGCATATTACTAATTAATTATATACAATTCAATATTTAAATAAAACTCAAACTTAAAAAAAAATACTTCATTAATAATAAAAATTACAATACTTCAAAAAAAAATTGCAATCCAAAAACATAAATAATTAAAGTACATAAAATGCAACAACCAAATTATTGATTCAATGTACGAAAGTTGCTGGGAAGAGAATTAAATCAGAGCGATGAGGATTGAGGTGATGTCAGGGTTGATTGGTCGTATTATATCAGCGTTGATTGAGGCTTTTCATGAAGAGAATTTGCAGAATGAAGCGTTGAAAGAGAACAAGAATCGTTTCCTAGAAGATAATCGAGGGTTGAAAGCTTTCAAAGGGAAGAATTTGGGTACCGAAACTTAGAGGAAATCGAGAACTGATACTTGAAGAAGCTCATCGATCTAAGTATTCAATTCATCCAGGGATATCCAAGATGTTTCGAGACTTAAACTCACTTTATTGGTGGCCTGGGATGAAACTTGATGTGGCAAGCTATGTTGAAAAATGTGTGACTTGTGCTCAAGTGAAGGTGGAACATCAGAGACCATATGTAAGCTTCCAACAGTTAGAGATACCCGAGTGGAAGTGGGATCACATAACCATAGATTTCGTTACCAAACTCCCAAAAACTCCCAAAGGACATGATATGATATAGGTGATTGTTGATCGTCTCACGAAAAGTACTCATTTTCTGGCAACCCGTGAGAACTTATGTCGCACCCCCAAATTTCGTGTGCAGCGGAAGTCGGGTCGGGGCGCGACTAATCATGGATCATTACACAAAGTTATGACAAACGACTCTATATGAGACGTTTTAAAAATAGTACAAAGTAGTTACATTGATATAATAAAGGTTTACAATAGTCTCGAGTTCGCGGTAAGAAATTCTGAAGATTCTAGTACATAACGATTATACCAAAAATAATGTGAGAAAATCTTCATATACGTATAATGCATGCGAATCGAGCTAGCAAGCAATCCTGCGGGCAACCCTACTGTTGTTGAGTACCTGAGAAATACACGTTAAAAGGTCAATAATAATGTTGGTGAGCTCATAGGTTTACGTAGTTAAAATCATAGTATGAACCACAAGATTTCAGAGTTATCGTAGTAGCACGAATGCCAAAGTAAATCATAGTACTATTGTCATGGGCTCATAGTTCCGAAGCTTAACCGTAGTTGGTGTCTCCAGTTAAGTGTATAAACCAGTACACTCGAAATACGAATTATTATGCGTCCGTATAGTAGTTAGAGCGACTAACCCCGGACGGCGGACTGTCAGTTCCCGATAGATCTATCCATAATGTTCGCGCTTAGTATTAACGGACTATGATATTTGTTGGAGACCATCGTAGTTTGGTTTAGTTACCCATGCAATCCGTATAAGTGTTTTCATAGTACTTGTGTTCATAAAAAAACAGAGCAGTGTATTCTCAACCCAAAGTAGGTAAAACAGTAAAAGTAAAAGTGGGGCTATGAGACTCACCCGAGTCTTGTCAAGCTACGTTTATAACAATAAACGAGTATCTGAAAGCAAGTAAATCAATCCGTGGGTTCTCCGAACCCGCAACCTTCTAATGCCCTAAGCACATAAGGTTGTATGTAAGTGAATGTCTCAAAAGACCATATATGCTAGTTGTCCACTCAACTAGTGATGTTAAATGTTGTTTGTTCTTCGATTACGTTTAGAAAACATGTACGGCCCGTTGGTGACGAGTTTGTTATAATAATATTTCTCACAATTTGTATTATTTCATTTGTTGCGTTTTATACCTTGTTATTGTATTTCCCTATCGTTCTTGTGTGTACTTAATTCGAGGCCAATCAAATGTTTTGTGAACTTAGTATACGAACTTATCATGGTGTAGCGAACTTGTTAATACTGTTAGCTTTAAAGGTAGCGACACAAGGGTAGTGTCGTAGTTTAATACTGCTAGTTATAAATGTTGCGACACAAAGGTAGTGTCGCGGGTTTGTACTGTTCATTGTGAATGTAGCGACACTCGGGTTGTGTCGCATCGAGTTTCTACTGCTCACTTAGTTTCCACTGTTAATACTGTTGGTGTGTTTAACTCTGTTACCACTGTTTCCACTGCTAGCACGTTTTACATGGTTTCCACTGTTAGTTTATTTTACTTTATTACTACTGCTAGTGCATTTACTAGTTTCCACTGCTAGTTCGTTTACCCGATTAATACTGCTAGTGCATTTCCTAGTTTCCACTGCTAGTTCGTTTCTTAGTTACCACTGCTAGTTCGTTTCTTAGTTACCACCGCTACCCTTGTTTCTACTGCTCGTTATTAGTTTCTACTGTTCGTTTCTGAAATTCATTTTTTTGTTCGAGGGTTTCGATTAAATGAGTTTGCTTTGGACCCGAAACTATTACAAGACAAATATCAATATTTTTGCACTCGTAAAAAGTAAGTTTTCATATATTTTGGTAATCCCGAAAGTGTTCGAATTTTGGGACAGGAATACAAACGATTCTCTGATAGATTACTTTTATAATGTTCGTTTTAGGGTAACTTCAAGTAGGTTTTCAGTTTAGACTTTGTGAGTGAACTTACTAGCATGTTAGATCAACAAAATCTTACGAATAACAAAGTAAGTTGAGAAAAGTGTGCCCTTACCCAAAAAATATGTGACGAACAAGGTGTGAAGGAAAATGGTGAAGCTTGACTCCTTGTTCCCAGTTAGCTTTCTTGTGATTTTTGGTGAGAGTTGAGAGAGAAAGTGAAAATGGAAAGATTTCTGGTTGTGGCTGCCGTGAGGAGAGAAAAATGAGAGAAAGTTTTGGGTAAAGTTCTGAAGATTTGACCAATGAAGGGTTAAGTTGTGTGTGGAAGTAACCAAAATGATGATATTACATTGGGAAATGTGTGGGGCCGGCCTAGGAAGTTTTAGACTTTGCAGAACTTCCATTTCTAATGTGGGCTCCACCCGATTTCCCCACTTTCCCAACACATTTAATTAATTTGTTTGTTTTAAAAATTGTTATATTAAAATTTGAGTTTCCATTTTGTTGTCGGGCGCGATCCGCGCGTTTTTGTCGCGTACGGTACGTTTTGCATAAAACGTAAAGTGTTCGTATATTATTGTATAATAATAATATAATGTAAATAACTACTATTTAATTATAAAATAGATTTACGTTATTTATGAAAAAGTTTTCACCAACGTCCGTATTCATAGTTTTGAAATCTTTCAGATCGTTTAGCATAATTATAATTAATTACGTGCGTGTGTATATATATACTAAACGCTACTGTACTTAGCCCTATTTCAAACTAAATACCAGTAGTGATAATCAAGCTTAAGGTAATTTAATACGCTTAAGTGTTGATTGTCACAACTTACCTATGGAGAAGTTGGCAAAATTGTACATCTATGAAGTTGTTTATAGGCGTGGAGTACCCTTATCCATTGTCTCTGATCGTGATAGTCATTTTGCCTCTACTTTCTGGAAAAGTTTGTAAAGGGAATTGGGCACGAGGGTGAACCTAAGTACTGCTTATCATCCTCAAACTGATGGGCAGAGTGAAAGGACCATCTAGAATATGGAGGATATGTTGCGGGCGTGTTTTATCGAGTTTGGTGGTAGTTGGGGTTCCGATTTACCTTTGATCGAGTTTGCATATAACAACAGTTATCATGCAAGCATCGACATACTACCTTATGAGATGTTGTATGGGAGGCATTGCAAGACTTCCACGTGTTGGTTAGAACTAGGAGAGAAACAGTTTGCATGTCTAGAGATTGTTCAAATTATTGCAGACAAAGTTTCGATTGCTAGAGAAAAGCTTAAGATTGCTCGAGAGCGACAATAGAAGTATGATGATAAGAAAAGAAGACAAGTTGCATTTGAAGAGGGTGACCTTGTGATGCTAAAAGTGTCACCATGGAAGGGACTATACAGTTTGGTAAACATGGGAAATTTAGTCCCAGTTTTATTAAACCATTCAAGATAATCAAGCGGGTTAATGAAAAAGCATCCTAATTGGAATTGCCACCAGAGCTTGATGGTATTCACAACATCTTTCATATATGCTATCTCAAGAAATATTTGACGGAAGAAGAAAGTGTCATACCGTTTTTTGAGTTAAAGGTTGGCCCAAAGAAGAGGCTAGTTGAAGAACCTATGGAGATTTTGGACCCAAAGAAAAAGAAGTTGAGGAAAAAGGTGATTGAGCTAGTGTTGTTCAAATTGAAACACAGTCAAGGAGAGAACTTGACTTGCGAGACGGAGAAGGAGATGAAAGAAAGATATCCTCACCTTTTTGACGAGGAGTGATTCTGAGGACAAAATCTTCTTAAAGAGGTGAGAGTTGTAACATCCTAAAATCACTTTTAATAATTTATTTGATAGATCTAAAACAATTACTAGTTGACTATTTGTATTATTTGAACTACAATTATTATGTGAATAAAGTTAAATAAAGATGAGGTTAAATTGCCAAATTAGCCAAAATAATGTGCCTAGAGCTAACGAGCCCAACTTTAAATAACAATAGTGGTTTATTAGCCCATCCACCCTTATTTTTCATTCACGTACGATCTGGGACAAGAGGGAAGGAGGGTTATTTCCAAACTAGGGTACGTCTCTTTGATTGGGTTAATTGGCATACTCAAGTCTTGAGGCATTAGGATCATTTACTTGTGTTAGAGGTAATTATCTGTTTTATTATTTTGTTTTAATTGTTGAAAGCATTCATATACGTTAAAGATGATGGGATGGTTTGATTTTGTAGATAATTAATATATGCATCATTAGAATCTTAAGTTAAATAAGAATGAATATATTAGAATGTTAATTGTATATGTTGATGGTTTCCAAGAAACGAGCTCTGGGTGCCGATCTTGAGTTTATTAAAAGAACTGGGAATAAGAACAAATTGATAATTACCTGATGATGGAGAGTTGTTGATGATGATAATCATGACTATGATTATTCAAATGAAGTAGTTATGTGTGATTATTTGTTTATGATAGATAATGATCATAATAGAGTTGGTGTGTTTATAATAATATTTTGTTGTACTGTAATAAGGATAGAGAGATCTGCTATTCAGAGTAAGATGAATTCAACAGAGACAAAAGAGTAGATATACTCAAAATATCAAACAAATCTTATTCCATTCTTGAGGCAATGCCTCCATTTATAGTGGACTACATAATTAAAAATAATACACTAGGCCTAATGACCGACACACTTACACCACTAGCTTTACATTATTGCTAGTGTATTATTTATCACACACCTAATACACTAGGCCTAATGGCCGACACACTTACACCATTAGCTTTACATTATTGCTAGTGTATTATTTATTACACATCACACCACACAAAAAAGAAATACATGAATATGATTATTCAAATGAGGTAGTTATGTGTGATTATTTGTTTATGATATTAGCATATAATAGTCCATCTCCTATAAGCTCACATTTGGTTAGCTTAACTTAGACCCCATAATTAGCTTTAAAGATTTTTGTTAGTTTTACCATTTAAGCACTTTATGTATTCAGTTTCTATTAGAGGTTATTGAGGCATGATCCCTCTACCTTGATAATGAATATTCATGAAAAAAATGAATGCCGAGACACTTGTTATATTTTTTATATAGTGTTAGTTCTATAATGAATTTTAAGCGCCTATGAGTTATTCTTTTCTATAGAAGTCTGGTTTATCAACCTTGAAGGCTAAACAGAACTGTTCCTTCTGGACATGAACAATGAACATAAACATCACACTATTTTGATTGCTTCCACCTGGAACAAACATACTCTTTTGGTTGTATCCACCTGGAACGAAATCAAATATATCCCACTGTTTTGGTTGTATCCACCCGGAACGTAAAAGCTACTGCAAATGTTATGGTGGCTATAAGTCTAGTTAACCACCGTGCAATCTTTCATCACATTACATGCTACGAAGACTTCAAGTGTTGCAACAACCAATTGCTATGGTAATTGTAAGCATTGAACAACCATACACTCTTTCATCCACCTCAAATGGTTCGAACTCTACTTATATTATCCTCGGAATATAATACTTCCTACAAAATACATTTAATCCCATAACTGCGATAATCTTGTATAACATCAAAACAGCTTTATGATTATCATTTTACCTCTTACCTATATAACCTATATACAAGTGAATAGTATTCCCTTAATGATATGGCGAATCTCTATCTATCGATGATTTGTCATTCTCATAATTTATGTAGTCATTTTGTTTGTACATGTCAGTTCCACATGATTCATAATTTGTCTTATATTTAAATAATAAGGTTAATAAATTATAGTTAATAATTAATATATTGACTTCAACATTCATTAAGTTCATTCCAGTCTCTCAGATGGTAGTTGAATAGTCACCTAATGAGCTACATGAGATGTAAGAAGGTATAGTCATTATATATGCCTTATGTTTATGCAATTAATACAAAGTAATTAGTTTATTAATGTGAAGTTTTGTATTTGAATCCCTAAATCAATTTCATCTAACCTATATATTGATAGTCTATCACCATAGCTTATATGGATGAGTTATAAATAACATAATTAATAAAAATATTATTTGACATCTCCATAGTTAATCACCTAAATTATGAAGCCGTGTCACACTTGATTTTTCATTGAAACTCCTTGGAATAAATACAAGACTTTTTAGTAATATGAAATAGTAAAGATTGTTTTCTATTAAACACCACATTTGTTATTTGATTGCATATTTTTCGCTTATTATAATATATTTTGTTAAATAAATGAATATTGCAATTTGACGTGAAGTTGCGTTGATAACGATGATAAATTTATATATATATATATATATATATATATATATATATATATATATATATATATATATATACATACATACATACGCAACCATTATATGTATAAACAGAATATGGATATGGGAATTAAAATGATCGTGTATCTCGATCCAGAAAAACCATGTAAGTTATAACAATCGTCACTATTTTTTGTGTATGTCCATTCATAATAAGAGAATCGGCCTACTATCATTGCGTTTGTATACTCAATCAGTTTTAAGATATTTATTTTCTGTTTCTAAAATATTTATCTGAGATTTTAACTCTTTAATAGTTAGTTTAAATTCATCTTCCCTTTTACAAGCCATATTGAGATCAATTCTAAAATAATCAAACATTTATGCTTTTTCATCATCAATATATGAACGAAAATTTTATACCTTATACAGCATTGTGGGCTTCCAATCTTCATATTGCATCTTAATATATGCTTCCCTCATATCATCAAGAAGCGTACTCTCATACTTTTTCTCTAGTGTACCTTCCATGGCCATTGCCATACTTTCTAGTCATAGCGTCATCATCATCACTATCACTTGATGATGATGAGGATGATGAACTATTATCATCCCAATCATGTGACTCAGCAATCAAACCCTTGACTTCTTATTTCTTCTATTTTTTAGAATCAGCTTTCATTGTACTTATCAGTTTTGAAATAAGTTTCAGCTTGTGAGGTAACCTTTTTGGACTCAGAATCAATAGCATAGTGCCCCACTATACCACAATTATAACATTCAGATTTGGAAAATATTCTTATTGCTAGTATTGCCTCTTCTACTGAATCTGAAACCTGAGTTGCCTTTCCTTCTGTTAAATTTCTTTAACTTCTGATCTAACATTGTCATTCCATTTGCAAAGTTCTCAACATCATCTTCATCACAACTTTCATCAATATACTCTTCTTCACTTTCCTCAATCTCATCTACTTCAACTTCATCTCTACGAGCTTTGGGCTTGTACACGACCATAGCCTTTGAATACGTCTTCTTAGGCTCAGCAACAATAGTGCAGAACTAGCATGGTCAGGTAGCTTCTAGTTTTCTTTAACATTTTTTCAAGCATGGCTTTGGATTTCTCATGATTCATGAGAGCACCATACGGTGAAGTCAAATAAATTTTTTGAGTCTATGAGTGATTCTAAGTGATGTAGTAGCTTGTTCCCATGAAGGTGAAAGTGAATTAATAAACTTATTGATCACAGAAAGGTTATTATAGGTCACTCCATAGCTTCCAAATCATTCAACAAAGCCATGAATCTGATATACATGTCAACCAGAGATTCACCCTTATGACAAAAGAATATTTCATATTCTCTGTTAAGAGCTATGATTTTGTTTTGCTTCAGCTCTTCCTTTCCCTCATATGCTACATCAAGAGTATCCCACATCTTCCTTGTAAAAGATAGTCTACATAATCAGTTATACACATAATTTGGGAGTGATATAGCAATTTGAGTTCTAGCTTGGAGCTTTAGCAACATATCTGAAAGTAGCAGAAACAGTTCCAGATGTAGGAACATCAACAAGTGAAACAGGAATGAAAGGTCCATTCAAGACAATATTTGGCATGAGAGGATCAATGGATTCAAAATGTAACATCATCCTTGACTTCTAAGTTTGAAATTCTTTGGGATCAACCTTGGGAAGTCTAGATGAAGAACCGCAGAGTTTGAACTGTAGGCAGTCATCTTAATAGATTTAAGATTAGAACAATCTAAACTACTTGACAGTTTTAAGTGAGTAAACAAGAAGATAATATAATTTTCAACTTAATTCTTTATTGATTGAATCAAAGAATTACATGTTAGCTTTAAGCGGAATAACTCACTACCAAATACAAAGAACATACTCCGAGCTAGTTCTTAAGGAATGTTAAGTACTATGCTCTTAAAACTCATTGTAAATTCACACTTAGCTTCAACAATGAAGCTTGCTATTTATAGACGATCAAATATATTCTTTGTATTATCCTTAATCAATCAGATTCTTCATACGTGCCTTCAATTTATTGGAGAATTCTAGAGATGCTCATGTTATGTTCTGACTTGTACCGCAGACAGGATCTGCAGTGTGTGGGTTTTGTCCCATGTGAACTGCCATATTGATTGGCTAACATTGGTAGAGGGATTATCACACCATAAACGTCCATCTTTAATAATAGTGTACAATTGTACAATCTTGAAGATGCCATTTGGATAAGGATTGATGCTCCAAAGTGTCGATGAATCATCAACATGAATCTGCAACAAGTGTGATGATCTTCATTCTTTGAGTTGGCTTTAACTAGACTTCAATCTCACCGCTGGGTCTTCAGCCTCCATATTCAACTTCATATTTTACTTAGTTGAATGTTCCAAGACATAAGTAGTTCAGGGAACAACTTTCATTGGAGATCATTGCATTGGAACCCAGGTACCCAATATCAGTAACTAATTTTAGTAAAATCAACACACACATAAAGAAATTCAACTTATTGAACTACAAATTCTAAATGCTTTATATATATGGCGGTAACACGTTAATTGAATTTTTTGGAGAATAGTCAGTGAAATAAGATTAGTATGAACAGAACTTATGTTCATTACTCCATCCACATTGATAATACTTTCGGATCAGCAATTCATTCCCTTCTGTTAAGACCATGAAAAAACCGATGCTTTCTCCTTCGTGAATGCCGTTTTGATGCCCTTGACATGACATACGGAATAAAATGCACCTGTTGCAACAAGAATCCCAGTTAATCAAATAAATACATGATAAAATAGAGCATATTTGCTATTATGGTGACACAAAGAATGATGTATATGCTTAGGTATACAAGAAAAATAAAATTTCATTAAATTTGTTGTTCAAAATTTTGCATTAATGATGAATTTTGATTGCTGAAATGGTTGATATAAGTACCTGAGAGTGATTCCGCACGCCGTGATCTTGTAGGATTGCAACATCATCTAGAAGCTTTTCGTTGTGAAATGAGAGACAAAAATTTCGCCACACATGCTTCCTGAAACAAAAACAAGAAAGTCAAGCTCAACAAACGCACAAATTTTCTTCAGAAATTTTCACATAAAAAACTTTTATTGAAATACATATATTTCTTTCACAAAAAATAGAGTATTTAATGTGGAGCAGATAAATTTGAACCTGTGTAGAATTCCAAAAAAAGCATGAGAAAAAACTATGTAGTCATGGTAACTGGTTATGAGTTATGACGAAAAGGGAAAATCACAACTAGCACATTAGAGGTGGCAATTTCAACCCACTTAAATGGAAATACGTCAATTCACATTGTATTTGATTGGTAATGTTTCAATCAGGTTACATTTTAAAGATCAAGTAAAAATGAAACAGGCCAAACAGGGTCAAAAGTCACTGAACATGTATTCAAATGGTTACAACATCCTAAATCGTTTCATTCAAAATAATAATATTATTAGCATGATACTATAGTTTTGCAATCTTATTATTACATTAATCACTTGATAATAATATAGAAAGTGGACCAGAAAATGTTGGTGGGTCTACCCAAACATGCCCGACCCATTTTAACCTGTTACCCAGCCCAGCTGTTTTTCTACCTCTATTGTCCATAGCTTAATCAAGAATGTAACTCAAGAAGAGTTGAAGAACAACTAGGTAACAGGAAAAGAAAAGAATAAATAATAAAAGCTAACGGACAAACCAAGAAATGTGGCGATGACCCATCTTTGACTGCTCCATTTCGTTGACTTTTTCCTTGATAGCAAGTTTCAAATCCTTGACTGTTGCAGAATTCATCACTGCAACATCTGTGTCCAATACCAACAATCATTAATGATACTAAGCTGATAATATTAAGCTACGCAAGCATAACTTACATACCAAAAGATGTGCCGTCCAACTTAAGAACAGAAACACGCATAGCACTTCCGAGTTCCAAGCTGATTAGGGTGTCAACACCTGATAAAGTCGGCTTTCTTGGCACATCTGCAAGTACAGGATCGTCGAGAAGTGCAGCTAATGTCGAATTTAGCTTTGCCTTCTTGACATTGTTAGTGTTGTACTCAAGGGCCAAAATTTCATCCTCTTTCACACCACTTGAAGTTGGTTCAGCCATTTACTTCATATGAAAATGATACAATAATTATTACTCAGAAATTCAGAACCCTGTTAGAGTAGACGATAATTTACAATCATTCGTTTACATAATACACCGATAAGTCGATAACTATGAGGATTTTCAAATATCTTCCTTACTATTCCACCTTGTTTTTCAAAGGCCCTCTAAGATTTGATTATGGTTTCATATATTTTCAAAGAAATGGAAAAAAAAATTTCTGTATTTGCAATTATCAAAACGACAACATAAATAACTCTGTCCCAAAAAACCTCCTCAACACTACAATAGGATCACATTTTCATAGGCATAACTATATCTGAAAGTTGGTTCAAATTCATGTGCTTCAAGACTCCATACTAAATTATGACCAAATCAAACGAAATTTGGATAGATTTTACCTAAATAGTGCCATAGACTAAAAAGCTAAGTGAGGCAATACATCAAACACCTAATGTGCAAGAAACACAACAATTGCCAAACACAATAAAAATAACTCTATCATTTCAAGTTAAAGCATTCCTAACTAATACCGAAAATGAGACAATTTTATAAAACAGTACCAAGATCCTATAAGGAATGCAAGCAATCAATTTGATAGCATATATTCTCATTCAAAGTAAAATCGCATAATCCCCTGTTTAAGCTCCTAATATATACCTTTGATTCCGGTGTATTCAAGGGGTTGGACAGCGAAATTGAAGCAGCAATCCCAATTTTTTGCTCACGTTCGTTTGTTTCCAAAGTTTTTTTTTCTTTTTTTCTTTGGGCATTCTCGGTTTCCAGTCTGCAATTACCAATCACTGACCAAATTACATAGATTGTTGAGGGTATTAGAAAGTTACACAAAGACCCCCCATATTATCCAAGTTGTAAATTTATGCCCAACTTTAAATATCAAAACATTTATTTTTAATTTGATATTGCCAACAGTTCTGTTTCCAGTTAAGTAAATAGAAGTGATTTTTAAATCAACTTTTCATGTACATTGAATATCATCATATTTATATGTATACAATTATTAAAAGGTAATTTATTATTCTTAACCTATTACAACTCATAAATAGTTTATGTAATGTAGCAAATCACTATATTTTTCCAATATTAAATAATAAAAGTCAAATATCTCCATAGTATATATTGTAAATTGTATTTGAGTTTAATATATGCACTACATTATCTTATTATTACATTTTTTTAGTTTGTTGTAATTAATTAGAAATGGCTTTTATATTAGTGATTTTGAAGATTTTTTTGTGTAAGTAAAGAGAATATAACATGTATTAATCATAGAATAAATAAAAGCTTTATTATTACTATTTACTATTATTATTAAAAAATGTAACATTAAAAATAAATTTGAAGATATAAAAAAAATTGCGCTACTAAAAAGGTAACCTTAAATCACATTTGCTTTTTTACCTAATTTCCTTTTACTCCGTATTTATAGAAAATTCGAATTCGAAATTTATTCATTATTTACTAAATTATATGAGTAATAATATATGGGTTAAATCAGCTATCCAAAAGACCGGCCTAATGACACACGTCAACCTTGTTGAAAGTGGATCATTTCCTAAAGTTAATGGATGCTTAACATGTCTTATTAGACAAATAATAATAATTAGACAGTTTTTTAGCTTATCTATTGTCTATATTAAATTGCGTATTAGTGTCGAGCTTTTGTCGACGTTTAACAATTTATGTAGAAATTATAATGTGATTTTCGACGTCGATAACGTTTTACAAAATATGTTAAATATTTTTCTTTTTTCATAACGTTTTAAAAAATATGTTTCTTAAATATTTTTCTTACTACATCAATAATGCATGCTTAAATAATAATTACTTTAGTTTGTATTTTGATTGATGATCGACGAAGGTAGTTTGAGTATTGATGAAAATAAAAATTGCCCTTCGCGTTTTGAGAGGATTTTTAAAACTCTTTTATATTTGCTACTGCACTATTACATAATTATATTAAATGTATACATATGTTTTAGCATTCTTCATTGAACTCACGTCTTAAAGTAAAATATTTTAATTTGTAAATATAATGTTATTGTCATTTTTATATGTAATTTTTTATAATTATTATTGATGAATGTATTTTAATTTTTAAATTTGTGTTTTATATATATATATATATATATATATATATATATATATATATATATCAATTAAATAATGTTTAGGTCTCGTGAAATTGAAGTGACTGGTCAGGGTTAACAGTGGTCAGTCAGTTGTTAGTCAGTTTGAGAAAGTGCTGATGTGATGTTGTGACGCTGAGTTGGCTAATGAGTGGTCTAATGCATTACTACTCAAAAAACATACACTTAAATGGTGGTTTATATATTTGGTATTAAAAAGATAATGATAATTATGTAACATTAATTTGGCTAATGAGTTTTGAAGTTGCTAATGCAAAATTTATATCGTGTAATTTAATGATAGAGCCTAAAACGGTTATGCATTCATATATACTTCATAGTATCTATTAAACGGAGTATATGAGTTAACAATTTTGAGTAGCAGTTAATATTAACCATGCAACTTTAGAAACCCTATATCGCGATTTTATTATTACGACATTTACTCATTAATTTATTCATCCAAAAATATCTATTTTTACGTTGCGACCGTTACAACGTGCCAATGAAAAATACTCGTTAATACACATTGTAAAACATATTAATATTAATACAAGTTAAATTAATTACCACCCAATTTAATTAAATGTTCACATGACTATTAAACTAGTTTAGTAACATTTTAGGCTTACAATTTCAGATTCAATATATGTATTGACATTCATTTTAATTAGTTTGTTCAAGTTAAATCAATCTATGTGTGACATTTTGGTAACTTTGGTTTATCTTCGGTTAAGTAGAATATACGTCATTGGTATGTATGACTATTAAAATTGCAGCGAATAGTTTTGATAAGTTTAACAAAACCGTGTCAAATATTTTTTAAATGCTCAATAAAAAACGTGTCAAATACATTCACCAAAGGAGATAAAATCGTATCAAATGCGCGTTTGGCACGCATATTCACAAGGCGTGCCAAATACTCTCATCATTTCGAATAAAAAGGAGATAAAACCGTATCAAACGTGCGTTTGACACGCATATTCACATGGCGTGCCAAATACTCTCATCATTTAGAACAAAAGTACATACTTGAGTAATAATTATATTACTATTAATTTAAAATCCTGTATATATACTATTATATGGACCGATATGCATGTACGTACGTACACTCTATGATGATAAGGTGATGGTAGTCTTGCTTGCAATGTGCAGGAGGTGTCATGTTTATTTGAAAGGAGGCTTGCAATGTGCAGGAGGTGTCATGTTTATTTGAAAGGAGACAAGCATTTAAACTTTAGTCTCATCAAGAGTATTACATGTTTCGCCATAAAAACGTAAAGTTTAGGCATGGTCTAGTAATATACCGACAATTCAATGAATTGAATCGCCTCATCTTTTATTATTTCAATATTGTTTTATATAGTGATAGCGTTAAGATAAACGTTAAAGATCATAGGTATTTGTATGTTTGACAAAAGTAGCTGCAAGTGAAAGTTGTGTAAAGCTTTTAGTATGAGTTTTGATATCGAGCTTGCTAACGATTTTTAAGTATTTGGTAAAGTAGTTGTATTTTAGTGGAGAATTATATAGAAGATATATATAGAGATAAATAAAAGAGAGAAAATTGATAACTCAGGGTTATAAATCATAACAGGTTAGTTACTAGCAGAACTGTTCATTTTCTAATTTTAAACTATAAATACAATTGTACAAACTTTCAATGCGTCTTGAACCCATGCGCAATCTTCATTTACACGAATTAGTGCTTGGTGAAGGTAAATAATGGTTTACATAAGCGCATTTTCTCTTTCGCTTCTAGCTCAACCAACATTCTTTCGAGCTTACTGGGCCTACACGGTATCACCACTGCACCTTCATGGTCAAACCCAAACTCTTCGGCTGCTCGTTCCAATAGTTTTACAAACAAAGCCCGCTTAAGATACGTCACAGGAACAACAAACCTCCTTTCTTCATATTCATCCACTGCTATAACCGCGAAATGCCCTTCTTTAACATCTTTAGGTACACTCTCAATATTCCTAGCCGAAAGTCTTTTTTGCATCTTCTCTACCATAACAAAAATCGTATTCTTTTTCAACATATTGCACATTGCGTGTATAATATGTAGCTCTTACAATGTTAAGTTGTTAAGTTAAAAGTGTACTTATTTATAGTTTTTGAAGACACGAGTAGTATATGGTGTGCATGCATGCACGTATGCATGTGTATCGTGTCTGTGTTTATGCACGTTTAAAAAGAAGGTTTTGTGATAAATCGGCGAAGCAAGATTCTGGCACATGATGGGTTGGTTTAGGTAAGTTCCATCTGCCGGATAATTAATCGATAAAGGTAGTAATTGCTTTGTACCAATTGATTTGTGAGGTGGAAAATGTGGACATGTTTTTATGTAACGTACTGTCTTTGTACTTGTAACTAACTTGTGCAGATTCATAGTTTTTAGTACAAATATCGTTTAAATATATGCAGGTGTTTGGCATTAAAGATATAGGACCATTCAATTAGTTATTCCTTATTTTTAGAATGGTGATTTGTGACTTTAGGCAATGCCTTCTAAAGTTTCTTAGAGCGTGTTTGGGATTGTGTTTTCACAACAAATTTTGCATTTTTGAAATGTCATTTTGAAAAAGTACGTTCTAACCTGTTTTTCTTTTAAACTGCAGTTTCTCTCTAACAAAATGCAACAACTAATCTCACCAAAACGTGTTCCCATATAAACTTCTACCTAATATTTCACGATATGATACATTAAATTAACAAGAATCAAATGCCAAGTGCTTGTTCATACTTCAAATTTGAAATTTTTGAAATGAGATGATCAACAAACAAATAAATTCCAGTATATTATTACACATTATACATTAGCAAGTACATTTGCATCCATAAGCATGTAATATTCGAAAATTGGTGTAGCATCACTCAAACAGAATAATCTGTTCTTATTCACAATTTTGCAACATTTATAAGTGTATAAAAGTATAATTCTTGCTTCACAACTTGCCTCATCCATCTTCAACAAGTAGATCAGTTTGCGCATGTTATCCAGTTCGATGGAAAACGATTAGAGGCCAAGGCAGGTAAATTGCGAACATTAATGTCCATTGGGAGCATACGGTACTCAATATCAAGATCTTTGAAAGTCTTGATCATTTCCTCAACTAGAAGAGCTCTTCTTTTCCATCTTTCACCCATGTTCTGGAAATTCATTCGGTGCGAAAGCCATACTGATATTTTGAGCCGATTCAAATCCTCAACATCCCTGACAACAACCATTGGCCCAGGATGCCAATGCTCGCTCTTGTTGTCGACATAACTGCAACCACATCAATCCAAAGTTAGATGATATATTTAATTAATAATCTTTATGAAATACTAAGAATTAAGTTATTATAAAATGGACAAGCTAAACAGTGTTTGGATACAGAAAGATACTTCAATGTTTGTTAGATTCTAAATATTAAAGAAATCAATAGATAAAATGAACAAAAACTGTATTTTCTTGAAGACAAAGGAATGGAAATAAAGCCTCCCAAATTAGGTTTAAAAAAATGGGTTTAATTTTGTGTTACACTGGATAATTTTGCTTAGCTTGTATGAACAAGATCATCAAGAAACTGATTATTTGACCATTATAGAATCAAGTAATAGGATGTATAATCTGTTTATCAGGACATTAAATTTGCTATCAGAAATTCAGTTCCATAAGTGCGAAAGATAAACAATCTCATGAAAAAACATTAGTTACCTTATTATACTTTCCTTCACTTTAGCAATTTTTTCAGTAGGAGTTGATATATGGATGCAGAAATCAATGGCATCACCCATATCGGGACTACGATGGAAATTAGCAATGGGCATAGTAGTCAAAACACTGTTTGGATACGCGATTTTCTGATTATCATACCTCAAGAAGATTGTTGTTAATATATTCATCTCCTCCACTATCATCTGCATTTAAAAAGAACATCAAAAACTACATCCCCAAAAATAGGAAATAAGTGTTTGTTTTTGGCGATCTTTTGGAGTCTGACCTGAACACCATCAATCTCACATCGATCACCAACATCAAATGGGTGAACTACGAATAAGAAAATAATGGATTCAAACATCGTCTTACATGTGTTTCCAAACACAAACGCTACCAAAACTAGTTGTGAGCTTAGGAATATGAAAAAATGGGTCGATGCAATTTTAAGTATAAGAAGCCAAATTATGATTATTATGATTGCCACTACAACATTAAACATTCGATGAAGCTTGTGCACTGCTGTTTTTGTGTCGTTGAGTGACAATGCAAGAGCTCTACGCTCTCTAAACACATTAACCTGCCAAAACAGAGTTCTCACACAATTAATTCGCTGTATTATATCTTGTAAAACTGCAAGATGAAGGCACATACCACCCAATTTTTGAGAGATCGTTTGCAGACTCCTTTGGTCTCACTTACTTCCAAGAGTCGAATTGTTTTCATAGCTTCATCATCAGGCAAAAATCGCATCAAGTCCTCAACATAAATGTGTCTGTCAACAAACAAACAAAATTACAAAAATACCAGCTCTTTCAAGTACTAATTGATCAAAAATCAGAGTAATACGTAGGGGTGCCAATTTCATCCCATTAGTTTATAATTAGTCGATTTGAGTTACTTTTTATCACAAATGAGACCAATCAAAAAATTTAGAGGAAAATAAATTGGTCAAACGAGTTGAAATCCAAAAGTTTGTTCTAATGCATTCAACCTCTTAAATCATTTTATTTAATAGAAAAGAAAACTGTTCGTGAGTCAACCCAAACCTTGAGTGACCTAGCCCATATTGACGCATACTAAAATAGGACCCATTACTCACCCACATATCTTGCAACCTCAAATAATGATAATAAGAGAACTCGAAACTAAAAACTTACTTGGAGCCCGGCTTAGCCACATTGCAAAATATCTTCTTGGCAGCAACTTTAGCCTCGTTTTCGCTTGTTATTTGCATCGAACTGTCTTCATCATCACTTGCTACATCTTCCAATTGTTCATCTAAAGTACTTAACATGGTTGTGTTTATTACATTCATCATCCTGTTCATATTAAAAGCCGAAATATTCTTCTGATTCAACCTATGCAAGTGATTAATCGTTATCCCCTCATCATTCTTCTTAGCAGTACCAGTCGAGTTTTTACCCGCCATGGCATTACTAGGTCTCGGGGTCCCAATACCTTTTGCACCCGTAAACATATTCGCCTTAAGTTGCAATGGTAAACTTGCACCTGCACTTTGAAGCTTCTCGACCTCTTCCATCATCCGATCTTCCTCTTCTTGTTCTTGCTGAATTTCAATCACGGGTGGGCCCGAGAGTGTTTCAATCACGTATTGGTTAAACAATGAGTCTTGAATCCGATCAAAAAACTTGTTCACGTGGAAATTAGAAGCAAGAACTTTAATAATTATAGTTTTAAACAACCAAATAACAGTTCCCACCAAAAGGCATATCCAAATCTTGGTCACATAAGGCAAAACCTTCTTCCCATAGGTCGTACGTTCGACCGTTTTATTGAATATACATAGCCACGCAACCAAAACTAAACCCAACCAAATGCAATTTTGAACCGCATTTTTTACCCCGTAAACAAAATACACAACTTGTTTACGTAATAAGAAGCTGCGTTCTATGAAGAACACAATAAGCCGCACCACCCATCCAGATACTAGTTTTCCAGATATCACAACTAATATCATAATCTCCCATTTCAACAATTCAAGATCATAATACCTTTTGTTTCCCAAATTTGGGATTCCAAGTGTACAAGCTAAAGCAATAACAATTAATATCAAACAAGTTAATTGAATCAAAGTCCACTTATTATACCTCAATTTCTTGTACTCATCTGGCAAATAATCATCATTTACAGAAAACTCATCTTCTTCATCATGACCACCTTTCCCTTGATTCCCGGACTTTAGTTTTTTCTGGGTTGACGACCTCTGATCAATATCCGGTTGATCCATTAACCTCGACTTTGTTTTTGTCCTCATCAACGTCGAATTTCCCTTAAAAGCGCCATTTGACGAACAAACCACTACCTCATCTCCTCCACGACCAATTCGACCACTAGCATTGGAGCGTCGACTGACAGGTGGCAGGTCATCATTGAGTGAGACCCTGACCTCCTTAGGAGTGAGGGGGCCACTGTGTTTTGGTAAATCGTAACTGGAATCTTTCCATATGTTGTTGTAATCAGTAGGATTCCTAGAATCCGTCATAGTAGTGGTGGTGTTTGATGGGGTGTGTTTTAAATTGAGTTCAAATAGAGAGTCGTTAGTTGAAGATGCTGGGAATGAACTTCCCAGATTCTCCATAAAATTTGGTATTCACAATTATCTACACATACGTTATTGACAAAGTTATTTGTACGTAAATGAAGGTGAGGATGAATGATCAATGTTTAACCTCAAACACATTTATAGTGTTCATGAAGGATGTAAGAAGACAAATAGGAAAGAAACAGCAGGCAGAGATCGAAATCAAACTGTTCCTAGCGGAAAATATATGATAGATGATGTGGCTAAGATACATAAAATCACGTCTGGTAAGAGAATTATGACACCTGTTTGAGACTTCGTTTTGAAGAGATTACCGATTATTGCATTAAATTACAAATAATTATATTAAAAGTGTTCGAATAAAACCTCAACAAACAAAACAATACGAAACGACAAAAAGAAACCAGAACAAAATCGACATATAAGAACACACGTGATATACCCCTAATCATTTAAATTTTATTATTCACTAAGTTAAACCCTTTAAGTACACAAAAAAGAATGTACCAACTAGCATTCCCCTCACCTCCTTATATAGAGATGAGGGTGTATAATCGACGACCTAATCCTAATCTAAGTCTACATTTTAAGTTACATATTAGTACCATTATGTATTACTAATATTCCTAACAATCTTCACCTTATTAGGGGAGCGGGCAGCGAGTTGGAGACGCCGCAGAACCGTGTGATTGATCCAGCTGCGTTGTGCTCTCATCTTACGTCAGTAGGGACGATTGCTTTCGACATTAAGTATTTTCCTTTACCGCTTAACATTTGGATTAGACATCCTCTATGTTGAGTATGGTGAAGAAACAAACAAACAAACTTGATTTTGGTTCCAAGCACAAGTACCCGGCGGGATTGATGCTTAACCGGCGGGTATAATTAGGATTTTGGTTACAGAAGAAAATCGCTTTGTAACAGGGAACACCAAAGGAGTTGTCGCGACACGAGTTTTGGGAATTGAAGGTCTACCCGGCGGGTACTCTTTCCTACACGGTGGGTACCCGGCCGACCTGCACAAAACTTGAGCAGCAAGCTGGTTCTGTTTTTTGTACACTATAAATGTAACCTTCTTTTATTGTAAACCCTAAGCTACGAAAATAATACAAAGAACTCTTCAGTTGTCCGTTAACTAAAGCAATCACCTCGATTGCTATAACCACGTCAATTCCTCGTGTCGATTTACTTTTATGTATTTACTTTATCCATTTGTTGATCTGTGTGGTTGCAATTGTTCAATTGTTAAATTGTTGTGTTGTTTTGGGTCCTAAATTTCAACACCCTCTTGACCAGGCACACTCTTTACCATTATGTTTGTCAACACCTCAATGACAAGATGTCACCTTTCATGTAAAAGTTAAGATTTCCTTAATTTTCTCCCGTAAATGATCTCCTTCAAGGCTTCTTACATAACGTACATCTTCTTGTCCTTGAACTCCCATTTACATCCAATAAATTTCTCATGAGTTTGATTATACATAGCATATGTCCACTTATTTTTGTCCAAAGAAGTCACCACCTCACTAGTATCCCCCTCTTCTGCACAAACTACATAATTTACTACCTTGTGAGTATCTTCATCTTCTTCACAATACGTAGATAAGATGCTACATCAACACTTGTTCTAAACCTTTTCGTACCACTTGCATCCTTTCCTCAACAAGTTAATAACTCCTCATGATCATTCACTGGTAGCTCCGTCTCAACTAAACACCCTTCTAACCACGTACCTCCTGAAACCCTTTTTCATTATCATGATCAAGTTGTTTATATCCAACTTCTACGGGACATTCATTTCCTTGTACACCATAAATATTCATCGTTTATATCCAACTTCTACAGGACATTCATTTCCTTGTACACCATAAATATTCATCGTTTATATCCAACTTCTACAGGACATTCATTTCCTTGTACACCATAAATATTCATCATTCTTCTTTTCCTTATTTTTCCTTGTTAGATGATTTGTCCATTGCTACCTTGCTATCAAGCCTTTTCAAAAAGCCTCGAAAATCCATGTGTTCTCCATTGCTACCTTGCTAACAATCGAATTAAACCCTTCTAAAACCCTAGAAGGTCGATCTTTCTATCCAGACTTAAAACCTTGCACCACAAGTAAACAATTTCTTAAAAACGAAATAAATCAATACCTTACTTGATCTACAAGAAACCACCAAGTCTTGAACCACAACAAATCAGAGAAACCCTTGACATTCGATTTCACTCATCAGAGAGTAAAAGTTCGATGTTTTGTTACCTTACATCGAGATTTTCATTCATATGTTATCTTTTTGTATCAACTAAACTAAACTTTCATTCTTTTCAACATATAACTAAAATTAAATTACATTATTATGCTTCTCAGAACTTTTCGTTCATTTTTCTTAATTTGGACCACAAGTCAAAATTACATGTACACTTCTGTAATATGATTAAGATCCCAGAAAAAAAGAGCATGGGTGTTTGGAGGGCATGGAGGGGCAGATCATCGCCACTGTCGGTTTTCGAGATCAATAGTGCAGATAATGCTAGCAGATCATGCTATGTCACGTGGATTCTAGTTTGTAATTATTTTTAGGCGGAAGGGTTGAATTGCAATTTATATTAAATTAGATAAGAGGGGTAAAACTAGGGAAGATTCTTGGTCAATCGGATCTCTCTCTCTCTCTTTCTCTTTCTCTTCACACACACACACACACTAATTTACACACACTAACACATACAACACTCTCTAATTTACACTTATTAACACACACCACCACCGTCACCGTCCACCACCACCGTCACTGTCATCGTGATCGGAGTAAAGAGGCGGAAAACATATATATTTAAACATGTCGATCGAGATCTAAAAAGTAGACCTGAAAATTACATTTAAAAAGCAGATCTTAAAAAAATTCACTGAATCTTACATTTCTTCTACTTCATCTTAAATGCAATTCACGTGAAATTATTCTACTACTTGTTTACTGTATCTTGTATATTGTTACTGTCTTTTATAATTTTTAGCATTTTTATGTCTTTCTGTAGCTTAATTTAATACTTGAAATCGAAAAATTACTAGTATTTATTTACTGCATCTTGTATATTATTACTGCATCTTATATTTTTTAAGCATTTTATGTGTTTGTAAGGCTTCGTTTTATTCTTGAAATCAAAAAACTAATAATACTTGTTTACAGCATCTTGTATATTGATACTGTATCTTATGTTTTTTTAGCATTTTTCGCCGCATCTTGCATATTATCAAGTTTTCTTATTGAACAAATTTTTGGACAATTTTTCTGACAGATCCACAACTTTATCAAAATTGGAAAATAATCCCTGTCTCCCTGCCCTCCTATTGAGGCCTGCCCCCGTGAACCGTTCCCTATGATTAATAGCAAAACACCAAAACGCCAAAACATATCAACGTATGTGTTGGCTCCCTAAACCTGATCTAGGTCGAACCGTCACGTTCAATTGAGAGGCAGAATTCAAACAATTGAATATGATACGTAAAACACAAAACAAATCAAACACAAATCAACTCGTATATTGATATTAAAATCGATTAGCTTGATACACAGAGTTGCCTTACAAATGCTCTCTATAATCACAGATTCGTCAACCCTAGAACTGAGCCCGAATGCACCTATTTATACCGGAACAAAACTGACCCTGCGACACAGCCTATGTGTCGCACAACCGACTCATGCGACATAAACCTTGTGTCGCACATGCGACACAGGCTCTGTGTCGCCTAAACAAAATATGTAATTACATATATATAAAACAAACATCGTAATTACATAACAAAACTATTACAGACTGAGACCAACTGATAGACACACTAAATATGCATCAACAGTATGATATTTCCTTTTCTTTTTCTTTTTTCCTTATCATTTTTTGTTAAAAAGAACCATTATCAAAATAGCCTACAATTTGACGTTCTAATAACCTCATACGAGGTTTTAAGTTCAAACCTCATTAGTTGCACATCTTGAGGGTGGCTAGTGAAATGATCGGAAACGGTCACATGGATACCCCGTTTGGAAAGCGTACATCTAAGTATAAATATCCTCCTTTTACCCTGTTGGGAAAAACAATGATCAAACCTAAGTTATAAATCTGAAGAGTCAAAATCTAACTCAGTTGTATTCAGGAAACTTAGTGAAATTCCTGAGTCTGTGTTTCTGAGTCTGTGCTACACAGACTGAAGAATTGTTTCTGAGTCTGTGCTGCACAGACTGAAGATCCTCACAGACTGAAAGCCATGCTCTTTCTGAAGACTTATGAATTCATCATCTGAAGAATGAAGATTGAATACAGAAGGCTTCACAGACTTAAGTTCACAGACTGAAGATCACAGACTGATGAGCACAGACTGAAGAGCACAGATTGAAGAATGAAAGTACAAATGTACAGGAGATATTCTTCTTTCCTTAGGCTAGATACAACTGATAAGATGTTTGAGAAAGGTCAAACATCATATAAAGGTTCTCTTCTCAGCAAAGAAACCTTTTACCTTTTTGCTTTTTCTATTTCCAAGAAAAGCAAAAAGGAAGGCGTGCAAAGTTGCCCAAGATGCATCTGTTATCCCTTGGACAACTATGTAAGCTGGATAATATAGAGTTACATCCAACTCTATAAATAGCAGTCCAAAAAGCACTGCTATAATCCAAGAAATTCAAGAGAATTAGTATACTAGACCTTTGAGCTTAGGCTAAAGCATTACCACACTTACTGTGAAGTTTGTAGTGATAACTGTATCTTTGTATACTACTTGGATCGTATTCAAACCATCTGTGTGGGTTTGAATACCTTGTCATCTTTGTGAGACAAACACTTTATTGTGAATAATACTTTGATTCATAATAAACTCTGTGTTAAAATTAATCTTGTTTTCCGCCTAGATTAATTTAAACTTGTTTGATATAAAACTTGGATATAAACTAACACGTTGAGATAACTGTTATTTAATCTGTATCTAAGTTTTGGGAACCTTGTGACCCAACAACTGGTATCAAAGCAAATAAAGATTTAATCTTTAACGATCAAAGGAACCCAGTTTATCAAACAATCATCTAAATTCATTTTTCTCTACATTTTCTACTTTGAAAAATGACTTCCTCTATTGCTATGGCTGGGAAGGGAATTCCAATCTTCAATGGTGTAAATTTTACCCACTGGAAATTGAAAGCTGAATGGTTTCTTGCTAGCATTCATGATGAAATGCTTAGAGTCATTCAGGAAGGACCCATTATTCCTGGCAAAATAGTTCCTGCTACTTTAGATGCAAATGGCACTATTTTGACACCTGAAAAATTTGTTGAGGCTGCCAAAAGTACCTGGACTGATCTAGACAGGCAACTATATGCATTAGATTTTAAGGCCAAATCCATTCTGGGCAATGCAGTTACTGAGCCTATCTTTGCTAAGATATCTGGCTGCAAAACTGCTAAAGCCATATGGGATATGCTAACTGACCAATATGATGGTGTAAGTTTAGTACAATCCCAAAAGAAGAAGAATCTCATAAGAAATTATGAGAACTTCTCTGCTGGTCAAGGAGAGTCATTATCTGATATTCATACCAGATTTCAGATCTTAATCAATGATCTTGAAAGGTATAATATCATCAAAGGACAGTTTGAAATCTGTGCAAAATTTGTTGATGTCATTCCAAACACTTTTTCTGAAGTTATCACTTCATTAATTGTAAGTGAAAAATTGGAGACATATGATCTCTCTGGCTTGTTTGGACTTCTACTAAATTTTGAAGAAACCAAAGCCAGAAAGGATCTAAATGCCAAAAGGATTGCAAAAGATCCATCTGCTGCCCTTGTTGCAACAACAAGGAAAAATAGAGAACTTTTCTCTAGAGCAGATTACCATCTTACTCTTACAGACTCAGAATCAGATGATGAAACTGAGTCTCTAGAAGCTGAAATGGCATTGCTAGCCCAAAGGTTAGAAAAAGCAAGATTCAAAGGTTCAAAAGGAAGGCCAACTTTTGATCCTAAGAAAGCTACTTGCTATAAATGTGGGCAAGTTGGTCATATTTCTTCTGACTGCAGAGTGAAGATTGCAGAATCTTCAAGTTCTGATAAGTGGGAAGAAAAGGCCAAGAAGTACAAGAAAAAGTACTTCAACTCCAAGAAAATTGGAGAGAAACAACAATCAAAGAAACTAGAGAAAGCTTTGGTTGTTGAACAATGGATAGATGAAGAATCTTCATCATCTGAGGATGATGAAGATATGTGCTTAATGGCTATCACAGAGAGCCAGTTTGACAAAGATGTCAAATTTGCAGAAAAGGTATGTGTTCATCCAGACTGGGACAGAGGATCTGCTTACAATGTAAATCATTTTAAACTTTACTATAGTGATGCAGAAAAACAGAAAATGTTTGAACACATTTATGTAGATTTTTTGAAAAGACTGGAGGAAATACAAGATTTAAAAACCAAACTCAGTCAAGTTCAAAAAGATCTACAATCAAAAGTGAATGAAATAAACCAAAATAAACAGTACAAACTTGAGCTTGATGCTCAATATGACCTTCTCAAAAAGATCAAGCTGGAAAAGGAAGCGTATAAAAACAAAGCTGATTATTATGAAAGGATCTGTAAATCTTGGTGTATTTCATCACTTAAAAATGTGGACTGTTTATCCAAACAGATTCTAGCTCAGATACAAGCGGTCATAGGTGACGAGTTTGATCTTAAAAGTCACATAAATTCAGAAATAAACTCAAAACCTACTATATTTGTACCTGAGATTTTACCTCATACTTTTAGTCATACTGTGGGAGACAAAGTTATATTGACAAATGCTTTTGTTAGACCAACAATAGTTACTAAAGAACTAGTATATGAGACAGAGCCAGACTCTGAAGACACAGACTCAGAAATCTCAGTCTGTGAAACTTCTCAATCTGAACAGCCTGAACTTATAATCACTAATGAATCTTTAGAAACTATAGAACTTGAAAAGAAAAGATTTATAAAAGGCAAAGTTAATATTCCCACAGTACCATCTTTAAAAAGACAAAAAGAGGTAAAAGGAATCAAGAATAAACAGAAAGGTTACAATGTGTTTGAACCTTCCACATCTCAGTCTGTAACTGGTCCAGACAATAATATGCCAAATGATAAATCTAAAGGCATAAAACCAGTAACAAAGGAGTTAAAAAGATCTTAGTCTGTGAGATCTAACTGTCAGTCTGGAAAAATAAATTTTCAGTCTGGCAAACTTAACTCCAAATCTGTTTGTGTTAACACTCAGTCTGACTCTCAAAAGTCAAATCTTAACAACCAGACTGAGACCATTAAGCTGCTTAGTGAAAACTTAATGAAGTTAACCACAGATTTTAAAACATTTGTTGAGTCAAAACAAGAGTTTAACAGAGGATCTAGTGCAAATAATAACCCAAAATCCAAAAGGACCATCATGTTGAACAGAAAATGTTACAACTGTGGAAATCTGGGACATGAAGGTATTAAATGCACAAAGTCCATTCTTAAACAGCCAAAGGCTGCTTTGATCAAACAAATGTCGTCTACAAACAACAAAATCAAAAATAGAGAGGTTAAAAGTCAACTTCACAGACTTAGCACCAAAACTGCTAAAGAATTGACTTCAACCAACTCTAAAGAACCCATCAAAAGATGGGTTCTCAAAAGTAACTAATTGATTTTGTTTGTCCTGTGCAGGGTAACAGCAAATGGTACCTAGACAGTGGATGCTCAAGACACATGACAGGTTCCTTGAAGAATCTGTCAGAGTTTGTAGAAGAAGAAGGACCTTCTGTCAAATATGGTGACAACTCTGTTGCCAAGATAAAAGGTTATGGTGTGGTGAAGGCTGGCAATATCAGAATAACAAAGGTGGCCTATGTTGAGGGATTAAAGCATAACCTGCTTAGTGCTAGCCAGATTTGTGAGGATGATGGTGAAATCAGAATCAGAAAGAAGGCTGCTGTTATCTATAATTCCAAAGGCAAACCTATATTAGTTGCCAAAAGAGAAAGAGATATCTATCTCTTGGATCTTTCTTCTGCAGACAACAATGTAGAGACCTGTCTCTATACTCAGTCTGTGCCAGAACTAAGCTGGCTATGGCATAGGAGGTTATCCCACCTGAACTTCAAAAATATTAACCTCCTGTCAAAGAAGAAACTGGTTAGAGGTCTGCCTGATGTTACATTTGCAAAAGACAAACTTTGTCCTGCATGTACACTAGGGAAACAGACCAAGAACCATTTTCCATCCAAATTGTTAGCTACAATTGAACAACCACTGCATATGCTCCATATGGATCTGTTTGGACCCATGAGCATTAGCAGTTTGGGTGGAAAGAAGTATACACTTGTGGTTGTGGATGAATACACAAGGTATACTTGGGTCATCTTTCTTAAAGCTAAAAGTGATGCTCCTGAAGAGATTATTAATCTAATCAAGAGAGAAGAATTGCAGAAAGATGCACCTGTCAAGCAACTCAGGAGTGACCATGGTACACAATTTAAGAATTCTACTCTCATTGAATTCTGTACTGACAAAGGCATTATTCAAAACTTTGCCTCTGTCAGAACTCCTCAACAAAATGGTGTTGCTGAGAGAAGAAATCGTACACTCATAGAAGCTGCAAGAACCATGTTATGCCATGGTCAAATGAAGGTTTATTTTTGGGCAGAAGCAGTTAACACTGCCTGTTATACCCAAAATAGATCTATTTTGGTCAAAAGGCATGGCAAAACTGCATATGAGTTGTATCATAAGAAGGTTCCAACCATCCATTACTTCCAGACCTTTGGTAGTAAATGCTATATTCTCAATCAAAGAGATCAATTAGCTAAGATAGAACCTAAATCTGATGAAGGAATTTTTGTTGGCTATTCATCTATCTCAAAGGCCTACAGAGTCTACAACAACAGAAGGAATAAAATTGAAGAAACCATCAATGTCACCTTTGATGCTTCCTCTGCTAATGATGAACATGTTTCTCAGTCTGATGTTCATTTGTTAGAAGATTTATCTGTTGTGGGATCTGAATCTCAAATCCCAGTTGCTGTTAACCAACAACAGGACTCTGAAAGTGATAATGAAGATGATCAACCTGCTCATTCTATGACAATACCTTCATCAACAGAAGATGAATCTGTGTCCAGAGATTCAAACTCTTCTGATACATGTGTTCAGTCTGATAGTTTTCAGTCTGTAAACTCTACAGACTCTGACTTGCCCTGTGTAGAAGATGATGCAGAACTCAGTCCTGCTATTCTTCCACCAAATGAGAATGATTTACCATCAAATGATGAATCACTTCTAGAAGTCAAAGAACACAATTATCATCCAATTACAGAAATAATTGGAGATTATGTTTCTGGTGTACAAACAAGAGCTAAAATGTCAAACTTACCTACTGCAAATTTCTGTTTCTACACAAACTTCCTGTCAATCATTGAACCAAAGAAAGCTGAAGAAGCCTTGAAAGATGATGATTAGGTTGAAGCAATGCAGGAAGAGTTAACAGAATTTGACAGAAACAATGTTTGGACCCTAGTTCCTGCTCCAAAAGGGAAAACCATTATTGGAACAAAATGGGTTTACAGAAACAAAATGGACAAGGATGGAGTGATAATCAGAAACAAGGCAAGGCTAGTTGCTCAAGGCTACAAGCAGGAAGAAGGCATTGATTATGATGAAACATTTGCCCCTCTAGCCAGAATTGAAGCAATAAGGTTATTCTTGGCATATGCTGCATTCAAGGACTTCAAAGTCTATCAAATAGATGTCAAGAGTGCATTTCTGAATGGCAACTTACAGGAGGAAGTCTATGTGAAACAACCTCCAGGTTTTGTAAGTTCCACTTTTCCAAATCATGTCTATAAATTGCAGAAAGCACTATATGGGCTAAAACAAGCTCCAAGAGCTTGGTATGACACCTTATCATCCTATCTTCTTAGTAATGACTTTACTAGAGGATCAATTGATAAAACTTTGTTCTTCAAAAGGAACAAGGCAGATGTCATACTAGTCCAAATCTATGTTGATGATATTATATTTGGGTCTACTGATGAAAAATTGTGTAAATGGTTTTCAAACTTAATGTCAAAACAGTATCAAATGAGTATGATGGGTGAGTTAACATACTTTCTTGGTCTACAAGTACATCAGAAACCTGATGGTATCTTCATCAACCAAGGTAAATATGTCAATGATCTACTTACTAAATATTCTTTAAAGGACTGTTCAATTATGAAAACACCAATGAGCACTGCAGATAAGTTGGATAAGGATCAGTCTGGTAAGTCAGTCTGTCAAACCACCCTTGGTCTTACGAGCCGCTTACGCTAACTCAAGCAGGTACCGGGGAGGTATGATAGGATCTCTACTATACCTCACTGCAAGTAGACCAGATATCATGTTCTCAACATGTTTGTGTGCTAGATATCAATCTGAACCTAAAGAATCGCATCTAAAAGCTTAAAAAGGATTTTTAGGTACCTAAAAGGTACTCCTAGCCTGGGTCTTTGGTATCCCAAAGACTCTGGTTTTGATCTAATTGGATATACAGATGCAGATTATGCAGGTTGTAAATTAGACAGGAAAAGCACTTCTGGTGGATGTCAACTGCTAGGTGGCAAACTAGTCAGTTGGTCAAGCAAGAAATAGAATTCTGTTGCTACATCCACTGCAGAAGCAGAATATGTGGCTGCTGGTAGTTGCTGTGCTCAACTGCTATGGATGCAACATCAACTAGCAGACTATGATTTGGTGTTTACAAAAACTCCAATCATGTGTGATAACCAAAGTGTCATTGCCATCACTGAGAATCCTGTGTTTCACTCCAGGACAAAGCATATTGAGATCAGACATCACTTTATCAGAGATTGTGCTGAGAAAGGTAAAGTGATTCTCAAATATGTGCCCACAAATGACCAATTAGAAGATATCTTTACTAAACCTTTAAATGAAGATAGATTTTTGTATCTGCTTGGTCAACTAGGAATGCTCAACCCCTAGTAAAACCTTGAATCTATATGATTCAATTCTCAGTCTGTGTCTGTTTTTCAATCTGTATAACTGTATTCTCAGCTACATACAATCAAAAAGCACAGACAAAGAGATGTTTTTGTACATACTTTCTAAGAAAATACCAAAAAGATTTTATACCTTCTGTTATTTTCTCTCAGTCTGACTGATTATATGTTTCAGTCTGTGTAACTTCTTCCAGATTAGCTACACAGACTGATCATATTCATTCAGACTAGACCCTCTACTTTTGTGCTTTATTAATTCATAAGGTTAGTATTTTAGTACTATTAGTATTAATACTGCTACTTACTTTTAGTACTGTTGGTTAATACTGATAAGACTTTTTAACACTGCCCCCATGAATTCGTATTTTAGCACTGCTGGTAAAGATTGGTACAATTAACACTGTTAGTGTAGCAAGTTACTACTGTTAGTTAACTTTAGTACTGCTTTCGCAAGTTACCACTGTTAATTGATGTTAGTACTGCTTTCGCAGTTACCACTGTTAGTTGATTTTAGTACTGCTTTGGCAAGTTACCACTGTTAGTTAACTTTAGTACTGCCTTCGAAAGTTACTACTGTTAGTTAATTTTAGTACTGCTTTCACAAGTTAGTACTGTTAGCAATATCAATCTGTTACCACTGCTGGCACAAAAGTTTTTTTTTAAATTTCTGTTATTTTCTCTTAGTCTGTCTGTTATATGGCTCAGTCTGTGTGACGTCACCCAGACTCATTGCACAGACTGATTATATACACTAAGACTAAATGTTTTTAATTTTAATATATTTATTTATTTATTCTATTTTTTTTCGTAAATAAACAACAATATCCTTGCATTTAATGCTTTAACCATCTTTATGGTAATAATCATTAAAAGTTTTGGCGCTTGTTGTCTATTTATCTGCTCAATACAAAAAGTGCACGTGCCTCAGCGCTACTGTTGCAGAAACAGGGATAAACCGTCCAAGTGGGGTCCCATTTAACGGAAATTTAATTTCTACAAATACCCATTTATGTTTTCCCCCTTTCTTCTTCATTCGTTCTTGCACATCAAAAACAAACAGAGTCTATAAACCCTAAATCGCTCAACCATTTTCAAAATCAATTTCTAAAATTTCTTCAATGGCTGATCAATGGGTTTACACGGCACCTGCCAACATCGCTGCGGCTAAACCCTTCAAACAAGGGAAACAGGTAAAACTCTGTATCAACAATCAAGTAGCTACCATTTCCATCCCTGATTCGAAAAAGAATAAAGGGTTTGAGGAACTAACTGCTTTTATGTCTGCTCATCCATTAAGGGGAGCATTCTTTAACACAGTTCCTCAAATATACCCACATTTTTTAATGGAATGGTGGTATACTTGCTCCTCAAATAGTACCAATACTGCAATTACTGGTACTATTGATCATGGTAAACGGGCAGTTACCATTGATCAGGAGTTAATTAGGAATGTCTTAGACCTGCCTTTGGGAAATAACTTTGAACCTATTCCAACCAAAGAAGCAGCAAGGGCTTCTCTTACTTTGGTTGGATATACCAAAGAAAAAGGCACAATTTTGATGTCAGGATTCACCCCCAAATGGAAATTTTTAATTTCTGGCATCATTAGAAGTCTAGGAGGTAAATCTGGTAGCACAGGGGAGCTAAATGAGTTTGAAACTCAGCTGTTGAGCTCATTCATCACTGGTTTAAACATCAACTTTGCAGAGTTGTATTTTCAAGAAATTTTAAAACTGGTGAATGAGTCAAACAGAATTTTTAATGTACCTTTTATAAGGCTACTCTCCCTGTGCATCCAATCCAGGTTAACTGGGTCTGTATATATGTCCGTTAATAATAAAGTGGCAGATATACCTGTTCCTGTGCTCAAATATAAAGTGTTTAACCATCCGGTTCCACTTTCTGGAGCACCTATCACTGCTGCCATGCAGCACTGGATTGATCACCCATATGTTGCTTCTGCATCCATGGAGGGTGATGATTCAAGTGATAGTATGGGTAATAAGACCCAGGCTGTTGAAGATCGTGTGGCTGAAGCAGAGCACACAGACTCCGGGGATACAGACTCAACTCAGTCTGTGCACTTGGAGTCAGACTCAAACATTCCTGAGTCTGTTCCATCTTCAACAGAAGATGCAGGTAGTACTTCTTCTTCATCTGAGGACATGGATATAGATCAACCTTCTTATCCTAGCCCATCCTCACCCACAAAAGAGAGTCCCAAACAAACCAACCCAGATGAGTCACCACTCACTCTGGAGGAATCACCAGACTCAACCCCCAAAAGTATAGCACAAATGGAATCATCATCCATGGAACTGGATGTCAACAGAACACCTTCCAGTGCTGTAGACCATTCCATTACAGCTCTGCTAGAGTCTGTGGTGCCAATGGCTACCCAACTGACCCAACCTACACCTAGTTTAGTCAGCTTGGATACCCACATTGCTGCTGCTACACTGACCCCTGTAGTAAGCATTAAAGAAGATGCTCCATTCCTGAGCACTACCAACCCCCTCTTTACCCCACTCACAATGGCTGGACCCATATTGACCACTAGTCCTGCACTAGTTCACACTCCGGTGAGTCTTTTCTTACACCCCTCTGCACAGATTGCCAATGCCCCAGTCATGTCACAGACTGAGGTACAGATCTCCTCTTCTTTGCTCCATGATCTACCATCTTATCACGAGATGGTTAGTGAGGGCATACAAACTTCAACATCAGTTGCCAGTGATACTGCTCCATTACACCAGGAACTGTTTGAGGCAACAGGTGCAACACAATCATTTCCCCGTGATGTCTTATCCTATCACCAGATTAGATCTGAGGGAACACCTACACCACTCAATGCCTATGATCGCTTTTCCATGCACCGGACACAGAGTGAGGCAAAGAGTGCAACACCAAAAGATTCCAGTGATCTTGCTCAGTTTCAACATGAGTCAAGTGAGGAACACATACCATCACCCAATTCTAACCCCTCCAACCAGACCCAGTCTGTGCCTTCTAGTACACTTAATGATGTGCTTTCTGCCATCAACAGGTTGTCTGAATGGGTACAGACTGAGTTCAATAATAATAAGAAAGAGCTAGAGAAGATGAAGCATCTAGTCTCTACTATGGTGGATAAAGTGGATATGCTGGAGGAAAAGGTATCCAATAGGTTAGATGAAATGCAGACCACCCTCTCAAACTTGGTAGATGATGTCAAAAAGGGGGAGAAGATGAAGCATGGGTCTGCAGAAGCTAAAACCTCAAAAGATAAAAATTTAAATAATAAATCCTTAGATTTAGGGGGAGATAGCAGTGAGGGAGATGATGGAGATAATGGACCCGAAGGTGCTAGGGTGAAGTCTCAGACTGAAGCTCAGTCGGTGCCACAGACTGAAGATATGAGTGCACAGACTGAGGGGGAGCAAGAGAGATTGCAGTTAGGTGAACATGCTGAGATGGTTGCACAGACTCAGGGGGAGTCATCCATTGTCTTACACATAGAACCAATTGCAACTATCTCAACCCAAGGTCAGCTGGAGTTGAAAAGACCAAGGGAAGAAGAAGAAGAAGATGTTCAACCTCTGTTAATCAAGAAAGCCAGGAAAATGAAAAGAATGGCCAGGAGGATTCCTGAAAGGGATATCTTTGATTCCCAACCAAAAATGAAGGGGATCAAAACCTGGGACCAGTTCTTAAAGTTGGCAGAAGAACAGGACAATGATGGTGATGATGATGATGCCATCAATCCTGACTGCAGTTCTGAGTCTGAAGTTTTCAGAAGATCAGATAATGATGAAGATGATGCTACTTTTGGAGGTGTAGGTGAAGGAGCCTCAAAAGTCAAGACTGGAGAGTCTCAGTCTGTGCCTTCTGATCCTGCACAAACTGAGACACAGAATCAATCACAGACTCAGAGCTCAGAGCAACCAGCAGCAAGCACTGATGTTCTAATTATCAGTGCTGAAGCCATTCAAGCTGAAGCCTATCCTGCTAGACCAACCACATCAACCAGAACACTGCCTCCAGGTAGAAGTGAGATTGAAGACAGAATGCAATGGAGAAGTGCTCATCTGATAAACACTTATCCTGGGTCAAGCTCTACCATGGAAGAAGTAATGGATAAGGGTAAGGGCAAGGAGATTGCCTTATCCAAGCAGGAAAGATTAAGCAAGATCAAGAAGATGGTGGATGATCATGCTGCTGGAACAAGAAATCCTGAACTGTCAAATCTACAGGATGAGCTCTTGCAACAAGAAGCTACTGCTCAAGGTATGACCTTATCCGAATACTTAAATGTATTATCAATTGAAGAGCAGAAGCTGAAGGAAGCAAGATTTGTTGACATGCTCTCCAAAGAGTTAGAAGATGAAAGTTGTTCACAGACTCAGATCAGAATGAGTCAAGTTGAGCAACAGATCAAAGAAGATGAAGAGCTGTCAATAAGATTACAGAAGATAGAGAGCCTGAAACCAAAGCTACAAGCCACTTTCCAAAAGTCAAAGCTCAAGCAGAAGATCAGAGAATGTCATCTGAACAAGATTGGACAGAAATTAAAGCTGGAGCTGACTTTGACCAAGAGCAAGAAGATGGTATGGGTGGATGAACTGTACACTCTAGGGCTTAAGGAATGGCAATCCATTGCCAATCTTTTGAAGAGTGCAGCTGACAAGGATCTGAAGAAAGAAGTTCTGGATGAGCTATCTTACCTGATTGAGCTAGTTCTCAGTCTGGGGCTCATCTCAAAAGAAGAGTACAAGTTGTTTTGCATAGCAAACAATTTTGTAATCAAGAAGAAGTCAGCTGGGTTATCCACAGAGAATGAGCAGAGAAGGGAGCATCCTCTACCCAAAGGTATTGTTTTCATAGATAGATCTTATGTACAGACTGACAACATTGAAGGTCTGTGCTATAGAGATATCAATGGGATAGAGTGCTTCCAGGATCAAAATGGACTGTATAGAGAGTCTCTGCTACACTGCATTGCCCTGCTGAAGGAATGCAAACATTCTCAAGCCAGACCATTCAGAAGAAGACTGATCAGCTGGTTATTCAACAACCTTTCCCAACTCAGGATGATGATTGGACTTGAAGATATCTGCAAGAAGATCATCCTAGAGTATCAAGAATTTGAAGACAAATCTGATAAGGAAATGGAAGAACTGTTGAAGAGGAAAGTGGAAAAGATGAAAGAGATCAGGGCTCAGAGAAAGGATTGAAGATTGTTAAATTTTTTACAATCTTATGTAATAATTGTAATATTTTTGTGAACTAACTATGATTCCGACTTTATATATATAAGTCTTGATCCATATGTTATGATTCACCTTAGTATTTATTATTTCTCTATTATCTTTTGTAAATAGATTTTGACATCATCAGATAGGGGGAGATTGTTGGGAAAAACAATGATCAAACCTAAGTTATAAATCTGAAGAGTCAAAATCTAACTCAGTTGTATTCAGGAAACTTAGTGAAATTCCTGAGTCTGTGTTTCTGAGTCTGTGCTACACAGACTGAAGAATTGTTTCTGAGTCTGTGCTGCACAGACTGAAGATCCTCACAGACTGAAAGCCATGCTCTTTCTGAAGACTTATGAATTCATCATCTGAAGAATGAAGATTGAATACAGAAGGCTTCACAGACTTAAGTTCACAGACTGAAGATCACAGACTGATGAGCACAGACTGAAGAGCACAGATTGAAGAATGAAAGTACAAATGTACAGGAGATATTCTTCTTTCCTTAGGCTAGATACAACTGATAAGATGTTTGAGAAAGGTCAAACATCATATAAAGGTTCTCTTCTCAGCAAAGAAACCTTTTACCTTTTTGCTTTTTCTATTTCCAAGAAAAGCAAAAAGGAAGGCGTGCAAAGTTGCCCAAGATGCATCTGTTATCCCTTGGACAACTATGTAAGCTGGATAATATAGAGTTACATCCAACTCTATAAATAGCAGTCCAAAAAGCACTGCTATAATCCAAGAAATTCAAGAGAATTAGTATACTAGACCTTTGAGCTTAGGCTAAAGCATTACCACACTTACTGTGAAGTTTGTAGTGATAACTGTATCTTTGTATACTACTTGGATCGTATTCAAACCATCTGTGTGGGTTTGAATACCTTGTCATCTTTGTGAGACAAACACTTTATTGTGAATAATACTTTGATTCATAATAAACTCTGTGTTAAAATTAATCTTGTTTTCCGCCTAGATTAATTTAAACTTGTTTGATATAAAACTTGGATATAAACTAACACGTTGAGATAACTGTTATTTAATCTGTATCTAAGTTTTGGGAACCTTGTGACCCAACATACCCTCTTTTTTTTGTCAAAAAGATAATATCATAAAGATGAAAAAAATAACGAAATTAAAAGATGATGTTCATGATTATACGAGGTGAACATAACATGTCTTTTACTAAACAAATGAAGAATAGTTTTAGACTATATTAGGTAAATACTCCTACTATCTCTAGATAAGGTTGGTAAGGTTTTTCTCCACATTAATGTATTTGTGAGGCTGTATATTGGAAACAAATGTATAATAGTCGTGCATAGGATTGAGGTCGTACATTTGGGAAGGTGCCGAACAATTGTCTAGGGAGGGTGTGTTCGGCTGTTTGCGAAATAATGGCAAACGGCTTTAAAATTTTGTACAAGAGTTGAAAAAAAATATATTTATGAACTACGAAAAAAAAATTTGTACAAGGGTGTGTTCGGCTGTTTGCGAAAAAAAAATATGTTAAGAAAATTTTTGTAACTAATGTCTTGATTGGCATTTGGTGTTCGTGGAAGGTTAACCGCAGATTCGGTTAACCGAAATATTGGTTCTCCATATTCGTGAAACTAAAACGAAACTAAAAATTCCGACTAACATCGGTCAGCCAGTTTTTTCGATTCCATTATTTAGTTAACCAATTAACCGTTTATTAATTAAAACTTATTTACAAAGTGAATAATAATCACACACAAATACCCAACTATTAATATGTATTCATGGCCATTTAAATATCAAATGATAAGCATTTTACTATTTATAATTGTGTATCTATGTTGTATGTATGTAAATCTTTTGAAGATAATAAAACTAAATAGTAATAGTTACATTACTAGGCCAAATTTAAGCTAGTAAATTATATCGAAATTAGTTAAAAAGAAAAATAAATGGTTTAGTGTTGATGCATTCGGTATAATAACATCTTGTTTAAAAAACTTGGCTTTATTGTTCTTAGATTAGCGACACTATTGCTTTTAGCAACACTAAGCTAGTGTCGCAATAGCGACACTTTGCTAGTGTCGCATGCCCTAGATATATATATATAACAATTCGCTAGTTGACAGAAGGTGTGCGTGAGTGTAAAAGACAGGGGCCGATCGTAGGGTTTGAGAGAGAGAGTTTGGTGCTTAAACGTTTATTTTCTCTAGTGGTGATTGATCAATAAACATAAACATTATTTATATTTTCTTGTTCGTATTCGATTTACAATTATATATATTTCACGTTCTTGATTTGTTATTCGGATTCCGCACGAATAACGATTTGATTCAAATCAGATCTGCACACGGGAACCTACATATGGTATCAGAGCTTTGTACGCGATTACATGGTGGTTTGAATCCGCGATTTGACGTGAATGTTGTAAAGCGTTTCATTTGCGACTTGGTTTGGATTCGAAAGTGATTGTATTGAAATTGAAGACGTATTTGAGTCGGTTTAGGGTTACGTTTGGGAACTGATCGCGAATGTATATTGAAGGCTGCGTTTAGGGTTTTTCTGCTGGTGTGCGACACTACCTATTCATCTTGCGACACTTCATATTTTTCGACACTTATCTAGTGTCGCACTTCATAGTTTTTGAGTGACAGTTTCTTGCGACACTTCCTCAGGCGACACTATCTAAGGGTCGCTAAATACTCAAGCGACAAAGAAAAACAGATTTTAGTTTGGAGGGAAAATTGTCGCATTACCAAATTTTGTTTTTATGCTTACGATTGCTTAATTTTAGCTTGGGAAAAGTTTCGTTTTACCCGAGAATTTTTGAACGTTTTTGAACGAAATTTTGGTGGGAAAACTCAAAAAATGGATTTTAGTGAGAAAATGGCTTCTTCCAAGTCCTTATTCTATAGTAATTTCTTTAGTTGGAAGACCAAGCTTGAGGATTTCATTGCATACAAAGATTCAGATGTGTTGTTTTCACTAATTAAGCGATATGAGAAACCAAGACTCGAAGGGACTTTACAAGGAGCAACTCCATTTAAGAAAATAACGCAATGACAGGAGATGAAAGGAAAAGGTTTGATAATGACAAAATGGCATATGAGATGATCACCATGTGTTTACCACAAGATGTGATTTCTTGTCTCAAAACTTATCAAGAAACGTCTTACGGTTTATGGGAAACATTGACAATCGGATTTGGTAGAGACGCTAAGATAAGATTGAAAGGTTCAGACGAAGAGCTTAATGAGAAGTTGTTAAAGAAGGAAGAAGAAATCAAGTCTCTTCAATCACAGATACTTACCATGGAGAATGAATGCAAAGAAACGCGATTAAAAATTGTCGGATTGGTAGAACAGATTTCAGAGCTTGAGGGTCAACAAACTGTGGTAATCAAACTTCAAGAAGATCATGACCTTGCATTAAAAACTATTCAAGATCTTCGCGAGCAAATTACTCAACTCTCTCACTCGATCAAACAAGCAGTCAAGGTTGTGCAAAAGATTTACTCGAATAAATCTGCCAAAACATGTTCGAACATGGTTTGTGGAAAAAAGATTTCACAGTTTACCAATTATTCTCTACACAAGAATAAGAGGTATTCTAAGAAATCACAGTCAACCAAAATATTGAAACATCAAAAGGTTGATTGTTGTGATGATTCTGGTAACTCTCAACGCGTTAAAAGTTTGGTTTCAAGACTTCAAAAGCCAACAAGAGTTTCTAAACCAACACAGCGACCGGAATCGAGACAAACAAAATCTTGTGTTTATACTCACGCGCAAATGATTGCGCTTGCACCACCACGATCTCATCATATGGTGCAAAGAGGACGAAAAGATTTTGTTCCTTTCTCCTCAAGGAAACTCCGTCACCATTGATTCTACGGACACTCTTTAGAACTGAAATACCGCGTTGCAGTTTCAGATGGAATTCAATGTCTTTGAATTATATCGACACAAAATGGGTCTCCAAGCTTTCAAGATCAATTGGATCTGTGTTCAAATGGGTTCCGAAAGTTGTAGTTTTGTTTTGTTTTTGTTATTTGTAATAAAAAAAATTGTCTTTGTTTCCTGAGAACGGTTCCAGCGATGATTTATTAAGTCGATCAAAGAGAGAAAAGAAGGAAGAAAGAAGAAAAGGGAAATCTAACACCATTTTTTAGTATCATCTATATTCCAAGCTATGTGGATATGAAGATTGTTGTTCAACAACAACAAATTGCTTGAATCTGAAGATCCTTCAAGAGTTAAAGAGAGAATCTGCTGTTCAGGAGAAGTAACTTTAAAATTCTGATTATGGTTATGGGAGAATATTCGGATCACAATTGTGAATAGGCAAATTCGTGAAGGTTTCTGTGAAGTTGTTGATAAGGGAAAGATGATATTGTTATATGACCATAAGCTAACATATAAGTTAGCTTTGGGCATACGATGTTGATATGACCTAGTATGGGATATGTTCATGTCAATTGGTTGGTAAAGAAATGGATTTGTGCTGGAAGATAACTCTCTCATCAAACTAAGGATGAAGATTACAAGATTTAACGGCAACAATATTTTTGGAATATACTTTCAAGGTTTAGTTCAAAGAGTGAGCAACAAAGAAGATTATTTCAGCGTTCGTTTATGCAAAAGAGTTGTCGTTGATGAAAAGATTTCTACAAGTTGTCGTCAAGGGGAAGCTTGTTGATGCATTCTGGTGTGACAACATCTTGTTTAGAAAACTTAGCTTGATTGTTCTTAGATTAGCGACACTATTGCTTTTAGCGACACTTAGCTAGTGTCGCAATAGCGACACTTTGCTAGTGTCGCATGCCCTAAATATATATAACAGTTCGTTAGTTGACAGAAGGTGTGCGTGAGTGTGAAAGACAGAGGCCGATTCTAGGGTTTGAGAGAGAGTTTGGTGCTTAAACATTTGTTTTCTGTAATCTTGATTGATCAATAAACATAAACAATATTTATATTTGCTTGTTCGTATTCGATTTGCAATTATATATATTTCACGTTCTTGATTTGTTATTTGGATTCCGCACGAATAACGAATTGATTCAAATTAGATCCGCGCACGGGAACCTACATTTAGTCAAAGTACAAGTGTGTGTGTGTGTGTGTGTGTGTGTGTGTGTATATATAGGGTATACTTGTCACACCCCCAAAATTTAGAATAATCATAATTAAGGCGGAAGCTCGGAGCGTGACTCGATCATTCGACAATAAATCGAGAGCGTATGATTATCGCGGAACATCTATAATATTAAGATGCCAAATATAGTTTCACAAACGTTACGGCTTATCAAGCCGTCAAAATAACAAAGTTATCAATACATTGTTTTTAATAAAGATACGTCCGGGATAAAACAACATTAGGTTAGCATCATATATAAATCCCATTTGATTAAAAGATGGCATCCTAAATATCATGGCAAGTATGGTCCCAAAATGCATGCGGTCTTGCGGCATGGCTAATCCCCTGAAAAACATATTTAAAACGTCAACATAATTGTTGAGTGAATTCACAGGTTTATGACTCAATCATAAACCATCATTTAGTAAAGTTCATCAGTAAATCAAAATATGGCATCGAAGGCCTAAGGTACGATTATTTAAAGTTTGAAACAAAGACGGTGAATCCCCCAATAGGTTTGCAAGTCCTATGAGTTAATATGCCGAAACTAAGCCTATAACCAAACCACGACTTATAATGAATCGTTTGCCTTGGACAATGTAAATATACAATCCTCGATGCGAAAACAATGTCGCTAGTTAGCTCGACTAACCAAAACAGTGGGGGGAACGTCACCCCGATAGTACTATCCGTATAGTCAGTGGCTAGCATCATTTAGCTAATGGTTATAGTCATTGTAAGTAAAAGGACTTCTATGCACTCCAACTTGAGAACTTAGGCTCCCATAAGGATTTGTTGTCAGGTTTCAATAATCGCATAAATCAGTTATATGTTTTTCACCCCAATGTTTGAAAGCATAAAAACAGTAAAATAAGGGGGTTGTGAACTCACCTGAGTCCGAGCGTGCTAGCAAAGAGAGTTTAAGTAAACGAGCTCAAATAAGCCTCTTAGCGCCCTAAACGCATGAGGTCGAGTTAATAAATGTAGACGACTTAATAGTCTGTCTATGCTAGTTGTTCACTCAACTAGGGTTTTATGTGCCTTATAGGCGTGTGTGACACGTTGTGATCATTTATAGTTTTCAAAATACAACAATCGTTTATGTCATCCTTTTATTATATTATTATTCATAATATATTCATAGCGTTGATTATTGATTCGTTATATGTATCGTCTCGACTGTATTGGATTCGAAGTTCATAATTCCGTTTAATCGACATATAATTGTGTGTCGTACGTTATTATAATATAAACATGTCGCTTAGATATAACACACCTTTTTAGTAACGTTATAAGTTTTATAATTCATTTTTGTAACCTTTATCGTTAACGTATGTTTTAACTCGTTAATTCGATTTTCACGATTTCTCGGTCTATATGCTAATCATGACTTAATGTATATTTTTATAATAAAGTCCCCTGATTTACAGAGCCCTCAAAGTTTCTAAGTGACGGTTTTAGTCCTTGTAGTTTCTATTTTGTCATTTTAGGTTGAATCGTTCGGTTTCTTCGATTTTTACCGTATAAGTTAGATTCTCGACACATTTTCTTAGGTTTTTCACTTGTGGACACTTAAGTCACTGTTTTTAGGTCTTAAGTCCCTGAACTTTCTGATTTTACACTAATAGTCCTTAAAGTTTCCAATTATCTCGTTTTTAGTTCAAACTTTCGGTTTGTCGACTTTTAACCACACAAGTCTTGATTTTAACACTCTAAACTATAGATTAAACTTTAATATCACTTTACTTACTTATTTTACCATCTCAGCCCATAACTTATAGATCTTACACTTTTAGTCCCTCTAGTTTCATTTATTCCATTTCTTGCACAATACTTTGGTTTGTTAGTGTTTAACCTCATGGATATTGTCTTAAATCATGGTTTACAGTTTAATATACATAAGTTACCTATTTTCACAGCCAAGGTCCAAGAGTTTCTATTTTTACATGTATGGTCCCTCTAGTTCTCATTTTTCCACTTTTAACCCCATAGTTTAATTTTCTTGGTTTTTAACCACAAGGGTTTGGTCTTTAACACTTTAATCCATAGATTAACATAATAAACCATAAATAAACTGTTTTTAACATTATAATCCTAAAAAATTCAGATTTTACATATTTAGTCCCTTAAGTCTTTTTTTGATATTTTTCACCCAAAAGAGTGTTTAGTTAGCTTTTAAACTACAAAGTTTATGTCATTACAAATTTATTGTGTTATTTAGTTTAAAATAACTATTTTAACATAAATAAGAGTTTATTACATATAAATGAAGAGTTTAAAGTGTAGAACATATATTTTGCATTTTTAAAGTCTCTAAACTTGTTTATAGACTTTTCATTTGTTAAACTTACTAGTTAATGTTTTTAAAGAACAAAGTAACTAGTTTAAAAACATATTTTAGTATGAGTGAATATTTTTAGCATAAACACATATATAAAGTTAAAAGTTAGAGAAAAAGTCTCCTTACAAAGCTTTTAGGATGAACTTTGAGCAAGATGAGAACTTGATTTCTTTGTGTATGATCCCTAGCTCCAATCCTTGTATTTAACTTTGTTTACCCATGGGAATGTAGTGGTGTTAAGGTTTGTTGGTGTTTATATGTTAAAAGAGCTTTAATTTGTGTTTTGAAACTGGTGGTTTGTAGTGGTTTAGGGTGGTGTTCTTGAAAATAAAGTGAGAGAGATGGGAAAAAGGGGTGTTCGCCGTAGGTTTGAGAAGAGAGGGAGAGGGAGAGTGTGTGTGTTTGTTTGTGGGAGGTTGTGAGTTGAATGAAATGTTAATTGATTAAGTAAAGGTGGTAAGGTAAGTAGTATGGTGTGCATGTACTTTGAGAAGAGATGGCCATGGGGGGGGGGGCTAGGGCCGGTTTTGGGAGAGTGAGGGTGGAGGGACCCTTTTTGATTTTCACTGGTTTGTTTAGGTGTAGATATTTAGGTCATTAAGCACTAATCGTGATTAGTTAAGTGCTAATCATGTAATTAAGGTGATTTAATGGTAATTAGGGTAAATTAATGGTATTAGAATATTACTAGTTGGTTTTAATAATGTCAGAATATTTATCGTTAGCTCGTTCGATTAATTACATCATCTATCTTGTCGTTGCACGTCTTTTAGTTCCCGTGAACGTTTATCGTTTATCAAAGGTTGTTATGCTTATATATTAGCATAATTATCATACTATAAATAACTACTATTTATATTCGAATAGATTTATGTTATTTATGAAAATTGATCACTAACGTTCGTGGGTGTCGGTCTCTACTAATTGTTTGTGTAATTCTTAATGATTACGAATGCATCCCGCATTAAAAATAGTGTGCATCTCTAATGCAAATGGGGGCTTTGTGCTAGACTTTATTTCGATGAAAACGAATTCATATTAATTAGATAGGGAATTAGCCTAATATGCATTTAAAATGATATACGGAATTTATCGAAATTTTAGGGTTGTCACAATAGTTCCAATGAGAACACCTTAAAAATAAGAACGGCTATGAACACCTCATAAATGTACAACTAGCCAACAAAATCATTAGATTCACACTAATACATGTCAAATATGTGTAGAAAAATAAATGCGAACTCTCAGAAATGCACAAAAATCAAAAAACGATTGATGCACAATTATAGAGATAATCATGCATTAGTCGTTTTTTCGATTTTTGTGCATTATTATAAGTGTACATTTATTTATCTTTGTATATTTGAGATGTACGAATGTGAATCTTACTATTTTATCAAGAGTCATTGTGCATTTAAAGCGTTCTTAGCAGTTCTTAGTTTTAAAGTGTTCTAATTTGATCCAAACTCTATATAGGGTAGAGTTCATATATATATATATATATATATATATATATATATATATATATATTTATATATATATATATATAGTAGGAGGATAAAAAAGAAGGAAATTTTGAGACAGAATAGGAAGAAGCAATATGATTCAGTATTTTATAACTATGATTCAAATTTTTATTACTATAATTCTACATTTTATTGCTTTGGTTCAATACTTTTTTAATAAAATTTAGTTCTTTGTTTTTATGATTAAAAACTTATAGATAAAAATTTAAATCATATTACTAAAATACTGAATCAGGTTGTTTCTTCCTCTTCTCTCCTTAAATTTCCTTCTCCCAAAAACCGACTCATATATATATATATATATATATAATATGAAGTGTGTTGATGATATTATCTTTCTAATTAACTTTATATCGACCAATCACGTGCTTTATTTCATTCAATAATTTCTATTAATTTCTATTTATCATTATTAATTTTATTATTATTATATTATTACAAAGTGAATATACGTTTTCGCCTAACATGCACTTTTAGCATATACATGTTATAAAAATCAAACTTCACTGCATATGTTTCAATATATTTTGATGATGTCATTCATTTTACTTAAATGTTTACTTCAGGAACTAAAACATATATAAATTATTGAATTTAGACTAATTATTTAAAATGTTTAACAGAAGATAGAATTTAGTCTAAATTTATATCACAATGAAGAAAACCTAATTAAAAATTTCTAATATTAGGAGACTTAGAAAACAATGCGTTGTTTACACCGATGAATGAAGGACATTTTTTTCGAGCACCGTTTGATCTTTAAGGTCAATATATATGTTTAGTAAATAATAAGTTTATTTATAGTTTTCGGTCCGGATCCAGAGGGAATCACTATTTTCTGGAAAAGCAGAGAAACTACACACTCATCAATGATGAATGTTACCGAATTCCCTTAATATTCATCATATGATATTATAGGTTATAAAAATAATTTATTAACGAATATTAGTCAGTTATAACAACAGTTTTGATTAATATTTATTGGTAAAAATATGTTTTATATGTTTTGATTATCATTCATCGTGGACGAACGTTAACGAAAATTTTTCAAAGAAACTGATAATATCCACTTCGGTTAACATTCATTAATGATGAATGTTATAATTTTCTCTTAATATTCATTATATGATAATATAAATTATAAAAAGTAGTTTATCTATGAATATTAGTAGGTATAACATCATTTTTGATTAATATTTATTGGTAAAAAAATGTTTTTTTAGGTTTGGTTATCATTCATCACGAATGAATGGTTAACTTCCCTACTTTCCTCAAAAATTTGTTTCCCTCTTAATCCCTACCTTATAGTTTTAACATTCTCGAACTTAAAGGGAAAATTAAAACACTAAATATACGGTATTTAAATATATGTCATTTAATTGGATTTAGTGCAAGAGAATACATTTAACTTTAGTATGATTTCTATAGTTTGTATTTAACTTTATTTTAGTCTATTGTGTGTATCCACCTTTCAATACATTATGACGATGATAATTAAGATGAAGGTTATGATGATTATTTTATTAAATTTAAATGAAAGAGGAATTTTGAGATGAGGAGTTTTTTCTTTCGTTTGTATTTGTACTAGTCCTAAAACCCGTGTATACACACGGCTCATTGGATTTGTATTTATTTTTTATTAAAATTGATAAAATCCTTGTATAATATGTGATAAATTATAACATTTTTAGTAGTATAAGTTTTCATAAATCAAATTTTTTAGTTGTAGTTTAATTTATTTAAAGTTATTTGCTTTTGTTTAAATCATATTGTGATGTGATTGTATTCAGATTGTAAGTAGCAAACGACGTTTTTAAAATTATATGAGAAATTAATAGTTAAATATTATTATTATAGTAACTAAAAGAATAAATAAAATAATTCAAAACATTACTTTAGTATGCTTGTTGAAATTTTATCAATCACTTTTTGTTTGTTTTAATTTATTTAATATAATAATAACTATTATTGTTATTTAAATTAAAAATAAAAATTTCAAGGGGTTTTATTTTTAAAATTTGTAAAATTAAGGGACCTAATTGACTAATTAAAAATTATTAATTGATGACATCATCAATGGGTTTCCTATATATAATTTAAGATATGAAGAGGATTATATTTGAATTTTTTACGGTAATGGAATAGTTTTAATTAATTATTATTATTTATATTGATCTCTTTTAGCATAAACAAAGTTTTCATTTATTAATATGAGGATTATGATATGATGTCATCATGTCCTAAATTTTAGCCAATTTAATAAATTCAAATAATTCGATTGGCTAATTGTAATTTTTTGATGACATTATCATTATCATTCTCTTCTTATATTATATTTAAGAATTAAGAGTTAAGATCATATATACACATGTTTTATATAATATATAAATTTATCAATTTTTCGGTTAATCGGTCATGACAAAATTATGAACTGAAAACCGAAATTGAAAATAAAAAAAATAACAGTTCGATTAACCAAACCGAAAAACGAAAAAATAAAATCGATTAACCCAAAATTCATTTCAATTCAGTCAATTTTTCGGTTTCGGAATACTTTGAACACTCCCAATTTACATACCCATGACATACATTATTAGTTTTCTTTTCTATCAATTTGAATTACTCATGAGTAGCTAATTTAATAAAATTAAATAATCCGATTGGCTAATGGTAATTTTTTTATTGTAATTTTTTGATGACATTATCATCATCATTCTCTTCTTATATTATATTTAAGAATTAAGAGTTAAGATCATATATACACATGTTTTATATAATATATAAATTTATCAATTTTTCGGTTAACCGGTCGTGACAAAATTATGAACCGAAAACCGAAATTGAAAATCAAAAAAATAACAGTTCAATTAACCAAACCGAAAAGCTAAAAAAAAAATTCGATTAACCCAAAATTCGTTTCAATTCAGTCAATTTTTCGATTTCGGAATATTTTGAACACTCCCAATTTACATACCCATGACATACATTATTAGTTTTCTTTTCTTTCAAATTGAATTACTCGTGAGTTGCGTAGGTGTTTGGCACTTGATGACAAAACTTTTAAAGAATCCCTTGTCGCTTGCTAATGATACGTGGTCATGTGTCTCTAGACCGGGACCTCAATTCCAGATCTCAATAATAGAACAATATTCATCTTAGGTAAAAATATGATTTTTGTTACCGCTTCCTAAATCATTACGCAAGGGCGCTTACGGTAGCAGTATAACAGCGACACAATTAATAGTTTGTGAATTTAAATTTCATTTAAAACAAATATTCACATAATATGGATTGATGATTTGTATACCCGGTATATGCGCAATTAGAAGATCTCAACATTTCTTACAAATTGAATACCAAATTTCAGTCTAAGAAACCACTATAGTAAACAACATTTAGTAACTGTCATATTTTTGTTGTAAACCCGCAACATCAAACCCATCCACATTCTTAACCTTTTCTTGACCCTTAATTAACTAGAGTCGGGTAAAAGGGAGTTACCATAAAAATCAATGATATAACGTTACAAGTACAAATATGTGGAAATCCACATAGAGATTAGTCTAACAAATCGAGAGACTAAGCATATATACATGACATGTCATGTATATGACAACCACTAAAACAACCAAATCTAGAAGTCAGACTAGACACAACCATAGAATCAAGCAATAATCTACTCTAAACGCATGGGAACCAACAAACAATCAGCCCTCGCTAACGAGGGACCTCGGAAGCTTTCATATCTCCGTCGCCCTATTAACACGATCAGTTTGCTTATACCTTTTAAATTATAAAAATGATATTTAGTATCTTAATATACTTTTCTCTCGACTCACATTTTTTCGTGTATCTAAGCTTCATTCGCGTGCGTTTTTGGTATCATATATAGTATTCATGGACACTCTGACATGATAAAATATCTGAAATGAAGTAAGAAGTGCAACTAAGAGACTAGAAGCATGAGGAAAAAAAAAAAAAACTTCTGGTCTTCCTGAAATTCGAATGTTTACAATCTTTTATATTCTTTCCTAAACTCGGTGAATCTTTTATATTCTTTCCTCATTTGAAATCAAACAGTTATACATTGCTCTATCGTTCGCTCTTTATCTTCATATTTCTTAAAGTCTAGAGTATAAGTATTGAGTGAATTTCAAACGATTACAACAACTTTCTCTGAGAATAGATGAACAAATAAGAACGTACCACGTGTCACAAAACCCACTTTCCCTCACGTTTTTAAAAATTAAATATCTCCCATCGGGTAACACATGTGATACCAGCAGGTAACACATGTGATACCAACGAGTAACACATGTGATACTAATATTTGTACAATTTGTAAAACTCATAAAAAAAAAGTTGTCAGAAGTATACCTTGTAAGATGTCTAATCGAAGAGAAAAAATGCTAATTTTTATGGTGCAATTTTTATAATTTTTCAATGAGCCATTCTTGAGATATTTAATTTTTAAAAACGTGAAGGAAAGTAATTTAATAGATTTCATAACAAAAACGCGGTGTGAGATTTCTCATGAAAACCTTAAAAAATATGTCCTTATATTTCAATAACAATTCAAAAGCAATTTGATAGATTTCATAACAAAAACCTTTAACCGAAATATAATCTATCGTTTCACATATGAAGTAATATTATTTATATAAAATAGTATAAACAGTTGCAGGCTCTATCTTTAGCTTGAAGTTAGTTGGAAAAGAATTTTAAATAAAATTTATCATTATCTTTAGGTCTTCGGCTCAAACTTGGACTCTTTAAATGTTTTATCCATTAGTTGGCCGATTTCTTCTATATTTGACATTTGACATTTCAGCTAATTATCTTCATATCCAATAAATGTCCTTCAAGTTTACCTATAAATAAAACTGTGTTAAGTACAAATCTACGATAAATATACATAACTATTTATAAAATAATTAATTTTAATACCTAAAAAAGATATACATTCTAACACTTATGAGAGGAACTCACCACTTTAGCTTTATCAATGTTGAAAATGTGAAACACTTTCTCACTCACTGTTCTTATGTAACGTCTAAGAATTTCTATAATTTAACAATAAAATATTTGAATTATAATTAAATGAAACAAATGATGAAATTTGAATTTAACAAGTCTTAAAATTTAATGATTTCTAGCTTTGATGAAAAATGTAAAGAATTGACAAAAGCGAAACTAGTATGTTATATTAACAACTAATTAAAATATTAAAATAATCATAATTCCCCTCATATTTTTTGGAGAAAACAGATGGAGGGAGAGAAGAGTGGAAAGAGAGGCAATGTTACGATTTTCAAATAATGAAGAATCATTGTTCAATTTCAACGCGAAAGTTGTTTGGATTGTAGAGTTTCTAACATACTAGAAGATGAGAAGTATGAGATCATTCTTGAACCACTAATGATAGGTATAAATATCTTCTAATTAAGTAATTGTAGTATATGAAATGCGAGGTAATTAGACGATTTAGTGATGATCCAAGTTGTGTTTCAAAAATTATGTAACATTGAAAACATATCTGATTTTTCTGAACTCTATATTTTCTACATCTCAGAAGTTTTAAATTATTTCTAATTCGGAACAAAAATGAGTCAAACATGTCACTTTTACATGGTGATGAATCAGAAATATTTTTTTAAAAAAATTCATATATATAAAATAGAGTTTAACTCTAAAAGCTTTGAATTTCTGGAACATGATAGATTGATATGTTATTGAGTAACTTGTAAAATATTATAAAATATGAACGTGTAGAAGTGGGTCAAATGTATATGTTTCTAGATGTGTATGTTGCTGAATTGTTTAGCTAACTTGTTGGGTTTAATTTACGAGTCATTGAGTAAATAAATAATAAACTAAGAGTGTTACTCATATTTAAGTAGCTCTACTCCTTAAGAAAAAAATATAGTTGTTGTCCTTACTACCTTTAAAGGAGTAATGCTAGTCTCCTTCAACAAATAGAACTAAAGATTTAGCTAACTTAAAAATAGTATCTAATTGTATGATATGCTTTTCTCATATAATATATAAGTTATGAGAACACTATAGAAGGGGATTCACTTTGGAGTTTGGATCGCTTGCATCAAGGTAAGAAAATATTTACAAAACCGAGTGCACAATCAAAAATAATTCACTTTTGATTAATACGTAAGTGTTTTAAAGTTGTAATAAGTTAACTAACAAATTCAACCAAGTCCATGCACTCGAATTACCTATGGTTTTTTACTTTTGTATGCGAGTCAGGTTAATCATGGGTTGTAAGTATGTTGTTCTATCTTCACTTTGTAAACCACTTATTCTTTAAAGCTCTCTTTCTTTTAGGAAAATTTACCAACTCATTAGTATTGTTCTCATAAGGAAGTCATCTCATCTTGCATAGCTTTGAGCCACTCTTTCCTGTGATCATCTTCTATAGCTTCTGCATGACACTCGGATTCTCCCCTATCAGTGAGTAAGACGAACTCATCAGCAGAATATCGTGTGGAATGATGACGATCTCAGGTAGACCACCTAAGTGGGAAAAATGGTGGCATATATGGTAATGATAACTCTTGATAAACATCTTCATCTAACCCTGATTCCTCAAGAGCATCAACATCATAAAAACCCTATTGTTCATCATTATGAATCAACAAGGTGTGGAGGATTCCAATCAAAGTGATCAAAATCAACACTATAATGAGGAACTGTCTATGTCTTTACCTTCTTAACATCCTTTATAGTTTGATCTTTAACAAATACACCATCTCAGCTTCGTACAAGTTTCTTTTGAACCGTATTAAACTACTTGTACCCAAACTCATCTTGGTCATAACCGAGGATACACATAGCTTAGTCTTCATATCAAGCTTATATCAAGCTTTGATCTCTCATATTTGGGAACGTGCACAAAAACCTTACATCTAAATACTCGGTAAGGGACGGTAAGAATTATCTTTATCGCTCCAAACTCTATCAGGAACATCAAAAAGCCAAGGAACACAAGAGGTTAGATTAATAATAGGATTGTCATATTCAAAATGTCACCCCAAAAGGAACCCGACAACCCTACTTGAGAAAGCAAACATCTTACTCCCTTAAGTACTTTTTTGTTCATCTGCTCTACTAAGCCATTCAACTACGGTGTTTGTGGAGGAGTCTTTTGGTGCCAAATACATTTATCTTTACAATAATCATCATATTGCCCAACATATTCGCCACCATTATCAATCTGAACACACTTGAGCTTCTTCCCATTTTGTCTCTCAACCATGAAACTGCTTAAACACAATATGTATATGATCCTTTGACTTCATGGTATAAACAATACATTCATAGAATGATCATCGATGAATGTAAAAAAATAGGATACCCACCAAATGCCCTAATCTTCATAGGAGCACAAACATTGGAATGCACAAGATCAAGTATATTCTCCAATCGAAAAGGAGAATGTCTCTTAAAGAAAACTATGGTTTGATTCATTGCCAAACAGTGAAAAGACTTCCTAAAATTACCATCATGAACACCACCGAATAACACATTCTTATTTCACGAATTAGTCATGTCAACAATGTTCTTGAAGATCTTCGGATATGTGATGTATAACTTTGAGTCTTTCTTACCTCTTTCAACAATCAAAGAACCAAGAGTGAGTTTCCACATTCGATTACCAAAACTGTTATAGTAAACACCATCATCAAGTAAGCCTACAAAAATAATATTAAATCTCATATATGAGACATGTTTTACATTATGCGATACCAGCTCCATCCTAGTGTCAAACCTCAATTAGATCACTCCAATAACAACGATCTTTAATAACCCAACATTACCCATCCTAACAAATCTACAATTACCAGGAATGTAAGATGAGTAGAAATCTTTGCATGACATGTAAAACCACTATCAACAATCCAACTCATATCATCATGAGTAAGATTAACCATATATCATAATTATAACAAACAGAGAATTCATTAGTGACTGTATTAACTACACGAAGATCATTACCACCATCATACTTGTTCTTTTGGTTGTTGTGCATCGACTTTTTCTTCTCTTTCTCAACTTTCTGCAGTACTATTTTGTATAGCCTTTTTCACCCCAATGATTACACTCAACATCAGCAAATTTTCCTTTGCTCGAACGTTCGTGCTAATTACCTCTGTTACTCTTTGATATCGTTCATTTTATACATATCTATCTTACGCGATATTATATCTTTTGTACATATTTTGTAGTCAATTTCATGAACTTTTGGTACTTCTTTGGTTTGGAATTGAATATAGGTACAATTGTTGAATGAATGGTGAAAGGAACTCAATCGGTGAAGATTTGGAGTGATTTCAGAAAATGTTTCAGAATTTGCTGAAAATTGAAGAGTATGCGCCGCATAAGGTGCGTACCAATCGTTCAATTGCGTACTTATCAAATAAAAGATGCAAGGGAATAACATTAAAGAGTACTTGCCAGGTACTTAACTACCCGCCGGGTACTTAACTACCCGCCGAGTAGAGTGTTTTACGAGAACGTGTATGAAGATCATAAACGGGTAGATTGTGAAGAAACTTGATCAGGGATTTTGGCAAACAAGAGTACCTGCACGGTACTTAACCACCCACTGGGTAGAAGTTGTTTTACGCGCCAGAAGTCACCCGCGTAGCTCAAACTTAATACGCGTATACAAGTAAGAGATTACCCGCTAGAAATTATGTTACCGCCGCGTACTGGGGTCAGTCGTGCAGATATGGAATGGAGTATAAAAAAAATTCAAACCCTATTTTAGATATCTTTCATTGTTGCAACTTAGGCTACGAATTTAAGAGTTCTTGGACGAGTTTCTATCACTTTTGAAGATCAATCCATCCGTTTAATCATTCCGTTACATTCTTTGATCATCAGATCATTGTAATCATCCCGTTCACTTATTTTCATTCGAAAACAATGTTTTCATTGATTTCAGTTATTGATTTTTTTTCATACGTAATACTAAATACCCTTACACTTACTTGGATGATGTAAACTAGTGATTAGGGGTGCTCATCATAAAATGTTTTGTTGAATGATTTATGTTTAATCAAGAACCTTACATATTTAAGTTTAATTCAACTGATTTGTCGTTGGTGAATTATTGTATGATCAATTTAGCGAGAGCTTTTTCATGTTCATAATTTATTACAATTATTTGTCTATGAGTGATTGTTAATTGATTGCGGAAACAAGATTTTAAATAGGATAATCAATTAAACTTGAACGTGTGAGATAGTAAAGTTTACGGAAGTAATTTACTAGATTGAATCTTAACTTAGTAAATAAACTTAAGGTGTAGGAAAAGTTGACTCTAATCTTGACTTAATTAGATTTGCAAATTCAACGTAGATAAATTGGTTTTAACAAACACCCCGAAGTCTCAAATGAGCTAGTCCAAGTGAGTGTTGTTTTAATATACGATCAACTTTTTTCAACTGATTCTTTCGAATCCACTTTCCTGTCTTTACATCATTTTACTTTTTATTAGTTAATCTGCAAATGCAATAATTTGGTTGCAAAACCCCCCAATTTACTTATTTGTCAGATTAATTGCATTTAAATACACCTTTTGAATACGTAGTCCATGTGGATCGACCTGGACTTACTGTAGCTATACTAGTACACGATAAGGTATACGTACCTGGATGTGAAATAGTTAATTGCGTTATTTCTTTGTTTAAGTTTATAACTAGATTTTACACATCATTCGAACTGCTACTCTGACTTCTCCTATGTCTTTCTATGATCAAGACATTTGACTTTGAAGAACAACCATGTGACTTTCTTCTCATCTCTTCATTCAAAAATATTGCACTTAGCCAATTCCATGGTGATAGCACCATACGGTTCAGAGTTGGACAAAGATATCCTAAAAGTCTCCAAAGAATCCTTTAACGTACCAAGTAGCCATAAACTTTGGATCTCATCTTCAAACTTGATACTCATTTCTGCAAGTTGATTTATAATACCATGAAATACGTTTAGGTGATCTGTCATATGCGTCCCATCACGGTACTTTAATCCCATAATATGCGCTTAATCAAGAACAAGTTGTTGTCATCGGTCTTTCAAGCGTATAATTGTTCAAGCTTGCTCCACAAAGTACGAGCATGTGTCTCCCTGGTTAGCATGTGTCTCCCCACTATTGAATATACCCACAAACTTTTTCTTGCGAAATAGTTCACTCGACATCTATTTTATTATCGGGTTTATCAGTAGCAAAAACAGACAAATAATAATCCTTCACATAAAGAAGACCTTCCGTATTTCCTTTCCAAACGTGATAATTAGAACCATTCTATTAATCATCTTACTTGTATTAGCTCTCATCGTCCAAATAGGTCAAATCCAATAACCGATAGCTCTAAAACTAATTTGATGGGAAATATATGACAACGGTAAAAATAAATGCGAAATTAAACCTTCATCAGACAATACTTTCGCAACCTGTATGAATCTATAAGGATGCAAACAAATAGGGAAATCTAAATTCAATAAGAAATAGCTGAAAATAAACAATAGAAGAATAATGAAGCACGCACAAAGAACACAAAGCTTTTAACAAGGAAAACTTCTCAAGACCAGAGTAAAAACCACATTACCCGTTTGCCAAGAAAAATTAAAGTCCACTATCATCAAGAAACAACACTAAAAAAGTGTTCTCTAGATACAAACTAGAGTCATACAATAACTACTATACTCTTAGAATTAATCATCAAGATGTATGATTCAAATTAAAGACAAAGATAATAAATTATACAACTCGAAAAACTGCTACTGTCTGACCCATGAAATCTCGACTTTCAGAATTTAAAACGAAGATCCAACGGTCCTTAACGTTCGGCTAGAAGTCAGGAACAGTCTGTCCAGAATTTAAGACGATCTGGCGGTTCAATATCCGAAAATAGAATGATTGCTGCTAGGTATTCAAAAGCGGGAACTCCAAATGTTCTCTCTTTACTAACAACGGTATTTATACTCCCTTGTATTACGTCTAATTTACTGACTTCTTTGTTTCCTCGTAATTTAAAAATCATTAAAAAAACCGAACAAAAGTTGCATTGGGAAATATTATTAACTTATATCAACAAAAAAAGATGTTTCAAACTTTTTAATGATTAACCTCAGCCTAATCAATATTTAATCATAAAGCGTACATTAAGTTAGGTAGTGATGGAGATATATGGTCTAGTGCTAATGGTAATTATGAACCTGATAACGCATAAATGGTAATGCATATCGTATATTTACACATCATAATTATACAAGGATTAGTATCTAAGAATAAGAATGCATCCAACTTCTACTTAATTGTTATTTTTAATGCATTCAATTTTACAAAATGTGTTTTAATGTATTTTGTTGCTTTGTTATCTATTTAAGGTGTCACGTGACATTCGTAGAGTTTGACACATTATTAAAAGTACTACATAATACATTAAAACACATAATTTTGAAAGTTAGATGTATTAAAAATAACAAACCTAAATTGGATACACACAATAGACATCGAGTACAAGTCGGATACATTCTCAAACACTAAACCCTAATTATATAGTACATTAGCTAATAAGTATGATATAATGATAGTTCCTATGTAACAAAACCACAAAGACCATATTACATTACATATGTGCGACTGTATACAAGTCTAATGTGACTCTATAAGTGTATACATGTCGTATGATGTATAGTGTATCAATTTGCACAAGTTGTCCAATTCGAGGGAACTCGATTTGAAGCCAAACCAGGTATATTGCGGACATTGATGTCGAGTGGGAGCATACGATACTCGATGTCAAGATCTTTGAAAATCTTGATCATCTCTTCTACTAAAAGAGCTCTTCTTTTCCATCTTTCACCCATGTCCTGGAAATTCATTCGGTGCGACAGCCATACTGATATCTTAAGCCTATTCAAATCCTCAACATCCCTCACCACAATCATCGGCCCAGGTTGCCAATGGTTGCTTTTCTTTTCGACATAGCTGCAACCACTCAAGTCCAAACCCATCATGTGACATACATTCAATCATGAGATTTTTAATTTTTAGATAATAATCATCTATGACAATTGTTGGTAACAAATACTTATGTTTTCGATGTTTGAAGTTTCACATATATACCTAATGAAAACAAAAAATTCGTTATTACCTTGTTATTTTTTCTTTCAATTTAGCAACCTTTGAAGTAGGAGTTGATACATGGATACAGAAATCAACGGCATCACCCATGTCGGGACTACGATGGTAATTAGCAATGGGCATAGTGCACAGGACACTGTTTGGATACACTATTTTCTGATTATCGTATCTCAAGAAGATTGTTGTCAATATATTCATCTCCTCAACTATCATCTGCATTCAAATAAACCAACAAGAACGCTACAACCCAAAAGACCGAAAACGAATATATGCATATTTTTTTGTAATATCTTTTGAAATCTGACCTGTACACCATCAATTTCACAACGATCACCAACATCAAATGGATGCACTACAAACAAGAAAATAATGGCCTCGAACATAGTCTTGCATGTGTTTCCAAACACGAACGCTACCAAAACTAGTTGTGAGCTTAAAAATATGAAGAATTGGGTTGTAGCAAGTTTAAGTATGAGAAGCCAAATCACACTTATTATGATTCCAATAAGGACGTTCAACGTCTGATGGAGCTTGTCCACAGCTGTCTTTGTGTCATTGAGTGATAGTGCAAGTGCTCTACGCTCTCTAAACACATTTACCTGCAAGAAACCAGAGGGTTTTACATGCAAACAGAATTCGTTTTTACCTTATTTGATTATAAACTTCTATCATAAGGTAATTAAATTTTATTCTGCAATTGAACTAATTAAAAATGTTCTCATTATACGTTTTAACTCTAGAAACAAATAATTAAACTGCAACAAAATCAAGAAGTTGCTAGAAGAACACACTGCACATACCACCCAATTTTTAAGAGCTCGTTTGCTGATTCCTTTGGTCTCATTTACTTCCTCAAAGAGTCGAACTGTCTTTAACGCTTCATCATCTCGCATAAATCTCATAAAGTCCTCAAGATAAATGTGTCTGTCAAATTTTAGGAATTTACGAAAATACAAATATTGATCCAAATTTAGAGTAATATAACTGAAAATTTACCTAGAGTTTGGTTCTGCCATGTTGCAAAATATCTTCTTGGCTGCAACTTTAGCCTGGTTTTCACTAGTTATTTGCACAAAAGGCTCATCTTCATCACTTGCATCTTGCAATTGTTCATCTAAAATAGTAAACGTGCTCTTGTTTATAACATTCATCATCCTGTTCATATTCCAAGCAGATATATTATTTTGATTCAGCCTATGTAAGTGATCAATCGTGATCCCCTCAAAATCATGCTTATTCTTAGGATGATGATCTTCGTTTCTATTAGCCATTGGAGTACTAGATCTAAGTGTTCCAAAACATTTCCAGCCCTTAATGATATTTGTTGGTAAACTTGTTTCTTCACTTTGAAGCTTCTCGACCTCTTCCATCCTCCAATCGTCCTCCTCATGTTCACGCTGTATCTCCATCACAGGTGGGCCCAAGAGCGTTTCAATCACATATTGATTAAATAAAGATTCTTGAATCCGATCAAAATACTTGCTTACATGGAAAGATGAAGCAAGAACTTTAATCAGCAAAGTTTTTAACAACCAAACAACAGTTCCCACCAAAAGACAAATCCAAATCTTGGTCACATATGGTAAAACCTTCTTCCCGTATGTCAACCTTTCGACTTTTTGACTGAATATGCATTCCCAAGCAATTAAAACCAAAACCAGCCAAATACAATTTTGAACTGCTTTTTTCAACCCGTAAACAAAATATAGAACTCGTTTCCTTAGCAAGAAGTTTCGTTCTATGAAGAACACTAAGACCCTAATACCCCATCCTGAGACTAATCTCCCACAAATCACAACTAATATCATAACCTCCCATTTCCACCATTCAAGATCATATAACTTTTTCTTTCTATTATTTGGGGTTGCTAGTGTACAAGCCAAAAGAGTAGTAATTAATATCAAGCCCACTAATTGAAGTAAAGTCCATTTGTTATACCTTAACTTGTTGTACTCATGTGGCAAATCATCATCCGAAAAACATTCATCTTCTTTAATATCACCATGACTCTGAGTCGCGGATTTTGGTGTCTTCTTGCAAATCTCTGGCTCGTCCATTAACCTCGATTTTGTTTTTGTCCTCATTAAAGTCGATTTTCGTTTAAATGCAGTATTTGAGGAACAAACGACCACCTCTTCCCTACTGCTACGACCACTAGCATTGGATCGCTGGCGTACTGACACCCTTACCTCTTTCGGGTTATTATTGGGACTTCCGTTATAATCTGAATCCGTCATCATAGTATTGGTTTTTTTAAGAGATGTATTTTTCCTTAAGCTCAAACAATGATTGCAGATATTATATATAGTGTTGGTGGAGACCAAAACATGTCGTACTAGAGTGAGCTGTGTGTGAGTGTGAACTCGAAGAAGGAAAGATAAACACGGGACAGGTCATTCAATTCGGTTACAATATTTTGATTGGAGATATCTCTAGACCAAAACCATGTATGTTCAATATCAAGCTATCACTACCTTATAACGTTTAGCAAAAATGCTATACACTTTTTAGAAATATGTTAAAATGCCAGATTTTATATAAATAAGAGATAGATGGTAGTACTATTTTAGATATTTAGTTGTAGTGATGACAAAGAAAAATAATACTATTACCTCCATTCAAATTTTGTTGTTCACACAAAAAATAATAATAATAAAATAATAATAATAACAACAACAATAATAATAATATAATACTAATAATAATAATAACAGACAGTTAAAAAAAATTGATTGATTGAATTTTGAAAATGGAAAATTACCTTTAAGATAGGGTTAATTACATATATCCCCACCTTAAACACTACAAATATCATATATGCCCAACTCAATTCAAAAATTACATATATACCCAAAACCCCAATTTAAATATAATTATAATTATAAAAGTCATAAATAATTATTTATAAAGTCAATAGTGACTATTATACTTTCATCCCCTTATAGATTTCATTTATTAAAATCCTACAAATCTACAACAAATAAATCAAAAGATTTATTGGTTGGTATCATGTGATGAATTGAAGGGATAAATCATAAAATAAGTTAAACGCCGACATTTATTAGCCATAGGGTTTGTCATTAATAAACTTTTTTGTTGAATAATTATTTGTGTTTCTTCCTTGCAAATTAAATAAAAAAAAAGTTTTTGTTGAATTTGGACCAATTTCCACCGTCTCCACCCCGTCGAAAAACTGCGGTAAAAACCGACGCCGGCGTGCCAACGACATCGGTTCCGTCGGTAAAAACCGACACCCCAACCGACGTGCCGTTGGCACCGGTCTGACATGTTCGTGTAATTAATGAAAAAATATAACTGGCTGAAACGAAAATTATGCTCTCCTTTTTGAAAATGAAACAATCATAAGTATTGGAGATTAAAACCGCGTAGAACCGTGGACATGCTTTTGGTTGTTTATGTTTTTGTGTTATTTGGTCGTTTTGCCCGGTAATACGACATGCTGTATATCCCAAGTGTAATGTAACCTTTTAAAATGGAGTAATATATTTTTTTCCGGGCATGTTGCTCGTTTGCTTTCCTGTCAAATTGGGTAATGAATATCATTATCTGTTATTATCCGGATATATTACATTGATAAATTTATCTCAACCCGTCAACCTACGCCCACCAACCCGTTTAATCTTTTGGTTCGGGCTCGGATCAAGGTTAGGGGTTAACGAGTCAACCCGTCAACCCAAAAGCAACCCATGAAATTTGACCCGTTTGACACGAAACCAATCCACCAAGCAATATCAAGTTATTACCCCAAAAGATGTCAATCAGTTTAATTTTTCAAGTGGGCCTCGGATCAAGGTTCGAGTTAACAGGCTAACACGTTAACTTAAAGGTAACCCATTAAATATGACCCGTTTGATGCAAAATCAACCCACCAACCGATATTAACCCAAAATAGCATGCCAACCCATTAACCCGTTTATCTAAACGCGTTATGAAGATTGTGTCCTGGTTGGTTACTTTCGACCCGCCAACCCGTTTAACAAATCATGTCGGATTCGAGATGAGTACTTTAGACCCGTCAACTTGACTCGACCCAATTCGTCACCCTAATTTGTGACAGTTAAGTGTATGAAGTAAGAAACATCAATGACAAAAATATTATTAGAAAATGCTTGTTGCATTGCATAGTATTTCCTTTCCCTTTTTAATTCTCATTCACCACTTTAAACCAAGCGCATCATTAGTTATTACTACCTTCGTCTCATTATAAATGTCCACAATTTTATTTTGGATTGTCCCAAATTAAGTGTCCATTTTGTTTTTCAATCAATTAAAAGAGACTTTAGTAAGTTTGAATGATATTTTATTGGTGGAGAGTGGAGTTAGTAGAGTTTCTTTAAACTGCGTGCACTTTTCAAGTGAACACTTATAATAAGACGATGTGAGTAATTATTAATACAAATATAATACAAATGATTAAACATGTTAATTCAATGGTTTATTTATTTATAACCATTATCTCTTTAAGTTTTTATAACTCGAGAAAAGTTCAATGTAGAATGGTAAAAATATGTAAAATGAAAGAACCAATATGATTGCTCTATTTCAATTACCCATTTCCACTATTTTTTTAAAAAGCTAAATATCTCACAAACCGTATATCCATAAATTATAAAAATTACACCGTTAGAATCAATGTCTTTTTATCTTTAATTAGAAATCTAACATGACATACTTTCGACGAACTTTTTTTCCCCCTTTTTAATGGGTATGTGAAATTCGCAATGGTAAATCACATGTGATTTAACACTTACATGTGAATATTTTTACAATCAAATTATAAGTTTTAAATTACTATCTATAATCACATGTGAATAATCAAATTTACAATTATAAGTTTAAAATCACATAAAAATAATTTATTTACTCATAAATCACATGTGATTATACATAAAATCACATATGATTATATAAGTCACATTTTCTACGACCCAACAAAAAATGAAAAAAAAAAATGTCGAAAGTATAGCTTGTGAGATCTCTAATCGAAGAGAAAAAGATGCTGATTTCGAATATGTAATTTTTATAATTTTTTATCATACCGTTTGTGAGATATTTAATTTTAAAGATACTAGTGTAAATTGGGTTTTAAAAAAATGGAACAATCCTATTGATTCTCTCATTCTTCACTTTTTTAGCATTCTACGTTGAACCACCTCTTTATAACTATACTTAAAATATAATGTAATTTTCTTTTCAAAACTAAACATACACGTATAACTATTTGCTACTTAAAATAAATATAAATTTGACTATGAGCTGATCTCTTTTGAGTACTTCAGTAGTACTTCCGAATACATTTAACCAGGGGCGGAGACAGGGCGGGGGCAGCGTTGACAGCCGCCCCCACAAGACCCCACAAGAAATCTCAAATTACGTGAAAAGAGATTTTTTTTAAGGTATTAACGACTTTTTTAATAATTCGGCCCCACAAAAATATAAAAGAAAAAAAAGAATAATATTTTTCGCCTCCACATAAATGTAAAAAAAACAAAGAAATATTTTTTTCGCCCCCATCAGTTGAATTTTCTAGCTCCGCCCCTGCATTTAACCAATAATGTAAGGAACTATCAGAAACTATCAGCAGTCTTACAAAAACTATCAGCAGTCTTACAAATATTTGGTTTTAAATTTAGGCTAAAATTACATCACTGTAGGTTAGCAATGATATGATGCATTTGATCAAGAGACCCGTTAGAATTGTTATGTAGTTTAGATCCATGATGTATTCTGTTGGGTTTGGTTTCAAAACAAGGAGTTTGGTTCAGATATTTAGATTAATTTTGTTCCATTTAGTTTGGTTTGTGGCTTATGATTTTAACGACCATGTATGTCGCCGCAGCTACATTAGAACTATTGATGAAAGTAACTTGGGTCATAAACCCGATAATAGCATAAGAAACATTTTAATGGCATTTGATAATAGTGTATTCTCTATTTACCACCAATCACTCTTTAAGTTACCATTGAAATATGGTACGGGGGTCAGGGGTTCCCTCCTAATTACCCTTTTTAAGGAAAATCGAGCTAGATTCCTCTGTTCATATATGCATTCCGTTATTGCAAATTTACATCTACAGTATAACTTTTGTCATCAGATCCAATAAGCAACTCTTTCCAGTTGTTACATTGAAGCTCAATGATCTTGCTCACTGCTTGCCAATTTTAGCATACTATTGTACTCGGTTTGCAAATGCAATATCATAAAGACAGCAATTTGGTACAGCAGATTACAAGAATCCACAATTAAGAAGTCACACTACCCAATATTGGACATGGTTTTTTTATGCCTATTGGTGCTAACTTCTGAATGATCATAATCAAATCACAGTTTTGTCCATCATCCGGGACCAAATCTAGTAATAAAGAAAAAGTTTTCGAATTCAGGATCAAACCTCTGCCCACCATTTCTTCTAACAATATCTTCGACTCTTGAATCCTCTCTTTGACCTCAAAAAATCCCTGCAGAATAATATTGTATGTAACACTATTAGGAACAAAAACCACTATCTTTCATTTTCATAAACAACTCCTTTCCTTCATCCAACAATCCTTCTCTACAAAACCCATGAATCATCACATTATATGTTCTCACATCGGGTTGCAACCCTTTAGAAGAAAGTTCTTCATAAAAACTTTGTGCTAAATTACGCTTCTCGTCCTTGAAACAACCATCAATGAGGATATTGTAAAGAGATACATCATTAGCAAGGTCAGTTTTATCCATTGAACGGAAAATAGATATTGCTTCATAAACTTGTTGGTTTTTGCACATTCTATCTAATAATATTTTGTACGTAAATATATTTGGACTCAGACCATTGGTTTGCATCTCATTAAAAATCTTTTTCGCCGACGAACATCTACCCACTTGAAAAAGCCCGTGTAATAAAGTACCATATGTAATAACATTAGGAGTTACACCTTTGTGTTCGAGATCCACGAATAGATCTATTGCGTCATCGATTTTCTTTTTCTTGCAGTACCCATTTATTAAAATATTATAAACCAAAATGCTAGGAACAAGGTTTTTATCAACCATCTGATCAAGAACTCTCTTCGCTGCATTCACATTTCCTCTCAAACAATATCCATCCATGAGAGCGCTATAAGTCGCTGAATTTGGATTTAGTCCTTTTCGAATCATGGTTTTGACAGCAACTTCTGCATCTTGAACCAATCCTTGTTTACATAAAACCATTGACCAAGATACTATATGTATGCACACTGGGGGACACTCCTCGAACATTCATTTCTTTCAACATTTCGGAAGCCTCGTCCTGCCTACTGTAAATACACAGACCATTAATCAATGAGTTGTAAGTCACAACGTCTGGTTCAACACCTTTGATCTTCATTTCAGAAAAGAGCTTTAAAGCATCATCTATCATTCCATCTTTGCTAAGACTATCAATAACGGTGCTATAAACAATCAAATCGGGTTTAAGAGGACTTTGTTTCTCCATGAACCTAACTAATGCAATGGCCCGATCATTGTAGCCTACACTACATAGACCTTCATTTGAAGATCATTGTAGCCTACACTACATAGCCTACACTACATAGACCTTTATTAGCCTACACTACATTGGCTCACAAACTTTTTCTTTAATTAATTTCTTAAAAAAGTCAACCGCTTCGAGAACTCGATCACCGACAACAAGTCCGTTTATTAGAGTATTGTAAATGGCAACATCAGGTGGATGACCTTGTTTGAAAATGGTGGCAAGGAGTGCAAAACCATTACTGACTTGATTAAGGTGGCAATAACAGTTGATACACATGTTGATTGTATATATACTACTGGCAATACCCAATGAATTCATTTGCTTAAAAAGGGATAGAGCAGTTGAATAATTTTTGGTTTTTACAACGACACCAATCACTTGGTTGAACTGGCTAACTGACGGCAGAGGTTCTCTAAGAAGCATTTTATCAAACACTTGGAGGGCATCATCAAGATTACCAATACGTGGTAGCTTAAAAGTACTTTTCATTGTTTGGGATCATAACACAACAATATTACCTGTACTATAAATCTTCAAATGAAGAAGATGTCTGTTCCATGTAAAGTGTTAGAATTATAAAGGGTATGTGGAACTGAAATTGCTTTGAAATATAATTGTGCAATTTGATTCCTTTGAAATCACAATAATTGCAATTTGATGCGGGGTCTTGAAATCACACAACGACCTGACTACGTAGACCATGACTTCGACCTCACTTCCCGTTTCTCGGTCACGAGCTCGTATCGCATCCCAGCCCTCGCCGTTCGCAACTCGACAGTGCGAACATGTGGGGCTTTTTATTTTTGAGGTAAAACTTTGTAACACCTTACAAAAAGGCTATTTTTGTCAATTTCGCATACAAAATTGGGGTGGGTTGAAATAATACCAATAAGAAAGTTAGAAATTGAAGAAACAGTTAGAATGCTACAATTTATAATTTTTAAGATTTAAATATCTCGTAAACAGTATGTCTTTAAATTATAAGAGATTACGTCGTTCAAACGAGCCTTTTTTTCTTTAATTAGACATCAAACATGCTATATTATGATACATTTTTTTGTCGGATTTTAGTAATCTTGGTCCGTGCGATGTACGGATCATGTTAACTTAAAGTGTGTCTATCACTTGCGGCTATCCATCTTCTTATATATATATATGGTCATGAGTAACATGCGAAAAAATTGGTGTAAGACTCCTCCCAACCGTGACAGAAACTGACAGAAACCGACGGGCCACGTCAGCTTTTTCACAAACCTGACAGAAACTGACAGACCCCTGCCATCAGTGCTCCGTCAGTTTTTTTTCAGAGACCCACAACTAATAAATTAATATTTAAAACACTATAATTTAAATAAAACACATTTCATAAAAAACATTACAATAATTAAATAAAAAAAAAACATTACAATAATTAAATTTAAAAAAAAACATTACAATAATTAAAATAAAGTAATCTAATCCGAGCTCGATTCGTCAACTTCGTTCGTGGCTTCGGCTTCGTCTTTGTCTGAATCTTGTCCTCCATACATGTTTTGATATTGTTCCACCACTTCTTTTCGAGCCGTTTTGATTATTTTGAGTTCCTTTTTTGAGGCAAACTTTAAAAATTTTTTGCAAAGAAAGCTCAACGCCTTGTATTCCGCTTTTTTCATGTTATTCTCGGTAATTGTTGTTATTGCTATTTGCGATATTAAACCGGTATTCTTGACGGCGGAAAGGGTTTCAAGTTTTTCGGAATGTATACTACTTCTTGAAGAGGAACCGGCGTCCGATGAAGCCGAACTTTTGGCCGACTTTCGCCCCGGTGGACGGCGTATTGGGTCGTCTCGGAACAACGTTCTCATATTTGCTTCAAGAGACGAAGAAATCAGGAAGTCGTTCGCGTGAAGATCGGTGTCTTCGGGTTCGGGTTGGAATGGACGTTTGTTGGCCATTACGCCCGGTTCGACGAAGAATTTTGGGTAATGTTTTAGTACATCCCAACATGACTCGTAAATAAATTGAAACGCCCTAATTTTTTTTTTTTACACCTCGTACGCGATCCTGGTAACCATACGCAATCACGTACATTGACCCAGACTAAGAGTACCCGATCCCACCAAGGGTACGCGATCGCGTACTCAATACCTGAAAAGTTTCTGTTCGAGTTTTAGTACAAGTTACGCGATCGCGTAAGGGGTACGCGATCGCGTATCCACAACGTAAAAGCTTCTGTTTCATTTCCTTTACTAGGTACGCGATCGCGTGACCTTTACGCGATCGCGTACTGGGTCATGTACAAAACATTCTGCACACTTCAAGTTTGTGATCCAATTTGATACGCGCATAACTTTTGACTCATTTATAATCAAGACATGAAATTTTGCAGACATGTGTCATACGACATAATAAAGGTTTCTCAATTGGCACTTTTCCAAAATTCACACAAATGACGGTTTTGGACTTAAATCCGAAAAAATGGCTATTTGGGTACTTTTTGAACTAATTCTTGGCATCAATTTGATTCAACTATTACTATCACTTTACAATCACTCTTTTTACATATCTCAACATAACCATACATGCCAAAATGTCCAAAACATCACTTCGGCTAGTTTTAACAACATGACCCGTTGGGAGACCCATTTTGACCCCTTTAAAGAACTTCAATCATTTAACATGATCAACATTTAGAAAGTGGTTATTTCAACCCAAATATACTTCCAACATCATTCTTTACATAGTGTATATCATTACAAAAGTCGACCATATACAATAAGTAACAACTACACGATTTGGGCGTTTCTATGCATCAAGAGCATGATTCAAAAGGATTACTTACTACAAGATGTAGCAAGTCCACCACTACTCTCGCTTAGGCTTCTTTCCCAAATCACCCCTTGCCCCACTTTGCTCACCTACATACATAAACAACATAACTATAAGCAACATGCTTAGTAAGTAAAGGAAAGCATACATTAACATTAACATAACAACATAACATGAATTAAGGATCCTCAATTCTTTACATGTTGACTCAAGGGGTCCATACCACGGTGTCAAGGCATAACATTTGAGGTTTCTCAAGTCTTAAAGTCACCCTTGAATTCCCCATTTAGTGTGATCATTGAATACTCTTGTATCTCAATGATCACACTTCATCCACAACATACCAAAGAGCAAATACTTGACTACTCTATGTAATCCAAGCATTGCAATATAAATCATACTTATCCATTACTTACCTTTAGCTTGATGATCAATTGGGCACAAACAAATCTTTCAGTCTTTAACCACCTATACATATCAATACATATACATGAGTTACTTACAATTCATTTAAGCTAGACTTAGCTCACTAACATCTAATTAGCTAGGATTTAAGTATGCTACACCACACACTCAAATCACCAACTAATTACCCATACACTTTGCTTATAGATGATTAAGTTGTTATTCATCAACAATAACAAACTATATTCACCATCATTAACTAATTTACCTACCTACATACTTGGTAAAATTCCAATAATCACACATAACTTATTTGCTCACTTTCAACAACAAAAATCACCATTTTAAACTCATAACAACTCAACAATGATCATACAACCTCCCCATACCCTTAAATTCACCATTCCCTAAACTTTCATATTTAGGGTTCATACTTAACTTAATCATATCATGAAATCAAAGGTTAGGAGGTGCTATTCGTACCTTAATAAGCTTGAATTAGAGTTTAACACCTTCAATTTATCAAAACCTAGCTTCAATTTCGATTCTCCCTTTTGCTCTCCTTGTTCGTACGGTTTTTACACAACACACACACATACACCAAGTTTCTAGCAGGTTTTAGAAAGAAGGAGAGTATATTTTGCAAAATTTTCACTTTCCACCCTACATTTACATACCTAACACCTTTAGTGCTTCAACTCTTATCTTATTTATATTTCTCACCCATAAACTATATTTGTATTTAACACCAAATACAATTATAATAATTTAAATAACATACATTTATATAAATATAAACTTACAAATTTTGGGGTGTTACATAAATTTATGTTTGTCCATTTGTTGCTTAAAACATTTTCGGGCCGCATTTAAAATGTCTGCGTCTCCGGCACCGCTTTGAGGGCAAATCTCGGCAAATTTTTTGTATATGCCTTGGAATACTTTCATGTCGTGAGAAATTTTATTCCATTTGCCCGTGAGTGAATTAAGGTTACGTTTAACCCTTGCGATGGAATTGTAACCCGAGTGGACTTTATTCCAAAAACTCTCGTTTGATTGAGAGTTTCCTTGCACGCCATTTTCGGAACAATGTATCCACCGTTCCGCCAATATTCGAGACACATCTTCGGTCCACCTAATTTGAACCCTTTTACCCTTTTTGTTGGTTTGGGTCTCGGGCTCCGGCTCGGGTTCGGGTTCGGCCTCTGTGAAAATTGTGAAAATCCAAAGTTCAGGTTCGGGTTGGATGTGGATCCGCTAAATTGTGGGTTTGGTGACCATTGTTGACTTTGTGAAAATTGTGGGATTTGGTACCACCCTTGATATTGGTAGTTGTTTCGAGGGTCATCGGGTGAAAGTTGGTAAGGATTTGCAATGGGTGCGAAACTTGCAAATCTCGTAGGTTGAGACGGGGATACGTAGTTTGATTGAGCGGAGAACGATCCCGTAGGCGAAGGTTGGTTTGTTATCGGATTGTTTAACAAATTTTGCCACATCTTTTTCAAGATTTTGATGTTCATTTTTTTTTATTTGGATTTGGATTTGTTGTTTCTAGACATAGTGTAGTGTATGAATTGTAGTGAGAATTGTGGTGTAGAGAATGTGTAAAAGATATAAGAATTGTAGTGAATTGTAGTGTGAATAATGAGTAAAAGATAGTGTTTATTTATAGTGAAAAAGTAGTATTTAAAATTTTTTAAAATTTTAAATTAATTTTTTTAATAGTTTATCTAAAAGATTAAATTTTGATTTATTATTTATTTTATATTATTATATCTATACAAATTTAATTGCATCACAAATAAACTTTTTTTTAATAAACATAGTTTAGACTTAAATAAATAATATATTATTTTTTGAGTAAATTACATTGTCTGTCCCTGTGGTTTACCCTATGTTACAGACCTCGTCCCCGGATCGGGTATTGTACGGGTCCAGTCCCTTGACTCGAAAATCTATATCGCTGTCAGTCCCTACTCTTAACGAGTGTTTAAAAACCCTGTTATCTCACAACATGTGCGACGCACGTGAGGTCAAAATTGACTTATAGGGTAAACCATAGAGACGGGCAATGTAATTTACTCAAAGGCGGGGGAAAGGTAAAGTCAATTTTGCCCTCACGTGTAACACTCGTTAAGAGTAGGGACTGACAACGATACAGATTTCCAGGTCAAGGACTGGACCCGTACAACACCCGACCTGGGGACGGGATCAGTAACATAGGATAAACCACAGGGACGGGCAATGTAATTTACTCTATTTTTTTAAAACAAGGTGTATATACATATCTATATATATACTAAAGGAGTATAAAAGAAAGCTCCACAACTTGCCACTTGGCATAAAATCCTACGTGGCAATTTCTTATTATTTTCAAATTAATAAATTAATTATATTTTAAATAGTTTAGGATAACCATAATTTATTATCACAATTGTCAAATTATTATTAAATAAGGATATGTTTATAATAATTAATTTATTAATAATTATCTATTAATTATTATTGTCGTGTGTAGTTTTATTATGTTTAGGATATATTTATTATATTGGTGAATTTTCTTGATTATTTATGTTTATATTATGTATTTACGTTATTTATGTTTACATCGTACGGGTTTGCATCTAGTATATATATATATATATATATATATATATATATATATATATATATATATATATATATAAACCAAAAGGAAAAATAATCTCGAACACAAAATGATTAACTTAGACTCCTCCCTATTTTAAAATTAATTTTTTTTACATTTTCTGTTAGGTCACAAGGTTCTCAAAACTTAGATACAGATTAAATAACAAGTATCTTAACGTGTTAGTTTATATCCAAGTTTATATCAAATAAGTTTAATTAATCAAGGCGGAAAACAAGATTAATTATGACACAGAGTTTATTATGAATCAAAGTATTATTCACAATAAATGTATTTGTCTCACACAGATGACAATGTATTCAAACCCACACAGATGGTTTGAATACGATCCAAGTAGTATATAAAGATACAATTATCACTACAAACTTAACAATTAGTGTGGTAATGCTTTGAGCCTAAGCTTAAAGGTCTTGTATACTATTTTGCTTGGAATTACTTGGATGCATAGCAGTGCTATTTGAACTGCTATTTATAGAGTTGTGTGTAACTCTATATTATCCAGCTTACATAGTTGTCCAAGGAATAACAGATGTATCTTGGGCAACTTTGCATGCTTCCCTTTTTGCTTTTCTTGAAAATAGAAAAAGCAAAAAGGTAAAAGGTTTTTTTGCTGAGAAGAAAACCTTTCTTCGATGTTTGACCTTTCTCCTGTTTCTTTTTAGAATCAGGAATGGAAATGGTAGCTACTTGATTATTGGTACAGAGTTTTACCTGTTTCCCCTGTTTAAAGGGTTTAGCCGCAGCGATGTTGGCAGGTGCCGTGTAAGCCCATTGATCAGCCATTTTTGTTTGAAGATGAGTTCTTGAAATTGATTTTGAAAATGGTTGAGCGATTTAGGGTTTACAAACTCTGTTTATTTTTGGTGTGCAAGTACGAATGAAGAAAAAAGGAAAAACATAAATGGGTATTTAATAAAAATTGAAATTTCCGTTAAGTGGGACCCATTGGACGGTTTATCCCTGTTTCTATAACAGTAACGCTAAGGCACGTGCAACTTTTTGTATTGAGCAGATAAATAGACAACAAGCGCCAAAACTTTTAATGATTATTACCATAAAAATGGTATTAGCATTAAATGCAAGGATATTTTTGTTTATTTATTTTTATTAATAAAATAAAATTAAAAATAAAATAAAAATAAAATAAAATAAAAATAAAATAAAATTTAAAATATAAGAAGCATTCAGTCTGAGTGTATATTGTTAGTCTGTGGAGTGAGTCTGGATGACGTCACACAGACTGAACCATTACACAGATAGACTGAAAGAAAAATTAAAAAGAAAAAAAATAAGAGCTCAGTCTGAGTGTATATTATTAGTCTGTGAAGTGAGTCTGGATGACGTCACACAGACTGAACCATATAACAGACAGACTAAAGAAAATAACAAAGTTGTAAAATCTTTTTGGTGTTTTTAATATATTTACAAGATATCGCTTAGTCTGTGCTTTTTGGTTGTATGTAGCTGAGAATACAGATATACAGATTGAAAAGCAGGCACAGACTGAGAGTTGAATCATACAGATTCAAAGGTTTTACTAGGGGTTGAGCATTCCTAGTTGACCAAGCAGATATAAGAATCTATCTTCATTAAGAGGTTTAGTAAAGATATCTACTAGTTGGTCGTTTGTGGGCACATATTTGAGAATCACTTTACCTTTCTCAGCACAATCTCTGATAAAGTGATGTCTGATCTCAATATGCTTTGTTCTGGAGTGAAATACAGGATTTTCAGTGATGGCAATGGCACTTTGGTTATAACACATGATTGGAGTTTTTGTAAACGCCAAATCATAGTCTGCTAGTTGATGTTGCATCCAAAGCAATTGTGCACAACAACTACCAGCAGCTACATATTCTGCTTCTACAGTTGATGTAGCAACATAATTCTGTTTCTTGCTTGACCAACTGACTAGTTTTCCACCTAGTAGTTGACATCCACCAGAAGTGCTTTTCCTGTCTAATTTACAACCTGCATAATCTGCATCTGTATAACCAATTAGATCAAAACCAGAGTCTTTGGGATACCAAAGACCCAGGTTAGGAGTACCTTTTAGGTACCTAAAAATCTTTTTAACGCCTTTGAGATGTGATTCTTTAGGTTCAGATTGATATCTAGCACATAAATATGTTGAAAACATGATATCTGGTCTACTTGCAATGAGGTATAGTAGTGATCCTATCATACCTCTATAAGTGGTTTGACAGACTGACTTGCTAGACTAATCTCTATCCAACTTATCTGCAGTGCTCATTAGTGTTTTCATTGATGAACAATCTTTTAAAGAATATTTAGTGAGAAGATCATTTACATATTTGCCTTGGTTGATGAAAATTCCATCAGGTTTCTGATGTACTTGTAAACCAAGAAAGTATGTTAATTCACCCATCATACTCATTTGGTACTGTTTGACATTAAATTTGAAAACCATTTGCATAACTTTTCATCAGTAGATCCAAATATGATATCATCGACATATATTTGGACTAGTATGACATCGGCTTTGTTCCTTTTGAAGAACAAGGTTTTATCAATTGATCCTCTAGTAAAGTCATTACTCAAAAGATAAGATGATAAAGTGTCATACCAAGCTCTTGGAGCTTGTTTTAGTCCATATAGTGCTTTCTTCAATTTATAGACATAATTAGGAAAAGTTGAACTTACAAAACCTGGAGGTTGTTTTACATAGACCTCCTCTTGTAAGTTACCATTCAGAAATGCACTCTTGACATCCATTTGGTAGATTTTGAAGTCTTTGAATGCTGCATATGCCAAGAATAACCTTATTGCTTCAATTCTGGCTACAGGGGCAAAGGTTTCATCATAATCAATGCCTTCTTCCTGCTTGTAGCTTTGAGCAACTAGTCTTGTCTTGTTTTTGATTATCACTCCATCCTTGTCCATTTTGTTTCTGTAAACCCATTTAGTTCCAATGATAGTTTTGCCTTTTGGAGCAGGAACTAAGGTCCAAACATTGTTTCTGTCAAATTCTGTTAACTTTTCCTGCATTGCTTCAACCCAATCATCATCTTTCAATGCTTCTTCAGCTTTCTTTGGTTCAATGATTGACAAGAAGTTTGTGTAGAAACAGAAATTTGCAGTAGGTGAGCTTGATACTTGAGCTCTTGTTTGTACACCATAAACATAATCTCCAATTATTTCTGTAATTGGATGATACTTATGTTCTTTGACTCCTAGAAATGATTCATCATTGGATGATAATCCATTTTCATTCATTGGAAGGGTAGCAGGACTTAGTTCTGCATTTCTTCAACAGGGGGCAAGTCTGAGTCTATAGAGTTCACAGACTGAAAACTACCAGACTGAACACATGTGTCAGAAGAATTTGAATCTCTGGACACAGATTCATCTTCTGTTGATGAAGGTACTGTCATTAAATGAGCAGGTTGAGCATCTTCATTATCACTTTCAGAGTCCTATTGTCGGTTAGCAACAACTGGGATTTGAGATTCAGATCCCACAACAGATAAATCTTCTAATAAATGAACATCAGACTGAGAAATGTGTTCATCATTAGCAGAGGAAGCATCAAAGGTGACATTGATGGTTTCTTCAATTTTGTTCCTTCTGTTGTTGTAGACTCTGTAGGCCTTTGAGATAGATGAATAGCCAACAAACATTCCTTCATCAGACTTAGGTTCCATCTTTGCTAATTGATCTCTTTGATTTAGGATATAGCATTTACTTCCAAAGGTCTGGAAGTAATGGATGGTTGGAACCTTCTTGTGATACAGCTCATATGCAGTTTTGCCATGCCTTTTGACCAAAATAGATCTATTTTGGGTATAGCAGGCAGTGTTAACTGCTTCTGCCCAAAAATAAATCTTCATTTGACCATGGCATAACATGGTTCTTGCAGCTTCTATGAGTGTACAATTTCTTCTCTCAGCAACACCATTTTGTTGAGGAGTTCTGACAGAGGCAAAGTTTTGAGTAATGCCTTTGTCAGTACAGAATTCAATGAGAGTAGAATTCTTAAATTCTGTACCATGGTCATTCCTGAGTTGCTTAACAGGTGTATCTTTCTGCAATTCTTCCCTCTTGATTAGATTAATAATCTCATCAGGAGCATCACTTTTTGCCTTAAGAAAGATGACCCAAGTATACCTTGTGTATTCATCCACAATCACAAGTGTATACTTCTTTCCACCCAAACTGCTAATGCTCATGGGTCCAAACAGATCCATATGGAGCATATGCAGTGGTTGATCAATTGTAGCTAACAATTTGAATGGAAAATGGTTCTTGGTCTGTTTCCCTAGTGTACATGCAGGACAAAGTTTGTCCTTTGCAAATGTAACATTAAACCTCTAACCAGTTTCTTCTTTGACAGGAGGTTTATATTTTTGAAGTTCAGGTAGGATAACCTCCTATGCCATAGCCAGCTTAGTTCTGGCACAGACTGAGTATAGAGACAAGTCTCTACATTGTTGTCTGCATAAGAAAGATCCAAGAGATAGATATCTCTTTCTCTTTTGGCAACTAATATAGGTTTGCCTTAGGAATTATAGATAACAGCAGCCTTCTTTCTGATTCTGATTTCACCATCATCATCACAAATCTGGCTTGCACTAAGCAGGTTATGCTTTAATCCCTCAACATAGGCCACCTTTGTTATTCTGATGTTGCCAGCCTTCACCACACCATAACCTTTTATCTTAGCAATAGAATTGTCACCATATTTGACAGAAGGTCCTTCTTTTTCTACAAACTCTGACAGATTCTCCAAAGAACCTGTCATGTGTCTTGAGCATCCACTGTCTAGGTACCATTTGCTGTTACCCTGCACAAGACAAACAAAATCGATTAGTTACTTTTGGGAACCCATCTTTTGATGGGTTCTTTAGAGTTGGTTGGAGTCAATTCTTTAGCAGTTTTGGTGCTAAGTCTGTGAAGTTGACTTTTAACCTCTCTATGTTTGATTTTGTTGTTTATAGATGACATTTGTTTGATCAAAGCAACCTTTGGCTGTTTAAGAATGGACTTTGTGCATTTAATACCTTCATGTCCCAGATTTCCACAATTGTAACATTTTCTGTCCAACATAATGGTCCTTTTGAATTTTGGGTTATTATTTGCACTAGATCCTCTATTAAACTCTTGCTTTGACTCAACAAATGTTTTAATATCTGTGGTTAACTTCATTAAGTTTTCACTAAGTAGCTTAATGGTCTCAGTCTGATCGTTAAGATTTGACTTTTGAGAGTCAGACTGAGTGTTAACACAAACAGATTTGAAGTTAAGTTTGCCAGACTGAAAATTGATTTTTCCAGACTGACAGTTGGATCTCACAGACTGAGATTTTTTTAACTCCCTTGTTACTGGTTTTATGCCTTTAGATTTGTCATTTGGCATATTTTTGTCTGGACCAGTTACAGACTGAGATGTGGAAGGTTCAAACACATTGAAACCTTTCTGTTTATTCTTGATTCCTTTTACCTCTTTTTGTCTTTTTAAAGATGGTACTGTGGGAATACTAACTTTGCCTTTTATAAATCTTTTCTTTTCAAGTTCTATAGTTTCTAAAGATTCATTAGTGATTATAAGTTCAGGCTGTTCAGATTGAGAAGTTTCACAGACTGAGATTTCTGAGTCTGTGTCTTCAGAGTCTGGCTCTGTCTCATATACTAGTTCTTTAGCAACTATTTTTGGTCTAACAAAGGCATTTGTCAATATAACTTTGTTTCCCACAGTATGACTAAAAGTATGAGGTAAAATCTCAGGTACAAATATAGTAGGTTTTGAGTTTATTTCTGAATTTATGTGACTTTTAAGATCAAACTCATCACCTATGACCACTTGTATCTGAGCTGGAATCTGTTTGGATAAACAGTCCACATTTTTAAGTGATGAAATACACCAAGATTTACAGATCCTTTCATAATGATCAGCTTTGTTTTTATAAGCTTCTTTTTCAAGCTTGATCTTTTTGAGAAGGTCATATTGAGCATCAAGCTCAAGTTTGTACTGTTTATTTCGGTTTATTTCATTCACTTTTGATTGTAGATCTTTTTGAACTTGACTGAGTTTGGTTTTTAAATCTTGTATTTCCTCCAGTCTTTTTAAAAATTCTACATAGATGTGTTCAAACATTTTCTGTTTTTCTGCATCACTATAGTAAAGTTTAAAATGATTTACATTGTAAGCAGATCCTCTGTCCCAGTCTGTATGAACACATGCCTTTTCTGCAAATTTGACATCTTTGTCAAACTGGCTCTCTGTGATAGCCATTAAGCACATATCTTCATCATCCTCAGATGATGAAGATTCTTCATCTATCCATTGTTCAACAACCAAAGTTTTCTCTAGTTTCTTTGGTTGTTGTTTCTCTCCAATTTTCTTGGAGTTGAAGTACTTTCCCTTGTACTTTTTCGCCTTTTCTTCCCACTTATCAGAACTTGAAGATTCTGCAATCTTGACTCTGCAGTCAGAAGAAATATTACCAACTTGCCCACATTTATAGCAAGTAGCTTTCTTAGGATCAAAAGTTGGCCTTCCTTTTGAACCCTTGAATCTTGCTTTCTCTAACCTTTGGGCTAGCAATGCCATTTCAGCTTCTAGAGACTCAGTTTCATCATCTGATTCTGAGTCTGTAAGAGTAAGATGGTAATCTGCTCTAGAGAAAAGTTCTCTATTTTTCCTTGTTGTTGCAACAAGGGCAGCAGATGGATCTTTTGCAATCTGTTTGGCATTTAGATCCTTTCTGGCTTTGGTTTCTTCAAAATTTAGTAGAAGTCCAAACAAGCCAGAGAGATCATATGTCTCCAATTTTTCACTTACAATTAATGAAGTGATAACTTCAGAAAAAGTGTTTGGAATGACATCAACAAATTTTGCACAGATTTCAAACTGTCCCTTGATGATATTATACCTTTCAAGATCGTTGATTAAGATCTGAAATCTGGTATGAATATCAGTTAATGACTCATTTTGGCCAGCAGAGAAGTTCTCATAATTTCTTATGAGATTCTTCTTCTTTTGGGATTGTACTAAACTTACACCATCATATTGGTCGGTTAGCATATCCCATATGGCTTTAGCAGTTTTGCAGCCAGATATCTTAGCAAAGATAGGCTCAGTAACTGCATTGCCCAGTATGGATTTGGCCTTAAAGTCTAAAGCATATAGTTGCCTGTCTAGATCAGTCCAGGTATTCTTGGCAGCCTCAACAAAAGTTTCAGGTGTCACAATATTACCGTTTGTATCTAGAGTTGCAGGAACTATTCTGCCAGGAATGATGGGTCCTTCCTGAATGACTCTAAGCATTTCATCATGAATGCTAGCAAGAAACCATTCAACTTTCAATTTCCAGTGGGTAAAGTTTACACCACTGAAGATTGGAATTCCCTTCCCAGCCATAGCAATAGAAGAAGTCATTTTTTCAAGGAAGAAAATGTAGAGAAAATGGATTTAGATGATTGTTTGATAAACTGGGTTCCTTTGATCGTTAAAGATTAAATCTTTATTTGCTCTGATACTAGTTGTTAGGTCACAAGGTTCCCAAAACTTAGATACAGATTAAATAACAAGTATCTTAACGTGTTAGTTTATATCCAAGTTTATATCAAACAAGTTTAATTAATCAAGGCGGAAAACAAGATTAATTATGACACAGAGTTTATTATGAATCAAAGTATTATTCACAATAAACGTATTTGTCTCACACAGATGACAATGTATTCAAACCCACACAGATGGTTTGAATACGATCCAAGTAGTATATAAAGATACAATTATCACTACAAACTTAACAGTTAGTGTGGTAATGCTTTGAGCCTAAGCTTAAAGGTCTTGTATACTATTTTGCTTGGAATTACTTGGATGCATAGCAGTGCTATTTGAACTGCTATTTATAGAGTTGTGTGTAACTCTATATTATCCAGCTTACATAGTTGTCCAAGGAATAACAGATGCATCTTGGGCAACTTTGCATGCTTCCCTTTTTGCTTTTCTTGAAAATAGAAAAAGCAAAAAGGTAAAAGGTTTCTTTGCCGAGAAGAAAACCTTTCTTCGATGTTTGACCTTTCTCAAAAATCTCATCAGTTGTATCGAGCCTTGGGAAAGAAAAACTTCTTCTGTACAATAGTACTTTCGTTCTTCAATCTGTGCTCTTCAGTCTGTGTTCATCAGTCTGTGAACTTCAGTCTGTGAAGTCTTCTGCATTCAATCTTTATTTTTCAGATGATGAATTCATAAGTCTTCAAGGAGAGCATGGCTTTTAGTCTGTGAGATTCTTCAGTCTGTGTAGCACAGACTCAGAAACAATTCTTCAGTCTGTGTCGCACAGACTCAGAAGTACAGACTCAGGAATTTCACTAAGTTTCCTGAATACAACTAAGTTAGATTTTGACTCCTCAGATTTATAACTTGGGTTTGATCATTGTTTTTCCCAACATTTTCGTTTTAACGACTTATTTTTATTTTTATTTTTTATTATTTCCTTTTCTTCCTACAACGAACATGCCCGGGCTCACACGAACGAACCAAACCACCGTCGGTTAAGCGACGACCCAAACCGACGGACTGAACCGACAGGCTCGTGCCATCGGTGTCGGTTCCGTCGGTTGAAACCGACGCGAAACCGACGTCCGCGTTGGGAGGAGTCTAAGTTATAAGTTTTTATGTAATCTTTTTCCATATATAATGGTTTCTCTTGCTTGAAAAACAAGTTTAATCATTTTGTGTTCGAGATTATTTTTCCTTTCGATTTATATATATATATATATATATATATATATATATTTCTTATTTTAAAAAAAGATTTAATTTATTTGAGTCTAAACTATGTTTATTAAAAAAAGTTTATTTTTAATGCAATTAATTTGTATAGATGTAATAATATAAAATTATAAAATAAATAATTAATCAAAATTTAGTCTATTAGATAAACTATATTAAGCAACAATCATATATTACACGAAAATAAATAAATAAAAATATTGGATATTTAATCTATTAACTAAAAGATTTTTTTTTCTATCATAAAGTGTGTGAAACTCAACTTTTACATAAAAAGAATAAAAATAAATAGCCATCATAGATATTTTTATGTTTATATACAAAAAGGAATAACTAAATGGTCAATTTACTTACAAAATATAATAATTAGCTACCATATATCAAATGATACTCAACTTTTATATATAGAAAAATAAAACTATTTCAATGCATAATCTATTTACTAAAATATGTTAATTAGCCCTCATATGTTACATGAGGTGATAAAACTCACTTCTATACATAAATATAAAAAAAAAAATATCGAATATTAAATCGATTTACTATTTTATATTAAATAACCAACCTTTGTTACATTAAATTCAATTTTTATATATAAAATATATAAAAATTATTTAATTGTTATTTAATAAATAAATTATTTAATTATAACCATCACATATATTTTAATGTATATATACAAATAAAAAGAATAATTAAATATTTAATTTACTTACAAATTATATTAATTAGCCGCTCATGTATTAAATGATACTCAACTTTGATATATAAAAAAATAAAACTATTCAAATACATAATATATTAGCCATCATATGTTACATGAATTGATAAAACTCACTTATATTTAGAAATAATTTTTGAACCAAATATTAAATTTATTTTACTATTTTATATTAAATTATCACCATTTGTTATATTAAATTCAATTTTTATATAAAAAAATATAAAAAACTTTACATAAATGATATTTAACCTATTTATTAAATAAAGTGATTAATCATCATTTATTACTTGAAACTCAAATTTTATATAATAATAATAATAATAATAATAATAATAATAATAATAATCCATCTTCTAGTAAAATGATGTGATCTTTGCATTGTATGATTCATGTTCTAGTAAAATGATGTGATCTTTGCATTGTATGGTTTATGTTCTAAATGAAGATGAGTTATTTATATGCTAGTTATTATGCATCCATGGGTTCACAAAGCATATGAAAAGCTTTAGTATTTAGAGATGATCATTATTGAATACTTATCTCTTATTATGAAAAGTTTATTGTTTTTAGTATTTACTATCATTTCCTATTTAGGAAAATAGTTGATCAAAATCAGATCAAGAGTATTTTGGTCACTTTTTTTGAGTTACCGTTGTATATGTTAGATTAAACGGATGATGGACGTACTTGGTACAAAATTGCCAACTATAAGGACGATTACTGCTATTATTAGAGTTCCGGGATGATCTTTGAAAATGTGGACAACCACATAGACGCTTTCTGTAATTTACCCTATTCTTTATTATTTATTACTACTAATTAACGTGACAAGAACTTAATCTTTATAGTATTGTATATGTAAATAATAATAATAATAATAATAATAATAATAATAATAATAATAAGATTTATATATTCATGCAAATGCGATGATTAACTCTATTATTTTATTTAAATATTTTTCTTTATCTATATAGATAATTTGGTATTTTATATTAGTAGACTTAAAATCATTATTCATGCATTAAACTCAAGTTATATATATTTAGACATAACTTTTTTTTAAGGTACACTACTCATGAGTCACCATTACTTACATGAAATTCAACTTGTATGAAAAAAAAGTAAATTAACTCTATGAAAAAAAAAATAGATTAACTCTATGCTTGCTATTAACTATATATTTTATTATATATATTCATTTACTAATTAATATTTATAAATTAAATATAATTATTATACATGAAACTCAAGTTAAATATATGTGCATAAAAATTTTAATACCAACATTTATGACATGAAACTTAGAGCGTCAAATTTTAATATGCGATGATTGACTCTTATAGTTTATTTAAATTTTTTCTATATATATTCATTTGGTATTTCATATTAAACCATTATTGATACATGAAATTAAAGTTATATATAATCTTTCTTAAACTACACTATTCATAAGTCAACATTATTTACATGAAACTCAACATTATTTTCTATTAAAACTTTTTTTTCCTTATATTCATTCGCCAATTAATATTTATTTATAAAATTAAATATAATTATGTATACATGAAACTCGAGTTAATTTATATATAAGCATAAAATATTTAATATGTTCGAAACTCTATGTGCCAACTATTTTACCACCTTTTATGACATAAAAACTCAAAGTGTAAATTTTCTTATCAACATTTATGACTTGAAACTCAACATAAAAAATTAAATATTAACAATTATGATATGAAACTCAATGTGTAACTTTTTTTACCCCCATTTAGGACATTAAATTCAAGGTGTAAATTTTTGTTACAAACATTTAGGACTTGAAATTCAACTTTTATATATACTAGATATTCATGCTCGTGCGATGCACGGTCTTGAACTTTACTAATTCGTTTTTTTGTAAACGGGTCAATCGAGGTCACATGTCCAAACGAATTTAGAATTCATTGAGTTCGTTTAGTTATGTGAATGGGTTTGTGTCAAACAAATTGCATTAAGCTATTAGCTTGCTTTTCATCTAAGTAGTTACTCGTGACAACTATACTCAATTAAAACATTTATTGACTTTAAATTTTAAGTCTCTCGAAGTAATTTATTGTGAAATTAAATGTTGAGTAGATTGAGTAAATGAATGATAAGAAATGGAATAAGAAAAAAGTATAATTCGAAATATATTTAAATGTAGTATGAAACACTTCATTGCATAACTTAATTAAAACTTGTAATTAATTAAAAATCTATCAAAATTGGTTAGAATACTTCCGAAAATATAATACATAATTAAATTAATAGTTATGTCATAGGTTATATTTATTTGATTTTGGATGGGTCAATTTGTAAAGCAGTTTAAATAGTTCGATTTAAAATGAGTTGGATTAACTTGAACTATTTATTGTATTTTTTTTTTACTTTTAGTAATTAAAATTTTAAAAACTTTTATTCATGGTAATGGTTTATGTTGTAGTAATTGAATTGATTGATTTGTTGTTTAATCATGGTTATGGTATATCACAGATTTTTTGTAAATTGTATATGAAGTATCACTCTTTATTTTATAAATTTAACAGATATTACTTAAACTAAATATGCATTTGTTTATAAAGAGTTAGATCTTTATATTTTCCTATCAATTAGTTAGATTTACTCTGTATTTGATTGCAATTGTAATTGTACCTAATGAATATATGAAAACCTAACCACGTTGTACGTAAGATAAATAGACGTTCAAAAAAGTTTGTCATGATGAAACTTAACATTTAGTACTTCATTTTAGTATTTAGTATTCACACCAAACAATACCTACAATTACATTTCTTTAAAAGTATATTTATTACTATTACTATTACTACTAAATATTAAAAGAAAAATTACAGTTGTTAAATCTCTATTAAACGATTCATTTTCATTAATCAAATACTTATTACTATTACTACCATTAATTATAACAAAGCTTCAAATTTATATTGATTCTTTCTCATTCTCACTAATCAAATAGAGGTTAATCATCATAAGTTTATCATTTTACCATAACTTATTATAGGTGTTAAATCATTATTATTTAATAGGGGTTAATTAATCATCAAAAATTTAATTCTCATTAATCAAGTAAGGATTAATCATCATTAGTTTTTACCATAAGTTATTATAGGTGTTAAATTATTATTATTTAATAAGGGTTAATTAATCATCAAAAGTTTAATTCTCATTAAACAAATAAGGATTAATCATCATAAGTTTATCTTTTTACCTTAAAATTTATTATGGGGTTAAATCACATTTATTGAAATTAGTATACTGTAAATGTAGATTCTTTTCATTCTCATTAATCAAATGGAGGTTAATCATCATTAGTTTATCTTCTTATCATAATTTATTATAGGTGTTAAATCATTAGTATTAGATAGGGTTAATTAATCATCATAAGTTTAATTCTCATTAATCAAATAGGGGTTAATCATCATAAGTTTATCTTTTTACTATAATTTATTATAGGATTAAATCACATTTATTGAATTAAGAACTCAAAAATATTATAGGGTTAAATCACATTTATTGAATTAAGAACTCAAAAATTAGTGTATTGTATATTACTATCTTTTATCATCATTTAATATTGTTGGTGCATAATGTGTGTCAGTCATTTGGTCAAACATTTATAATTGTCAAAGTCAATTAGTCTAAGTATGTGAAGTGTTGAGTTTGTATGTTCGAGTCTGTAAACGAAATGTAAGTGTAGAATATACAAAATATATTGTTCGTGCGACACAGAGCCTGTGTCGCTATAGCGACACAAAGGGCAGTGTCGCAGTGGGCTGAGCCTGCGACATAGGGCTTGTGTCGCAAGGTCCAGTAGGGTTAGTATATATATCGAGTTAGGGTTTCATTTTTGTGGTTGAGTGGGTGAGTTGGTCAGTCGAATCGAGTTTTAGGGAGCAGAGGAAAGGCGTGAGGGTTTGTAAAGCTTCTATATTCAGTGATTAATACATACAAAAGCTTATAGAGATTGGTTGTGTTTGTGTGAATCGATTAAACGTTCAATACTCGTTTGTTTGTATTCCGCGCTTACAATCGAGGTCAACGATCTGATTTAAGTCCAGTAGTGGGAACCTACAAATATTAATGGTCGTTATGTTGGGAAAAACAATGATCAAACCTAAGTTATAAATCTGAAGAGTCAAAATCTAACTTAGTTGTATTCAGGAAACTTAGTGAAATTCCTGAGTCTGTGTTTCTGAGTCTGTGCTACACAGACTGAAGAATTGTTTCTGACTCTGTGCTGCACAGACTGAAGATCCTCACAGACTGAAAGTCATGCTCTTTCTGAAGACTTATGAATTCATCATCTGAAGAATGAAGATTTAATACAGAAGGCTTTACAGACTGAAGTTCACAGACTGAAGATCACATACTGATGAACACAGACTGAAGAACACAGACTAAAGAGCACAGATTGAAGAATGAAAGTACAAATGTACAGAAGATATTCTTCTTTCCTTAGGCTAGATACAACTGATAAGATGTTTGAGAAAGGTCAAGCATCGATCAAAGGTTTTCTTCTCAGCAAAGAAACCTTTTACCTTTTGCTTTTTCTATTTCCAAGAATAGCAAAAAGGGAAGAGTGCAAAGTTGCCCAAGATGAATGTGTTATCCCTTGGACAACTGTCTGAACTGGTTAATAGAAGTTGATACTCAACTCTATAAATAGCAGCTCAAAAGCACTCTTCAAAGAATCCAAGAAATTCAAGAGAATTAGTATACTAGACCTTTAAGCTTAGGCTAAAGTATTACCACACTTACTGTGAAGTTTGTAGTGATACCTGTATCTTTGTATACTACTTGGATCGTATTCAAACCATCTGTGTGGGTTTGAATACTTTGTCATCTTTGTGAGACAAACACTTTATTGTGAATAATACTTTGATTCATAATAAACTCTGTGTCAAAATTAATCTTGTTTTCCGCCTAGATTAATTTAAACTTGTTTGATATAAACTTGGATATAAACTAACACGTTAAGATAACTGTTATTTAATCTGTATCTAAGTTTTGGGAACCTTGTGACCCAACAACTGGTATCAGAGCGAATAAAGATTTAATCTTTAACGATCAAAGGAACCCAGTTTATCAAACAATCATCTAAATCCATTTTCTCTACATTTTCTTCCTTGAAAAAATGACTTCTTCTATTGCTATGGCTGGGAAGGGAATTCCAATCTTCAGTGGTGTAAACTTTACCCACTGGAAATTGAAAGCTGAATGGTTTCTTGCTAGCATTCATGATGAAATGCTTAGAGTCATTCAGGAAGGACCCATTATTCCTGGCAGAATAGTTCCTGCAACTCTAGATACAAACGGTAATATTGTGACACCTGAAACTTTTGTTGAGGCTGCCAAGAATACCTGGACTGATCTAGACAGGCAACTATATGCTTTAGACTTTAAGGCCAAATCCATACTGGGCAATGAAGTTACTGAGCCTATCTTTGCTAAGATATCTGGCTGCAAAACTGCTAAAGCCATATGGGATATGCTAACCGACCAATATGATGGTGTAAGTTTAGTACAATCCCAAAAGAAGAAGAATCTCATAAGAAATTATGAGAACTTCTCTGCTGGCCAAAATGAGTCATTAACTGATATTCATACCAGATTTCAGATCTTAATCAACGATCTTGAAAGGTATAATATCATCAAGGGACAGTTTGAAATCTGTGCAAAATTTGTTGATGTCATTCCAAACACTTTTTCTGAAGTTATCACTTCATTAATTGTAAGTGAAAAATTGGAGACATATGATCTCTCTGGCTTGTTTGGACTTCTACTAAATTTTGAAGAAACCAAAGCCAGAAAGGATCTAAATGCCAAACAGATTGCAAAAGATCCATCTGCTGCCCTTGTTGCAACAACAAGGAAAAATAGAGAACTTTTCTCTAGAGCAGATTACCATCTTACTCTTACAGACTCAGAATCAGATGATGAAACTGAGTCTCTAGAAGCTGAAATGGCATTGCTAGCCCAAAGGTTAGAAAAAGCAAGATTCAAAGGTTCAAAAGGAAGGCCAACTTTTGATCCTAAGAAAGCTATTTGCTATAAATGTGGGCAAGTTGGTCATATTTCTTCTGACTGCAGAGTGAAGATTGCAGAATCTTCAAGTTCTGATAAGTGGGAAGAAAAGGCCAAGAAGTACAAGAGAAAGTACTTCAACTCCAAGAAAATTGGAGAGAAACAACAACCAAAGAAATTAGAGAAAGCTTTGGTTGTTGAACAATGGATAGATGAAGAATCTTCATCATCTGAGGATGATGAAGATATGTGCTTAATGGCTATCACAGAGAGCCAGTTTGACAAAGATGTCAAATTTGCAGAAAAGGCATGTGTTCATCCAGATTGGGACAAAGGATCTGCTTACAATGTAAATCATTTTAAACTTTACTATAGTGATGCAGAAAAACAGAAAATGTTTGAACACATCTATGTAGATTTTTTGAAAAGACTGGAGGAAATACAAGATTTAAAAATCAAACTCAGTCAAGTTCAAAAAGATCTACAATCAAAAGTGAATGAAATAAACCAAAATAAACAGTACAAACTTGAGCTTGATGCTCAATATGACCTTCTCAAAAAGATCAAGCTGGAAAAAGAAGCTTATAAAAACAAAGCTGATCATTATGAAAGGATCTGTAAATCTTGGTGTATTTCATCACTTAAAAATGTGGACTGTTTATCCAAAGAGATTCCAGCTCAGATACAAGCGGTCATAGGTGATGAGTTTGATCTTAAAAGTCACATTAATTCAGAAATAAACTCAAAACCTACTATATTTGTACCTGAGATTTTACCTCATACTTTTAGTCATACAGTGGGAGACAAGGTAATATTGACAAATGCTTTTGTTAGACCAAAAATAGTTGCTAAAGAACTAGTATATGAGACAGAGCCAGACTCTGAAGACACAGACTCAGAAATCTCAGTCTGTGAAACTTCTCAATCTGAATTGCCTGAACTTATATTATCTAATGAATCTTTAGAAACTATAGAACTTAAAAAGAAAAGACTTGAAAAAGGCAAAGTTAGTATTTCCACAGTACATTCTTCAAACAGACAAAAAGAGGTAAAAGGAATCAAGAATAAACAGAAAGGTTACAATGTGTTTGAACCTTCCACATCTCAGTCTGTAACTGGTCCAGACAAAAATATGCCAAATGACAAATCTAAAGGCATAAAACCAGTAACCAGGGAGTTAAAAAGGTCTCAGTCTGTGAGATCTAACTGTCAGTCTGGAAAAATCATATTTCAGTCTGGCAAACTTAACTCCAAATCTGTTTGTGTTAACACTCAGTCTGACTCTAAAAGGTCAAATCTTAACAACCAGACTGAGACCATTAAGATGCTTAGTGAAAACTTAATGAAGTTAACCACAGATTTTAAAACATTTGTTGAGTCAAAGCAAGATTTTAACAGAGGATCTAGTGCAAATAATAACCCAAAATCCAAAAGGACCATTATGTTGAACAAAAAATGTTACAACTGTGGAAATCTGGGACATGAGGGTATTAAATGCACAAAGTCCTTTTTTAAACAACCAAAGGTTGCCTTGACTAAACAAATGTCAACTACAAACAACAAAATCAAAAATAGAGAGGTTAAATGTCAACTTCACAGACTTAGCACCAAAACTGCTAAAGAATTGACTCCAACCAACTCTAAAGAACCCATCAAAAGATGGGTTCCCAAAAGTAACTAATCGATTTTGTTTGTCTTGTGCAGGGTAACAGCAAATGGTACCTAGACAGTGGATGCTCAAGACACATGACAGGCTCTTTGGAGAATCTGTCAGAGTTTGTAGAAGAAGAAGGACCTTCTGTCAAATATGGTGACAATTCTGTTGCCAAGATAAAACGTTATGGTGTGGTGAAGGCTGGCAACATCAGAATAACAAAGGTGGCCTATGTAGAGGGATTAAAGCATAACCTGCTTAGTGCTAGCCAGATTTGTGATGATGATGGTGAAATCAGAATCAGAAAGAAGGCTGCTGTTATCTATAATTCCAAAGGCAAACCTATATTAGTTGCCAAAAAAGAAAGAGATATCTATCTCTTGGATCTTTCTTCTACAGACAACAATATAGAGACTTGTCTCTATACTCAGTTTGTGCCAGAACTAAGCTGGCTATGGCATAGGAGGTTATCCCACCTGAACTTCAAAAATATTAACCTCCTGTCAAAGAAGAAATTGGTTAGAGGTCTGCCTGATGTTACATTTGCAAAAGACAAACTTTGTCCTGCATGTACACTAGGGAAACAGACCAAGAACCATTTTCCATCCAAATTGTTAGCTACAATTGATCAACCACTGCATATGCTCCATATGGATCTGTTTGGACCCATGAGCGTTAGCAGTTTGGGTGGAAAGAAGTATACACTTGTGATTGTGGATGAATACACAAGATATACTTGGGTCATCTTTCTTAAGGCAAAAAGTGATGCTCCTGATGAGATTATTAATCTAATCAAGAGGGAAGAATTGCAGAAAGATACACCTGTTAAGCAACTCAGGAGTGACCATGGTACAGAATTTAAGAATTCTACTCTCATTGAATTCTGTACTGACAAAGGCATTACTCAAAACTTTGCCTCTGTCAGAACTCCTCAACAAAATGGTGTTGCTGAGAGAAGAAATTGTACACTCATAGAAGCTGCAAGAACCATGTTATGCCATGGTCAAATGAAGATTTATTTTTGGGCAGAAGCAGTTAACACTGCCTGCTATACCCAAAATAGATCTATTTTGGTCAAAAGGCATGGCAAAACTGCATATGAGCTGTATCACAAGAAGGTTCCAACCATCCATTACTTCCAGACCTTTGGAAGTAAATGCTATATCCTAAATCAAAGAGATCAATTAGCAAAGATGGAACCTAAGTCTGATGAAGGAATGTTTGTTGGCTATTCATCTATCTCAAAGGCCTACAGAGTCTACAACAACAGAAGGAACAAAATTGAAGAAACCATCAATGTCACCTTTGATGCTTCCTCTGCTAATGATGAACACATTTCTCAGTCTGATGTTCATTTATTAGAAGATTTATCTGTTGTGGGACCTGAATCTCGAATCCCAGTTGTTGCTAACCAACAACAGGACTCTGAAAGTGATAATGAAGATGCTCAACCTGCTCATTCAATGACAGTACCTTCATCAACAGAAGATGAATCTGTGTCCAGAGATTCAAATTCTTCTGATACATGTGTTCAGTCTGGTAGTTTTCAGTCTGTGAACTCTATAGACTCAGACTTGCCCTATGTAGAAGATGATGCAGAACTCAGTCCTGCTATTTTTCCACCAAATGAGAATGATTTATCATCAAATGATGAATCATTTCTAGGAGTCAAAGAACACAAGTATCATCCAATTACAGAAATAATTGGAAATTATGTTTCTGGTGTACAAACAAGAGCTAAAGTGTCAAACTTATCTACTGCAAATTTCTGTTTCTACACAAACTTCCTGTCAATCATTGAACCAAAGAAAGCTGAAGAAGCCTTAAAAGATGATGATTGGGTTGAAGCAATGCAGGAAGAGTTAACAGAATTTGACAGAAACAATGTTTGGACCCTAGTTCCTGCCCCAACAGGAAAAACCATTATTGGAACAAAATGGGTTTACAGAAACAAAATGGACAAGGATGGAGTGATAATAAGGAACAAGGCAAGGCTAGTTGCTCAAGGCTACAAGCAGGAAGAAGGCATTGATTATGATGAAACCTTTGCCCCTGTAGCCAGAATTGAAGCAATACGGTTATTCTTGGCATATGCTGCATTCAAGGACTTCAAAGTCTATCAAATGGATGTCAAGAGTGCATTTCTGAATGGCAACTTACAGGAGGAAGTCTATGTGAAACAACCTCCAGGTGTTGTAAGTTCCACTTTTCCAAATCATGTCTATAAATTGCAGAAAGCACTGTATGGACTAAAACAAGCTCCAAGAGCTTGGTATGACACATTATCTTCCTATCTTCTTAGTAATGACTTTACTAGAGGATCAATTGATAAGACTTTGTTCTTCGAAAGAAACAAGGCAGATGTCATACTAGTCCAAATCTATGTTGATGATATTATATTTGGGTCTACTGATGAAAAATTGTGTAAATGGTTTTCAAACTTAATGTCAAAACAGTATCAAATGAGTATGATGGGTGAATTAACATACTTTCTTGGTCTAGAAGTACGTCAAAAACCTGATGGTATCTTCATCAACCAAGGTAAATATGTCAATGACCTACTTACTAAATATTCTTTAAAGGACTGTTCAATTATGAAAACACCAATTAGCACTGCAGATAAGTTGGATAAAGGTCAGTCTGGCAAGTCAGTCTGTCAAACCACTTATAGAGGTATGATAGGATCTCTACTATACCTCACTGCAAGTAGACCTGACATAATGTTTTCAACATGTTTGTGTGCTAGATATCAATCTGAACCTAAAGAATCGCATCTAAAAGCTGTAAAAAGGATTTTTGGGTACCTAAAAGGTACTCCTAACCTGGGTCTTTGGTATCCCAAAGACTCTGGTTTTGATCTAATTGGATATACAGATGCAGATTATGCAGGTTGTAAATTAGACAGGAAAAGCACTTCTGGTGGATGTCAACTGCTAGGTGGCAAACTAGTTAGTTGGTCAAGCAAGAAACAGAATTTTGTTGCTACATCCACTGCAGAAGCAGAATATGTGGCTGCTGGTAGTTGTTGTGCTCAATTACTATGGATGCAATATCAACTAGCAGACTATGATTTGGTGTTTACAAAAACTCCAATCATGTGTGATAACCAAAGTGCTATTGCCATCACTGAGAATCCTGTATTTCACTCCAGGACAAAGCATATTGAGATCAGACATCACTTTATCAGAGATTGTGCTGAGAAAGGTAAAGTGATTCTCAAATATGTGCCCACAAACGACCAACTAGCAGATATCTTTACTAAACCTCTTAATGAAGATAGATTTCTATATCTGCTTGGTCAACTAGGAATGCTCAACCCCTAGTAAAACTTTGAATCTGTATGATTCAACTCTCAGTCTGTGCCTGCTTTTCAATCTGTATACTGTATTCTCAGCTACATACAATCAAAAAGCACAGACTAAGAGATATCTTTGTACATACCTTATGAGAAAATACCAAAAAGATTTTACAATTTATGTTATTTTCTCTCAGTCTGACTAATTTTATGTCTCAGTCTGTGTGACTTCTTGCAAATTAGCTACACAGACTAATCATATTCAATCAGACTAGACCCTCAAAAAAATTTTTGCTTTGTTAATACTGCTGGGTTAGTATTTTAGAACTGCCAGTTAATACTGATGTCCTTTTAATACTGCCCTCATGAATTAGCACTGTTAGTATTAACACTGCTAGTTACTTTTAGTACTGCTGGGTTAATACTGACGTTTTTTTTAACACTGCTGGTACGGATTGATACAAGTTACTACTGTTAGTTAATTTTAAAACTGCTCTTGCAAGTTACTACTGTTAGTTAAATTTAGTACTGCTCTTGCAAGTTACTACTGTTAGTTAATTTTAGTACTGCTCTTGCAAGTTACTACTGTTAGTTAATTTTAGTACTGCCTTCTCAAGTTAGTACTGTTAGCTATATCAATCCGTTACCTCTGCTGGCAATAGTTTTTAAAATTCTGTTATTTTCTCAGTCTGTCTGTTATATGGCTCAGTCTGTGTGACGTCATCCAGACTCACTACACAGACTGACCATATACACTCAAACTGAGCTCATCCCATTTTTCCTTTTATTTTTTTTTTATTTTTTTTATTTTTTATTTTTTATGTTATTTAATAAATATAAATAAACAACAATATCTTTGCATTTAATGTTAATACCATCTTCATGGTCATAATCATTAAAAGTTTTGGCGCTTGTTGTCTATTTATCTGCTCAATACAAAAAGGTGCACGTGCTCTAGCTTCACTGTTGCAGAGAAAAGGGATAAACCGTCAAGTGGGTCCCATTTAACGGAAATTTAATTTCTTCAAATACCCACTTCTGTTTCCCCTTTCTTCCTCATTCGTACTTGCACACCAAAAATAAACAGAGTTTGTAAACCCTAAATCGATCAACCATTTTCAAAATAAATTTCAAGAACTCATCTTTACAAAATGGCTGATCAATGGGCTTACACGGCACCTGCCAACATCGCTGCGGCTAAACCCTTCAAACAGGGTAAACAGGTAAAACTCTGTATAAATAACCAAGTTGCTACCATTTCCATCCCTGACTCTAAAAAGAATAAAGGGTTTGAGGAACTAACTGCTTTTATGTCTGCTCATCCATTAAGGGGAGCATTCTTTAACACAGTTCATCAAATATACCCACATTTTTTAATGGAATGGTGGTATACTTGCTCCTCAAATAGTACCAATACTGCAATTACTGGTACTATTGATCATGGTAAACGGGCAGTTACCATTGATCAGGAGCTAATTAGGAATGTCTTAGACTTGCCCTTGGGAAATAATTTTGAACCCATTCCAACCAAAGAAGCAGCAAGGGCTTCTCTTACTTTGGTTGGATATACCAAAGAAAAAGGCACCATCTTGATGTCAGGATTCACCCCCAGATGGAAATTTTTAATCTCTGGCATCATTAGAAGTCTAGGAGGAAAATTTGGTAGCACAGGGGAATTAAATGAGTTTGAAACTCAACTGTTGAGCTCATTCATCACAGGTTTACACATCAACTTTGCAGAGTTGTATTTTAAAGAACTTTTAAAACTAGTGAATGAGTCACAGAGAATTTTAAATGTACCTTTTATAAGGTTACTCTCCCTGTGCATCCAATCCAGATTAATTGGGTCTGTGTATATATCTTTTAATAACAAAACTGCAGATATACCCATACCTGTGCTCACATATAAAGTGTTCAACCATCCGGTTCCACTTACTGGAGCACCTATCACTGCTGCTATGCAGCAATGGATTGATCACCCATATGTTGCTTCTGCATCTATGGAAGGTGATGATTCAGGTGATAGTGAGGGTACTGAGACCCAGGCTGTTGAAGATCGTGTGGCTGCAGCAGAGCACACAGACTCCAAGGACATAGACTCAACTCAGTCTGTGCACTTGAAGTCAGACTCAAACAATGCTGAGTCTGTTCCATCTTCAACAGAAGATGCAGGTAGTAAATCTTCTTCATCTGAGGACATGGATATAGATCAACCTTCTTATCCTAGCCCATCCTCACCCACAAAAGAGAGTCACAAACAAACCAACCCAGATGAGTCACCACTCACTCTGGAGGAATCACCAGACTCAACCCCAAAAAGTATAGCACAAGTGGAATCATCATCCATGGAACTGGATGTCAATAGAACACCTTCCAGTCTGTAGTTCATTCCACTGCAGCTCTGCTAGAGTCTGTGGTGCCAATGGCTACCCAACTGACCCAACCTACAACTAGTTTAGTCAGCTTGGATACCCACATTATTGCTACTACACTGACCCCTGTAGTATGCATTGAAGAAGATGCTCCAATCCTGAGCACTACCACCCCCCTCTTTACCCCACTCACAATGGCTAAGCCCATATTGACCACTAGTCCTGCACTAGTTCACATTCCAGTGAGTCTTTCCTTACACCCCTCTGCACAGATCGCCAATGCCCCAGTCATGTCACAGACTGAGGTACAAATCTCAACTTCTTTGCTCCATGATCTACCATCTTATCACCAGATGGTTAGTAAGGGCATCCAAACTTCATCATCAGTTGCCAGTGATACTGTTCCATTACACCAGGATTTGTTTGAGGCAACAGGTGCAACACAATCATTTCCCAGTGATGTCTTATCCTATCACCGAATTAGATCTGAGGGAACAACTACACCACTCAATGCCTATGATCGTTTTTCCATGCACAGGACACAGAGTGACGCAAAGAGTGCAACACCAAAAGATTCCAGTGATCTTGCTCAGTTTCAACATGAGTCAAGTGAGGAACACATACCATCACCCAATTCTAAGCCCTCCAACCAGACCCAGTCTGTGCCTTCTAGTACACTTAATGATGTGCTTTCTGCCATCAACAAGTTGTCTGAATGGGTACAGACTGAGTTCAATAATAATAAGAAAGAGCTAGAGAAGATGAAGCATCTAGTTTCTACTATGGTGGATAAAGTGGATATGCTGGAGGAGAAGGTATCCAATAGGTTAGATGAAATGCAGACCACCCTCTCAAACTTAGTAGATGATGTCAAAAGGGGGGAGAAGATGAAGTATGGGTCTGCAGAAGCTAAAACCTCAAAAGATAAAGATTTAAATAATAAATCCTTAGATTTAGGGGGAGATAGCAGTGACGGAGATGATGGAGATGATGGACCCGAAGGTGCTAGGGTGAAGTCTCAGACTGAAGCTCAGTCTGTGCCACAGACTGAAGATATAAGTGCACAGACTGAGGGGGAGCAAGAGAAATTGCAGTTAGGTGAACATACTGAGATGGTTGCACAGACTCAGGGGGAGTCATCCATTGTCTTACACATAGACCCAATTGCAACTATCTCAACCCAAGGTCAGATGGAGTTGAAGAGACCAAGGGAAGAAGAAGAAGAAGAAGAAGAAGATGTTCAACCTCTGCAAATCAAGAGAGCCAGAAAGATGAAAAGAATGGCCAGGAGGATTCCTGAAAGGGATGTCTTTGATTCCCAACCAAAAATGAAGGGGATCAAAACCTGGGACCAGTTCTTAAAGCTGGCAGAAGAACAGGACAATGATGGTGATGATGATGATGCCATCAATCCTGACTGCACTTCTGAGTCTGAAGTTTTCAGAAGATTAGATGATGATGAAGATGATGCTACTTTTGGAGGTGTAGGTGAAGGAGCCTCAAAAGTCAAGACTGGAGAGTCTCAGTCTGTGCCTTCTGAACCTGCACAGACTGAGACACAGCATCAATCACAGACTCAGAGCTCAGAGCAACCAGCAGCAAGCACTGATGTTCTAATTATCAGTGCTGAAGCCATTCAAGCTGAAGCCTATCCTGCTAGACCAACCACATCAACCAGAACACTGCCTCCAGGTAGAAGTGAGATTGAAGACAGAATGCAATGGAGAAGTGCCCATCTGATAAGCACTTATCCTGGGTCAAGCTCTACCATGGAAGAAGTTATGGATAAGGGTAAGGGCAAGGAGATTGCCTTATCCAAGCAGGAAAGGTTAAGCAAGATCAAGAAGATGGTGGATGATCATGCTGCTGGAACAAGAAATCCTGAACTGTCAAATCTACAGGATGAGCTCTTGCAACAAGAGGCCACTGCTCAAGGTATGACCTTAACTGAATACTTAAATGTATTATCACTTGAAGAGCAGAAGCTGAAGGAAGCAAGATTTGTTGACTTGCTCACTCAAGAACTACAAGAAGAAAGTCGTTCACTGACCCAAATCAGAAGGAGTCAAGTTGAGCAACAAATCAAAGAAGATGAGGAGCTGTCAACAAGATTACAGAAGATAGAGAGCCTGAAACCAAAGCTACAAACCACTTTCCAAAAGTCAAAGCTCAAGCAGAAGATTAGAGAATGTCATCTGAACAAGATTGGACAGAAATTGAAGCTGGAGCTGACTTTGACCAAGAGCAAAAAGATGGTATGGGTGGATGAACTGTACACTCTAGGGCTTAAGAAATGGCAATCCATTGCCAATCTTTTGAAGAGTGCAGCTGACAAGGATCTGAAGAAAGAAGTTCTGGATGAGCTATCTTACCTGATTGAGCTAGTTCTCAGTCTGGGGCTCATCTCAGAAGAAGAATACAAGTTGTTTTGCATAGCAAACAACTTTGTAATCAAGAAGAAGTCAGTTGGGTTATCCACAGAGAATGAGCAGAGAAGGGAGCATCCTCTACCCAAAGGTATTGTTTTCATAGATAGATCATATGTACAGACTGACAGCATTGAAGGTCTGTGCTATAGAGATATCAACGGGATAGAGTGCTTCCAGGATCAGAATAGGTTATATGGAGAGTCTCTGTTGCACTGCATTGCCCTGCTGAAGGAATGCAAACATTCTCAAGCCAGACCATTCAGAAGAAGACTGATCAGCTGGTTATTCAACAACCTTTCCCAACTCAGGATGATGACTGGACTTGAAGATATCTGCAAGAAGATCATCCTAGAGTATCAAGAATTTGAAGACAAATCTGATAAGGAAATGGAAGAACTGTTGAAGAGGAAAGTGGAAAAGATGAAAGAGATCAGGGCTCAGAGAAAGGATTGAAGATTGTTAAATTTTTGATTTACAATCTTATGTAATAATTGTAATATTTTTGTGAACTAACTGTGATTCTGACTTTATATATATAAGTCTTGATCCATATGTTATGATTCACCTTAGTATTTATTATGCTTGCTATTAACTATATATTTTATTATATATATTCATTTACTAATTAATATTTATAAATTAAATATAATTATTATACATGAAACTCAAGTTAAATATATGTGCATAAAAATTTTAATACCAACATTTATGACATGAAACTTAGAGCGTCAAATTTTAATATGCGATGATTGACTCTTATAGTTTATTTAAATTTTTTCTATATATATTCATTTGGTATTTCATATTAAACCATTATTGATACATGAAATTAAAGTTATATATAATCTTTCTTAAACTACACTATTCATAAGTCAACATTATTTACATGAAACTCAACATTATTTTCTATTAAAACTTTTTTTTCCTTATATTCATTCGCCAATTAATATTTATTTATAAAATTAAATATAATTATGTATACATGAAACTCGAGTTAATTTATATATAAGCATAAAATATTTAATATGTTCGAAACTCTATGTGCCAACTATTTTACCACCTTTTATGACATAAAAACTCAAAGTGTAAATTTTCTTATCAACATTTATGACTTGAAACTCAACATAAAAAATTAAATATTAACAATTATGATATGAAACTCAATGTGTAACTTTTTTTACCCCCATTTAGGACATTAAATTCAAGGTGTAAATTTTTGTTACAAACATTTAGGACTTGAAATTCAACTTTTATATATACTAGATATTCATGCTCGTGCGATGCACGGTCTTGAACTTTACTAATTCGTTTTTTTGTAAACGGGTCAATCGAGGTCACATGTCCAAACGAATTTAGAATTCATTGAGTTCGTTTAGTTATGTGAATGGGTTTGTGTCAAACAAATTGCATTAAGCTATTAGCTTGCTTTTCATCTAAGTAGTTACTCGTGACAACTATACTCAATTAAAACATTTATTGACTTTAAATTTTAAGTCTCTCGAAGTAATTTATTGTGAAATTAAATGTTGAGTAGATTGAGTAAATGAATGATAAGAAATGGAATAAGAAAAAAGTATAATTCGAAATATATTTAAATGTAGTATGAAACACTTCATTGCATAACTTAATTAAAACTTGTAATTAATTAAAAATCTATCAAAATTGGTTAGAATACTTCCGAAAATATAATACATAATTAAATTAATAGTTATGTCATAGGTTATATTTATTTGATTTTGGATGGGTCAATTTGTAAAGCAGTTTAAATAGTTCGATTTAAAATGAGTTGGATTAACTTGAACTATTTATTGTATTTTTTTTTTACTTTTAGTAATTAAAATTTTAAAAACTTTTATTCATGGTAATGGTTTATGTTGTAGTAATTGAATTGATTGATTTGTTGTTTAATCATGGTTATGGTATATCACAGATTTTTTGTAAATTGTATATGAAGTATCACTCTTTATTTTATAAATTTAACAGATATTACTTAAACTAAATATGCATTTGTTTATAAAGAGTTAGATCTTTATATTTTCCTATCAATTAGTTAGATTTACTCTGTATTTGATTGCAATTGTAATTGTACCTAATGAATATATGAAAACCTAACCACGTTGTACGTAAGATAAATAGACGTTCAAAAAAGTTTGTCATGATGAAACTTAACATTTAGTACTTCATTTTAGTATTTAGTATTCACACCAAACAATACCTACAATTACATTTCTTTAAAAGTATATTTATTACTATTACTATTACTACTAAATATTAAAAGAAAAATTACAGTTGTTAAATCTCTATTAAACGATTCATTTTCATTAATCAAATACTTATTACTATTACTACCATTAATTATAACAAAGCTTCAAATTTATATTGATTCTTTCTCATTCTCACTAATCAAATAGAGGTTAATCATCATAAGTTTATCATTTTACCATAACTTATTATAGGTGTTAAATCATTATTATTTAATAGGGGTTAATTAATCATCAAAAATTTAATTCTCATTAATCAAGTAAGGATTAATCATCATTAGTTTTTACCATAAGTTATTATAGGTGTTAAATTATTATTATTTAATAAGGGTTAATTAATCATCAAAAGTTTAATTCTCATTAAACAAATAAGGATTAATCATCATAAGTTTATCTTTTTACCTTAAAATTTATTATGGGGTTAAATCACATTTATTGAAATTAGTATACTGTAAATGTAGATTCTTTTCATTCTCATTAATCAAATGGAGGTTAATCATCATTAGTTTATCTTCTTATCATAATTTATTATAGGTGTTAAATCATTAGTATTAGATAGGGTTAATTAATCATCATAAGTTTAATTCTCATTAATCAAATAGGGGTTAATCATCATAAGTTTATCTTTTTACTATAATTTATTATAGGATTAAATCACATTTATTGAATTAAGAACTCAAAAATATTATAGGGTTAAATCACATTTATTGAATTAAGAACTCAAAAATTAGTGTATTGTATATTACTATCTTTTATCATCATTTAATATTGTTGGTGCATAATGTGTGTCAGTCATTTGGTCAAACATTTATAATTGTCAAAGTCAATTAGTCTAAGTATGTGAAGTGTTGAGTTTGTATGTTCGAGTCTGTAAACGAAATGTAAGTGTAGAATATACAAAATATATTGTTCGTGCGACACAGAGCCTGTGTCGCTATAGCGACACAAAGGGCAGTGTCGCAGTGGGCTGAGCCTGCGACATAGGGCTTGTGTCGCAAGGTCCAGTAGGGTTAGTATATATATCGAGTTAGGGTTTCATTTTTGTGGTTGAGTGGGTGAGTTGGTCAGTCGAATCGAGTTTTAGGGAGCAGAGGAAAGGCGTGAGGGTTTGTAAAGCTTCTATATTCAGTGATTAATACATACAAAAGCTTATAGAGATTGGTTGTGTTTGTGTGAATCGATTAAACGTTCAATACTCGTTTGTTTGTATTCCGCGCTTACAATCGAGGTCAACGATCTGATTTAAGTCCAGTAGTGGGAACCTACAAATATTAATGGTCGTTATGTTGGGAAAAACAATGATCAAACCTAAGTTATAAATCTGAAGAGTCAAAATCTAACTTAGTTGTATTCAGGAAACTTAGTGAAATTCCTGAGTCTGTGTTTCTGAGTCTGTGCTACACAGACTGAAGAATTGTTTCTGACTCTGTGCTGCACAGACTGAAGATCCTCACAGACTGAAAGTCATGCTCTTTCTGAAGACTTATGAATTCATCATCTGAAGAATGAAGATTTAATACAGAAGGCTTTACAGACTGAAGTTCACAGACTGAAGATCACATACTGATGAACACAGACTGAAGAACACAGACTAAAGAGCACAGATTGAAGAATGAAAGTACAAATGTACAGAAGATATTCTTCTTTCCTTAGGCTAGATACAACTGATAAGATGTTTGAGAAAGGTCAAGCATCGATCAAAGGTTTTCTTCTCAGCAAAGAAACCTTTTACCTTTTGCTTTTTCTATTTCCAAGAATAGCAAAAAGGGAAGAGTGCAAAGTTGCCCAAGATGAATGTGTTATCCCTTGGACAACTGTCTGAACTGGTTAATAGAAGTTGATACTCAACTCTATAAATAGCAGCTCAAAAGCACTCTTCAAAGAATCCAAGAAATTCAAGAGAATTAGTATACTAGACCTTTAAGCTTAGGCTAAAGTATTACCACACTTACTGTGAAGTTTGTAGTGATACCTGTATCTTTGTATACTACTTGGATCGTATTCAAACCATCTGTGTGGGTTTGAATACTTTGTCATCTTTGTGAGACAAACACTTTATTGTGAATAATACTTTGATTCATAATAAACTCTGTGTCAAAATTAATCTTGTTTTCCGCCTAGATTAATTTAAACTTGTTTGATATAAACTTGGATATAAACTAACACGTTAAGATAACTGTTATTTAATCTGTATCTAAGTTTTGGGAACCTTGTGACCCAACACGTTATTACAATAATACTAAGAATTTATGGTTAATCAACTATTATTATACCAAGACTTAAAATTTAATGTATCATTCATTCATGATTCAAGACTTTTAATCAATTATTATTATACCATGACTCAAAATTTAATCATTCAAGCTTTAGAAATTTACTATCATATTTTACTATTTTATCATCATTTAGTGTTATGGTTAATCAACCATTATTATACCAAGACTCAAAATTTTATGTATTGAAGATGGTATAGCTCGTGCATGCACGGAACTTGTCATGTTCCATTGTTTGCATACATTTATTTTCATAGGTGTTGGTACTATCAATTACAACTAAACTTTTAATTAACATATGTAATCAATTTAATTATCTTGTAAACCAGAGTTGGAAACCTTATCAATTATCGGATTATGAATAAATCATCCAAATATGGTGCATAATAAACATTCATAACAATTACTCGTTATTTTTTCACCTTTGCATTGAATTTGAAACGATATTTCTTTATATTATAGGTGCCACTTCACAATTTGTCTTGCTGTTATCATGCCTCAAAATGAGAGAAATTCATTAGAGTACAACAGTTTTTGAAAGAATGAAAGTACCAATGAGAATGTTTCACGTGTACAAAAACCCATTTACCCCAAAGATCTTAAAAATTAATTATCTCACAAACGGAAAATTAAAAAATTATAAAAATTTCACCATAAAATTCAGCGTTTTCTCTCTTCGATTAGACATCTTACAAGGTATACTTTCGACGAGTTTTTTTTTCATTTTTTAGTGGGTTTTACAAATTACTAACACACGTGTTAGTGTTTAGTTGTACATTTGATTTAAAATTACAGTTAGGGTTTGGTTTAGGTTTAGTAGGGTTCAGAGTTTAGGGTTTAGATTTTAGCAGGGTTTAGGGTTTAGATTTTAGCAAGGTTTAGGATTTAGGGTTTAGATTTTAGTAGGATTTAGGGTTTCGTAAAGCGTTTATCAATTAGGGTTTAGGGTTTGGGGCTTAGGGTTTAGAGTTTAGGGTTTGGGGCTTAGGGTTTAGAGTTTAGTGGAAAGTGAGTTTTATGGCACGTGGCACATTCTTATTGGTTTCTCCATTCTTTCAGAAATTTTCATTCTCATTTGAACCTCACTCTTGTATTTAAATGTATGTAAGAAATAATAATGTTTGTAAAGAATAAATTAAATAGTGAATTGTTCTAAATGGATAATTACATATTATACTTGCAAAATCAACAATATACTTTATATTCCGTAAATCATAACATCAGATATAACCAATAGAAAAATTATCGCATATGCCCTTATACTCCTACCAATCGTGACAGATACTTACAGAAACCGACAAGCCACGTCAGCGCAACGTCAGTTTGTTTTCAAAACCGACTGAAACTGACGGACCCCTGCCATTAGTGGCACCGTCACTTGAATTTTTGGGTGCCACATTTACCAATTTACCTTTATTTATATACACATGCGAAAAAAAAAGAAAAAAAAACTGACCGAACGTCGGATAACTGACGGACCAAACCGACGGACCGAACCGACGGGCCGGTGCCGACGGTGTCGAATCTGTCGGTTACAACCGACGAGAAACCGACATCATCGTTAGGAGAGGCCTTATAAACTTTTAATATCCAAACACTCATTGCAAAAGATTTTTTTACATCAACAATACCTAATAAGTTAATCTACTAAATCCCAAGATGCAACTAATAAATTAAAGTTTAGAATCAATATTGGTTCAAATGACTTCTATGATTCTTGAAAAATAAAAAAATAAAATGCTATCTAGCGTTCATGAAATAGTTACAAAGAAATTTCAAAAGAATTAAAAACCCTAACTCATTATCACCATGAAATCGATCCAATCGAGCTATTGATAAATCGAATAAGAACACAGATGAAAAACCAACAAAGATGAAAAACTAATCGGTTGTAAAATTGATACGTGCAGGAGAATAATTTTCCAAAAGGTTTTCTGATGGTTAGAGTTAAGAAACTTATTTATATCCTAACCATGTTACATGATTAATTACCAAAGTATCCTTAAACAAAGTTACATCAAATAGAGCATAAAGCGCAAACGAATTAATCTCTGCAAATCCTAATACAAAATATTATTGCTAACAATCTCCTCCTAGGATTTAGCATAGACTTCAGCAGGTGCTTTATATTGTCTTCTATTCGGATAGGTCTTTGAAGCTTCAATGCTATGAATCTTTAGTAAGCTGAGACAACGTTAAGCACGTTTCATTTGATGACATCTCAGTTTTAATCTTCGATTTGATTCTTGATGCATTTTTGAAGACTGATCTTCTCTTTTTCCTCAACGAATGTTTGAAAACATTATCAGTATGCATTCCTTCATTCTTGATTCTTGAGTAGCTTGAGCAGTATTCACCTTTTCATCTTTGTTACACTTTTTCAAACATCTCTTGGTCGGCCTTTAGAACTCCTCTATTTTATTCACTCTTTGCTTCACAACATTAATCTCTTTAAAGTTCTTCTCAACTATCTTTAAACAATATATCATTTCTCTCCCCCTCATGATGTTTATGAATTTATCATGACTTTATGAGCATCATGAAACCGGTGTAATCCAAGATGTTTTGAATACTAGTTGATTCTAACAATCTTCTCCAAGTGATATTTGTCTCCGGTGCCAACAATCATTCCACTTTGAACGTTTGAATATTCAATAAGCGCCATGTGATATAAACAAAAAATCATGTTTTTATGAATAGTATGATCAAATCAATTATCTCGTGATAATGATGTGGAAACACATCATAAAATTTCACTAAAACATTAGTTTTGTGAAGAACTGGGTAATGCAACAAATCACTTGAGTAAACAATGAAACGTTGGTTGTGATTTCTGAAAACACATCCCTGAAATCATTATCTCCTGGATCACATAGATTATCAGTTAGCACATCAACTTAATCATGTAAATGAAGCAATTGAGTTACCTACTTTTAGTGTTGGCTTTGATGATAGCATTGATAGGATTTCCATTCAATCATTGTGGAATACCTATATTTAGATATCACTATGAATGTTCCGGCAAAGTCACAAAGACTTGAAAAGATGTCACAAAGACATATAGTGTATAAGAACACTTGTGTCCTAAGGATGTGTTTTTAACACATTAGGATCTAGACTCGATAAGTGCAAGAAATGAAGTCAGGGACTGGAGCTAACTGTCCTCCTATTTCAATATCAACATTCTCTCAATGAGAAGAACTTCATGTGTTTTTAACACATTAGGATCTCTGTTCTTATTCGATTCATTAATAGCTCTGATACCAATTGAAATCGATCTAATCGAGCTATTGATGAATCGAATAAGAACAGAGATAAAAAGCCAACTTATAACATCAAATAGTTCCACATATATTTAATAATATTTCCCCAATTATATACATTTATATTGCAATTATTTAGTGTTAGATATTGATTTTGTTAATATTTGCAATTAGATGTTTAAATGGAGCTTGAATCGGAAAAGAACGAAAAATGGTTAGAAATGAAGAAAATTAAGCTAAAGTTGGATTTGAAGCTGATTGGGCCGAGAATGAGTGGGCTGGAACGAAGACTGAAGAATTGTGGATCTGAAGCCCAACCGCCGGTTGGCTTTGTCAACAGCCGGTTAAGGCCTGATGGGTTTAAGTCGGTAGATCGCGGGAGGCCCAACCGCCGGTTGGAAGGTCGGCCTAGAATGTTATAAATAGAACCCTTAACCCCAGACTTCAAGAGACGAAACCATTAACCCTAATTCGACCAGAGGGGTTTTCCACCGATTTGAGGCTACGAATTTGAGAGCTTTTGTTGGGGTTTTTTCATAAGTTTGAAGATCTCCAATCGCGTTTAAATCATTCGGCTATCACGAATCATCTTTGGATCATTGTAATCATCTCGCAAACCTTTTTATTTTAATATAATCATGTTTGTTTCGATTTCAATTATTTATATTGATTGTTTTAGTTTTAATATGAGTAGCTAAATCAATAAACACTTGTTTGGATGAATTAGCTAATGATTAGGGGTGTAATCTTTAGATGTTGATGCAATTTAATTTACGTTTAATCGAAACCCTTATGTATTTGAGTTAAAATGATTTGTTGTAACTTATTGGTGATTTAATTAGTGATCATAGCGAATGTTTGTCACAAAGTTATTTCGTTTATCAATTATATGTCTATGTATGATTGAACCATTGATTGGGGATGCAGATTTGGCATAAGTTAGATAGTTAAATTCAACTTTATAAGATAGTGATTTTGACGAATGTCTTTCACTTGATTAAATTGTAAGTTAGTGAATCTGGATTAGGGTGTAGGTAATGGCGAATGTTAAGCCTAGTCTAATTGAGATAAATGAGATTTGCTAAATAAACTGGTAATAACTAAGCACCCCGAAATCATTAGTGAAGTAATCCAAGTAAGTGTAGTTTTAATATCTGAAAGTACAATCAACGAATTTGACTCTTCCTGAGTACCATTGTTTTCATAATTTTAGTAGTTTTAAGTAAAGCAACAACTCGGTTGCAAAAACCCCCACATTCACTTAATTGTTTAAATTAATTGCGTTTAAACACCACTCTTGAATTCATATTTCCCGTGGAATGAACCGGACTTACTGTAGCTATACTATACACGATAGGGTACACTTACCTAGTTGTGTAATAGATAATTGCAGTATTTCTTTGTCTATGTTTATAACTAGATTTTACACATCACCAACAAAGATGAAAAACCAATCGGCTGTAAAATTGATACGTACAGGAGAATAATTTGTCAAAAGGTTTTCTGGTGGTTAGGGTTAAGAGACTTATTTATACCAGAACCATCTTACATGATTAATTACCAAAGTACCTTTAAACAAAGTTACATCAAATAAAGCATAAAGTACTAACGAATTAATCATTGTAGATTCTAATACAAAATATTATTGCTAATACACCATATTAATCATTTAATAAAAGATACATATATACCTAAAGAGCTCTTGTTCATCTTCAAACAACTTTTTTCTTCAATGTATGTGAGTGTGTTTCGATACATCTCTATTTGTAGTGTTTTGATCGTCTGATTTTGATTTGCATTTGTGTTTGTTTGAAAGCAAATATGATGCCTTTTCTTAAATTACCCACCAAGAAACAAACATACAAACTTATAACTGATTCAAACAAAGTGATTCTTCTAACACAAGCATGTTATGATCTCGTTTCCTTTATATTAATGAATTAAATTGAAAATTACTTCAAATAATAATTAGAGTGAGAGTCTACGAAAGTATATAAACCAACTCCTCTACCCTTCACCTTATCCATTAATAAAACACAATCCAATTGAAAACATATAATGAATGTCATATATATATATATATATATATATATATATATATATATATATATATATATATATATATATATATAACAACAATAAGAAACAAATATAATTAATAGTCTATCCTCTTGCATAAATTAAGAAAATGATATTGATATATTTTTATCTATATATAGTAACAGGATATTAGATAACCAATAAATTATTTACTAATATTTGTGTTTGAATTCACTCAAAATTTCGTATATATTTTTATTACATAGAAAAAAAAAATTAAACAAATATATATATCTTCAATTTATGTTGAAAGATTATCCTCCGAATTACAACTATATTACCAATTCCACATAAATATATTTTATTTTATACAGATAAATGTTTAACGGTAAAAGTGTTGGTAATTTCCATTGATGCAATTTGTGTAGAATTGTTCTGATAACTTTTTTTTCTAAAAATTTCAAAATTTTAGCACGGACCATCGAGTTACCCCTTCCACCATGCAACATATTCAACAAAGTAATTTTCTTCAGTTGCCATTGTAATCTTTCATGTGATTTGATTGTGGTAGGTTATATCTTTTCGTAAATGGTGGATATATTTGTGGTTGTATAGTAACGGTGACTGTGTATATAATTTGCATTTCGGAGGGAAGGTAGTATGATGTGAAGTTTTTAAAATTTAAAATTCGTTTGGTTCAATTTGTTCTAATCTTCATTTTCACTTGACAAAAAGAGAGATATTATCTCAAAGTGAAAAATGGATAATGAAAGATTAAAAATATTAATTGATATTTTTTTATTGGAAAAAATACGTATGAAAAGTTTATACATTTAATATGTACATGCAATAAAAATATGCGGAATATAACTAAAGTTGGAGAATATAAATTAAATAAAATTATTCAAAATTCATTTTTTTTTCATAAATATACAATTATAGTCATATGTCTTTGTTAAATATACAAGTAGTTGATATCTTTCTTGTTTATTGAAATAGATACGGTCACATGTTTATATATATAATAATCGTTAATTTTTAATTATTTACTACTTTTGATAATTTTCCAAATATGTCTGTATATATTAAAATGGAAAATATTAACTGTGTTTTTAGTATAAGTTACCAAATATATTAGGTCGTATTTGACCAATTAAACCATTAAATCCGTGTGATTTAAATTACCAATTTTAGTATTTAAATTAAATTAAATATATTTGCAGATTTTAGTATTTAATTATCAATTTAAATATGTTAATCTGATTTTGAGGGGATTTCAATTTGAATTGAAGAAATTATGAAGAATTATCGGAGACAATTTAATCACTAAATTTATACATATTTTCTAATCACTCCATTAAATCTTGATCAATGGCTATTATTAATTGGATTAATAAATTGAAGGGTTGAGATTACATTAGGATGGGCTAATTTGAAAGTGTTTACCTATTTTTAAACCTCCAATAATAGTAAAGAGAAAAGAGAGATGAAGAATGCATGAACTCAAACACTCTTATTAATCACACGTATAAATCATTATCGGTTGAAAGGTAACCAAGTTAAAATTACAATGCAAATTGAGGTTCAAATGATAATGAAATTTTTTGTAATAATAGATGAACCAATAGTAATGTGATACGTGTTACAAAACTCATTTTGCCTCACGTTTTTAAAAATTAAATATTTCAAGAATGGTTCATTGAAAAATTATAAAAATTACACTATAAAAATAAGTATTTTTTTCTCTTCGATTAGACATCTCACATGATATACTTTTGACGACTTTTTTTTATGAGTTTACAAACTGTACAATATTAGTGTCACATGTTATACTTGTTGGTATAATATGTGAGAGTTGTTGGTATCACGTGTGATACTCGTTGGTATCACGTGTGATAGTTGTTGGTATCATCCCACCAAAAAATGAAAAAAAATAGTTTGTCGAAAGTATGTTATGTGAGATGTCTAATTGAAAAGAAAAAAATGTTGAATTTTTGGTGCAATTTTTATAATTTTTTGACTTACCGTTTGTGAGATATTTAATTTTTAAAAGTGTTAGGGAAAGTAGATTTTATGACACGTGACACATTCTCAATCTTTATTTATATTTTCTTTTCAATTTAGTCACATTTATTATTTATTATTTATTACTACTATTAATGTGACAATAACTCAATCTTTATCTTTATTTATATTTTCTTTTCAATTTAGTCACATTTATTATTTATTATTTATTACTACTAATTAAAGTGACAATAACTCAATCTTTATAATATTATTATAGACTAAGAATTAAGAATTAAGATAAGATAAGCTTTAGATCAGTGTTATTAATCTCATAGGACTTTCAACGGTAAGTATCATAGCAATTAACATTATCATTTAACACAATCATATGAATAAATATAAGAAAATGAAGCATTATATTCAACCCGTAACCATTATAACAATAAGACCATCGTCATTTAATCATTATTGAGGCTCAAACCATCAACGAAAGACCATTATTTAATGCATGAAACTCAATTTTTAAAATATATTTAGAAGATTAGATGAGATTAGATTAGATATGCTAATTTACGTCTGATTATAACTTGATACTTATTCACATGAATAATTATGGCTAAGCTTTGAAAATTGCATTTGTTTTTGGCCGGGTCTTAAAAAATACATTGTATATACACATGTTGTTTAAACTGTTAAACTAAGAATGATATTAATATATGATATTTTTAATAGAAAAGTTATAAACATCTAATGTATAAACCTTAATTTCGCCAATAAGTGATTCCGTTAAATTTTTTTTATTATTTTTACAATAAGAATCACAAATCACACCGAAATATTACCCTTTTCTTTGGTTCCTGCAATCAACCATGATTGAGCAATAGATTTATGATTAATATCTCTGCTATCTATCTATAATGCATCTTGAGATTTTTGTTTAAAATTAAGCTCAACAATGAGAAATGACTATATTTATTAGAAATGTCTATATTTATTACCCTTACATAATTACGTTAACTTTCTATTCTATATTAATATATATATATATATATATATATATATATACATATTATAAATACTAGCCCTAAAATCCGTGTATATACACGGCATGATGAATTTGTAATTATTTTTAAAAAAATATTAAAAAAATTCTTATATGCTATGTGATATATTAGAACGTTTTTATGAGTTTAAAGATATTCAATATTGTTTGGAATTAAAATATTTTTAGGTAGTTTATATTGAAATTGAGAGTGTAGATCGTAAAACATTTGACTCTTCCTCAAAATACATTTATTTGTAAATGTATCTAGTTATACATAAACAAATGAATAGTTTGAAGTAATAATGGTAGGTTGCAATTATAAACGATTACGTTGAATACGAATCATAAATTATATCATTTGCAAGACCTCTTTATATATCACATTTGTCGTCTTATTTGTTTGGTGACTATCCTTGTCACAGAGAAATTATTTACTGCGTTTGAAATTATGTGCTTCAATTTTCACTATAAGAAAAGAACCTCCTTTGGAAAAGAAAAAAAATCCTTATGTATGTTATGAACCTGAAACGATATGGTGTTATTTGATTGGGTTGTCAAATAATTAACATTTAAAAAAAAAGAATCAAAATTTTATCGAGTTCAGTTCTATAATATAGTTAAGGAAAAAATAAAATTTATCAAGTAAATTTCTTAGCAAAGAGTCAAACAGTCGGTTGTTTTTATATTCGAGGCAAGTCTTATTAAGGTATTTAATAAAATGAATAATCTCAGCTATATAATAAAAGTTTTTGATCAAATCATATAGGTGTCCTTGGTTTAATGTTAAAATTATTTATTTTTCATTTTACTAAGTTAAGAAGTAGACATGAAAACATATTAGATCATTAGTTTTACTTTATATTTAAAATCAAATGTATATAATGTCGATATATGTTATTATACTCTATATCTTTTTAAACTTTAAATTCTTATATTAAAAATTAATAATTTTAAAGGGAATGTCAATATTACCCTTACATAATTACTTCAACTTTCTATTCTATATTAACATATATATTATATATAAATATAACTCCAATTGCTCTCTATTAGTATATATCATCATAAATAATTTTTAACACAAAATACATATAAAAAATATTTGAAATATATATGTATTTTCATCCTTTCATCAATCTTGCACCATCACTACAATCATCACAACCACCTCTACGACTATATTACGCGGGCAGTATGTTAGTGTATTAATATTTATTTTCAAAAGTCTCATGAATAAAATAAGTGTAAAAGAAAAAAATATAAATAAGTTGAATATATATATATATTTGTCAAATAGCGATTAACGATTATATATACTGGGTATTGCTATATATACCAATCTGTTTAGAAAAATTTCCAAGTATAACAAGTTAAACATGTAAGTTTGTAAATTCCTATCAAATTAACACTGAAATTTATCTTCTTTTTTTTAATGGAAAATCGCACGATAAAAACATATAATTTGGAAAGTAATTTTTACAAGGAATTTTTAATTTTATAAGGGAAGATACATTTTTTTCTCACAAGGAACTTATTATATTCCTTGTAATATAACCATTCCATACCTATATTCATGTCCAATGATTCCTTTAAATAAAATAAACACATCATTGAATAGGTAAATATATTTTATGTTACGTGTCTTCTTAGAACTAAACATATAAATATCTTGATATACTATTTTATTTGATTTGATAAATTATGTAAGACAGAGAAAATATATACACCTCACAAAAAGATATATAGTATAATATTTAATAAATTAATTATACCTTTTTTTTGTTGTGCATCTGTTCATTTTGGTATATCTTAAAGGGTTAATTACATATATCCACGCCTTAAACACTACAAATATCATATATACCCAACTCAATTCAAAAATTACATATATACCCAAAATCTCAATTTAATTATAATTAGAATTCTAAAAATCTTAAACAATTATTTATAAACTAAGTGATGACTATTATACCCTCATTCCTATATATACCCTCTGTTTCATCAAACTCTAAATTTCTACGGGAAAAAAAAACAGTCGTCTGTTCATCAATTACTTCTTTTAATATTTACATACATATAATAATATATTACATCACCTAATTTGTTTCGATACATGTTATTAATTTTAATTTAATATATGTACATATAAACTTCACCGGAATGATCAATTCCAAAAATTCACATCTACCGCAACGTATATATATAGAAATGAAAAACTCAAATGAAAAACTCAAATGAAAAAACACTAACCAAAAAAGTTTATTAATGACAAACCCTATAGCTAATAAATGTCGCCGTTTAACTTATTTTATGATTTATCCCTTCAATTCATCACATGATACCAACTAATAAATCTTTTGATTTATTTGTTGCAGAATTGTAGGATTTTAATAAAGGAAATCTATAAAGGGATGAAAGTATAATAGTCACTATTGACTTTATAAATAATTATTTATGACTTTTATAATTATAATTATATTTAAATTGGGATTTTGGGTATATATGTAATTTTTGAATTGAGTTGGGCATATATGATATTTGTAGTGTTTAAGGTGGGGATACATGTAATTAACCCATAAAAAAAATGTTTGGTACCATTTTTCTTCAATTGTAGAGAGGAAGGAAAGAAAACGATGAAGAAGATGATAATTTTAGGATTAGAAATGGATTCGGCTTGTTTTTTTTTTTATTATTAATGGGTTATGTTTTTTTACTAATGAACTCATTTTTTTTATGTGGGCCATATTTTTTAGAATTGGACTCGGTTTAATATTATGTTTTAAAAACATAAACATATTTGTCTAATTTGAGTTAAATATATAAGTTAAATATATAAGTTAAATATATTAATGTAATATTTTTTATTTTAATGAAAGTGTTTTATTTAATTTTATAGTTTAAATAATTAAAGTAAATAATGTGTGGGGTCCACTGTTGACACCTTTGTGTCAATTTTGTAAACTGCTGACGTAGCGCTGATTTGACAAAAACTGACGCGTCAGTTTGTGTTCACTGTTGACAGGGGTCTTAGTGTCACAGGCTAGTAAGTTCTATACATGGATTAAAAAGCAAATTTAATAAAACAAAAAATGTCTAGAAGCAACTTCGGATCGAATCGGTGGATGAAATCAAGTAAGAAGCAAACAATTGATGTGATGTTCAATGTCTAACTGTACAATAAAACACAGAAATTAGGATACTTGGAGATCTTCTGCCCATTCTTTTTTTGTCTGGTTGTTCTCTTTGGTATTTTGTTTAGTTATTTCTCGGCATGTCGTATTTAACTATGTCTAAAGCTCGAGAATGTTATATAGTCTTGACCGTTTCATATTTTTATAATATTTCACAGGGTTTCCCCGTTTTGCCAAGAAAAATAATCTAATACAGGCAAACTACTGAAACATCTTATGGCATAACATCAAACAACATTTAAAACCATCATGATAACATGTTCCGTGTACTTTAAACTCGGAAGTCTACCATGATCCCTCAGCACCGACAGTTGGATTTTGAAAAGCAGCAAAATTCCAGTAAGTCTTTAATGAGTATGGCTGGGAGATGGTCATACCTTCCTCTGTAATCTTTGCTATCTGTAAGTTCAAGTACAGAGTCAAAATAATCGCTCAATGTTTAAAAAATGTGCAAGTGCGTAACTGCAAGAACGTGCAATCTGATCCATTTATGTGATCCAATAGATATTCAAAAATTGATTCATTGATAAGATTGATCCATTAACTTGGGTCATGATCCATCATGGTCAATCCATTTATAAATGCTAAAACTAAAATTATTATTTTTAATCATTGAAATATCAAATCCTATCTCAGTGTCACTTTTGTCAATCATATTTCCATTCAACTTCGTAAAAGATAAAAAAAATATATACATACAATTAGAAAAAATATATTACATAAAGCAGGTCTCATCAACCAAATCCCCAATGATTAAAGATATCAAAGAAGGAAACGTCTCAACCACTTTTGATTAATGAGACATACTTTATGGGTTAAGCCAAACATGTTACCGAACCCAGCCATTTTTCACCTTTGGAGAATTGTAAAATTTACAGACAATTCCTCATTATCAAGTGAAAAGACTCACCTGAAGCTTGTTGACAGCAGACCTGTCACGGTATAGAAGGTTACGCATGCATTTCTCCAATAACTTGACACCCTCCTCAAAAGTTAAGTCCTCCCTCCATTCCTCACGAAGAATTGGGCGGGCAAGGTGATTACCAAATCCAGTAGCAACATGATCGTCCTCAAAATGTACACCAATCATGCTAACCTGGACATCAATAACAACAAATGAAATGAAATGTTGTCATGTGCCATTTACATAAGGATGACTTCAAACATTAAATAGAAAAAACAGAAAAAAAGAGAAGTGTGGTCCCCAAAGGTTTACCGATCCAAGATACTTCTGGCCATTTTTCACCCCACCAAGAATAAGTGAATTCCATAGCGGATCAAACTTGTTGCGGCGATTGTACATGACCCGAGTTAGATAATTGTGCACCTCTTTAGGACCAAGTGAGTTCCCATCATCCCACATATTGTCGTGCAAGCTGCAGAAACAATCACCGGTTAGAACTACAATTTACAATTAAATGTAAGGTAAAAGAAGTAACTTTTAGAAAACAGGTTAAAACTTGCCAAAAGTGTGCTTCTGAATTCTGATGCATAAACCTTCTAAATTTTTTTGTTAAAAACAATAAATAGATTATAATTGAAAGATTAAGATGTTTGTAAAACATACACGAATTATTTATGAAAAAACTTAATAAATTTATACAATTAATGTTGCAGTCCGTCCCAATTAAAACACATTTCGACAAAAAACCAATAATTACCCATTTATGAACTGTCACCCAACCGGCCATTTTGCCACTTCTATTTAAAGGATACCTATGAGCAACAATAGAAAAATCTTAATGAAACTATGACAAATGAATAACTTTCAAGTATTTCTCTTTATAAATATGTACCACGGATGCTTACATGAGTTCATCGAGGTATTTCAGAATTTCTTGGTAATCACTTATTTCTCCGCTTGCACCAAGGAGCGTATGTTTGCCAACTTGCTTCAATCGCTCCACACTCTTATAGCGAATGGTGGATCCATATGAACCTGTGAGTGCATAGGTCAGCAAGCAGTATTACCAAAATCCAGCAACAGCCACTCCCATAATTTTGTTACATGCAAATTCTTTAATGGTATTTTAATCTGTATTCTACGTAATGTAATCAACTTACTCTACATACTCAATTTCAAGGTATACGGTTGTAATTTGATTTAAAAAACGAAGGTAAGACTGATGAAAATAGTTATGGATCTTTGTACGCCAAATTTCCATATTTTTCATTACAGTTATATACGTTGTACACATATTGATTGGAAAACGAGTATTAGGAATGACATGAGGAATACAAAAAAAAAAAATCTAAGTGCGCGTTATGTTTGAGTAAGGGGATCACTATGGGTACGGGTAAAGGGTTATACTCCGGGAAAAATGGAATCACTATTGGTATGGATTTGATAGTGATATACAATGGGAATGGGTATGAGTGGGAATCAATCATAAACACACATATATAGAAGGGTTTAAAAAACCGTCATTTTGAGGGTTTCATTCCCAAATTTAAAAACACATACCCCTAAACCAAACACCTTGTATCATTCTTTTCCATTTCCATTACCATTCCCATATATTTTAACCTTCCTACCAAACGGACGCTTAAAAATGTAAATTAATAACTTTCCAACAGATTTTGCGATGATATTATTTTTCCTATATGGTTTAGCATTCAGGTTTTATTATATATGTTGTACAGAAGGTGAGGTTGCATGAAAATTGATGATTCATCAACCCCCGTGGAAAAATGTTACTATTTACTGTCAGGTGGGTCTTTTGGCTTTTCACTAAAAAGAACAATATACCTTTCTGTTACACTTAAAGAAAGCGCGATATTTACAACTCAAATACAAATTTAACCACATGACGGTACATAGAACTCAGACGTAAGTTAAAGCTACAAATAAACTTCTTTTGCAGTCGATACTAATTTCACAAGATGCTCACATTTTAAATTTATGTAGTGGAAATAAATGGTAGTTTCAATTTTCATGCACTTGCATTGCTACAAGAAACGATGAATTTTCTTTTCCGTTTGATCCATTCTATGAATTATTGATAATTCTGCTACATCTAGATGCAGTGGCAAAAAGTGCATTTATTATAAGAAATAAACATCCTCAATAGCTTTTATTATGTAACATGTATTATATCACGAGCATAAACATATTAATACTATACATAGCAACATATGCACACTCACATGTATATACAGACACTCAAATTGACATACACTATATATACCTTTTGATGGGGAAATGTCGTTCCCGCATTTTTCCTGGAAAAATAATTTATCTTTTTCTTCTTTAAGGTTACTTCATTGTTTGTTTCATTTACTGTGGATAATTGGCTACATAAATGAGATGTTTTAAATTATATTCTCTAAGTGATGCTACTCCATGATAAGCAAGATATCTTCACGAGTTGCATATACACATATGCATGAGTGCCGTGTTTTAATTTTATTTTATGCATAGATGCCATAACAGGAATCTCTCTATAGTCATTATGTACTAATTCTTCCAATGATCTAATCTATCTAATAGATTGATAATAATAAAAAATGAAAATACTGATTCTAGATTTAACACCCTTCTAGAACTGCTTATCATTTGATGCATATCAATTGTTGAACAGCACAAGCTACCTATTCAGCAGTCGCAGTTCAAAAACAACATAAAATTACATGCTGTTTATAGTTTTCATGGGAAGGTACATAGTAGTAAGTTCATTCTGGAATTATACAATAAAGAAAGGTGCGGCTTTTGCTATATTCTCACCAGCTCATGGAAACCATCTATAAGGCACTGCAAATGCTGGTGAAATAGGGACTTACCGACTGTTGTTGGGTCACTTTGTGATACTTGGTAACTGTTGCTAGTGAATGACAGACACTTGCACCCTATTTATTGATATTTAAGTGCATACTTGGGCTTGATTCACGCAAGTATCCAAGATAATAAATGGTTAATAAATAAACTTTTGGATATATAGTTTACAAGCATGCACAGGGAGAGAAAGGCATCAAGGACAAGACGAATCAAGAAGCTAACTCATTGTTTTTTTTATTATACGTTCCATGATATTACATGCATATTATCTTGCTAGTTTGTCAAAACTTCAATATCCAGTTTAACTTTGAAGTTAAATTACTCAATGAAGTCATACTTAAAAAAAGTTGACGCAACTGAATTGAGAATCGCAAATTTCGGCCCTGCTTTATATTTTTAACCAGAGCAAACAATTTCCAAAGCTGATTTCAACAAGTGACTCACTCTACAAGTAAAAAAAACTTAAATATTGTACAAGGCTATTGTAAATTATCTAACCTCCCATGTCAGCAGCCATGAGAATACCATCCTTGTATTTGATCCCAATGACAGAGGTACCCGTCACATATGGATACCTGTATCGAAGACCAATTATCAATTTGTAGCACTCATGTAATAAACAGAGCACAAAAATGGTCACTTCCAAAAGTCTATATCAAATTATATCTGATATCTCTAAATCAAAATTCTATATACTATCAAAACCCATGAGCCATAAGAATGCAAAATAATAATTATAACATATACACAATGCATGGCAAAGACACTAGAAATCACTTTTAAACTCGAAAAGTATTCTCATTTCAAAGTGAAAATTGAATATCAATTATATGGAAAAGAAAAGTCAATTGTGGGCCACCAAACCCTAACCCTATTAAATGCCCTACGATATGGAATAAAAGGAACTGTATGTGTCGAGACACAAATGTTTGACTAAATCGCTAGAAACTTAGTTTATGCATATAATTTTTTAACGAACATCAGCTCTAGAACCCTACATGTTAGAACATTGATTTAATTAAGATACTAAATTAGAGGTTAAGAGTACATACTGAGTCCTTTGGGAATCTCCTTCTGAGCTCAATAAAGTATCCATCTCCTGCATACATAAATACAAACAAACAAATGAAGTAGCCACCAATAGGTCGACATCACAACCATGTGTAACATGACATCCATTTTCAGATATAATTTGATATTGGCTAGGATATTTACTCAACTTTGTTTCAGATGATAATCAAGTAACTTTTTATACCAGATACATAACAGCACTCCAATATATTATACCGCTACACTAGTATATTCTTCATATGTTTTATTAGAACCCTGTAAGTCTGTACCCGTAACACTATTATATCATTTCAGACCAACATATAAAACCGTGTTTAGCTGCAGGAAACTCCGGATATTTTTCTAAGAAAATGTGTTCATGTTTGTGGTTTCCCTTTTTATAACAACAATATGAAAACTAGGGGTGAGCATGGGTCACTTTGGGTCGGTTTTTAGCTAAAACCGACAAACGAACCGTCTATTTCGGTTTTTGAAAAATCAAAACCGAAACGAGTCGGTTTTTTGGTTTGTAAGTAGGTTCTAGGATTTTTGGGCTTGGGCCAATTCAACCCAACATGTTTTGTCTTTATAATATTTTTTGCCAAGAGTAATATTGAAACAATTCAAAAGATTTATTGGCCCAACACAATTCATGGGCTATCAATGTGTTAATTTTGACCCAACACAATTCTAAAACAAACTAACTTCAATTTCATCAAATTTGGTCAGTACATACTAGAAATTAGATCAGAATACTAACAACACTTGAGACTACAATAACCAAAACAACAACAATTCACCAAAGTTATAACAATGAGCTTAAAAGGGTACTTTATTATTGTTCTACCATAATCAGATTTCTAATAAAGATGTTCTCTTTTCCTAACCAAATAAATAAAAAATCAAAATAATAGTTTAATTGTAAGGAAATGTTCTCAATCTATCATTTGAACTAGCTAGTAAAAGTGTACATTAACCACACCTTTGTTTTTATCAATGCTCAAAAAGATGCTTAATCGAAGTCGTCCTCAGGGGTTAGGGGTGTGATAATCGTGCAAGAATATATGCCACGTAAACTTGAGATGAATATAATAAATTAGTAACATACCTTGCGAGATTTCTAAGATTCTGAACTAATAACCTGCGAGATTTGGGTTGGTGAAGAAGGAGCCGAGGGGCTAGTGAAAAAGGGAGCCGGTGTTTTCCCTTGTGTGTGTAAAAATATGAAAAATGGTCCCTAAACTTCTTATTAATATGTATGTTTAGCCCCTAAACTTTTTATAACTTAAGATGCCACCATCATTGTCCTTGTTGATTTGATATTATAGTAAAACTAAAAAGTGAAGTATCAATTTGATCAATTTTCCTCCAGTATATCTTTTCTTTCTATAAGTTCCGCAACATAAATATTAAAGTATTGATGACTCGTGATGCGTGTGAGTCGATCACCGTATTAGGTTATAAATGTTTAAAAAATATGTTGGGTAAGATTACGTTTAATACAAGGAAAATATAACTATTAAAGGTCATTAAACTCTCCATTTTATCCTCATTTACTACTCTAAATCGTTTATTTCTTAAATAAATTCAGTCAAACTAGTTGGAATATAAAAAAAAAAACCTATAAATTTTCTGAGATTGAGGGAGTAACTTAGAGTAAAAAATATTAATTTAGCTATTGAATGGTTATAAATAAATCATTGCATTATGATGTTTAATCATTTGAACTATATTTGTATTGATTATTAATACTGTAACTAAAAATTCTTTTATGTATAAAAACAAGGCAATAAAGTCTTTTGGTGTAGTTTGTGATCCGTTAAAAACTGCAAATTTTCTGAGAAAAAACTGAAAACCACTTCCATTTTAGTAAGCTTATTAATAAATAAAGGGTGTCTTTTTGTGTTATACCGTGTCTACTTCTTGGCTTTCAATCTGAGAATAGATTTCATTTTGCTGTAAAAGCTTTTGATCGAAAATGGGAAGGAAGTTCTTCGTTGGCGGTAACTGGAAATGTGTAAGGATCGTTACAATTACTACATAATCGAAAGTTTCTTCTTTCTTATGTTTAAATTTTCTCTTAACTGTCTCATTCAGTTTTTGAATGTAATTGGGTTTGAAATATGAATTCCAGACTATTCACATTATATGATGTTTGTTTGATGATTAATTACGTCTTTGCATGATTCACTAAACGTCGAGTTTTGATTTAAATTCTTAGATTGCAGGAGAAGGAAATATTAAATCTATAACTAAAAAGTTGTGTAGTTATTGAAAATCAAAAAGTGTAGTTATTGATCAAATGAGATGAGGTGGTGGACTTTAGTATTCTAGGATCCATGTTATCCGGTCCATGTCATGTGGCCTTCAAGATTTCGGTTTTGCTTTTCGTTCATAAGAATTAGGTACCTTTTTGTTGATTAATTTAAGTGACGAACGATCTTTGTTGTAGAATGGAACTACGGATGAGGTTAAGAAGATTGTATCAATACTAAATGCTGGCCAAATACCATCCACAGATGTTGTAGGTAAGCCACTCTTAACCGAAAGGAGTGTAATGTAATGTACTAGCATCGCTTCATACTGTGTTAATGTAACTAATATTTCAAATTTTGTAGAGGTTGTGGTGAGTCCCCCTTTTGTTTTCATCCCCTGCGTTAAAAGTGAACTGAAGGACGAATTCCAAGTTGCAGCCCAAAATTGTTGGGTTAAGAAAGGAGGTGCATTCACTGGTGAAATTAGGTACCTTTTTGTACATCTAATAGTCTAATCACCAACCCTGCCAAAAATGAAAATAATTTTTTGCATATACCTTTTCTCATTGAACTGGTGTTAATGATCATTGATTTGTATATTTTTGTAAGTGCAGTGCGGAGATGCTAGTCAACTTGGGCATCCCATGGGTCATCATTGGTCACTCTGAAAGGAGAGCTTTATGCAATGAAACCAACGACGTACTTTATTTATTGAGTTCATCTTGTTAGTGCACTTGTCGTCAATAGGCTTATTCATAAGTTTGGTATCTATTCTCTAATCAGTTTGTTGGAGACAAAGTTGCATACGCACTTTCTCAAGGTTTGAAGGTGATTGCTTGTGTTGGAGAGACTCTTGAAGAGCGGGAAGCTGGAACCACTATGCAAGTTGTTGCTGCACAAACTAAGGCAATTGCAGGTATATCTTTCAATATTTATCATCTATTAATGTACATGATTCAGTTGATACATTAGCTAGCTCAAAATATAACTTTTATCATTACCTTTAAGTTATATTAACTTTTGGAGGATTTAACTCATTTAACTAATACAGTAGTTCACAACATGAACACCTTTAATTTATTACCTGTGTTTAAGAAAATGTGGAATATGTCGTTTGGATATACACATAATAGTAAAACGGTGTAAAATTCTTTAAGCTTTGAAACTATAAATCCACTCTAAGCTAGAAGCATTTTGTAGTCTCTTAGTTTTGTACTGATCTCTACTTCTGGCGGAAATTATAAATAAAATTTTGTTGCAGACAAGATCTCAATCTTGGATAACGTTGTTTTGGCATATGAGCCAGTTTGGGCCATTGGTACTGGGAAGGTTGCCACTCCAGCTCAGGCTCAAGAAGTAAGTGCAGTACTATGTTACCACCTAATACAAATGATTATAACTCAATAATGCAAATGGGTCAATTAATGTATGCATGATCGACAGGTACATGCAGAATTAAGAAAATGGCTTGAAACAAATACAAAGCCTGAAATTGCTGCTTCAACCAGGATTATCTATGGAGGTATGTAAATATATAATATTTTATAAAGTTTTCCTATTTTAAGTTCAAAATTCCAATTTGAATATATTTATTTGCAGGATCTGTGAACGGTTCCAACTGCAAGGAATTGGGAGGGCAACAAGATGTTGATGGTTTCCTAGTTGGTGGAGCTTCTCTCAAGGTAAACTAGATCCTTACTGTATTTAGTACGCATTGGCTTGTTCTTACTCCTTTTGTGTATTTCTTTCTACAGCCTGAATTCATGGACATCATCAAGGCTGCGGAAGTGAAGAAAAGCGGATGAGTGTATTGTTTCTGATGTCACTTTTTGGTGCTTTTATTATATAATTTCTTTGAGTTCCATACAAATTATGGGAAGTGAGTCGTTATTCTTAACTGATATGATAGTTTATAAGTTAAATGCATTTTATTAAATAAGGTTCGTGTGCTTGTATTACAGTAGCTAGGCAAAGAATTGTGGGTATTCTTACTTACCTTTTATTTAACTCTGGTTGGAAGCGAATGTATAAATTCCTATTCGAAAATAGATTGATATACATGTTGGATGACATAACGATGTAACGAAGTGACAGACGCGAGTGTCGACATAGATGCTTCAATCGTCATGGGTAGCTAGTGGAATTGGGTCGGATGGATACCCTTGTGGCGTTGTTTCCTGGAATCCATAAATACTATGCTAAGATTCAAAGGTTCGAATTATTAGCGTATATATTTGCATGTATATTTGGTATATATTGTGTCCTTATTTTGAGGAGATCATTGGCTTAATTATAGCCTTGTATTTTGTATTCTTATCCCTATATAATGGGATCCTTTTGGTGGAATGGACATACGATATTATTTGATACCATAAACACTTTTATGGTATCAGAGCCTCTCTCTCTTTCTTGTTCGTCTTTTTTTTTTCCTTCTGTTTTTTGATCATGGTGGACGATGGCAAGACACCCGAGAACAGTGCTGTCAAAGCACCGAGTCTGCACCCCGCGTATACTGTAACAAACATCCAGAATAAAATCCGTACTCTCGACGGATCGAAGGTGACCTATTCATCCTGGATAAAGCTATTTAGGCTTCAAGCGAAGGCATACAAAGTCTCCGATCACCTTGATGCAGACCCGCCGGAGGAAACTGCCGATGATTACGATCATTGGGATGAGATCGACGCTTTGGTTTTGCAATGGATTTACAGCACCGTTTCTGACGAGATTCTGGCAATGATCATTGAGAATGACACAACTGCTCGTATTATCTAGAAAAAGATTCAAAATATATTCTTGAGTAACAAAGGTTCACGTGCTGCGGCCCTTGAACATGAATTCACGAACCTCCAATTGACCGCGTGTTCATCTATGGACGAATATTGTCGAAAACTCAAAGATTTGGCCGAACAACTAGCCGATGTTGATAACCCGGTTAGTGAAGCACGTTTAGTTCTTCAAGTAATAAATTTGTGAAATTGAGTCGTCATCCAGGAACTTATAAGATGAAGGATTTATGGGTGTAGTGGATGGGAATGTATCCTCATCGAAAATGACATGGCGAGAAATATGAACACGACCGGTGGTAGGGTCAAGACATCGATATCCACGGAAGTGTGGTGGGTAGCCAAGGAAGATGCAACGGGTTGAGCGTGGGTGAAGCTTGTGTGGTTGAGTGGCAGAAAAATTGGGATAACAAGCGCATCCGAAGACACGTAAGTGATCGTACGTCGGATGGCGTTGGTAAAGGGCAAAAGTGGCGTTGGAAGGATGTTATGGAGATAAGTGGCTGTGTGTAAGGCTTCAACCCACAAGGTGTTAGGAAGCCGTGCATGGATCAAGAGGGCCCGAACAATGTCGTTTAGGCGGCGTATCATTCTTTCCGCCTTGCCATTTTGAGAGGATGTTTGTGGGCAAGCAAAACGAAAGACGAGTCCGTGGGTTGTAGCAAAGTTTTTGAACTCGTTATTGTCAAATTCACCTCCGAGATCACATTGAAAGGTTTTAATTTTTCGATTAAATTGAGTATGAATAAGGGTGTGAAATTTGACAAAGTTGGTAAATGTTTCAGATTTAAATTTCAACGGGTATATCCATACATATTGGGTAAAGTGATCAACAAGCACCATATAATATTTGTAGCCCGAATTACTGGTTATAGGAGATGTCCAAAGATCACAACTAATAATATCAAATGGTGCAAAAGTAATAGATGTGGAATCATAAAATAGCAAACGTTTGCTATTTGATAACTGACAAGACTGACAAATAAATGGAGAAGTTTGTTTATGACAAGAAATAAAGAAATTACGACTAAGAAAATCAATGATAGTTGCTCCCGGGTGACCGAGCCGATTATGCCAAGGAGCTTTGGTGGTGATGGTGAGACAAGCAGTGGGCTCCGGTGCTGTGAAAGGATAGAGATCTCCCATGCTATTGTGGCGGGAGAGGATTTTGCCAGTCACTAGATCCTTCACAGAAAAACCAAAAGGATCAAATTCACAAGATACTCGATTATCACGTGTGAACTTACGAACGGACAACAAACTTTTAATAATCTGAGGTGAAAGAAGGATATTTTTTAAATTATATGATTTATTAGGAATGGAGTGCAAGGCATGACCGGATCCGTTTATAGGCAGATGTTGTCCATTACCAACAAATATAGTACTCGAGGTAGGAGACAAGGGAGATTGTATCTTACCAGGGTCAGCAGTCACGTGTGAAGATGCCCCCGTATCCATGTACCAATTTGGATCCTGAAAATTAATCTGCATTTAGTGCTTTGCAGGAAAATGCTACTTGGGAACTTGTGCCTCGACCAGTGGACAGTCCAGTCATTCGTTGTATGTGGTTATTTCACCACAAATTTCGAGCAGATGGTACTTTGGAGCGTTATAAGGCTCGACTTGTGGTTAATGGTAAGTCTCAAACGGTCGGCATCAGAGCGTTATAAGGCTCGACTTGTGGTTAATGGTAAGTCTCAAACGGTCGGCATCGATTGTGAGGATACTTTTAGCCCGGTCATCAAGCCAGCCTCTATCCGGACTGTTCTCACACTAGCGGTTTCTAAATCATGGCCCATCCATCAGTTAGATGTCAAAAACGCCTTTCTACATGGCAATCTCCAGGAAACCGTATATATGCATCAACCGCCCGAATTTGTTAACCCGAAAGCTCCCAAACATGTTTGTCGCCTTAAGAAATCCTTGTATGGACTTAAGCAAGCCCCTCGGGCTTGGTATCACGGGTTTTCCTCCTTCATTGTTACCCGAGGATTTCGAAGCAGCATCAGTGACACGTCACTTTTTATTTATCGCAAAGGCGCTTAGATAGCTTATTTATTACTTTATGTTGATGACATTGTTTTAACAGCTTCTGACACAGGATTTTTGAAGCAAATTATTAATGACTTGTCAACAGAGTTTGCCATGACAGATCTCGGGCCCTTACATCATTTTTTAGGCATTAAAGTCACACGAGACAAAAATGGTCTTTTCTTGTCTCAGGAGCAATATGCTAGAGACATAATTCATCGTGCCTCCATGACCTCATGTAAACCTTGTGCAACACCGGTTGATACTAATGCCAAACTAAGTGCTCATGTCGGCGACCCCCTTCAGGATGGTACCCTATATCGTAGTTTGGCCGGAGCCCTTCAGTACCTCACTTTTACGAGACCGGATATTTCATATGCAGTTCAACAGGTGTGCTTGTTTATGCACGCCCCACGAGAGCCACATTTTCAGTTTATGAAACGGATCATCCGTTACCTTCAGGGCGCCATCGATCATGGGCTGCACATTTCTGCTTCATCCAACTTATCGCTAACCGCTTATTCCGACGCTGACTGGGGCGGGTGCCCAGATTCTCGCCGATCCACTTCTGGTTATTGCGTGTTTATGGGGAACAACTTGATATCTTGGTCGTCAAAACGACAACACACCATTTCTCGGTCGAGTGCTGAGGCCGAATACTGAGGGGTTGCTAATGCGGTGGCGGAAGTTAGTTGGCTACGCAACCTCCTTCTTGAATTATATGTTCCCGTTACAAATGCATCTATTGTTTATTATGATAACGTTTCAGCGGTTTATTTGTCTGAAAACCCGGTTCAACATCAAAGAACCAAACACGTGGAGATGGATATACATTTTGTTCGTGAGAAAGTTCAAATTGGGCATATTCGGGTTCTCCACATTCCGTCATCATTGCAGTATGCCGACATCTTCACCAAAGGTCTACCTCGACATCTCTTTCAGACATTCCGTTCCAGTTTAAACGTCTGTTCCACTCCCGCTCAAACTGCGGGGGTGTATTAGCGTATATATTTGCATGTATATTTGGTATATATTATGTCCTTATTTTGAGGAGATCATTGGCTTAATTATAGCCTTGTATTTTGTATTCTTATCCCTATATAATGGGATCCTTTTGGTGGAATGGACATACGATATTATTTGATACCATAAACACTTTTACGAATTACATTACAATGGCGGTTGATGATGTAGGTCAAACTACTTATATATATAAACTATTGAGCATAAAAATGCAATGTTATTTGTGGCACAAAACATCGCCACGGGTTATATATACAAAATTCAATAGAAAAGGAGCATAAATGCAATGTTTGTGTGTAAATATCCTTTACCTGAATACATTTTAATTGAGTTTTTTTTTGTTAGGTTTGAAATTTTAATAGTTACCTTCATTTGTCAAACAACTATGTATAGTTTGTTTACAAAGTGTGTGTTTGGCATGATTAGTTAGTAGCCAGAGATCTATACTTAGTAGCTAGAGATCTATACTTACAGTTGTAGCTTATTTTTTAAGTTGAAAGTTAAAGCTTATATATTTTTTTAGAATTGTTTGATAAAGTAGCTGAAGCTGGAGTTTAATATGTGAATAGACATAAAAGGCCAAAAAAACAAAACACGAAGATATTGATGCGAGCTCAAGTGTTGAAGATTGGACCTTGATGTTTATGAAGGCCCAGGATCGAATTAAGAAACATGTTTCACGAAAACAACCGTAACTTAGGTTACAGGGCTCCGTTTCAGGCCCATGAACTGGCGAATCGAAGCTTGAGACGAGGCCCATCTCTTGATAAATAACCGTAGGCGGTTTACCCAACTTTCAGGCCCAAAAACGACTCCTAGAAGAAGTTATGGACCATTTTATGTTTTTAATTTTATTTTAGGCTTTTGTTTTGGGTTTTTATGTTTGGCCCGCATGCTTTTTGGCCTCTTGAATTTTCTGTTTCCCTTTTAGGGTTTGTGGATCATGGAATAGAAGTTAGTTTTGAGTTTTGAAGAAATCGAATTTTCTCTCAATTTACGTTTACGATTGAGTTGAATATTGCCTAAATCGCGGTATTGTCGAATCAACGCGAGTTTAGAAGAGATTACTCCTGGTATTCAGGGAATCAACAGGTTTAATATATTTATCGTTAATTGCACCCTACATCGGATATGTAGAAGGGGGGTACTTATATAATTTCACATTTTATAAGTTTGTAACTTATTTTACAAGCCTAGTTGGAGTTGCTTAATTTTTAAGAACTTATTTTTTCTATAAGCTCTAATCTTTTTGTTTACAAAACAAAGCTTGTAACTTGAGCTTATGAAAAAAAAAATAAGTTTAAGCTTCTAGAAGCTTGTCATCCAAACACACCCAAAGTAAACTTGAGCTTTCAACTTCAATTCTGAATTCCAACTAATTTTGTCAAACATTAATATAGTAATAATGTCTATATTTTTCACGTTGGTGGTATAGTGATAAGCTTCCGACACATTCACAAATCACAAGAGATTTTATGTTCGAAATTCACTGGATAAATCATCTTGGATGATAGAAAAAGGGTGGGAAACAATCATAAATATACCCTATTAGCAGAGGTGAACGTACATAGATCTAAGGTGGGTCATTGGACCACCCTCGTGGGGGAAATTACTACAAAACCCATACTAATTTTTAATGGATCCTCCTTGCAAATAAAGTTTCTCCTTGCGTGTGTGGACGCTTGGATTTGAACAATTTTTTTAAATAAAATTAGTCTACCAATTAACTTATCAAAATTAGTCCAATTTCGACATTTTAAAACTCTTCTGTAACTCTTTACATTCCTTTGGAATTACCCATACCTTTATACAAAGAGCTTGATTAGTTTTGTTATTCTCCTTATAAGCTTTGAAAGTAATAATGTTATATATAATATAATCACTAATATATCAATATATATGTAACTAGGTTTATACCCGTGCGATGCACGGTAATTTGTATCTAATCAAAAAACTAATAGCTTTGTCACGTGACATTGACAATCTAAATGATGCAATTTGACATTGCAAACTTGTACTACTCATTTATAAGCATGGTGTAAAAGATATAATGAATCTCTTGAAATTCACCTCTTGAATCACTTGATTTCCCTCTCAAATATATTATCAAACTTCTTTAATGGAATTATCAATTCAAATTACCATCTACATCATTAAGACCAAAAACTAAGTTAAAAGAAATTATCATTAGATAATATTTGACTAACGTAAGTAAACAAAGATAATTTAGAATCAAATACTAATCATGATGATCAAAGAGATTATAAAAATAAAAGTTTTCATAGCCATTGGTACACATGCAAACATAAATAATCAATAATCTTTTTTGCTCACACCATAGTTTATGAGCCGTGGAATTGAAGAAGTTATTTTATTTACGTGTGTTGATATATATTTAATGTAAGTCGTAGTTTGGTTAGGATTTATTAGATAATGTTAATCATCGACGATGAAATACCTTATTTGGTTAGGATTGTAATATATCGTATAATTAATTTATTAATTTTATATATTGTCATTATTATTTAATCATCTTATTAATTAAATATTCTAGGAAATTGCCACGTGGCATTCAAGTAGATATAGTCACATGATATTCAAATTTACGTGGCAAATTCTGGAGTCTTCGTTTATATTCCTTTAATAAATAAATAAATAAATATATATATATATATATATATATATATATATATATATATATATATATATATATATATATGTTTAATTGTTATACTATATTAGTTTTCAATTTGGTTGAGTGTGACAAAAAAAATTGTTTATTTTAGTTCCAAATGTTAAAGTTCTTAATAGAGAATAAAAATAACACAGCAACAATAATAATAATAATAATAATAATAATAATAATAATAATAAAATTTCATGGATAAGATTTGTACTGACTTAAACTCTTTAAGACCGTGTTAATTTATGTTTTATGTTGCATATTAATGACCCGACCCCACCTGATCCGTTTGTGTAAACACACATTTGGTTGCTTTAGCAAAGTCAAATTCACGTGGACCCATATTAGTTTGTATTCTAGATTTGTCACTTCTTATTAGGCCATGTACATTTAAGTTAAAAAAGGTCTCGCCTCCTCAATTGATTTGAACAAGAAAACCTCGTTTATCGATTTATTCAAAGAATCGACTATTAATTCATGTTCAAAGGGAGGGAATGTATCGGAGAAGTGAAATTTTTCTAAATGATACAGAAATTTATCTATACTACATTACAAGTATTTAGCATTTTTCTTTAATACTTTATACTTTTTAAGATGTGAAATTACATCCCTGCCACTAGATGTGTCAAAATGAAATTTTTTACCAAGGAAGTCTTTCTATTTAATTCTCTAATAATTGTTACACTAATTTAAACTGTTACGTTAAATTGTCTCTAGAAACTAATATTACGGAGTATCGTTCAATTGTTAAAACTAACTATTCTTATTTTAATTTTATCTTCTTATTTTTTTAAAAAATAGGTTAACTATTTTAAGATAACATATAAATTCCTATATTTAACGTTTTACCGTTGTTTAATAATAAATATAAAGTTATAAAATATTGAATGAAATAGAACTCTCATGATTAAACATTATTATTGGCCATCGATATTGGTCAATACTTCTAATGACCACTGCCAACAATTATCACTGTCTTTCATTCATACTATTATGAGCTATCAACGTCAAATATCGCTATATTTTTCTCATTTGTTACCGCTACATAACACAGTTAATTTGCTAGTTATATATCATATATGTTGAAAATAATAAATTTTATTTTTTACATTTTAAACGTGCAAGTAAGCAAACAAAATAGTACTATGTGGATGTAATGGGATTCATAATTTCATATTGAGAGTGTGTTTGGATTTTGAGTTTTGAAAGATGGATATAAGAATGAGTAAGAGGTGTTTAGTTAATGAGTTGATTTTACAAATTTAAATTTATAAATTTGGGCATATTTCAAATCTAGATGCGACGGTGGGTTTAAAAATCCGTTCTCATCCCCTCTGCAAGCCTATTTCGGTAATAAAACCCAACTGCAAACCAAACCAAACGCACCCAGAATGTTGAACAAAACGTTTATACAATTCCCTCTCAAAAACACGAAAACCATAACGAAAACGAAACTAGTTCTTCGAATATGACAAATAGCGATCCGTCTCTGTGAATTTCACCGTAAATCAAAACCTAAAACGAATAATTTTCTTTTCTTTTCCTTTTTAATTTCAACTGGAATGGAATCTAATTAGTGTTGTTGTGGATGGCCAATTTTCATTCCACTTATGCAGAATCATTCCCCCCGCGTTTGCTTTTCAATTTATTTCCTTCCTATAAATACCAAACATGGCGTTACGCTTCTTATACAAGTTTCTTTTGCACATTGATCTCTTCTACCCGAATATATTCAGGTAACTAAACCCCATTCTTTTATCTTAGCTTTCATCATCCATCGTCAAATTTAAATTTGATAACCGGTAACTTCGATCGGTCCACACGCGTAATGTTTTCTTAATTGTAAGTATAGTTTGCTTACTTTTGACATTTGATAATGATTAAATGTTTAAGTCACCTGCATTCATATGGGTCCGGAGGTCTACCTGTGTTCCAAAGAATTTTTCATGTACATAATAATGTACGAATTTGACTTTGAATTTTACAAACAGCACTTTTCCAGAAGTTAGACATTGTTTTTTCTTATTGCAGTCAAACTTTGACAATCTTGAAGTCAAACATCATACTTATCAAACTTAAACCTTATGTGAAATCTATGAATAGTTGTCTATTTGCCTTCAAATAGTGTAAGTGGCCGGATAACAAGTTTTTGTTATGAATGCAGGATATTTCTTCTTGCTCATTTTTAATTGATCAAGCCTTAATAAAGTTATTACAGCACTCGTAAGCCGTATACTATGGGTTTCCTAGGAAACGTAAGTATCCTACTTCACTTAAGTTTTTTGATTACATGTCAGTTGATCCGTTCTTAAAGAGATGATACACGTATTGACAATAATTTGTTGCAATGAATATCTTCGTTTTTCCTTATTTGTTTCACTGTCCGTTTTGTTTTTGATTGTAGGACAATGATGACGGTCTGCAGCAAACACGAATTGGTATGCTCTTTCGTCTGAAAATTTAACATATGTTCTTATACAAGATGTTTATTACTCCGTAGTAACCACTATAGCTAAACATTATCTTTTCATTTGGTAGTGATTCGTAATGGAAGAGAAGTTTTATTACAGGTAATTCTGGAGTATAGTTTGCTTTTACGCATAGCAGTAGTTATCATACTTCCCTGTAATAGAATGACACATACATAAAATCGATTCAGTTGTTACGGTTATGGGCGTTCTTGTGTCCAGTTTCCATTTTAGGAAACAGTTTTTCCCAGAAAAACCATTAAGCTTTCAAAAGATTTGATATAAACCATCAAACATCCAAAAACATTGATTCAAGGTTTCATACAGTAACTTTGACCAAGTTTGACTTATTCCTGATATGGGCAACTGCATGCTAATGCTTAAGTAACTTTGATCACATTTGACTTTTTCTGATGTGGTGTTAAGAGGTTGACAATTGTCATGTAAACAGCTTTGACCAAGATGACATGGCGCCTGAAAAACGGCTAACTTAGAAGATTTCTTATATCAATGTTTTCTTTTGGAACTTCAATGTTTTTTCTGGCCTAAAAAAGTTTTTTACATAATGGGAATCTGACCAAACTTGATTGCTCCTTAATGCAACTAGCCCAATTAACAAAGGTACGTTACCGCTAAGGATTGATCTGATTAAAACAAATAATGAGACATAGTATTTTTAAATCTTCAGGCTTTCAACTGGGAGTCGCATAAATATGACTGGTGGAGAAATTTGGAGAGAAAAGTACCTGATATGGCAAAATCCGGGATCACATCAGCTTGGTTACCACCTGCAACAAATTCATTTGCTCCTGAAGGTTCCTTCAACAAAATCCAACATAACTATAAAGATAAATCGTAACATCCTAGTCTTTATTAACCCTTACTATCATATTCACAGGCTACCTTCCACAGGACCTGTATTCTCTCAACTCATCATACGGTTCTGAGTCTTTGCTTAAAGCATTATTAAATAAAATGAAGCAGTACCACATTCGACCAATGGCTGACATAGTCATTAATCACCGTGTGGGGACCACCCGAGGGTATGGTGGAATGTATAACCGCTATGACGGGATTGCTTTACCATGGGATGAACGTGCTGTTACATCTTGTACTGGTGGACGGGTACGAACAAAAATTAGTAATATATTATTTTTAACAATATCAAGCAAAATTTCAAGTGTAATACTTGCTTACTTATGCTTATTATACAGGGTAACCGTAGCACGGGAGACAACTTCAATGGGGTTCCAAATATTGATCATACACAAGATTTTGTTCGGAAAGATATTATTGGTTGGCTAAAATGGCTACGACACACTGTTGGTTTTCAGGATTTCCGTTTTGATTTTGTGCGAGGGTAATGTCAGATAGATCTTTATGTATCTTTTATATGCAATGTATCTCATGTGCAAGTTATTGTTATTGATTGCCTAATTACTGATGTTAAACATAGTTATTCTGCAAAATATGTGAAAGAATACATTGAGGGCGCAAAACCAATATTTTCTGTTGGAGAATACTGGGACTCGTGCAGCTACAACGGTTCATTCCTGGAATACAACCAAGGTACGTCACTTGGTAACAAAATCATTTAGTGTGAATAAATGGGCTAGTTTGTAGGAGAAACCTTTTTATTCTTCATCTTATGTTCCTTGTTTAATTCTAAACGGGCAGTATCTAAGAGAGTACTAGAAGTGGGAAAATGAGCGGGGCAGATTACGTATTATATCAAAACAGGTTGGGTCACAATGGGTATTTTTTGGTAAATATCGAATAGGCTAGGTCAGGTTGGGTTAATCTGGAACACTTTTTGTCACCTTATAAGTATAGTTTGTTATATAATAAAGTCGGTGTTTCAAATTTGATTACAAAAAAAAAGTAATAGTTTCAAAACAGTAGAATATATTGAAACAATGTATTAGGAGGTTTTATGCAATGAAGTACACTTGGACACTTTTTGAGACTCAACATGTTTTGGTCGTATTTACTTGAGCTATTATGGTTATCTTACCCATTTGACCCGTTAGAGATAAAACATAATCCAAATTGACCCATTTATAAATGAATTGGTCAAAATTGCCAACTCTAGTTTCTATTATGATGGTACCTTTATCGTTGTTTCTGACCAGTTTAAACTGCAGACAGTCATAGGCAGCGTATTATCAATTGGATTGATGGCACAGGGCAACTCTCTACGGCATTTGACTTCACAACAAAAGGAATTCTTCAGGTACACTCCAGATGTTGTAAATTACTTCACAACAAGATCAATCTACTTTGAATGATTTCTTAGCCTAATTGTAAGTGTTATATTTTATGCAGGAAGCTGTTAAGGGGCAACTTTGGCGTCTGCGTGATGCACAAGGAAAGCCTCCTGGTGTGATTGGATGGTGGCCTTCTAGAGCTGTAACTTTTCTCGATAATCATGACACAGGATCGACTCAGGTATTATTATAATGCCCTTCAAGGAAAACTATGTCCAATAAAAAGTATGTTTTATCTGGAAATCGGGAAATGTGGTTAAAAGATCATCGGATCATGAGATATAGTTGCTTAATTAATAAACATTGATTTCTTTTCATGTTTCAGGGTCATTGGCCGTTTCCTTCAAATCATATCATGGAGGTACACAAGACTCTATGTTTAATTGTACGCCTTAATCGGCATATTCATGTTTGTTGCTTTGATATCTAACTTGATGACACTATTCAGGGTTATGCTTATATTCTTACGCATCCAGGGATACCATCAATCTTCTATGACCATTTGTATGACTGGGGAACCGTCATACATGACCAAATCGTGAACCTGGTACGTATACGTGGCATAATGGACGGGTTGGTTTTGTTGGTTGGGTAACAGGTCAAGACCAGCATTCTTGGTATGGTTCGATACCATTTGGATCACGCCAAGACATTTAACATTTTTTATTCATAATTAGTGTTAAATATGATTACAAAAAATAAAATAAAATAAAATAAAAAATGTTGGAATATTAAATTATTAATCGAGGTTTTTAATTTATTTTATTTTATTTTTTGTGTTCGACCTTATCTTTTACCCAAATTGACCTGCAAGAGATGAAACTCAACCCAAACCAACCCATTATTAAGTAAATGGGTCGAAATTGTCACCTTTACTGCTGCATTAGAGTATAGATCGACCCCATCATTCAATGTCATCTCACATATGACATCATATAAATACAATATGCAGATCCATATTCGCAAGCAGCAAGACATCAACAGCAGATCCTCCATTAGAATACTTGAGGCTCAGTCCAATCTTTATGCAGCAATAATCGGTGAGAAACTGTGCATGAAAATTGGTAGCGGTTCATGGAGTCCCACAAGTGCGGAGTGGAAACTAGCAGCCCATGGGCACCAGTATGCAGTTTGGCATAAGTAAGCTCAACAAGGATTACAGTTCCGTTCTACAAGACCTACAAGATTTATAAGCTCACGAGATTCTTAAATAATCTTATTTGTACGTCTTACAGAATAAGGTAGTTAATCGAACAATGTATTGTAACTTGATTTTTTTTGCAACACAATTATAATCAGTTCCATTTCTAAAATAAAGTTTGCAACACAGTTTCTACCCCTAGAGCTTCTTTCACAATTCAAAAAATAGGTCGATTTAGAGGTGCAAAAAAATCGGCTTTTTCCGGTTTTCGGTTTTTTAAAAACCAGTTTTTTGAAAAATCGGTTTCGGTTAAAAACGGTTTTTTCGGAATCAGTTTTTTTCGGTTTTAAATGTTCGGAATCGGTTTTTTTCGGTTTTGATCCGGTTTCAATCGGTTAATTTTTTCGGTTTTTTTTCCGGATTCGAATTCGGTATAAGTGTATAACAAAATTTAAATAATACAAATGAAAATATAAAATACAAACATAACTTTTATTTAAACAATGCAATTACAACTAAAAATATCTTCAAATACAAACATAACTTTTATTTAAACAAAATTACCACTAAAATATAAAATACAAATGCGAATACATTTCGAGCTTCGGTATGGCTATCACCCGGAAACGTAATCGTATAGTAAAGTATATCGAGCTTCGGCATTTCCATCACCCGGATACACTTAACTAGCTATGTCGTCCCAAACTTCATCTTCATCCACGGATTCAACTTCAAGTTCTTCAAATTCACCATCATTTAATTCGGTCGTTGGAGGTGATATCCCTAATTCGATTTCTTCATCTTCAATAATTTCTTCAACGTTACTAATAATGGGCCTTCCAAGGTTGTTACATTTTGTATCATATCCACTCCGTCCAAATAATCTTTCAAACATACACATACTTCCACGAATTGAGCGGTTAGTCTTGACCTTCTTTCCGATGTTATTCGACCGCTAGTAGAAAAGGCCGATTCGGAAGCTACCGTCGAAGCTTGGACGGACAATAAATCTCGAGCCATAGTGGATAAAATGGGAAATTGTACTTCTCTTTCTTTCCACCAACTCAAAATGTCAAAATTACGAAACTCATCAACACTTAAAGTGGTTAAAAAGTTTGTAGACATATAGTGTCCCAACTCGCTTGTTGGAGTCGATGTTTGTTGACGCTTTGTAGCATCTTCAAGTAATTGATTATAAAGATTTATATTTATGTCGTTGGATGATGACCGAGATGTTCCCGCCCGCATTGAGTCAACAATTGGGTTATGATGTTGACCATATTTTGTTGCATAAATCCCAAATAAACTCCTAAAATTATCTTCAAATTTAGAAAATTCATTTTGTATATAGTTCGGGTTGTCGGATAAGTGTAAGTCTAAATTTTGTAAAATTGTTGTTATTATACGTTGTACGCCGCCAACATTTAAAGTTGGATTTAGTGTGGCGAAACAAGTAAAAATCAAAGGCAAACTACCAAAATATTTTATAAATTTCTTTTTTATAGCTCTAACCATTTTTCTAAACATTGGATATGTCGAGGATTCAAATTCTTGTAATTTTTCGGTCATTATAAAAATTTGGTTTAGAACTAACGAGCTAGTTGGGTAATATACACCCGATAATGTAGTAGTAGCCTCTTTAAAAACTACTAAAAACGAAGTTAAATCATTTAGTCGATCTCATTCATAATCGGTTATAGCTACGGACTTATTTTTAGCAACTAACATATCATTAAAAGCACTTAAAGTAGCATGTTGTCGTAAAATATTTTCAAACATAGTGTGAGTAGAATTCCACCTAGTATTATTATCGTAACAAGGTCCTAGGGGAGTTTCACCACATTGTGCACGAAAACGTCTATAATTAGCTTGTCGTTCGTTACTCGAACTATATATAGTTACTAATAAACTCTTAAAATTTTCACGTATATTAGCACATATTTGTAACGCCGCTTGCACGGACAAATTTATAACATGAGCAACACAACGAGAATGAAAAAAAGCGCCATTTAAAATTGGTTTTATACGTAATTTTAGTAAATTCATAGCTCTAGTATTATTTGACGCATTATCTAGTGAAATTGTAAAAACTTTATCGTCTAAATTATATTCAATTAAAGTGTCATTTAAATTTTTTCGCAAATTGCATCCCGTATGCGGATAACCAAACAATTTAAAAGCAATTGTACGTTTCATCAATAACCAAGACTCGGGATGAAACCAATGGGCCGTAACGGCTAAATAAGAATTTGTCGTACCATGTGGTGCGGTCCAAACATCACAAGTAATAGAAACACCATATTTATAGTTTTAAAAACCATCAATTATATCTTTTTTAGCCGTTTTCCATAATTTATACGCATCGTTTCTAAGGGTAGTACGACTTACTTGTTGGTAACGCGGTTGTAGTCTCTTTTTGATGATATTCGTAAGTCGTTGGTTGTCGAAGTGGTTGAATAGAAGCGCCTCTTGGATGACAAATTCGTAAAATCTTCTCGAAGCGCATCATTATCGTATATAAATACGCTACCATCCGAACCAAGTGTCGATTGTGACGCATCTTGATTAGCCGCCCTACAAGACCCGTTTTTGTGACTTCTTAATGTTGAGTTTGATATGGGGTTATAAAACCTCCCACATCTTTTGCAACGGGCCTTTTCCGCCCCATCATTCATAACACACAATTCGTAATTCGACCAAATTTTCGGGTTCCGATTTGTTGATTTAACTTGTACTACATCAACGTTTGTGTAAACTTTGTTGCGTACATTGCTACCAACGGAAGCGGAACCGGAACCGGAAGCTTGTGATTGTATGCTTTCCATTTTTCGCAAACCAAAAGTATATAAATATCGAGATTTAGAGTGTTTTTGAGAGAAGAAGAGAATGTTTGTTGGTGTGTTTTGAACCCAAACCAACTAGGGCTATTTATAGGGATTTGGAGGTGCCAAAATACCCAAAAAAAATTCAAAAAAACGCTCCCCCATAGCTCCCAACGGCTACTGTCCGGTTCTATGCATTTTTTCAAAAAAAACCCGGTTAAAACCGGTTAAAAAACCGGAAAAAACCGGTTTTACTAAAAACTGAAAACCGATCAAACCGGTTTCGTTTTATAAAAACCGAACCGGTTTTTAAAAAACCGGTTATCCGAATAACCGGTTTCGGTTATTTGATCGGTTAAAAAAAATCGGGTTTTTTTTTCACCTCTAGGTCGATTTATTTTTGGGGTTTGTCATTAATAAATTTGAGCATGCATAAATTAATTGTACTTTTGACAATATTCAGAGGGAAACGGTGAGTTTGTTGTTAAAAATCTTAATGCTTTAAATATGATTACATAAGGTATTTGTTCCACTAATGATCTTAGTAGAAAAAAAAAAGAAAAAAAAAAGAGAGAAATGATAACGACATCTCTAAAGAATTAAAGAATGATTTTCATGCATAAAACCTTATTGTTCTTTACGGTTAGATGTCATTATCATTAATTGTTTGGTGGTCATTGTATCTCTATTAACGCATAAAATCTAATTTATTTGACAACCCTAGAAATAAAAAATATTAGGATTTCATAAGTCAACTTTCATCCCGTTTAACCTTCTTTTTTTTATCTAAACTAACTAGCATAATACATGGACGGTGCCCCAGAAACACTATTTTCTAGTACGTGACATGTTTCACGGTGTGTTTTTATTAGCAACGGTATATAGAAGATATATAATTGAATGTCAAAAACTAAATAATTTAAACTACAAAATAGTTGTTTGAAATTAGTAATGCTAAGAAATACATACATATATATATATATATATATATATATATATATATATATATATACAAAGTAATAATCTGATGGGAATAAACCTAGACACAGAACGTAATACAACTAAGAGCTCGAAAAATAAGTGTAGGCTTCTTGGACTTAATTGAACCCATTGTGACTGAAATACATTTGCATATGAAAAATATTCTACCTGGAATACTATAAGACGGTTGTGACTAAAAGAATATTATCACCGTAGAGTTGTGACTAAAAATATATATATTCATTACCGTGCGTTGCGTGATTAGACTAAAAAAATTTGTAACATGTGAAAAAGAAACTAATGTTGTAAATAGTTCGTTGCATTTATATGTCGCCATTGATTAACCAATTTACTCAATTTCCGATGTTAGTTTAAAAAATAAATTAATATAATAGATATGCAAATAATCTGTTATTGTTAGTAACAATTAATATTAGATTTTGCATAAAAAAATAAGAAGAAAGAAACGACAATAACTACGTTTGAAGTAAAAATTGATTGTTTGAGAGTAGGTTCACATACTAAATTCAAGATAATTCACAAATATTCATTTCAATAAAGGTTAGCCCACAAATAAAACAAAAATAGAGAATTCTAATTGATGAAGCCTAAATGAATAAAGAAACCATGAAATTACAATAATTTCATGTATTTATTCTATAGGGTTCATGTATCACTCAAATTTTATTGAGTGTTCGTGTACTGGAACTTAACTTAATTTTGTAATTAAAAGGTTGAAATGGATTTCTTTTAAATAAAAAGGTTGACATGAATTTTTTTTTTTTTAAAGTAAAAGAATGACATGAAATTATATTTATTCTATAGGGTTTATGTAACCATGCCAAATAATAATTAAATTTTACAAGTGTTCAATTAAATTCACTCATTCTTTTTTCATTTAACTACTTAAGTTTTATAAAATGTACAGTTCTTATCATAGTAGTCTAATTTTGGATATTACTAAATTTTATATACTTGACATGAAAATCTTTTTAGATAAGAATGCTAATATGTAAATTATATTTATTTAATGGTGATAACTTGGTTGCATCTTTATGCAACCTCCTTGTTGCATTGACGTTTCATACTTTTTTTCAAGTTTAATTAGTTTTAATTCTAAAATATGAACACATAGTATGACATAACAGACTAAACTTGCAACTAATTAACGAGATCGGATCATAAGTTTTCATGTCGGTATTTTTACACACACACACACACACACATATATATATATATATATATATATATATATATATATATATATACACATATATATATATACACATATATATATATACACATATATATATATATATACATATATATATATATATACATATATATATAAGCAAATTACCCGCGCATAGCAGCGGTGATGAATAAATTCACATATTTACTATGTTCAAATTCAATTTTAAAACTTAATTAACATCTAATAAATTGGCCACTATTTATTTATAGTTTGTAAAAGACTAATTGAAATGATATGTTAAATTATTTTAAAAGATGATGTGTAAAATTAAAATTGAAGTTTTTATGAATATATATTATAAATTAATGATTGAGTTTGGAAAGATTGAAATAATTAATGAATTTTAAAAGGTAATTTAGACTTTAGACATTGTTGAATTCAATTTTAAGAAAATGATGGAGATGCTTTATATGTAATTAAGATAAGATATATATGTATATGTATATATATATGTGTGTGTGTGTGTGTGTATGTATATATGTATATATAGTATTTGTGCCAACATTTTTAATATAAATAAATGTCCATGTCAATGATATAAAAATTGATAATTTGTAAAATTTGAACATTATATAAGACTTGAGTGGTTAAATCAAGATAATAGAAATAGAAGGGACTTTAGTTAAACACTTGTTAAAGTTGATTATTATTTGGTGATTATATTTAAACATTATTTAAAACTTGAGTGGTTAAATCAAGAGAATAAAAGTATAAGTGACTTTAGTTGAACACTTGTGAAACTTGATTATTATTTGGTGATTTTAACCCTTAGTTTATATAGTAATTAATTGAAAGGGTGTAACCTCTTCAAAGGGTATAACTGCTTTTAGGGGAATTAGGCGGGAAAATGAAAAGAAGAGGTTACGTGGATGCTCTAATCTTTTGCTAATTACCCTTTCAATATCCTATTTTTAATTGTTTGGATAGATATAGACCCAATTGACCGATAAGTATATGGGTAGAATATAACTTCCCATCCCATCATCCAATCATTGTCCCTAATAAAGTCATTCCTTCTCTTAAGAAAAAAATGTTTGCTAACAACTTTGAAGCACTAATAACTTATACAAACCCCCAATTATGACATATTTTCCGGTCCGTCCAACCTACCCGTTTTGCCAATATCAACATCCATACATTGATGAAATTCTTCAAACTACTGAAATGTGTGAGCCATGTTTAGTTAAGCCCAAATACTTGCGCAACAGTTCAGTGGTCACATGAATTGAACATAAAGTTTGGGAGATCTTTGACCCGTTACCTCTTTAAATAATTATTATCTTACCCATTTGACCATTAATAATATAAATGTAATCCTGCTTGACCATCCTCCGATCGTTGTTCCTAACAAAGTCATTCCTTCTCTTAAGAAAAAAAATGTTTGCCAACAGCTTTGAAGCACGAATAACTTATACAACCCTCCAATTATGACATGTTTTCCGGTCCGTCCGACCTATCGATTTTGCCAATATCAACATCTATATATTGATGAAATTCTTCAAACTACTGAAATGTTTGAGCCATGTTTAGTTGAGCCCAAATACTTGCGCAACAGTTCAGTGGTCACATGAATTGAACATAAAGTTTAGGCGACCTTCGACCGTTACCTCATTAACTAATTATTATCTTACCCATTTGACCATTAATAATAGAATCGTAATCATGCTTGACCAGCCCAAAATTAATTGGGTCAAACTTGGCAGCTTATGAAACTTACCATGGACATACGGGTTTTCGATCCATTGGGTTTCATTACACAAGTGAGTTATCATCATCCTTCCATGCCAAATAAAAGTGCCACTACTCATACTTTTTATTAGATGAAAGTGATTTCTTTTGATAATTTGTAAGCACACGAAAAAATTAAGATACAGAAAATCCAAGATAACAAAACAGTTTGATAACTCAAGATTCAGGGTATACAAGACCAAGGGTTGTAAAAGTCGAAAGTCGGGGTCGAGTCGGTCAAGACTTTGGAAGGACCAAGTCGGTGACTAGTCGGATTTTGACTTTTGTTAATTTTTTTCATTTAAATAATAAATTTTAAAATTATATGTGTAAAAATAGATGAGAACCATAAACATAAACATAAATAAACATAGACTCTAAAATAATTGTCTTGAAATGTAAACATAATAGTTCAATTGTTCAAAAAGCCTGAATTTTTGTGTGTGAAGTACCTGAATGAAACCAAATTCTTAAGAAGCCATCAAGATTGCGTCAACAGGTTTAATATGTTCCGCCAGATCTATAATAGAGATGGAATCACGAGCAGAAAAATCATGATTTCGTGATCTATCTTCATGCAAAATGTGTATTTCGTGTGTACAAACTCAAGATCAAACCACCATGAATCTTTATAAACTTCTTGATCTTCATATTAAAGGACCTCAACTAAATAGTCACTAATGTTACATATATACACGCACAGGGAGAGAAAAAGATAGAAACGTGTATTTCTATGCATATGCTGACCGGAGTATTGCCCTTTTCCCTAAATAATCAATTAAAAACCATATTGAATGTTTAAGTTCCTGAAGCCACATTAGACGTAAATGATAGTACATTGAACATATAATCTAAACGACTAAACCCGAGGCCAATGACACTAATAAAAACATTTGACCCTTTCGAAAACAATATCTGAACAAAGGATACAACAAGAGACGGAGATTATACAAACAACTACTACTAGGAATTATAGATAACAAGTCAATGCATACTTCACTTCATGTCTACTTCTATTTGTTTATAGAGTAAATTTTTATAGAGTAAATTACATTGCCCGTCCCTATGGTTTACCCTATGTTACAGACCCCGTCCCCGGGTCGGGTATTGTACGGATCCCAGTCCCTTGACCCGGAAATCTGTATCGATGTCAGTCCCTACTCTTAACGAGTGTTAAAAACTCCGTTATCTCACAACAAGTGCGACGCACGTGAGGGCAAAATTAACTCATAGGGTAAACCACAGGGACGGGCAATGTAATTTACTCGAAGGCAGGGGAAGAAGAAGTCAATTTTGCCCTCACGTGCGTCGCACGTGTTGTGAGATAACGGGGTTTTTTTAACACTCGTTAAGAGTAGGGACTGGCAGCGATATAGATTTCCAGGTCAAGGGACTGGACCTGTACAATATCCGACCCGGAGACGGGGTCTGTAATATAGGGTAAACCACAGAGACGGACAATGTAATTTACTCTTGTTTATATAATATAAATGATTTTGGAAATTCAAAATAGCCTTAATTAGGTGTCGGAATCTAATCTCTGGCCTGGTGAATACTAGAGGCAATTAGCACTCTGCCACAAAAGAAAATTGCTTAAATGGGTCTCACCAGATGTCCATATTATAGTATCAGGGTTAGATGCGACCGCCATATACATATGCGTCTCAATATCTAACAAATCAATGATACAATTTTCTTGTTTGAATTATTCCCGCCAACTTCCTTTAACTCAATTTTCTTTTCATCGCATCTTTCTTCACATGATTCTTGAACATCATGCAAAATCTCATAAGTAGACGTATATGCAATACAAATCAATAACACTGCTTTTGAGTTCTTTGCAGTTGTATTCATAGCCCACTCTGCTGCCAACCTCACCAGTTTACTTAAGAGTTTAAGGTTTCCTATGAAATAAACCCTAACTCCATATTGGTTAACTAAAATCTCCTCTTTTATCAACCCCTCGATCTTTTCCTCCGTTAAATCCATCAAAGATTGGACTTCTTAAAAGCTAGTCGTTATTTAAATACTTCTAAAGCTAACAACTTTCACATATAACAACCAATCTGGATGGAACTAAGTCAACAGACTGTACACTCCCTTAACATATAAATCAATCTAGAAGCTTTCACTAAGAAGTGTTTTAACACATCCCCTAAAAAAACTGCATTCAAGTCGCTAAAACCAAACATGTAAAAGTAATAAGTTCCTCATACAATCTGCATAAAACGAAAAAAAAATAATATATGCTTCAAATTCGTTTTTGAAACCAATTTTAGGTTATTAACAGAAAATCACTTTAATGTCAAAAACTATGATGAATCTTACCGTTGATTTCTCTTCAAATAAATTTTCAAAATTCTCTGTTCTTGATCAACAATGGCTACTACGTTTAACCTAAATTTCAGCCCTAATTCCAGACGTTGGATTTGGTTCCGCCAATAATATAAATCGATCAAAATCATTTTATTGAGATTCAGGAACTTTGATTGGAACTCATAGTCAACTGTTGGTCAAATCTTACTAATGCACATTCAAAAGTTTGTGGCACTAGAGGTGAAAAAAATCTATTTTTTTCGATTTTCGGTTTTTAAAAACCGATTTTAAATTCGATTTCGGTTAAAAGCGGTTTTTTCGGAATCGGTTTTTTTCAGTTTTGAACCAGTTTTAATCTGTTAGTTTTTTTTTTCCGGATTCGAATTCGGTATAATTATATAACAAAATTTAAATAATACAAATGAAAATATAAAATACAAACATAATTTTATTTAAACAATGCAATTACAACTAAAAATATAAAATACAAACATAACTTTTATTTAAACAATACAATTACAACTAAAAATATAAAATACAAATACGAATACATTTTGAGCTTCGACATGGCCTTCACCCGGAAACGTAATCGTGTAATAAAGTATATCGAGCTTCGGCATTGCCATCACCCGGATACACTTAACTACTTATGTCGTCCCAAACTTCATCTTCATCCACAGATTCAACTTCAAGTTCTTCAAATTCACCTTCATCTAATTCGGTCGTTGGAGGTGATATCCCTAATTCGACTTCTACATCTTCGATAATTTCTTCAACGTTAAAAAACTTCAAAAATCCACTCCCCATAGGCTCCCAAATGTAGCCGTTTGATACATTAAAAAAAAAAAAAACGGGTTAAAATCGGTTTTCTCAAAAAACCGGTTACCCCGAAAACCTTAAACCGATCAAAACCGGTTCGGTTTTTTTAAAACCGATTTTCCAAACAACCGATTTCGGTTATTTGGTCGGTTAAAAAAAATCGGTTTTTTTTATCATCTCTTTACATGGTGGCTTATATTGTTGGGCCTAGTCCAACAAATGTAAAATTTAGGCTGTCTTCTAATGGATGGTTCATTGTTGGGCTTCTTAAAAGTAAAATTCAGTCTCCCAGTCTCCCACACAGAGTTGCAATAACATTTAGGTTCTGTCTATTATTCTGAAGAAGGATTTAAATTTCTACAAAATCACAAACTTCACTTATCTTAAAATTTCAAATTGGGTGGGATTGAGGTCGTATTTGAAGTATCCGGAATCAATTGGTCGGTCTACCTTTGTAGATGAGCTTGATTGATCTCACCTAATGGAATCGAGGGCTTAAACCGATATGATGATCGATGTGTTGGGGTCATAAACTCCACATTTTCGGACAAATTTAATTTACAGAACTACTTACCTCTTTAATCATATATTTCAAGAAATTATAGGGGATTGAGCTTCTAGTTTTCACAATCTCAATCTCCAGCTCGAACTAGTTGTTACCAAATATACCCGGTGTTGGTAGGGTGGACATGACTCATGAGGGTTTGGTAGTCACGTTTAGCTCAAAAGTCCAAAAGTACATTCATGGCGTTTATATATATATATGAATTGACATTTGAAGTATTTATTTAAAGAACATGCATGATATATAGAGCAACAAGACTTTTAAGCCAAGATTCCAAAAACCAACTATATATTAGAGTTAAATTCTTTGGTAGTTTTTTTTTGGCGAAAAACACAAAATATATAGATAAGAAGCATTTTCATCAAAATGTTGAAAAGACTCGTGAGAAAGTTACATACATACAAAATTGAGAATATGCCTAATGTCTAAAAACTACATGTATCTCAATACTCTATGTCATCAAGCTTGCACTCGTAAACAATTACAAACTACCCATTAAAATTAACAGAAAAATCAAACTAAGCATTAGAATTAACATCCATGATTTGGTAGTTTGTTGATTGTAGCAGGGTGTATATTTATGAGAGATAGTTGGAGCCTCAAGGGTAGATTTGTAGCATTAAATTTACCAAATGGTACTCCGTATATTTTTCTCTCTATCTCATCTCATGCATGTGTACAAAAATGACTGACCTTTCTTATTCTGACTAGGTTTATCTGTAAATAAAAAAGAGATTTTTAGAAATAAATAATAATCATAAGCAAGAAAGTTTCAAGTCTTGAATTAATTTTAAAAAGGTGGGTCCCATTTTATGTAAATTTTGTAGCTTCTTTTGCGAAAATGGGTAGAGGGAGTAATAAATGAAAAGGGGTAGAGTTGGCAGGATCTCTCATCACACATCACAGCGACATATCACTCGACAAAATGTAATATTGCTCTTCCAACTCCACATCAGACTTCCCTTTTACACACTTCATTCTTTGGTGTTTGTATTGGTTTTCTGTTTTCGATTTCTTGATTGTGAACAACTATTTCTATATCTGGTTACTTAATTGTCAAATACGCATTTAGAATAGCAAAATTATTTTAATCGACACGGAAGAAACCTTTTAATGAATGATCCATTAGTCCGGTCATACATAAAAGATTTTTTTTAGTGTCGAGTAAGATATTTCATTATTTTAAGGGTGTATTTGACAATTAAGTAACTTGCATCTTAAAAAAAAAAATTCTAGCCAGATGTAGTTAGTATCACTACTTGATTGCTAAGCATACTCTTAGAGCATTCTCTCCAATGCATGCACTAAACATTATATCAAATTTGGTGCAACAAAGGAATTTTTCAGGAATATGCTTGCACCAAATGAGTTTTATCTCCAACGTATGCAGTAAATTCATGCACTAAAATGACTTTCAACAGTTACACATTGCCCCTTCAACTATTTTAACATTATACTTTACGTCGATTCATTATTTTTATGATCAATTAACATTCCAAACTATTAACTTAAATGTAAATTTTATTTATTTACTATTGCAAAGTTTCAATTACATAAGTTCTTCGCATAATCAACGTTTTAATTATCATAATTTGTTTGAAAATTATATTTTATCGTTTCAATAATCATATTATCTAATCTAATGTATAATGTACTTAAAAAGATCATACAAATAAATAAGTTTTTTCAAATTTCGTACTTAATTAATAACAATATTTTCAAACATAGGGCTAAAATGAAACGTTATAAATTTAGTGTTACATCAAATTTGGTGCAAAATCTCTAAATATTTAATGTACATTAAAAATTGCACTATATTTGATGAGTTGGTTGGATTTTAATTTTTACACCAAAATATCAAATTTAGTGTAAAAGTGCATATATTGAAGATGTCGTTAAGTCAAAATGCCCTTAATTGACACTAAAGAAGGTTTTCATGAATGTACCATTTCGTCCATCTTTCCATTGGTTGAACACTTGGTAATCCAAAATAAAGTTCAGAGGGGTACGAGAAATGATTTGTTCATATCTAGGGTACCATTTCGTTTTGAATCCTTATTATTTTTTTTTTTTGATGAGTTTTCTTTGTTAGTTATCTAAAAACCCTAAATTCAGGCACTTTTCACACATTTTTTCAGATGGGTTTCATGTAACTTTTGCACACCCTACACTACACACAATCTAATCTATGTGGTAGATAGAATCTTTTAGAGTGATTGATTTATGCAAAGAAGAAAAGACCCATGATTTAATTTGTTCGTTTTTTCCCTCATTATAATCTTGACAGAGAGAGCTTGTGGTTGAATAATTATTGCCAACTCCCTTTTCCAATGCCTAAACTCTTAAATCCAGCAACATGTCCAATTTTCATTGCATTTTGTACAACTCATCATATCATATGATAGTAAAAGAACACAACAACACTCTTATCAAGATTACCATCCACCCCTCTTAATTATTTACCACTGTGCTGTCCTCTCTCATCATCATCACCACCTTGAATAAATAACACCATCTGCTCCTATTCAATTCTTCTCACAGATATATATGTCTATACATGAGTCTTTTTTCATTAGGGTTTCATGCAAACCTTTATTTCTTGGCGGTTTAATAAAGAGTTTTCTACAGATTTCTTTGGCATTCTGTCCACCTCCAGTTTCATTCATCAAATCCCATTATAGAAAAAGCTAAAAGCAAACAAAAAAAATGTTTTGTTGGTGTTGAAATTAGGGTTTTCAGTTGGTAAAAAACAAAATGTTTTGTGTGTGTTATTAGTATGTGGAGGTGGGCATACTGTCAATGGAGCTCTGTTGGTATCTCTTTGTAAAACCCTCTTGAATCTTGATGTTTTTTCATCTATAACTAGGTCTACTCCACAAACAGTTGTGGTGTTGACCGTTGACAGAAAAAGGCACTGTTTCATATCATCTTATTAATTAAACCTTGTTACTGTGTGTTTGTGTGTTTATTTTTCTAACTTTTTGTTTTGACTTATTGGATACAGTTGAAAGCATTATGTTTTTGCAGTACTGGTGTGATGATTCAATTCATTCCCAAAAGCAGAGATCTCTTTTGTGTAGATGATGATCAACATCATATCAAAAGCAAAACCACTTGACTTTTTCTGTAAGTCATCACCTTTGACCCTTTTAGCTTCAAAGTAAAACCCTAGGTTTCTATTTATATACACACAAAAAGACAAATATACATAGTTCATTAACATTTACTAACATACATTAATTTTTCTTTGTGTATACTTTTTATGGGTAACGAGAGATCATTTGAAAGTTCCAAAACAGATGTTTAATGTTTATTTGTAAATCCTTTTTTTTATGTGTGTTTTTTGTAGGTTACTTTTTTAGATCCTTAAATGACCCAACTCATAATTTGAACGTACTATATATATTTGTGAATTCTTTTAACTAAATTCAACCATGAGCGAGCAAATTCTTGATCTATGTTAAGTTATTATTACCATACCTGTTTTCTTGTAGATTGTGGGGATCGGGATCTTTTTATCTTTTATTTTATCTGCTTATTACTTATGTTTATTATGTTTATAGTAGATAAACAGAAACAAACGCTCGTTAATTGAAGAAAGACGTTGATTTGAAATACGAAATCACTTAAAAATAAGTAGGAAGTCACTCCTTACAAATGATCAATCTCAAGATGTTTGAAAGTGGAGATCTTTTTTAGTATCTAAAACTGTAAATATTGATTTGACACATCAGAATATCTTGGAAACGAAAAACTAAAGTAACTAATTACTGATGGACGTGGTAACTAATTGCATTGGATATTAACTTCATAGTACAATATATATACAGACTTAATTTCTTGGGGAATATGAATTTGATTTAATAGTACAACATTTGTATGCTAAAAATACGTATGTATCTGCTTAACATGTCTTTTCATACTTTCTATTATAATTTGGAAAAGATAATTGTTTTTGCAACTTATGATAGTGATTGTTAAATTTAGAAGTGACTTAATTAGTAAATTGTTTATTTATCGAAACCAAAGTAAAACAAATTTCTATCATCATCTTGTTCTTTAGAAATTCGTAGTATATATGCTTACATTTACACTACTTTAAACAAAAAAAAATTATTCACACTACTAAAAGAATTTGTAAAATAAAACTTTTAGTAATAAGTTGCATTTAGTTATCTCATAGACTATGCTATTTCTCATACACACTCTTGGTGAAAAATAGCACAAGCAATCTCACTTTTTAATTGAGAGAAATCTGTATTATTTAAAGTTTAAAACGGGGTCGGTCCTGAGTATTTTGATTACTATTTTGGTGCCTAAATATTATAAATATACTAACACCTTACTTTTTAGTTGTTTAGAAACTAATCAGGCCAGTGGTTCATACCAAAATGACAATTTTAACATGTATTAGCTAAATAATGTCAACATGATTAAAAATTGTGTTTTTAAATATGTAGTGACTATCAAGTTATAATAGAACCTGGCTATCTGATGGTCCATAATTTTTGTGAAATAATTAATATTTACATAGATATGTAAAAAAATGTTATATACATCTCATGCTTTAGCATAAATAATCTTTATTTTAATGTAATGTTTATTTTAGTTTTGTATGTTTGAAATTGCAAAAGTATATTCACAAAAAACGCATCTCTTTAGTTATGTGAATTATTTTCCTTACGAATGTAAGTTGGTAAAACTATCAAGGAAAAAAAGTGTATTTTCTTTCATCTGCTCACCCCAAACAAACCTTCAGCCATTTGCAACTGAATTTTTGTTCATCAGATTTACTTCATTTTTTCTTTAAAAATTACACAAGTAAATAAATAGGACGCTCCTTGTTTATTGCCCTTTATTTTCTGCTGTCCTGCCCCAGGACCGGCTCGCCCCAAGTGAATAACCAAAAGGTGAAACATGAGTAGGATATTTTTATAGTCGAACTTTTAAAGATTTCAAAATAAACCCCTTATGTTCACGCTCGATTCACGGTTTGTTTGAAAATTATTTAAATAATTTCAAAAGATGTATTTTAAAGTCAAACTATATAAACCAATTACGAATGGCCTATAAAAACCTTAATCGTGATTTATCAGAAGATTAAAGGTTAAATACATTAGGTAAACACAAAAGTATATACTCATCGGATAATCATGTACACTTACATTTACCCTATATTTTTTATGTTTTCTTGTTTGACTTTGATTCAAAACTTGGAAGCTTTCAAAAGATTTCCTCCAGCCATTTAAGTTTATAAAAAATTTAATACTTTTAACACTTTTATTAAACATTTTACAAAGTTTATAAAATAACTTTGATTTTTTATTGTGTTACATATTTATAAAAATAGTAATCAAACTCATTATTTAAGTAACTAAGAGTTGACTAACATCGTCTTAAATGATGTGTCTTAAATGATGTATCGGAGACACTAGTATTCGATTACTCGAACATTGACCCGACAAAGTAAAAATGGTCCAGCAGGATCACGTTTAACCCATGGTTCACGATTAACCCATGGTCCGACCGTGCATGAACCATAGATATTTTTTCTACATTTTCACTCTTTCTTTTGTTGATTTTGCCCGTATCTTTCATGTGAAGTATATAATTTTTAATAATTAATATGATCACTATGTTAACCGTTTCCATCATCAAAACAAGTGAAGTGCATTTCATATTAATCATTTAGGTCTTAAACCAAACAATGCACTAGCACATAGGCTTCGATCTTTTTCATTTACATTTATTTAATTAGCTTTATGTTTTACTTATATTCGTGTCGCCACTTTTATACCCGTGTTTTTGCTGATTTTATTATGATCATAGGTATATATCTTAATTTGATGTGATGCCCGATGTGGATGATGATCTTAAGACATAAGAACACACTTCGTTGATTGGAAAGTGGGCCAAGAATTATGGGGAACTATAGCAAATTGGTGGATCATTTACATCGAAAACAACGACTTGAAATCTAGACTTGCCCTTCGCCAATGAAGCTCAGATCGCCACTTTGGAGAAGATTTTGGATAGGAAATTGAACGATTTGCCCCCAAATCTGAACAAATATAACGTTTTGCCCTCCCAAAAAAAATTGATAATTTGCCCCACCCATATTGCGATTTGCGATCGAGAGTTTGCGGTTCAAGACCCGTGCCTGTGACCTAGAACCTGAGCCTGTGAACGAGAACAAATGAGAACGATGAACGGTTCAAGACCCGTGCCTGTGACCTAGAACCTGAGCCTGTGAACGAGAACAAATGAGAACGATGAACGGGTCGCAAATCGCAAATCCGTATTTGGGATTTGCTTTTTGCGTTTGCGACCCGTAGCTGTGACCGAAAGAACGAGCTTGTGACCGAGAACGAGATGTTATGAACGGGTCGCAAATCGCATGTTGCCATTTGCGATTTCGTTCGCCCCAAAAAAAAGCCATCTTCGGGTATGCTCTCCGGGTACGCGGTGTCGTGGCTTGATTTGCAGGTCGGAAATTTTTTTGGCTAAAATATCTTTATCCTTTATCCGTTTGTAAAAGATTTTATGAGATTTTTCAGATTTTTCAGATTTTTAACTTTTCTATAAATACTGTGACCCCTAATATAATATTATCATCTGCTTTGCATTTTAGTTTCGTGAAAAACTAAAAAAGGAAGAACTTCTCGAAATAGGGCTGTCAAAATATATACCGATCATTTTTGATATTTTCGATCTCCTAATGAAAACCAATAACTGATAAAATATACGCAGAGGTTCCTTTTTGTTTAGCATTGCGTTTTATCACGGTGCACATTTGGTGAATGAAGTAAGATGTGTGTGTTGATGAATTTGGTTAAAAAGATAAGTAAAAAGTGAGTTTGATCGTGAGCAATGAAGTGGCTGAGTGTTCGCAGTGTGTCCAAGTGTCCCCTATTCAATCATTTGTGTTGGTGCATATTTGTTATGTAATTACGACGTTTTGTCTACTATTAGTATATTACAAGTCTTGTTTTAGGCGACACAGAGCCTGTGTCGCTTATGCGACCCAAGGCTTGTGTCGCATGAACTGGCTGTGCGACACAGAGCTTGTGTCGCAGGTCAGTTTCGGTTTCTCTATAAATAGAGCATTTCGGCCTCATTGTTAGGGTTGACGAATCTAGGGCTTCTCAGAGACATAGTAAAGCATTTCTAGTGTATCTAAGCTAATCAGTGATCATATCAATATACATTCGATTTGTGTTTGATTCGTTTGTGTTTTACGTACTTTATACAATCGTTTGAATTCCGCCTCTCGATTGTTTGTGTTGATCCGGTTAGGTCCAAGACAAGGGAACCTACAAGTGGTATCAGAGCCATAATCTACGGATTTGGTGTTATCGGATCGTGTTAGTACGTGTTTTCGGTTAAAAACGACTAGTTTTTGGAATTAAATCTTTGGATTTCGGGTTAAGGATCAATATTCTAAATTTTCTGAAAGTTTTTGGTGATTACATTCGTCCATTGTTCGTGGTTTTCGTTAGGGTTACGGAAGTTTGCGAATTTTAGGGTTTTCTGCTGCAGCTCTCATCGACATTGCGACACAAGCAGCGACACAGCCTCTGTCGCATTTTGGGTTTCCGCGACACAAAACCTCTGTCGCTTTTAGGGTTTCTGCGACACAATCTTCTGTCGCGTGTAGGTTTTAAGCGACACCAGATAGCGACACAAGTTTGAAAGTTGCGACACAAGTTAATATTGCGACATAAAAGTTTGCGACACAAACCTTGTGTCGCCTGTTTAACTGTTACTAATCTCTTTGCGACACATCCTTTATGTCGCCAGTTGACTTAGCGACACAACCCTTGTGTCGCATAACAGTTTTGTTTGTTCTTTGTGTGTTTGTTTTGCAGGTTATAAAATGGCATCTTCTTCATTACAACGTGTTGGAGATTTACTCAAGCAAAACTCTGAAGTTGGAAGTACGAATAAACCACCTATGTATACTGTAGGGATGGATTACGCCTACTGGCGTCAACGCTTTGAAGCGTTTGTTTCTTTTAATGATCCCGAGATGTGGGTTGCTTTGACTGAAAGATACGAACGTCCTGTCAGTCCGGGAGTGTATACTGGTTCTGCATCATTAAAACCAATTAAATCAATGACTCCTGAGGAACGTAAAGCCTTTGAAAATGATAAAAAGGCTCATTCTGCATTTACCATGGCATTACCACCGTCAATCCTCAAGCAATTTCGACATCTGGAAATTGCGTATGATTTATGGAAGGCATTTGAGAAAAGATGTGGCGGTAGTGAACAATATAAACAGAATAAGTTGCGTTTAGTCAAGAAGCAGTATGACGTATTCGATATTCTTCCAAACGAGTCTCTTTCTGACTTGTTTTCTAGATACTCACAGTTGGTTAGTGAGTTAATAGAAGGGGGAATAACTCTGGACAAAACCGAAATAAATAAAAAGCTTCTTGAATCTCTACCTGATAAATGGGATACAAGAGTTTTAATGATGGAAAAGGATCCAGACATTTTGAATATGTCTCTTGATGATCTTATTGGTCAGCTAGAAGCTGATCTTTTGGACATGCAAAGGAAGGAAACAAAAGCTACTGCAAATGTCCAAAACCCTAAGATCTACGGAGTGGATGTTTCATCAACCGGAACATCTGGCTCACCATTCTTGGCTGGTGGAACTGGTGGCTCTTCAAGTCAGCAACCAAGTGCTTCTTCTGGTGTTTCTTACTTTCAACCACCAAGTCATCAAGGGCCTATTCCTGCAGCTACACAAGATCATGCTGCACTTTTTTCGGCGTTGCTATCCGCCTATGATGACTTTCTCTGCAAGAAAGCTGGTTCCATGGATCTGACAGAGGAAGATTTTCGTCAAATAGATGATGACGAACTGGAACGAATGGACTTAAGGTGGAACTTGGCTATGCTTACTCGTAGAGCCAAGACCTATTTTAAGAAAACAGGAAAGAGATCGCTGGAGGACCCGAATGATAAGGGTCTGGGATTCAACAAGAGCAAGGTTAAATGCTATAAGTGTCACAACTATGGACATTTTGCTCGTGAATGTGAAACACGACAGCCCTTCTCTGGTTTCACAAGGCCTTCTCAGAACAACCCTACAGAGAAGGCTAAAGCTGAAGAAAAGGCAATGGTATCGGCTGCCTTAATGTTGTCAGATGAAGCGTTTGACTGGTCAGAACAAGCTGATGATGACCAACAGAACAAAGCTTTCATGGCCAACATTCATGAGGTTGATAATGAACCTTTGTCTTGTATTTCATGCATTCATTTGACAGGACAAGTGAACAGGTTAAGAGAGGAAAATGAACGTCTTATCGCTAACATAGAACAATTAACTGCTTCAAATAATATGTTAAAAGATAATGATAAGGTTTGTGATAAAAAGCTAAAAGCTATTTTTGAAGAAAAGAAAGAGCTGAAAGCCAAAATTTTTGAACAGCAAGATGAAATAGGAAGCTATGTTAATATGCTTTCCTTCGTAAAGAAACAACTTGCTGCTTCTCAGGCTGAAGTTCTTGATTTGAACATAAAATTATCTAACTTTTCAACTTCCTCTCTAGTCTTTGATGAGATCCTTCAGGCACAAAGAAGTGATACGAAAAGCAAGGCTGGACTTAACTTTCATCAAGTTCCGCCTCCTAAAAATTATTTTCCAATGCCTGTTAAGGATGACATCACTGAATTTATGCCAAATTTTTCAAAGACGGCAATAAATCCTGTGAAATTTGCTCCTGTCAAAATAAGTAAGCCTGTGAAAATTTAGGCTGAAAAAGTTAAAGTAACTGACGATCAACCCAGCTCTAGTGAGCCTGAACCTGTTAAGGCAAAACCTAGTGAGCCTGAGAATGTTAAGGCTCAAGAGGTTAAATCTGTTGAATCAGTTACTGTTTGTGTCAAGGCTGAGTCAGTTAAGCCTTCTGATGTTTGTGAGCCTGTTGTAAACAAGGCTTCGAGCGATTCTCCTGTTATTTTAAAGGAGATTGTTAAAATTGAGGATATAACCCAAGAGGAGTACTCAAAGGTTGAAAAGAAAAACGTAAAGCCAAACAATGTAATTATAACTAATGAATCTTCAGTCATGGCTTTAAGTGGAAAAGGCAAAGCTAAGGCTGAGCCTGAAAAGAAGATTTTGAAAATCAAAGAAAATATTAAAAAACATCAAACTTTTTTCTAAATCCACTGTTTTCTCTAAACAAGTGTCAAATTCAACATGCTCACATAAGTGTACATGTGCCTTTGATACTTCTTTCAACCATCCTCATAGGTTTGTTCCAAAATTTCAACAACCTGTTGAGAAAAGATCTTGTTTCTACGGCAAGAAACAAGGTCATTTAATAAATGATTGTCCGTTGCTTGCTAAAAAGCGGTCTGGGAAAGGTGCACTTAAAAGTTCTAAAATTAATAATTCTTCAGTTAAAGGTTCACGTTCTCCCTCATCCGCTAAGAATTTCAGCAAGGTTGAGCCAATAAAATCATCAATTACTAAGCTCAATGTTGTTGACAAGCAACCTTCCAAATCTAAAAAGGTTTGGAAAGTGAAAGAATCATCAAATGATTCTACATCCAACAGTGTCACATCAATCAATAATTCTGATATGTTTAAAAATAAAATTTTGACTGATGTGATCATTGTGGATGATGCGTCTGGAGTGCCCAAGTCTGTAAATGCTTGGGTCTCCGTTACTAATTAACTTCCTTGTTTTTGGTGTTGCAGCAACCTGAAGCCGTCCTATATAGCAAATGGTATATCGATAGTGGTTGCTCGCGGCACATGACCGGCAATATATCCCTGCTTTCCGATGTTCATGCGTATAATGGGGTATATGTTGCTTTTGCTGGTGACAAAGGAGGTGTAATTTCTGGCCAAGGCACACTCTCAAACGGCAGAGTGAGCTTTGAAAAAGTTAATTTTGTAGAACAGCTGCAACACAACCTTCTTAGTGTATCGCAAGTTTGTGATAAATCATACACTACTGTTTTCACGAAAAGTGAGTGTTGCATTCTGAAGCCGGGGTTTGTTATTCCCGAGGAGTGGGTGCTACTGAGGGCACCTCGAGACAGAGACACGTACATTCTGGATATGCGTACTGTTGAAACAAAGCAGCAAATGTGTTTTCTGTCTAAGGCTAATGAAAAAGAATCCTTATTGTGGCACAGACGAATGGGTCATCTGCACTTTCGTAAGATGAATTATCTGGTTAAAAATGATCTTGTGCGTGGTGTACCGAAACAATCATTCGGGCTTAATGACCATTGTGTTCCCTGCCAAAAAGGGAAACAGCACAAGAAGACCCATAAGTCAAAATTGGTCAACTCTGTTGAAAAGCCATTGGAATTACTGCACATGGACTTATTTGGACCAGTGAGCAAGAAAAGTATAGGTGGAGCATGGTACTGTTTGGTGGTCACTGATGATTACTCGAGGTTCTCTTGGGTTTATTTTTTGGCCTCCAAGGATGAGGCTACTGAAATCCTTATCTACTTGTTCGACAAGCTGGAAAATTTGTGCAATTTGAAGATCAAGAAACTGAGAAGTGATAACGGTACGGAATTTAAGAACTCTACACTAGGTCTGTTCTGTTTAAAGAAAGGCATTGATCATCAATTCAGTGCTGCTAGAATTCCTCAACAAAATGGAGTTGCTGAACGTAAAAACAGGACACTCATTGAAGATGCTCGGACTATGTTAGCTGATTCAAAACTGCCTATCACATTCTGGGCAGAAGCGGTCAACACTGCTTGCTACATACTAAATAGAGTGTCTATGGTTAAGAAACGTAATAAGACCTGTTATGAGCTCTTCAACAACCGTAAACCAAATTTACAGTTTCTTGAGCCGTTCGGGTGTCCTTGTATGATTATGCACACAAAAGAACGAGTGGCTAAATTCGGTAGCAAATCGAGTGAAGGCTATTTCTTGGGTTTTTCAAATAATTCACCTAATAAGTGTGTGTATAACAAAGTCACAAAGAGAGTGGAGGAACATTTTGAGGTAACATGTCTTCGTTATACTCAACCTTCACAAGGTTCAGGCCCCGAATTTTTGTTCGACTATGACAGTACGTTCGACTCTTTCAATCTTCCTACTGAAGATGAAGTTGAACAGGTGGTGACAATGCTTCATGGACTTGATATATATTCTGATGTATCCAAGTCTCCTACAAAAACACCACCACCTCCTCCTCAAACTACTGAACCAGTTCAAGATCCTGATACAGATCCAGATATGCCAGCTTTATCAGATGGTGAAGTAGAACATGTCACAGAGGTACTTGAAGAGACTTTAGTCTCTGGGGGAGACGATACAAATTGGGAAACTGTCATTGAACCTGAAGAGATTCCAAGTAGCCGTGTAAATGTGAATCACCCGGTCGATAATATTATTGGTGATTTACACGATGGAGTTAGAACCAGAGGGCAAACAGAGTGTCAGTTAGCTCAAATGGAGTCATGCTTTCTTTCTCAAATTGAACCGAAAAACATTAAGGAAGCATTGACTGACTCTCACTGGGTAGAAGCCATGCAAGAGGAGCTCCACCAGTTCAAAAAGTTAGAAGTTTGGGAGCTGGTTAAACTACCTCAGAGATTCTATCCGATTGGTACTCGCTGGGTTTATCGAGTCAAGAAAGATGACCGTGGTGTAGTTGTGAAGAATAAAGCTCGTCTGGTGGTTCAAGGTTTTACTCAGATCGAAGGATTGGATTATGACGAGGTTTTTGCTCCAGTTGCGCGTTTAGAGTCAATACGGATATTTCTTGCTTACGCTTCATTCAAGAAATTTCGTGTGTATCAACTGGATGTAAAGAGTGCGTTTTTGTATGGGAAGGTCAAAGAAGAGGTTTATGTGAAACAACCTCCTGGTTTCGAAGACTCAGTGCATCCTGATTACTTCTACAAACTAGATAAAGCATTGTATGGTCTTCATCAAGCTCCAAGGGCTTGGTATGAAACGTTGTCTCAACACCTGCTCACCAATGGTTACACTCGTGGGCAGATTGATTCAACTCTTTTTATCAAAAAGACAGGAAACGATTTGTTGCTTGTGCAGGTATACGTGGATGATATTATTTTTGGATCGACCAATGAGGTGCTGTGCAGAGATTTCGAAAAAGTCATGAAGTCTAAGTTTGAGATGAGTGCCATGGGAGAACTAAAATTTTTCCTTGGTGTTCAAGTCGAGCAGTCTGATAAGGGAATTTATATTCATCAGACAAAATATGTCAAGGACATCTTGACAAAATATCAGATGCTCGATGCTAGACACTATGGAACTCCTATTGACATCAGTCACAAACTTGGACCTGCTGACGACGAAGATGATGTTAATCAGCGTGACTATCGTTCAATGATAGGATCGCTTATGTATCTTATAGCATCTAGGCCGGACATTTTATTTGCCGTATCCATCTGTTCAAGATATCAAGCAAAGCCCAAAGCTTCTCATGAAAAGGCTGTCAGACGCATATTAGGTTATCTTAAGTGGAGACCCTCCTTGGGTCTCTGGTATTCTAATGAAAACGATTTTGCTCTAACTGCTTTTTCAGATTCGGATTATGGTGGCTGCTCAGTGGAGGCGAAGTCCACAACTGGAGGATGTCAGTTTCTAGGAAGCCGATTAGTCTCGTGGCAGTGCAAGAAGCAGACAACTGTCTCTAATTCAACTGCTGAAGCAGAATACATTGCTGCTGCCAGTTGCTGTTCCCAGGTTCTCTAGATTCAGCATCAAATGCGTGACTATGGGTTACTTCTAACTCTTACTCCTATTCATATTGATAATTCAGCTGATGTATCAATCATACGCAATCCCGTACAACATTAAAAAACAAAGCATATTGAAATTCGTTATCATTTTATACGGGATTGCTATGAGAAGCACCTAATTGACCTTGTCCAAATCCCTACACTTAAGCAAAACGCAGATCTTTTCACAAAAGCTTTCTCTCGTAGTCGATTTGATGAACTAGTCTCTATGATTGGATTGGTGAGTCTCGGCAACGCTTAACTCTCCATTTCTGGTCAGAATTATCCTTAGACTTGGTCATTTAAAAAAAAAAAAAAAATGCAACTGTTACTCTTTTTACTTGTTAGTATTAAAGAAATGCAATAGTTGCAACATTGTTAAAATAGACGTTGAATTGTGTCTGTAAACAATTGGGGAAATGATAGTACATCAGGAAACATGCATAAAATGGAATTTTAAGATTTATGTTTGATGTGTCAGTAGATTTATCTAGCATACTTGAAATACCTTTTATAAATATTAGCTTCATCAAATGATGTATTGGTAGGCATTTGTTCTAAAGTTACTAAGAAGCATAACTTTCAAAAATGCATATTATTTTATATAAAGGCATATTAATATGTATGACTTTAAGTTAAAATAAGGGCAAAAATGTCCAAAATATTTTAACGATTCGTCTTAATATTTGGATAATAAACATGTTATGATCTAAAATATAGGGTCTTTGTATGATGTTACCTGGGGGAATATATTAGTTGTCTCCTCTGTTGTATGAAAATACAGACCTGGTTTCATCTAATATATTCTTGAAAAGAACTTAGGTACGTAGTCTATGTTAAGTTATAGACAATTATTGCGTACCCGTGGCATATCTAAATTCTAAAATATAATGTACATATGTACAAGAAAAATTATAAAAGGATTGCCTAGTACTGGTTTGTGTTAAACTATGGCACTCTGTTGTACGAAAGTACAGATCTGTACCCTCTAGTTTAAATTGTTCAGACTGGTGTTTGTTCAACCCGAACTATTGTTTATGTGACTCTGTTGTACGAAAGTACAGAGCTGTCACCGCTATCTTAGTTCTAAAGATACGTTCATACCCTCACCTTCTATAAAGAAATTACTAACATGTTTTGATTTCAAATGTATATTTTAATGTGAGTTATATAATATAATATGCATGTTAATAATAACACAAGTGGTTCATCTCATTATGAGTTGAAATCATCTATACTTAAGTTCAAATGTTTAGATGGATAAAATATCAATAATCGTTCTGAACTAATCTTTATAACAGGTGATTTAAATATGCTAGGAAAATTTAAAGTGGTCAAACATACTGATAATCGAAATAACACTTACTATTCCGAATAATTGCATTTTATCCTGATATGATTCCTAAAGCAGACCTAAACAATTTCGTCACCAAAAAGATTTTACGTTCTGTTTACGTTGATTACAAAATTGAATCAACGGTTCTATTTTATTTCTGTATAATTTTAGTCTATTGTTTTACCTTTAGTTTATCCAAGTCTCTGAGATAATATCAAATTGACTCTCCTGTGAAAACTTTAAAATAAAATCAATCTACAAAAACTGTCCCTGGTGCGACACAACCTTTGTGTCGCAATGCGACACATCCCTTGTGTCGCAAGCCATGTCGCATCTTGTGTCGCTATTCAGGGTTGAGGTATAAAAGCCGGACCCTACCTCTCAGTCGCTACTCGATTTTGCGACACAAAGAGCGACACAAGACAAGTCCTGCGACACAACCACTGCGACGTTAATCTGATTTGATTTTCAACCTTCGGCCGTGTTTCTTTGCAATTCATTCCGTGTTTTGTGTTCATCTCAATTTACTCGATTTATAGGTACCCATTTTAACCGTTTTTACCGTATAATTAGTGTTAAATTGTTAAAATACTATACGGATTTTTAGGGTTTTGTTTATGGTACAAATTAACGAGGTGTTTGGTTATGTTATGGGTTTAAACACATGATTTCTTGCTCTTCATACATAGTCGCATCATTTGGGGTGCTCCATTTCGAAAACCCCCAAATTTGGTCATTGGATTTTTTCTGGGCTGGGTACCTGTTCGTCAATGCGACACAAGCTGCGACACAAGCGCTTGTGTCGCACTTCTGTATGCGACACTAACTTTGTTTGCGACACATGATGTGCGACACAAGGCTTCTGTCGCCTAAATTAAAATAAATCAATTTATTGCAAAATGCGATACAACCCTTGATGTCGCTTAATTCGTTAGCGACACAAATGCTTGTGTCGCACAGTGTTTGAAATTGATTTATGCGACACCTCTGTCTGTGTCGCTTACGTTTATAGCGACACAAAAGCTTATGTCGCATACCTTCTGCGACACAATCCTTTGTGTCGCAAAAGACAAATTTTTTGAAATTAATTGTTTTCAATTTTTAATGCTAACGCTATTCGAGCTATGTTTCTTTGGTGTTAATAGCAATGGCAGATATCAATGTGAATGATTGGGAGCCGAGGCACAATATCGTGGCCTTTTTAGAAGTTTGGGAGCTGGTTAAACTGCCTAAGGGATTCTATCCGATTGGTACTCGCTGGGTTTATCGAGTCAAGAAAGATGACCGTGGCGTAGTTGTAAAGAATAAAGCTCGTCTGGTGGTTCAAGGTTTTACTCAGATCGAAGGATTGGATTATGACTAGGTTTTTGCTCCGGTTGCGCGTTTAGAGTCAATACGGATATTTCTTGCTTACGCTTCATTCAAGAAATTTCGTGTCTATCAACTGGATGTAAAGAGTGCGTTTTTGTATGGGAAGGTCAACGAAGAGGTTTATGTGAAACAACCTCCTGGTTTCGAAGACTCAGTGCATCCTGATTACGTCTACAAACTCGATAAAGCATTGTATGGTCTTCATCAAGCTCCAAGGGCTTGGTATGAAATGTTGTCTCAACACCTGCTCACAAATGGTTACACTCGTGGGCAGATTGATTCAACTCTTTTTATCAAAAAGACAGGAAACGATTTGTTGCTTGTGCAGGTATACGTGGATGATATTATTTTTGGATCGACCAATGAGGTGCTGTGCAGAGATTTCGAAAAAGTCATGAAGTCTAAGTTTGAGATGAGTGCCATGGGAGAACTAAAATTTTTCCTTGGTGTTCAAGTCGAGCAGTCTGATAAGGGAATTTATATTCATCAGACAAAATATGTCAAGGACATCTTGACAAAATATCAGATGCTCGATGCTAGACACTATGGAACTCCTATTGACATCAGTCACAAACTTGGACCTGCTGACGACGAAGATGATGTTAATCAGCGTGACTATCGTTCAATGATAGGATCGCTTATGTATCTTATAGCATCTAGGCCGGACATTTTATTTGCCGTATCCATCTGTTCAAGATATCAAGCAAAGCCCAAAGCTTCTCATGAAAAGGCTGTCAGACGCATATTAGGTTATCTTAAGTGGAGACCCTCCTTGGGTCTCTGGTATTCTAATGAAAACGATTTTGCTCTAACTGCTTTTTCAGATTCGGATTATGGTGGCTGCTCAGTGGAGGCGAAGTCCACAACTGGAGGATGTCAGTTTCTAGGAAGCCGATTAGTCTCGTGGCAGTGCAAGAAGCAGACAACTGTCTCTAATTCAACTGCTGAAGCAGAATACATTGCTGCTGCCAGTTGCTGTTCCCAGGTTCTCTAGATTCAGCATCAAATGCGTGACTATGGGTTACTTCTAACTCTTACTCCTATTCATATTGATAATTCAGCTGATGTATCAATCATACGCAATCCCGTACAACATTAAAAAACAAAGCATATTGAAATTCGTTATCATTTTATACGGGATTGCTATGAGAAGCACCTAATTGACCTTGTCCAAATCCCTACACTTAAGCAAAACGCAGATCTTTTCACAAAAGCTTTCTCTCGTAGTCGATTTGATGAACTAGTCTCTATGATTGGATTGGTGAGTCTCGGCAACGCTTAACTCTCCATTTCTGGTCAGAATTATCCTTAGACTTGGTCATTTAAAAAAAAAAAAAAAATGCAACTGTTACTCTTTTTACTTGTTAGTATTAAAGAAATGCAATAGTTGCAACATTGTTAAAATAGACGTTGAATTGTGTCTGTAAACAATTGGGGAAATGATAGTACATCAGGAAACATGCATAAAATGGAATTTTAAGATTTATGTTTGATGTGTCAGTAGATTTATCTAGCATACTTGAAATACCTTTTATAAATATTAGCTTCATCAAATGATGTATTGGTAGGCATTTGTTCTAAAGTTACTAAGAAGCATAACTTTCAAAAATGCATATTATTTTATATAAAGGCATATTAATATGTATGACTTTAAGTTAAAATAAGGGCAAAAATGTCCAAAATATTTTAACGATTCGTCTTAATATTTGGATAATAAACATGTTATGATCTAAAATATAGGGTCTTTGTATGATGTTACCTGGGGGAATATATTAGTTGTCTCCTCTGTTGTATGAAAATACAGACCTGGTTTCATCTAATATATTCTTGAAAAGAACTTAGGTACGTAGTCTATGTTAAGTTATAGACAATTATTGCGTACCCGTGGCATATCTAAATTCTAAAATATAATGTACATATGTACAAGAAAAATTATAAAAGGATTGCCTAGTACTGGTTTGTGTTAAACTATGGCACTCTGTTGTACGAAAGTACAGATCTGTACCCTCTAGTTTAAATTGTTCAGACTGGTGTTTGTTCAACCCGAACTATTGTTTATGTGACTCTGTTGTACGAAAGTACAGAGCTGTCACCGCTATCTTAGTTCTAAAGATACGTTCATACCCTCACCTTCTATAAAGAAATTACTAACATGTTTTGATTTCAAATGTATATTTTAATGTGAGTTATATAATATAATATGCATGTTAATAATAACACAAGTGGTTCATCTCATTATGAGTTGAAATCATCTATACTTAAGTTCAAATGTTTAGATGGATAAAATATCAATAATCGTTCTGAACTAATCTTTATAACAGGTGATTTAAATATGCTAGGAAAATTTAAAGTGGTCAAACATACTGATAATCGAAATAACACTTACTATTCCGAATAATTGCATTTTATCCTGATATGATTCCTAAAGCAGACCTAAACAATTTCGTCACCAAAAAGATTTTACGTTCTGTTTACGTTGATTACAAAATTGAATCAACGGTTCTATTTTATTTCTGTATAATTTTAGTCTATTGTTTTACCTTTAGTTTATCCAAGTCTCTGAGATAATATCAAATTGACTCTCCTGTGAAAACTTTAAAATAAAATCAATCTACAAAAACTGTCCCTGGTGCGACACAACCTTTGTGTCGCAATGCGACACATCCCTTGTGTCGCAAGCCATGTCGCATCTTGTGTCGCTATTCAGGGTTGAGGTATAAAAGCCGGACCCTACCTCTCAGTCGCTACTCGATTTTGCGACACAAAGAGCGACACAAGACAAGTCCTGCGACACAACCACTGCGACGTTAATCTGATTTGATTTTCAACCTTCGGCCGTGTTTCTTTGCAATTCATTCCGTGTTTTGTGTTCATCTCAATTTACTCGATTTATAGGTACCCATTTTAACCGTTTTTACCGTATAATTAGTGTTAAATTGTTAAAATACTATACGGATTTTTAGGGTTTTGTTTATGGTACAAATTAACGAGGTGTTTGGTTATGTTATGGGTTTAAACACATGATTTCTTGCTCTTCATACATAGTCGCATCATTTGGGGTGCTCCATTTCGAAAACCCCCAAATTTGGTCATTGGATTTTTTCTGGGCTGGGTACCTGTTCGTCAATGCGACACAAGCTGCGACACAAGCGCTTGTGTCGCACTTCTGTATGCGACACTAACTTTGTTTGCGACACATGATGTGCGACACAAGGCTTCTGTCGCCTAAATTAAAATAAATCAATTTATTGCAAAATGCGATACAACCCTTGATGTCGCTTAATTCGTTAGCGACACAAATGCTTGTGTCGCACAGTGTTTGAAATTGATTTATGCGACACCTCTGTCTGTGTCGCTTACGTTTATAGCGACACAAAAGCTTATGTCGCATACCTTCTGCGACACAATCCTTTGTGTCGCAAAAGACAAATTTTTTGAAATTAATTGTTTTCAATTTTTAATGCTAACGCTATTCGAGCTATGTTTCTTTGGTGTTAATAGCAATGGCAGATATCAATGTGAATGATTGGGAGCCGAGGCACAATATCGTGGCCTTTTTAGAAGTTTGGGAGCTGGTTAAACTGCCTAAGGGATTCTATCCGATTGGTACTCGCTGGGTTTATCGAGTCAAGAAAGATGACCGTGGCGTAGTTGTAAAGAATAAAGCTCGTCTGGTGGTTCAAGGTTTTACTCAGATCGAAGGATTGGATTATGACTAGGTTTTTGCTCCGGTTGCGCGTTTAGAGTCAATACGGATATTTCTTGCTTACGCTTCATTCAAGAAATTTCGTGTCTATCAACTGGATGTAAAGAGTGCGTTTTTGTATGGGAAGGTCAACGAAGAGGTTTATGTGAAACAACCTCCTGGTTTCGAAGACTCAGTGCATCCTGATTACGTCTACAAACTCGATAAAGCATTGTATGGTCTTCATCAAGCTCCAAGGGCTTGGTATGAAATGTTGTCTCAACACCTGCTCACAAATGGTTACACTCGTGGGCAGATTGATTCAACTCTTTTTATCAAAAAGACAGGAAACGATTTGTTGCTTGTGCAGGTATACGTGGATGATATTATTTTTGGATCGACCAATGAGGTGCTGTGCAGAGATTTCGAAAAAGTCATGAAGTCTAAGTTTGAGATGAGTGCCATGGGAGAACTAAAATTTTTCCTTGGTGTTCAAGTCGAGCAGTCTGATAAGGGAATTTATATTCATCAGACAAAATATGTCAAGGACATCTTGACAAAATATCAGATGCTCGATGCTAGACACTATGGAACTCCTATTGACATCAGTCACAAACTTGGACCTGCTGACGACGAAGATGATGTTAATCAGCGTGACTATCGTTCAATGATAGGATCGCTTATGTATCTTATAGCATCTAGGCCGGACATTTTATTTGCCGTATCCATCTGTTCAAGATATCAAGCAAAGCCCAAAGCTTCTCATGAAAAGGCTGTCAGACGCATATTAGGTTATCTTAAGTGGAGACCCTCCTTGGGTCTCTGGTATTCTAATGAAAACGATTTTGCTCTAACTGCTTTTTCAGATTCGGATTATGGTGGCTGCTCAGTGGAGGCGAAGTCCACAACTGGAGGATGTCAGTTTCTAGGAAGCCGATTAGTCTCGTGGCAGTGCAAGAAGCAGACAACTGTCTCTAATTCAACTGCTGAAGCAGAATACATTGCTGCTGCCAGTTGCTGTTCCCAGGTTCTCTAGATTCAGCATCAAATGCGTGACTATGGGTTACTTCTAACTCTTACTCCTATTCATATTGATAATTCAGCTGATGTATCAATCATACGCAATCCCGTACAACATTAAAAAACAAAGCATATTGAAATTCGTTATCATTTTATACGGGATTGCTATGAGAAGCACCTAATTGACCTTGTCCAAATCCCTACACTTAAGCAAAACGCAGATCTTTTCACAAAAGCTTTCTCTCGTAGTCGATTTGATGAACTAGTCTCTATGATTGGATTGGTGAGTCTCGGCAACGCTTAACTCTCCATTTCTGGTCAGAATTATCCTTAGACTTGGTCATTTAAAAAAAAAAAAAAAATGCAACTGTTACTCTTTTTACTTGTTAGTATTAAAGAAATGCAATAGTTGCAACATTGTTAAAATAGACGTTGAATTGTGTCTGTAAACAATTGGGGAAATGATAGTACATCAGGAAACATGCATAAAATGGAATTTTAAGATTTATGTTTGATGTGTCAGTAGATTTATCTAGCATACTTGAAATACCTTTTATAAATATTAGCTTCATCAAATGATGTATTGGTAGGCATTTGTTCTAAAGTTACTAAGAAGCATAACTTTCAAAAATGCATATTATTTTATATAAAGGCATATTAATATGTATGACTTTAAGTTAAAATAAGGGCAAAAATGTCCAAAATATTTTAACGATTCGTCTTAATATTTGGATAATAAACATGTTATGATCTAAAATATAGGGTCTTTGTATGATGTTACCTGGGGGAATATATTAGTTGTCTCCTCTGTTGTATGAAAATACAGACCTGGTTTCATCTAATATATTCTTGAAAAGAACTTAGGTACGTAGTCTATGTTAAGTTATAGACAATTATTGCGTACCCGTGGCATATCTAAATTCTAAAATATAATGTACATATGTACAAGAAAAATTATAAAAGGATTGCCTAGTACTGGTTTGTGTTAAACTATGGCACTCTGTTGTACGAAAGTACAGATCTGTACCCTCTAGTTTAAATTGTTCAGACTGGTGTTTGTTCAACCCGAACTATTGTTTATGTGACTCTGTTGTACGAAAGTACAGAGCTGTCACCGCTATCTTAGTTCTAAAGATACGTTCATACCCTCACCTTCTATAAAGAAATTACTAACATGTTTTGATTTCAAATGTATATTTTAATGTGAGTTATATAATATAATATGCATGTTAATAATAACACAAGTGGTTCATCTCATTATGAGTTGAAATCATCTATACTTAAGTTCAAATGTTTAGATGGATAAAATATCAATAATCGTTCTGAACTAATCTTTATAACAGGTGATTTAAATATGCTAGGAAAATTTAAAGTGGTCAAACATACTGATAATCGAAATAACACTTACTATTCCGAATAATTGCATTTTATCCTGATATGATTCCTAAAGCAGACCTAAACAATTTCGTCACCAAAAAGATTTTACGTTCTGTTTACGTTGATTACAAAATTGAATCAACGGTTCTATTTTATTTCTGTATAATTTTAGTCTATTGTTTTACCTTTAGTTTATCCAAGTCTCTGAGATAATATCAAATTGACTCTCCTGTGTAAACTTTAAAATAAAATCAATCTACAAAAACTGTCCCTGGTGCGACACAACCTTTGTGTCGCAATGCGACACATCCCTTGTGTCGCAAGCCATGTCGCATCTTGTGTCGCTATTCAGGGTTGAGGTATAAGAGCCGGACCCTACCTCTCAGTCGCTACTCGATTTTGCGACACAAAGAGCGACACAAGACAAGTCCTGCGACACAACCACTGCGACGTTAATCTGATTTGATTTTCAACCTTCGGCCGTGTTTCTTTGCAATTCATTCCGTGTTTTGTGTTCATCTCAATTTACTCGATTTATAGGTACCCATTTTAACCGTTTTTACCGTATAATTAGTGTTAAATTGTTAAAATACTATACGGATTTTTAGGGTTTTGTTTATGGTACAAATTAACGAGGTGTTTGGTTATGTTATGGGTTTAAACACATGATTTCTTGCTCTTCATACATAGTCGCATCATTTGGGGTGCTCCATTTCGAAAACCCCCAAATTTGGTCATTGGATTTTTTCTGGGCTGGGTACCTGTTCGTCAATGCGACACAAGCTGCGACACAAGCGCTTGTGTCGCACTTCTGTATGCGACACTAACTTTGTTTGCGACACATGATGTGCGACACAAGGCTTCTGTCGCCTAAATTAAAATAAATCAATTTATTGCAAAATGCGATACAACCCTTGATGTCGCTTAATTCGTTAGCGACACAAATGCTTGTGTCGCACAGTGTTTGAAATTGATTTATGCGACACCTCTGTCTGTGTCGCTTACGTTTATAGCGACACAAAAGCTTATGTCGCATACCTTCTGCGACACAATCCTTTGTGTCGCAAAAGACAAATTTTTTGAAATTAATTGTTTTCAATTTTTAATGCTAACGCTATTCGAGCTATGTTTCTTTGGTGTTAATAGCAATGGCAGATATCAATGTGAATGATTGGGAGCCGAGGCACAATATCGTGGCCTTTTTAGAAGTTTGGGAGCTGGTTAAACTGCCTAAGGGATTCTATCCGATTGGTACTCGCTGGGTTTATCGAGTCAAGAAAGATGACCGTGGCGTAGTTGTAAAGAATAAAGCTCGTCTGGTGGTTCAAGGTTTTACTCAGATCGAAGGATTGGATTATGACTAGGTTTTTGCTCCGGTTGCGCGTTTAGAGTCAATACGGATATTTCTTGCTTACGCTTCATTCAAGAAATTTCGTGTCTATCAACTGGATGTAAAGAGTGCGTTTTTGTATGGGAAGGTCAACGAAGAGGTTTATGTGAAACAACCTCCTGGTTTCGAAGACTCAGTGCATCCTGATTACGTCTACAAACTCGATAAAGCATTGTATGGTCTTCATCAAGCTCCAAGGGCTTGGTATGAAATGTTGTCTCAACACCTGCTCACAAATGGTTACACTCGTGGGCAGATTGATTCAACTCTTTTTATCAAAAAGACAGGAAACGATTTGTTGCTTGTGCAGGTATACGTGGATGATATTATTTTTGGATCGACCAATGAGGTGCTGTGCAGAGATTTCGAAAAAGTCATGAAGTCTAAGTTTGAGATGAGTGCCATGGGAGAACTAAAATTTTTCCTTGGTGTTCAAGTCGAGCAGTCTGATAAGGGAATTTATATTCATCAGACAAAATATGTCAAGGACATCTTGACAAAATATCAGATGCTCGATGCTAGACACTATGGAACTCCTATTGACATCAGTCACAAACTTGGACCTGCTGACGACGAAGATGATGTTAATCAGCGTGACTATCGTTCAATGATAGGATCGCTTATGTATCTTATAGCATCTAGGCCGGACATTTTATTTGCCGTATCCATCTGTTCAAGATATCAAGCAAAGCCCAAAGCTTCTCATGAAAAGGCTGTCAGACGCATATTAGGTTATCTTAAGTGGAGACCCTCCTTGGGTCTCTGGTATTCTAATGAAAACGATTTTGCTCTAACTGCTTTTTCAGATTCGGATTATGGTGGCTGCTCAGTGGAGGCGAAGTCCACAACTGGAGGATGTCAGTTTCTAGGAAGCCGATTAGTCTCGTGGCAGTGCAAGAAGCAGACAACTGTCTCTAATTCAACTGCTGAAGCAGAATACATTGCTGCTGCCAGTTGCTGTTCCCAGGTTCTCTAGATTCAGCATCAAATGCGTGACTATGGGTTACTTCTAACTCTTACTCCTATTCATATTGATAATTCAGCTGATGTATCAATCATACGCAATCCCGTACAACATTAAAAAACAAAGCATATTGAAATTCGTTATCATTTTATACGGGATTGCTATGAGAAGCACCTAATTGACCTTGTCCAAATCCCTACACTTAAGCAAAACGCAGATCTTTTCACAAAAGCTTTCTCTCGTAGTCGATTTGATGAACTAGTCTCTATGATTGGATTGGTGAGTCTCGGCAACGCTTAACTCTCCATTTCTGGTCAGAATTATCCTTAGACTTGGTCATTTAAAAAAAAAAAAAAAAAAAATGCAACTGTTACTCTTTTTACTTGTTAGTATTAAAGAAATGCAATAGTTGCAACATTGTTAAAATAGACGTTGAATTGTGTCTGTAAACAATTGGGGAAATGATAGTACATCAGGAAACATGCATAAAATGGAATTTTAAGATTTATGTTTGATGTGTCAGTAGATTTATCTAGCATACTTGAAATACCTTTTATAAATATTAGCTTCATCAAATGATGTATTGGTAGGCATTTGTTCTAAAGTTACTAAGAAGCATAACTTTCAAAAATGCATATTATTTTATATAAAGGCATATTAATATGTATGACTTTAAGTTAAAATAAGGGCAAAAATGTCCAAAATATTTTAACGATTCGTCTTAATATTTGGATAATAAACATGTTATGATCTAAAATATAGGGTCTTTGTATGATGTTACCTGGGGGAATATATTAGTTGTCTCCTCTGTTGTATGAAAATACAGACCTGGTTTCATCTAATATATTCTTGAAAAGAACTTAGGTACGTAGTCTATGTTAAGTTATAGACAATTATTGCGTACCCGTGGCATATCTAAATTCTAAAATATAATGTACATATGTACAAGAAAAATTATAAAAGGATTGCCTAGTACTGGTTTGTGTTAAACTATGGCACTCTGTTGTACGAAAGTACAGATCTGTACCCTCTAGTTTAAATTGTTCAGACTGGTGTTTGTTCAACCCGAACTATTGTTTATGTGACTCTGTTGTACGAAAGTACAGAGCTGTCACCGCTATCTTAGTTCTAAAGATACGTTCATACCCTCACCTTCTATAAAGAAATTACTAACATGTTTTGATTTCAAATGTATATTTTAATGTGAGTTATATAATATAATATGCATGTTAATAATAACACAAGTGGTTCATCTCATTATGAGTTGAAATCATCTATACTTAAGTTCAAATGTTTAGATGGATAAAATATCAATAATCGTTCTGAACTAATCTTTATAACAGGTGATTTAAATATGCTAGGAAAATTTAAAGTGGTCAAACATACTGATAATCGAAATAACACTTACTATTCCGAATAATTGCATTTTATCCTGATATGATTCCTAAAGCAGACCTAAACAATTTCGTCACCAAAAAGATTTTACGTTCTGTTTACGTTGATTACAAAATTGAATCAACGGTTCTATTTTATTTCTGTATAATTTTAGTCTATTGTTTTACCTTTAGTTTATCCAAGTCTCTGAGATAATATCAAATTGACTCTCCTGTGAAAACTTTAAAATAAAATCAATCTACAAAAACTGTCCCTGGTGCGACACAACCTTTGTGTCGCAATGCGACACATCCCTTGTGTCGCAAGCCATGTCGCATCTTGTGTCGCTATTCAGGGTTGAGGTATAAGAGCCGGACCCTACCTCTCAGTCGCTACTCGATTTTGCGACACAAAGAGCGACACAAGACAAGTCCTGCGACACAACCACTGCGACGTTAATCTGATTTGATTTTCAACCTTCGGCCGTGTTTCTTTGCAATTCATTCCGTGTTTTGTGTTCATCTCAATTTACTCGATTTATAGGTACCCATTTTAACCGTTTTTACCGTATAATTAGTGTTAAATTGTTAAAATACTATACGGATTTTTAGGGTTTTGTTTATGGTACAAATTAACGAGGTGTTTGGTTATGTTATGGGTTTAAACACATGATTTCTTGCTCTTCATACATAGTCGCATCATTTGGGGTGCTCCATTTCGAAAACCCCCAAATTTGGTCATTGGATTTTTTCTGGGCTGGGTACCTGTTCGTCAATGCGACACAAGCTGCGACACAAGCGCTTGTGTCGCACTTCTGTATGCGACACTAACTTTGTTTGCGACACATGATGTGCGACACAAGGCTTCTGTCGCCTAAATTAAAATAAATCAATTTATTGCAAAATGCGATACAACCCTTGATGTCGCTTAATTCGTTAGCGACACAAATGCTTGTGTCGCACAGTGTTTGAAATTGATTTATGCGACACCTCTGTCTGTGTCGCTTACGTTTATAGCGACACAAAAGCTTATGTCGCATACCTTCTGCGACACAATCCTTTGTGTCGCAAAAGACAAATTTTTTGAAATTAATTGTTTTCAATTTTTAATGCTAACGCTATTCGAGCTATGTTTCTTTGGTGTTAATAGCAATGGCAGATATCAATGTGAATGATTGGGAGCCGAGGCACAATATCGTGGCCTTTTTAGAAGTTTGGGAGCTGGTTAAACTGCCTAAGGGATTCTATCCGATTGGTACTCGCTGGGTTTATCGAGTCAAGAAAGATGACCGTGGCGTAGTTGTAAAGAATAAAGCTCGTCTGGTGGTTCAAGGTTTTACTCAGATCGAAGGATTGGATTATGACTAGGTTTTTGCTCCGGTTGCGCGTTTAGAGTCAATACGGATATTTCTTGCTTACGCTTCATTCAAGAAATTTCGTGTCTATCAACTGGATGTAAAGAGTGCGTTTTTGTATGGGAAGGTCAACGAAGAGGTTTATGTGAAACAACCTCCTGGTTTCGAAGACTCAGTGCATCCTGATTACGTCTACAAACTCGATAAAGCATTGTATGGTCTTCATCAAGCTCCAAGGGCTTGGTATGAAATGTTGTCTCAACACCTGCTCACAAATGGTTACACTCGTGGGCAGATTGATTCAACTCTTTTTATCAAAAAGACAGGAAACGATTTGTTGCTTGTGCAGGTATACGTGGATGATATTATTTTTGGATCGACCAATGAGGTGCTGTGCAGAGATTTCGAAAAAGTCATGAAGTCTAAGTTTGAGATGAGTGCCATGGGAGAACTAAAATTTTTCCTTGGTGTTCAAGTCGAGCAGTCTGATAAGGGAATTTATATTCATCAGACAAAATATGTCAAGGACATCTTGACAAAATATCAGATGCTCGATGCTAGACACTATGGAACTCCTATTGACATCAGTCACAAACTTGGACCTGCTGACGACGAAGATGATGTTAATCAGCGTGACTATCGTTCAATGATAGGATCGCTTATGTATCTTATAGCATCTAGGCCGGACATTTTATTTGCCGTATCCATCTGTTCAAGATATCAAGCAAAGCCCAAAGCTTCTCATGAAAAGGCTGTCAGACGCATATTAGGTTATCTTAAGTGGAGACCCTCCTTGGGTCTCTGGTATTCTAATGAAAACGATTTTGCTCTAACTGCTTTTTCAGATTCGGATTATGGTGGCTGCTCAGTGGAGGCGAAGTCCACAACTGGAGGATGTCAGTTTCTAGGAAGCCGATTAGTCTCGTGGCAGTGCAAGAAGCAGACAACTGTCTCTAATTCAACTGCTGAAGCAGAATACATTGCTGCTGCCAGTTGCTGTTCCCAGGTTCTCTAGATTCAGCATCAAATGCGTGACTATGGGTTACTTCTAACTCTTACTCCTATTCATATTGATAATTCAGCTGATGTATCAATCATACGCAATCCCGTACAACATTAAAAAACAAAGCATATTGAAATTCGTTATCATTTTATACGGGATTGCTATGAGAAGCACCTAATTGACCTTGTCCAAATCCCTACACTTAAGCAAAACGCAGATCTTTTCACAAAAGCTTTCTCTCGTAGTCGATTTGATGAACTAGTCTCTATGATTGGATTGGTGAGTCTCGGCAACGCTTAACTCTCCATTTCTGGTCAGAATTATCCTTAGACTTGGTCATTTAAAAAAAAAAAAAAAAAAAATGCAACTGTTACTCTTTTTACTTGTTAGTATTAAAGAAATGCAATAGTTGCAACATTGTTAAAATAGACGTTGAATTGTGTCTGTAAACAATTGGGGAAATGATAGTACATCAGGAAACATGCATAAAATGGAATTTTAAGATTTATGTTTGATGTGTCAGTAGATTTATCTAGCATACTTGAAATACCTTTTATAAATATTAGCTTCATCAAATGATGTATTGGTAGGCATTTGTTCTAAAGTTACTAAGAAGCATAACTTTCAAAAATGCATATTATTTTATATAAAGGCATATTAATATGTATGACTTTAAGTTAAAATAAGGGCAAAAATGTCCAAAATATTTTAACGATTCGTCTTAATATTTGGATAATAAACATGTTATGATCTAAAATATAGGGTCTTTGTATGATGTTACCTGGGGGAATATATTAGTTGTCTCCTCTGTTGTATGAAAATACAGACCTGGTTTCATCTAATATATTCTTGAAAAGAACTTAGGTACGTAGTCTATGTTAAGTTATAGACAATTATTGCGTACCCGTGGCATATCTAAATTCTAAAATATAATGTACATATGTACAAGAAAAATTATAAAAGGATTGCCTAGTACTGGTTTGTGTTAAACTATGGCACTCTGTTGTACGAAAGTACAGATCTGTACCCTCTAGTTTAAATTGTTCAGACTGGTGTTTGTTCAACCCGAACTATTGTTTATGTGACTCTGTTGTACGAAAGTACAGAGCTGTCACCGCTATCTTAGTTCTAAAGATACGTTCATACCCTCACCTTCTATAAAGAAATTACTAACATGTTTTGATTTCAAATGTATATTTTAATGTGAGTTATATAATATAATATGCATGTTAATAATAACACAAGTGGTTCATCTCATTATGAGTTGAAATCATCTATACTTAAGTTCAAATGTTTAGATGGATAAAATATCAATAATCGTTCTGAACTAATCTTTATAACAGGTGATTTAAATATGCTAGGAAAATTTAAAGTGGTCAAACATACTGATAATCGAAATAACACTTACTATTCCGAATAATTGCATTTTATCCTGATATGATTCCTAAAGCAGACCTAAACAATTTCGTCACCAAAAAGATTTTACGTTCTGTTTACGTTGATTACAAAATTGAATCAACGGTTCTATTTTATTTCTGTATAATTTTAGTCTATTGTTTTACCTTTAGTTTATCCAAGTCTCTGAGATAATATCAAATTGACTCTCCTGTGTAAACTTTAAAATAAAATCAATCTACAAAAACTGTCCCTGGTGCGACACAACCTTTGTGTCGCAATGCGACACATCCCTTGTGTCGCAAGCCATGTCGCATCTTGTGTCGCTATTCAGGGTTGAGGTATAAGAGTCGGACCCTACCTCTCAGTCGCTACTCGATTTTGCGACACAAAGAGCGACACAAGACAAGTCCTGCGACACAACCACTGCGACGTTAATCTGATTTGATTTTCAACCTTCGGCCGTGTTTCTTTGCAATTCATTCCGTGTTTTGTGTTCATCTCAATTTACTCGATTTATAGGTACCCATTTTAACCGTTTTTACCGTATAATTAGTGTTAAATTGTTAAAATACTATACGGATTTTTAGGGTTTTGTTTATGGTACAAATTAACGAGGTGTTTGGTTATGTTATGGGTTTAAACACATGATTTCTTGCTCTTCATACATAGTCGCATCATTTGGGGTGCTCCATTTCGAAAACCCCCAAATTTGGTCATTGGATTTTTTCTGGGCTGGGTACCTGTTCGTCAATGCGACACAAGCTGCGACACAAGCGCTTGTGTCGCACTTCTGTATGCGACACTAACTTTGTTTGCGACACATGATGTGCGACACAAGGCTTCTGTCGCCTAAATTAAAATAAATCAATTTATTGCAAAATGCGATACAACCCTTGATGTCGCTTAATTCGTTAGCGACACAAATGCTTGTGTCGCACAGTGTTTGAAATTGATTTATGCGACACCTCTGTCTGTGTCGCTTACGTTTATAGCGACACAAAAGCTTATGTCGCATACCTTCTGCGACACAATCCTTTGTGTCGCAAAAGACAAATTTTTTGAAATTAATTGTTTTCAATTTTTAATGCTAACGCTATTCGAGCTATGTTTCTTTGGTGTTAATAGCAATGGCAGATATCAATGTGAATGATTGGGAGCCGAGGCACAATATCGTGGCCTTTTTAGAAGTTTGGGAGCTGGTTAAACTGCCTAAGGGATTCTATCCGATTGGTACTCGCTGGGTTTATCGAGTCAAGAAAGATGACCGTGGCGTAGTTGTAAAGAATAAAGCTCGTCTGGTGGTTCAAGGTTTTACTCAGATCGAAGGATTGGATTATGACTAGGTTTTTGCTCCGGTTGCGCGTTTAGAGTCAATACGGATATTTCTTGCTTACGCTTCATTCAAGAAATTTCGTGTCTATCAACTGGATGTAAAGAGTGCGTTTTTGTATGGGAAGGTCAACGAAGAGGTTTATGTGAAACAACCTCCTGGTTTCGAAGACTCAGTGCATCCTGATTACGTCTACAAACTCGATAAAGCATTGTATGGTCTTCATCAAGCTCCAAGGGCTTGGTATGAAATGTTGTCTCAACACCTGCTCACAAATGGTTACACTCGTGGGCAGATTGATTCAACTCTTTTTATCAAAAAGACAGGAAACGATTTGTTGCTTGTGCAGGTATACGTGGATGATATTATTTTTGGATCGACCAATGAGGTGCTGTGCAGAGATTTCGAAAAAGTCATGAAGTCTAAGTTTGAGATGAGTGCCATGGGAGAACTAAAATTTTTCCTTGGTGTTCAAGTCGAGCAGTCTGATAAGGGAATTTATATTCATCAGACAAAATATGTCAAGGACATCTTGACAAAATATCAGATGCTCGATGCTAGACACTATGGAACTCCTATTGACATCAGTCACAAACTTGGACCTGCTGACGACGAAGATGATGTTAATCAGCGTGACTATCGTTCAATGATAGGATCGCTTATGTATCTTATAGCATCTAGGCCGGACATTTTATTTGCCGTATCCATCTGTTCAAGATATCAAGCAAAGCCCAAAGCTTCTCATGAAAAGGCTGTCAGACGCATATTAGGTTATCTTAAGTGGAGACCCTCCTTGGGTCTCTGGTATTCTAATGAAAACGATTTTGCTCTAACTGCTTTTTCAGATTCGGATTATGGTGGCTGCTCAGTGGAGGCGAAGTCCACAACTGGAGGATGTCAGTTTCTAGGAAGCCGATTAGTCTCGTGGCAGTGCAAGAAGCAGACAACTGTCTCTAATTCAACTGCTGAAGCAGAATACATTGCTGCTGCCAGTTGCTGTTCCCAGGTTCTCTAGATTCAGCATCAAATGCGTGACTATGGGTTACTTCTAACTCTTACTCCTATTCATATTGATAATTCAGCTGATGTATCAATCATACGCAATCCCGTACAACATTAAAAAACAAAGCATATTGAAATTCGTTATCATTTTATACGGGATTGCTATGAGAAGCACCTAATTGACCTTGTCCAAATCCCTACACTTAAGCAAAACGCAGATCTTTTCACAAAAGCTTTCTCTCGTAGTCGATTTGATGAACTAGTCTCTATGATTGGATTGGTGAGTCTCGGCAACGCTTAACTCTCCATTTCTGGTCAGAATTATCCTTAGACTTGGTCATTTAAAAAAAAAAAAAAAATGCAACTGTTACTCTTTTTACTTGTTAGTATTAAAGAAATGCAATAGTTGCAACATTGTTAAAATAGACGTTGAATTGTGTCTGTAAACAATTGGGGAAATGATAGTACATCAGGAAACATGCATAAAATGGAATTTTAAGATTTATGTTTGATGTGTCAGTAGATTTATCTAGCATACTTGAAATACCTTTTATAAATATTAGCTTCATCAAATGATGTATTGGTAGGCATTTGTTCTAAAGTTACTAAGAAGCATAACTTTCAAAAATGCATATTATTTTATATAAAGGCATATTAATATGTATGACTTTAAGTTAAAATAAGGGCAAAAATGTCCAAAATATTTTAACGATTCGTCTTAATATTTGGATAATAAACATGTTATGATCTAAAATATAGGGTCTTTGTATGATGTTACCTGGGGGAATATATTAGTTGTCTCCTCTGTTGTATGAAAATACAGACCTGGTTTCATCTAATATATTCTTGAAAAGAACTTAGGTACGTAGTCTATGTTAAGTTATAGACAATTATTGCGTACCCGTGGCATATCTAAATTCTAAAATATAATGTACATATGTACAAGAAAAATTATAAAAGGATTGCCTAGTACTGGTTTGTGTTAAACTATGGCACTCTGTTGTACGAAAGTACAGATCTGTACCCTCTAGTTTAAATTGTTCAGACTGGTGTTTGTTCAACCCGAACTATTGTTTATGTGACTCTGTTGTACGAAAGTACAGAGCTGTCACCGCTATCTTAGTTCTAAAGATACGTTCATACCCTCACCTTCTATAAAGAAATTACTAACATGTTTTGATTTCAAATGTATATTTTAATGTGAGTTATATAATATAATATGCATGTTAATAATAACACAAGTGGTTCATCTCATTATGAGTTGAAATCATCTATACTTAAGTTCAAATGTTTAGATGGATAAAATATCAATAATCGTTCTGAACTAATCTTTATAACAGGTGATTTAAATATGCTAGGAAAATTTAAAGTGGTCAAACATACTGATAATCGAAATAACACTTACTATTCCGAATAATTGCATTTTATCCTGATATGATTCCTAAAGCAGACCTAAACAATTTCGTCACCAAAAAGATTTTACGTTCTGTTTACGTTGATTACAAAATTGAATCAACGGTTCTATTTTATTTCTGTATAATTTTAGTCTATTGTTTTACCTTTAGTTTATCCAAGTCTCTGAGATAATATCAAATTGACTCTCCTGTGTAAACTTTAAAATAAAATCAATCTACAAAAACTGTCCCTGGTGCGACACAACCTTTGTGTCGCAATGCGACACATCCCTTGTGTCGCAAGCCATGTCGCATCTTGTGTCGCTATTCAGGGTTGAGGTATAAGAGCCGGACCCTACCTCTCAGTCGCTACTCGATTTTGCGACACAAAGAGCGACACAAGACAAGTCCTGCGACACAACCACTGCGACGTTAATCTGATTTGATTTTCAACCTTCGGCCGTGTTTCTTTGCAATTCATTCCGTGTTTTGTGTTCATCTCAATTTACTCGATTTATAGGTACCCATTTTAACCGTTTTTACCGTATAATTAGTGTTAAATTGTTAAAATACTATACGGATTTTTAGGGTTTTGTTTATGGTACAAATTAACGAGGTGTTTGGTTATGTTATGGGTTTAAACACATGATTTCTTGCTCTTCATACATAGTCGCATCATTTGGGGTGCTCCATTTCGAAAACCCCCAAATTTGGTCATTGGATTTTTTCTGGGCTGGGTACCTGTTCGTCAATGCGACACAAGCTGCGACACAAGCGCTTGTGTCGCACTTCTGTATGCGACACTAACTTTGTTTGCGACACATGATGTGCGACACAAGGCTTCTGTCGCCTAAATTAAAATAAATCAATTTATTGCAAAATGCGATACAACCCTTGATGTCGCTTAATTCGTTAGCGACACAAATGCTTGTGTCGCACAGTGTTTGAAATTGATTTATGCGACACCTCTGTCTGTGTCGCTTACGTTTATAGCGACACAAAAGCTTATGTCGCATACCTTCTGCGACACAATCCTTTGTGTCGCAAAAGACAAATTTTTTGAAATTAATTGTTTTCAATTTTTAATGCTAACGCTATTCGAGCTATGTTTCTTTGGTGTTAATAGCAATGGCAGATATCAATGTGAATGATTGGGAGCCGAGGCACAATATCGTGGCCTTTTTAGAAGTTTGGGAGCTGGTTAAACTGCCTAAGGGATTCTATCCGATTGGTACTCGCTGGGTTTATCGAGTCAAGAAAGATGACCGTGGCGTAGTTGTAAAGAATAAAGCTCGTCTGGTGGTTCAAGGTTTTACTCAGATCGAAGGATTGGATTATGACTAGGTTTTTGCTCCGGTTGCGCGTTTAGAGTCAATACGGATATTTCTTGCTTACGCTTCATTCAAGAAATTTCGTGTCTATCAACTGGATGTAAAGAGTGCGTTTTTGTATGGGAAGGTCAACGAAGAGGTTTATGTGAAACAACCTCCTGGTTTCGAAGACTCAGTGCATCCTGATTACGTCTACAAACTCGATAAAGCATTGTATGGTCTTCATCAAGCTCCAAGGGCTTGGTATGAAATGTTGTCTCAACACCTGCTCACAAATGGTTACACTCGTGGGCAGATTGATTCAACTCTTTTTATCAAAAAGACAGGAAACGATTTGTTGCTTGTGCAGGTATACGTGGATGATATTATTTTTGGATCGACCAATGAGGTGCTGTGCAGAGATTTCGAAAAAGTCATGAAGTCTAAGTTTGAGATGAGTGCCATGGGAGAACTAAAATTTTTCCTTGGTGTTCAAGTCGAGCAGTCTGATAAGGGAATTTATATTCATCAGACAAAATATGTCAAGGACATCTTGACAAAATATCAGATGCTCGATGCTAGACACTATGGAACTCCTATTGACATCAGTCACAAACTTGGACCTGCTGACGACGAAGATGATGTTAATCAGCGTGACTATCGTTCAATGATAGGATCGCTTATGTATCTTATAGCATCTAGGCCGGACATTTTATTTGCCGTATCCATCTGTTCAAGATATCAAGCAAAGCCCAAAGCTTCTCATGAAAAGGCTGTCAGACGCATATTAGGTTATCTTAAGTGGAGACCCTCCTTGGGTCTCTGGTATTCTAATGAAAACGATTTTGCTCTAACTGCTTTTTCAGATTCGGATTATGGTGGCTGCTCAGTGGAGGCGAAGTCCACAACTGGAGGATGTCAGTTTCTAGGAAGCCGATTAGTCTCGTGGCAGTGCAAGAAGCAGACAACTGTCTCTAATTCAACTGCTGAAGCAGAATACATTGCTGCTGCCAGTTGCTGTTCCCAGGTTCTCTAGATTCAGCATCAAATGCGTGACTATGGGTTACTTCTAACTCTTACTCCTATTCATATTGATAATTCAGCTGATGTATCAATCATACGCAATCCCGTACAACATTAAAAAACAAAGCATATTGAAATTCGTTATCATTTTATACGGGATTGCTATGAGAAGCACCTAATTGACCTTGTCCAAATCCCTACACTTAAGCAAAACGCAGATCTTTTCACAAAAGCTTTCTCTCGTAGTCGATTTGATGAACTAGTCTCTATGATTGGATTGGTGAGTCTCGGCAACGCTTAACTCTCCATTTCTGGTCAGAATTATCCTTAGACTTGGTCATTTAAAAAAAAAAAAAAAAAAAATGCAACTGTTACTCTTTTTACTTGTTAGTATTAAAGAAATGCAATAGTTGCAACATTGTTAAAATAGACGTTGAATTGTGTCTGTAAACAATTGGGGAAATGATAGTACATCAGGAAACATGCATAAAATGGAATTTTAAGATTTATGTTTGATGTGTCAGTAGATTTATCTAGCATACTTGAAATACCTTTTATAAATATTAGCTTCATCAAATGATGTATTGGTAGGCATTTGTTCTAAAGTTACTAAGAAGCATAACTTTCAAAAATGCATATTATTTTATATAAAGGCATATTAATATGTATGACTTTAAGTTAAAATAAGGGCAAAAATGTCCAAAATATTTTAACGATTCGTCTTAATATTTGGATAATAAACATGTTATGATCTAAAATATAGGGTCTTTGTATGATGTTACCTGGGGGAATATATTAGTTGTCTCCTCTGTTGTATGAAAATACAGACCTGGTTTCATCTAATATATTCTTGAAAAGAACTTAGGTACGTAGTCTATGTTAAGTTATAGACAATTATTGCGTACCCGTGGCATATCTAAATTCTAAAATATAATGTACATATGTACAAGAAAAATTATAAAAGGATTGCCTAGTACTGGTTTGTGTTAAACTATGGCACTCTGTTGTACGAAAGTACAGATCTGTACCCTCTAGTTTAAATTGTTCAGACTGGTGTTTGTTCAACCCGAACTATTGTTTATGTGACTCTGTTGTACGAAAGTACAGAGCTGTCACCGCTATCTTAGTTCTAAAGATACGTTCATACCCTCACCTTCTATAAAGAAATTACTAACATGTTTTGATTTCAAATGTATATTTTAATGTGAGTTATATAATATAATATGCATGTTAATAATAACACAAGTGGTTCATCTCATTATGAGTTGAAATCATCTATACTTAAGTTCAAATGTTTAGATGGATAAAATATCAATAATCGTTCTGAACTAATCTTTATAACAGGTGATTTAAATATGCTAGGAAAATTTAAAGTGGTCAAACATACTGATAATCGAAATAACACTTACTATTCCGAATAATTGCATTTTATCCTGATATGATTCCTAAAGCAGACCTAAACAATTTCGTCACCAAAAAGATTTTACGTTCTGTTTACGTTGATTACAAAATTGAATCAACGGTTCTATTTTATTTCTGTATAATTTTAGTCTATTGTTTTACCTTTAGTTTATCCAAGTCTCTGAGATAATATCAAATTGACTCTCCTGTGAAAACTTTAAAATAAAATCAATCTACAAAAACTGTCCCTGGTGCGACACAACCTTTGTGTCGCAATGCGACACATCCCTTGTGTCGCAAGCCATGTCGCATCTTGTGTCGCTATTCAGGGTTGAGGTATAACAGCCGGACCCTACCTCTCAGTCGCTACTCGATTTTGCGACACAAAGAGCGACACAAGACAAGTCCTGCGACACAACCACTGCGACGTTAATCTGATTTGATTTTCAACCTTCGGCCGTGTTTCTTTGCAATTCATTCCGTGTTTTGTGTTCATCTCAATTTACTCGATTTATAGGTACCCATTTTAACCGTTTTTACCGTATAATTAGTGTTAAATTGTTAAAATACTATACGGATTTTTAGGGTTTTGTTTATGGTACAAATTAACGAGGTGTTTGGTTATGTTATGGGTTTAAACACATGATTTCTTGCTCTTCATACATAGTCGCATCATTTGGGGTGCTCCATTTCGAAAACCCCCAAATTTGGTCATTGGATTTTTTCTGGGCTGGGTACCTGTTCGTCAATGCGACACAAGCTGCGACACAAGCGCTTGTGTCGCACTTCTGTATGCGACACTAACTTTGTTTGCGACACATGATGTGCGACACAAGGCTTCTGTCGCCTAAATTAAAATAAATCAATTTATTGCAAAATGCGATACAACCCTTGATGTCGCTTAATTCGTTAGCGACACAAATGCTTGTGTCGCACAGTGTTTGAAATTGATTTATGCGACACCTCTGTCTGTGTCGCTTACGTTTATAGCGACACAAAAGCTTATGTCGCATACCTTCTGCGACACAATCCTTTGTGTCGCAAAAGACAAATTTTTTGAAATTAATTGTTTTCAATTTTTAATGCTAACGCTATTCGAGCTATGTTTCTTTGGTGTTAATAGCAATGGCAGATATCAATGTGAATGATTGGGAGCCGAGGCACAATATCGTGGCCTTTTTAGAAGTTTGGGAGCTGGTTAAACTGCCTAAGGGATTCTATCCGATTGGTACTCGCTGGGTTTATCGAGTCAAGAAAGATGACCGTGGCGTAGTTGTAAAGAATAAAGCTCGTCTGGTGGTTCAAGGTTTTACTCAGATCGAAGGATTGGATTATGACTAGGTTTTTGCTCCGGTTGCGCGTTTAGAGTCAATACGGATATTTCTTGCTTACGCTTCATTCAAGAAATTTCGTGTCTATCAACTGGATGTAAAGAGTGCGTTTTTGTATGGGAAGGTCAACGAAGAGGTTTATGTGAAACAACCTCCTGGTTTCGAAGACTCAGTGCATCCTGATTACGTCTACAAACTCGATAAAGCATTGTATGGTCTTCATCAAGCTCCAAGGGCTTGGTATGAAATGTTGTCTCAACACCTGCTCACAAATGGTTACACTCGTGGGCAGATTGATTCAACTCTTTTTATCAAAAAGACAGGAAACGATTTGTTGCTTGTGCAGGTATACGTGGATGATATTATTTTTGGATCGACCAATGAGGTGCTGTGCAGAGATTTCGAAAAAGTCATGAAGTCTAAGTTTGAGATGAGTGCCATGGGAGAACTAAAATTTTTCCTTGGTGTTCAAGTCGAGCAGTCTGATAAGGGAATTTATATTCATCAGACAAAATATGTCAAGGACATCTTGACAAAATATCAGATGCTCGATGCTAGACACTATGGAACTCCTATTGACATCAGTCACAAACTTGGACCTGCTGACGACGAAGATGATGTTAATCAGCGTGACTATCGTTCAATGATAGGATCGCTTATGTATCTTATAGCATCTAGGCCGGACATTTTATTTGCCGTATCCATCTGTTCAAGATATCAAGCAAAGCCCAAAGCTTCTCATGAAAAGGCTGTCAGACGCATATTAGGTTATCTTAAGTGGAGACCCTCCTTGGGTCTCTGGTATTCTAATGAAAACGATTTTGCTCTAACTGCTTTTTCAGATTCGGATTATGGTGGCTGCTCAGTGGAGGCGAAGTCCACAACTGGAGGATGTCAGTTTCTAGGAAGCCGATTAGTCTCGTGGCAGTGCAAGAAGCAGACAACTGTCTCTAATTCAACTGCTGAAGCAGAATACATTGCTGCTGCCAGTTGCTGTTCCCAGGTTCTCTAGATTCAGCATCAAATGCGTGACTATGGGTTACTTCTAACTCTTACTCCTATTCATATTGATAATTCAGCTGATGTATCAATCATACGCAATCCCGTACAACATTAAAAAACAAAGCATATTGAAATTCGTTATCATTTTATACGGGATTGCTATGAGAAGCACCTAATTGACCTTGTCCAAATCCCTACACTTAAGCAAAACGCAGATCTTTTCACAAAAGCTTTCTCTCGTAGTCGATTTGATGAACTAGTCTCTATGATTGGATTGGTGAGTCTCGGCAACGCTTAACTCTCCATTTCTGGTCAGAATTATCCTTAGACTTGGTCATTTAAAAAAAAAAAAAAAATGCAACTGTTACTCTTTTTACTTGTTAGTATTAAAGAAATGCAATAGTTGCAACATTGTTAAAATAGACGTTGAATTGTGTCTGTAAACAATTGGGGAAATGATAGTACATCAGGAAACATGCATAAAATGGAATTTTAAGATTTATGTTTGATGTGTCAGTAGATTTATCTAGCATACTTGAAATACCTTTTATAAATATTAGCTTCATCAAATGATGTATTGGTAGGCATTTGTTCTAAAGTTACTAAGAAGCATAACTTTCAAAAATGCATATTATTTTATATAAAGGCATATTAATATGTATGACTTTAAGTTAAAATAAGGGCAAAAATGTCCAAAATATTTTAACGATTCGTCTTAATATTTGGATAATAAACATGTTATGATCTAAAATATAGGGTCTTTGTATGATGTTACCTGGGGGAATATATTAGTTGTCTCCTCTGTTGTATGAAAATACAGACCTGGTTTCATCTAATATATTCTTGAAAAGAACTTAGGTACGTAGTCTATGTTAAGTTATAGACAATTATTGCGTACCCGTGGCATATCTAAATTCTAAAATATAATGTACATATGTACAAGAAAAATTATAAAAGGATTGCCTAGTACTGGTTTGTGTTAAACTATGGCACTCTGTTGTACGAAAGTACAGATCTGTACCCTCTAGTTTAAATTGTTCAGACTGGTGTTTGTTCAACCCGAACTATTGTTTATGTGACTCTGTTGTACGAAAGTACAGAGCTGTCACCGCTATCTTAGTTCTAAAGATACGTTCATACCCTCACCTTCTATAAAGAAATTACTAACATGTTTTGATTTCAAATGTATATTTTAATGTGAGTTATATAATATAATATGCATGTTAATAATAACACAAGTGGTTCATCTCATTATGAGTTGAAATCATCTATACTTAAGTTCAAATGTTTAGATGGATAAAATATCAATAATCGTTTTGAACTAATCTTTATAACAGGTGATTTAAATATGCTAGGAAAATTTAAAGTGGTCAAACATACTGATAATCGAAATAACACTTACTATTCCGAATAATTGCATTTTATCCTGATATGATTCCTAAAGCAGACCTAAACAATTTCGTCACCAAAAAGATTTTACGTTCTGTTTACGTTGATTACAAAATTGAATCAACGGTTCTATTTTATTTCTGTATAATTTTAGTCTATTGTTTTACCTTTAGTTTATCCAAGTCTCTGAGATAATATCAAATTGACTCTCCTGTGTAAACTTTAAAATAAAATCAATCTACAAAAACTGTCCCTGGTGCGACACAACCTTTGTGTCGCAATGCGACACATCCCTTGTGTCGCAAGCCATGTCGCATCTTGTGTCGCTATTCAGGGTTGAGGTATAAGAGCCGGACCCTACCTCTCAGTCGCTACTCGATTTTGCGACACAAAGAGCGACACAAGACAAGTCCTGCGACACAACCACTGCGACGTTAATCTGATTTGATTTTCAACCTTCGGCCGTGTTTCTTTGCAATTCATTCCGTGTTTTGTGTTCATCTCAATTTACTCGATTTATAGGTACCCATTTTAACCGTTTTTACCGTATAATTAGTGTTAAATTGTTAAAATACTATACGGATTTTTAGGGTTTTGTTTATGGTACAAATTAACGAGGTGTTTGGTTATGTTATGGGTTTAAACACATGATTTCTTGCTCTTCATACATAGTCGCATCATTTGGGGTGCTCCATTTCGAAAACCCCCAAATTTGGTCATTGGATTTTTTCTGGGCTGGGTACCTGTTCGTCAATGCGACACAAGCTGCGACACAAGCGCTTGTGTCGCACTTCTGTATGCGACACTAACTTTGTTTGCGACACATGATGTGCGACACAAGGCTTCTGTCGCCTAAATTAAAATAAATCAATTTATTGCAAAATGCGATACAACCCTTGATGTCGCTTAATTCGTTAGCGACACAAATGCTTGTGTCGCACAGTGTTTGAAATTGATTTATGCGACACCTCTGTCTGTGTCGCTTACGTTTATAGCGACACAAAAGCTTATGTCGCATACCTTCTGCGACACAATCCTTTGTGTCGCAAAAGACAAATTTTTTGAAATTAATTGTTTTCAATTTTTAATGCTAACGCTATTCGAGCTATGTTTCTTTGGTGTTAATAGCAATGGCAGATATCAATGTGAATGATTGGGAGCCGAGGCACAATATCGTGGCCTTTTTAGAAGTTTGGGAGCTGGTTAAACTGCCTAAGGGATTCTATCCGATTGGTACTCGCTGGGTTTATCGAGTCAAGAAAGATGACCGTGGCGTAGTTGTAAAGAATAAAGCTCGTCTGGTGGTTCAAGGTTTTACTCAGATCGAAGGATTGGATTATGACTAGGTTTTTGCTCCGGTTGCGCGTTTAGAGTCAATACGGATATTTCTTGCTTACGCTTCATTCAAGAAATTTCGTGTCTATCAACTGGATGTAAAGAGTGCGTTTTTGTATGGGAAGGTCAACGAAGAGGTTTATGTGAAACAACCTCCTGGTTTCGAAGACTCAGTGCATCCTGATTACGTCTACAAACTCGATAAAGCATTGTATGGTCTTCATCAAGCTCCAAGGGCTTGGTATGAAATGTTGTCTCAACACCTGCTCACAAATGGTTACACTCGTGGGCAGATTGATTCAACTCTTTTTATCAAAAAGACAGGAAACGATTTGTTGCTTGTGCAGGTATACGTGGATGATATTATTTTTGGATCGACCAATGAGGTGCTGTGCAGAGATTTCGAAAAAGTCATGAAGTCTAAGTTTGAGATGAGTGCCATGGGAGAACTAAAATTTTTCCTTGGTGTTCAAGTCGAGCAGTCTGATAAGGGAATTTATATTCATCAGACAAAATATGTCAAGGACATCTTGACAAAATATCAGATGCTCGATGCTAGACACTATGGAACTCCTATTGACATCAGTCACAAACTTGGACCTGCTGACGACGAAGATGATGTTAATCAGCGTGACTATCGTTCAATGATAGGATCGCTTATGTATCTTATAGCATCTAGGCCGGACATTTTATTTGCCGTATCCATCTGTTCAAGATATCAAGCAAAGCCCAAAGCTTCTCATGAAAAGGCTGTCAGACGCATATTAGGTTATCTTAAGTGGAGACCCTCCTTGGGTCTCTGGTATTCTAATGAAAACGATTTTGCTCTAACTGCTTTTTCAGATTCGGATTATGGTGGCTGCTCAGTGGAGGCGAAGTCCACAACTGGAGGATGTCAGTTTCTAGGAAGCCGATTAGTCTCGTGGCAGTGCAAGAAGCAGACAACTGTCTCTAATTCAACTGCTGAAGCAGAATACATTGCTGCTGCCAGTTGCTGTTCCCAGGTTCTCTAGATTCAGCATCAAATGCGTGACTATGGGTTACTTCTAACTCTTACTCCTATTCATATTGATAATTCAGCTGATGTATCAATCATACGCAATCCCGTACAACATTAAAAAACAAAGCATATTGAAATTCGTTATCATTTTATACGGGATTGCTATGAGAAGCACCTAATTGACCTTGTCCAAATCCCTACACTTAAGCAAAACGCAGATCTTTTCACAAAAGCTTTCTCTCGTAGTCGATTTGATGAACTAGTCTCTATGATTGGATTGGTGAGTCTCGGCAACGCTTAACTCTCCATTTCTGGTCAGAATTATCCTTAGACTTGGTCATTTAAAAAAAAAAAAAAAAAATGCAACTGTTACTCTTTTTACTTGTTAGTATTAAAGAAATGCAATAGTTGCAACATTGTTAAAATAGACGTTGAATTGTGTCTGTAAACAATTGGGGAAATGATAGTACATCAGGAAACATGCATAAAATGGAATTTTAAGATTTATGTTTGATGTGTCAGTAGATTTATCTAGCATACTTGAAATACCTTTTATAAATATTAGCTTCATCAAATGATGTATTGGTAGGCATTTGTTCTAAAGTTACTAAGAAGCATAACTTTCAAAAATGCATATTATTTTATATAAAGGCATATTAATATGTATGACTTTAAGTTAAAATAAGGGCAAAAATGTCCAAAATATTTTAACGATTCGTCTTAATATTTGGATAATAAACATGTTATGATCTAAAATATAGGGTCTTTGTATGATGTTACCTGGGGGAATATATTAGTTGTCTCCTCTGTTGTATGAAAATACAGACCTGGTTTCATCTAATATATTCTTGAAAAGAACTTAGGTACGTAGTCTATGTTAAGTTATAGACAATTATTGCGTACCCGTGGCATATCTAAATTCTAAAATATAATGTACATATGTACAAGAAAAATTATAAAAGGATTGCCTAGTACTGGTTTGTGTTAAACTATGGCACTCTGTTGTACGAAAGTACAGATCTGTACCCTCTAGTTTAAATTGTTCAGACTGGTGTTTGTTCAACCCGAACTATTGTTTATGTGACTCTGTTGTACGAAAGTACAGAGCTGTCACCGCTATCTTAGTTCTAAAGATACGTTCATACCCTCACCTTCTATAAAGAAATTACTAACATGTTTTGATTTCAAATGTATATTTTAATGTGAGTTATATAATATAATATGCATGTTAATAATAACACAAGTGGTTCATCTCATTATGAGTTGAAATCATCTATACTTAAGTTCAAATGTTTAGATGGATAAAATATCAATAATCGTTCTGAACTAATCTTTATAACAGGTGATTTAAATATGCTAGGAAAATTTAAAGTGGTCAAACATACTGATAATCGAAATAACACTTACTATTCCGAATAATTGCATTTTATCCTGATATGATTCCTAAAGCAGACCTAAACAATTTCGTCACCAAAAAGATTTTACGTTCTGTTTACGTTGATTACAAAATTGAATCAACGGTTCTATTTTATTTCTGTATAATTTTAGTCTATTGTTTTACCTTTAGTTTATCCAAGTCTCTGAGATAATATCAAATTGACTCTCCTGTGTAAACTTTAAAATAAAATCAATCTACAAAAACTGTCCCTGGTGCGACACAACCTTTGTGTCGCAATGCGACACATCCCTTGTGTCGCAAGCCATGTCGCATCTTGTGTCGCTATTCAGGGTTGAGGTATAAGAGCCGGACCCTACCTCTCAGTCGCTACTCGATTTTGCGACACAAAGAGCGACACAAGACAAGTCCTGCGACACAACCACTGCGACGTTAATCTGATTTGATTTTCAACCTTCGGCCGTGTTTCTTTGCAATTCATTCCGTGTTTTGTGTTCATCTCAATTTACTCGATTTATAGGTACCCATTTTAACCGTTTTTACCGTATAATTAGTGTTAAATTGTTAAAATACTATACGGATTTTTAGGGTTTTGTTTATGGTACAAATTAACGAGGTGTTTGGTTATGTTATGGGTTTAAACACATGATTTCTTGCTCTTCATACATAGTCGCATCATTTGGGGTGCTCCATTTCGAAAACCCCCAAATTTGGTCATTGGATTTTTTCTGGGCTGGGTACCTGTTCGTCAATGCGACACAAGCTGCGACACAAGCGCTTGTGTCGCACTTCTGTATGCGACACTAACTTTGTTTGCGACACATGATGTGCGACACAAGGCTTCTGTCGCCTAAATTAAAATAAATCAATTTATTGCAAAATGCGATACAACCCTTGATGTCGCTTAATTCGTTAGCGACACAAATGCTTGTGTCGCACAGTGTTTGAAATTGATTTATGCGACACCTCTGTCTGTGTCGCTTACGTTTATAGCGACACAAAAGCTTATGTCGCATACCTTCTGCGACACAATCCTTTGTGTCGCAAAAGACAAATTTTTTGAAATTAATTGTTTTCAATTTTTAATGCTAACGCTATTCGAGCTATGTTTCTTTGGTGTTAATAGCAATGGCAGATATCAATGTGAATGATTGGGAGCCGAGGCACAATATCGTGGCCTTTTTAGAAGTTTGGGAGCTGGTTAAACTGCCTAAGGGATTCTATCCGATTGGTACTCGCTGGGTTTATCGAGTCAAGAAAGATGACCGTGGCGTAGTTGTAAAGAATAAAGCTCGTCTGGTGGTTCAAGGTTTTACTCAGATCGAAGGATTGGATTATGACTAGGTTTTTGCTCCGGTTGCGCGTTTAGAGTCAATACGGATATTTCTTGCTTACGCTTCATTCAAGAAATTTCGTGTCTATCAACTGGATGTAAAGAGTGCGTTTTTGTATGGGAAGGTCAACGAAGAGGTTTATGTGAAACAACCTCCTGGTTTCGAAGACTCAGTGCATCCTGATTACGTCTACAAACTCGATAAAGCATTGTATGGTCTTCATCAAGCTCCAAGGGCTTGGTATGAAATGTTGTCTCAACACCTGCTCACAAATGGTTACACTCGTGGGCAGATTGATTCAACTCTTTTTATCAAAAAGACAGGAAACGATTTGTTGCTTGTGCAGGTATACGTGGATGATATTATTTTTGGATCGACCAATGAGGTGCTGTGCAGAGATTTCGAAAAAGTCATGAAGTCTAAGTTTGAGATGAGTGCCATGGGAGAACTAAAATTTTTCCTTGGTGTTCAAGTCGAGCAGTCTGATAAGGGAATTTATATTCATCAGACAAAATATGTCAAGGACATCTTGACAAAATATCAGATGCTCGATGCTAGACACTATGGAACTCCTATTGACATCAGTCACAAACTTGGACCTGCTGACGACGAAGATGATGTTAATCAGCGTGACTATCGTTCAATGATAGGATCGCTTATGTATCTTATAGCATCTAGGCCGGACATTTTATTTGCCGTATCCATCTGTTCAAGATATCAAGCAAAGCCCAAAGCTTCTCATGAAAAGGCTGTCAGACGCATATTAGGTTATCTTAAGTGGAGACCCTCCTTGGGTCTCTGGTATTCTAATGAAAACGATTTTGCTCTAACTGCTTTTTCAGATTCGGATTATGGTGGCTGCTCAGTGGAGGCGAAGTCCACAACTGGAGGATGTCAGTTTCTAGGAAGCCGATTAGTCTCGTGGCAGTGCAAGAAGCAGACAACTGTCTCTAATTCAACTGCTGAAGCAGAATACATTGCTGCTGCCAGTTGCTGTTCCCAGGTTCTCTAGATTCAGCATCAAATGCGTGACTATGGGTTACTTCTAACTCTTACTCCTATTCATATTGATAATTCAGCTGATGTATCAATCATACGCAATCCCGTACAACATTAAAAAACAAAGCATATTGAAATTCGTTATCATTTTATACGGGATTGCTATGAGAAGCACCTAATTGACCTTGTCCAAATCCCTACACTTAAGCAAAACGCAGATCTTTTCACAAAAGCTTTCTCTCGTAGTCGATTTGATGAACTAGTCTCTATGATTGGATTGGTGAGTCTCGGCAACGCTTAACTCTCCATTTCTGGTCAGAATTATCCTTAGACTTGGTCATTTAAAAAAAAAAAAAAAAAAAATGCAACTGTTACTCTTTTTACTTGTTAGTATTAAAGAAATGCAATAGTTGCAACATTGTTAAAATAGACGTTGAATTGTGTCTGTAAACAATTGGGGAAATGATAGTACATCAGGAAACATGCATAAAATGGAATTTTAAGATTTATGTTTGATGTGTCAGTAGATTTATCTAGCATACTTGAAATACCTTTTATAAATATTAGCTTCATCAAATGATGTATTGGTAGGCATTTGTTCTAAAGTTACTAAGAAGCATAACTTTCAAAAATGCATATTATTTTATATAAAGGCATATTAATATGTATGACTTTAAGTTAAAATAAGGGCAAAAATGTCCAAAATATTTTAACGATTCGTCTTAATATTTGGATAATAAACATGTTATGATCTAAAATATAGGGTCTTTGTATGATGTTACCTGGGGGAATATATTAGTTGTCTCCTCTGTTGTATGAAAATACAGACCTGGTTTCATCTAATATATTCTTGAAAAGAACTTAGGTACGTAGTCTATGTTAAGTTATAGACAATTATTGCGTACCCGTGGCATATCTAAATTCTAAAATATAATGTACATATGTACAAGAAAAATTATAAAAGGATTGCCTAGTACTGGTTTGTGTTAAACTATGGCACTCTGTTGTACGAAAGTACAGATCTGTACCCTCTAGTTTAAATTGTTCAGACTGGTGTTTGTTCAACCCGAACTATTGTTTATGTGACTCTGTTGTACGAAAGTACAGAGCTGTCACCGCTATCTTAGTTCTAAAGATACGTTCATACCCTCACCTTCTATAAAGAAATTACTAACATGTTTTGATTTCAAATGTATATTTTAATGTGAGTTATATAATATAATATGCATGTTAATAATAACACAAGTGGTTCATCTCATTATGAGTTGAAATCATCTATACTTAAGTTCAAATGTTTAGATGGATAAAATATCAATAATCGTTCTGAACTAATCTTTATAACAGGTGATTTAAATATGCTAGGAAAATTTAAAGTGGTCAAACATACTGATAATCGAAATAACACTTACTATTCCGAATAATTGCATTTTATCCTGATATGATTCCTAAAGCAGACCTAAACAATTTCGTCACCAAAAAGATTTTACGTTCTGTTTACGTTGATTACAAAATTGAATCAACGGTTCTATTTTATTTCTGTATAATTTTAGTCTATTGTTTTACCTTTAGTTTATCCAAGTCTCTGAGATAATATCAAATTGACTCTCCTGTGTAAACTTTAAAATAAAATCAATCTACAAAAACTGTCCCTGGTGCGACACAACCTTTGTGTCGCAATGCGACACATCCCTTGTGTCGCAAGCCATGTCGCATCTTGTGTCGCTATTCAGGGTTGAGGTATAAAAGCCGGACCCTACCTCTCAGTCGCTACTCGATTTTGCGACACAATGAGCGACACAAGACAAGTCCTGCGACACAACCACTGCGACGTTAATCTGATTTGATTTTCAACCTTCGGCCGTGTTTCTTTGCAATTCATTCCGTGTTTTGTGTTCATCTCAATTTACTCGATTTATAGGTACCCATTTTAACCGTTTTTACCGTATAATTAGTGTTAAATTGTTAAAATACTATACGGATTTTTAGGGTTTTGTTTATGGTACAAATTAACGAGGTGTTTGGTTATGTTATGGGTTTAAACACATGATTTCTTGCTCTTCATACATAGTCGCATCATTTGGGGTGCTCCATTTCGAAAACCCCCAAATTTGGTCATTGGATTTTTTCTGGGCTGGGTACCTGTTCGTCAATGCGACACAAGCTGCGACACAAGCGCTTGTGTCGCACTTCTGTATGCGACACTAACTTTGTTTGCGACACATGATGTGCGACACAAGGCTTCTGTCGCCTAAATTAAAATAAATCAATTTATTGCAAAATGCGATACAACCCTTGATGTCGCTTAATTCGTTAGCGACACAAATGCTTGTGTCGCACAGTGTTTGAAATTGATTTATGCGACACCTCTGTCTGTGTCGATTACGTTTATAGCGACACAAAAGCTTATGTCGCATACCTTCTGCGACACAATCCTTTGTGTCGCAAAAGACAAATTTTTTGAAATTAATTGTTTTCAATTTTTAATGCTAACGCTATTCGAGCTATGTTTCTTTGGTGTTAATAGCAATGGCAGATATCAATGTGAATGATTGGGAGCCGAGGCACAATATCGTGGCCTTTTTAGAAGTTTGGGAGCTGGTTAAACTGCCTAAGGGATTCTATCCGATTGGTACTCGCTGGGTTTATCGAGTCAAGAAAGATGACCGTGGCGTAGTTGTAAAGAATAAAGCTCGTCTGGTGGTTCAAGGTTTTACTCAGATCGAAGGATTGGATTATGACTAGGTTTTTGCTCCGGTTGCGCGTTTAGAGTCAATACGGATATTTCTTGCTTACGCTTCATTCAAGAAATTTCGTGTCTATCAACTGGATGTAAAGAGTGCGTTTTTGTATGGGAAGGTCAACGAAGAGGTTTATGTGAAACAACCTCCTGGTTTCGAAGACTCAGTGCATCCTGATTACGTCTACAAACTCGATAAAGCATTGTATGGTCTTCATCAAGCTCCAAGGGCTTGGTATGAAATGTTGTCTCAACACCTGCTCACAAATGGTTACACTCGTGGGCAGATTGATTCAACTCTTTTTATCAAAAAGACAGGAAACGATTTGTTGCTTGTGCAGGTATACGTGGATGATATTATTTTTGGATCGACCAATGAGGTGCTGTGCAGAGATTTCGAAAAAGTCATGAAGTCTAAGTTTGAGATGAGTGCCATGGGAGAACTAAAATTTTTCCTTGGTGTTCAAGTCGAGCAGTCTGATAAGGGAATTTATATTCATCAGACAAAATATGTCAAGGACATCTTGACAAAATATCAGATGCTCGATGCTAGACACTATGGAACTCCTATTGACATCAGTCACAAACTTGGACCTGCTGACGACGAAGATGATGTTAATCAGCGTGACTATCGTTCAATGATAGGATCGCTTATGTATCTTATAGCATCTAGGCCGGACATTTTATTTGCCGTATCCATCTGTTCAAGATATCAAGCAAAGCCCAAAGCTTCTCATGAAAAGGCTGTCAGACGCATATTAGGTTATCTTAAGTGGAGACCCTCCTTGGGTCTCTGGTATTCTAATGAAAACGATTTTGCTCTAACTGCTTTTTCAGATTCGGATTATGGTGGCTGCTCAGTGGAGGCGAAGTCCACAACTGGAGGATGTCAGTTTCTAGGAAGCCGATTAGTCTCGTGGCAGTGCAAGAAGCAGACAACTGTCTCTAATTCAACTGCTGAAGCAGAATACATTGCTGCTGCCAGTTGCTGTTCCCAGGTTCTCTAGATTCAGCATCAAATGCGTGACTATGGGTTACTTCTAACTCTTACTCCTATTCATATTGATAATTCAGCTGATGTATCAATCATACGCAATCCCGTACAACATTAAAAAACAAAGCATATTGAAATTCGTTATCATTTTATACGGGATTGCTATGAGAAGCACCTAATTGACCTTGTCCAAATCCCTACACTTAAGCAAAACGCAGATCTTTTCACAAAAGCTTTCTCTCGTAGTCGATTTGATGAACTAGTCTCTATGATTGGATTGGTGAGTCTCGGCAACGCTTAACTCTCCATTTCTGGTCAGAATTATCCTTAGACTTGGTCATTTAAAAAAAAAAAAAAAATGCAACTGTTACTCTTTTTACTTGTTAGTATTAAAGAAATGCAATAGTTGCAACATTGTTAAAATAGACGTTGAATTGTGTCTGTAAACAATTGGGGAAATGATAGTACATCAGGAAACATGCATAAAATGGAATTTTAAGATTTATGTTTGATGTGTCAGTAGATTTATCTAGCATACTTGAAATACCTTTTATAAATATTAGCTTCATCAAATGATGTATTGGTAGGCATTTGTTCTAAAGTTACTAAGAAGCATAACTTTCAAAAATGCATATTATTTTATATAAAGGCATATTAATATGTATGACTTTAAGTTAAAATAAGGGCAAAAATGTCCAAAATATTTTAACGATTCGTCTTAATATTTGGATAATAAACATGTTATGATCTAAAATATAGGGTCTTTGTATGATGTTACCTGGGGGAATATATTAGTTGTCTCCTCTGTTGTATGAAAATACAGACCTGGTTTCATCTAATATATTCTTGAAAAGAACTTAGGTACGTAGTCTATGTTAAGTTATAGACAATTATTGCGTACCCGTGGCATATCTAAATTCTAAAATATAATGTACATATGTACAAGAAAAATTATAAAAGGATTGCCTAGTACTGGTTTGTGTTAAACTATGGCACTCTGTTGTACGAAAGTACAGATCTGTACCCTCTAGTTTAAATTGTTCAGACTGGTGTTTGTTCAACCCGAACTATTGCTAATGTGACTCTGTTGTACGAAAGTACAGACCTGTCACCGCTATCTTAGTTCTAAAGATACGTTCATATCTTCACCTTCTATAAAGAAATTACTAACATGTTTTGATTTCAAATGTATATTTTAATGTGACCTATATAATATAATATGTATGCTAATAATAACACAAGTGGTTCATCTCATTATGAGTTGAAATCATCTATACTTAAGTTCAAATGCTTAGATGGATAAAATATCAATAATCGTCCTGAACTAATCTTTATAACAGGTAAATTTAAATATGCTAAGAAATTTAAAGTGGACAAACATACTGATAATCGAAATAACACTTACTATTCCTAATTTTTGCATGTTATCCTGATATGATTCCTAAAGCAGACTTAAACAATTTCGTCACCAAAAAGATTTTACGATCTGTTTACGTTAATTGCAAAATCGAATCAACGGTTTGTATTTTATTGTTTTACCTTTAGTTTTATCCAAGTCTCTGAGATAATATCAAATTGACTCTCGAGTGAAAACTTTAAAATAAAATCAAACTACACAAACTGTCCATGGTGCGACACAACTCTTGTGTCGCCATGCGACACAACCCTTGTGTCGCAAGCCATGTCGCATCTTGCGTCGCTATACAGGGTTGAGGTATAAAAGCCGGACCCTACCTCTCAGTCGCTACACGATTTTGCGACACAAATAGCGACACAAGACAACCACTGCGACAGAACCACTGCGACGTTATTTCAATTTGATTTTCAATCTTCAGCCGTGTTTCTTTGAAATCCATTCCGTGCTTCTTGTTCTCCTCATCTTTCTCGACTTATAGGTACCATTTATACCCTCTTTCACCGTCTAATTTTGGTTAATCGTTGTATGAAACATACGGTTTTTTAGGTTTTTTGCTTATGGTGCAAATTAACGAGGTGTTTGGGTATGTTATTGGTTAAAACACATGTTTTCTTGCTCTACATACATAGTTGCATCATTTGGTGTGCTCAATTTCGAAAACTCCCAAATTTGGTCTTTGGATTTTTCTGGGCTGGGCACCTGTTCGTCAATGCGACACAAGCTGCGACACAAGCGCTTATGTTGCAGTTGATTAAAGTCAGTTCGTCAATGCGACACTAATTTTGTTTGCGACACATGATGTGCGACACAAGGCTTCTGTCGCCTAGATTAAAATAAATCAATTTATTGCAAAATGCGACACAACCCTTGATGTCGCTTAATTCTTTAGCGACACAAGCACTTGTGTCGCACACTGTTTGAAATTGATTTATGCGACACCTCTGTCTGTGTCGCTTACCTTCATAGCGACACAAAAGTTTATGTCGCATACCTTCTGCGACACAATCCTCTGTGTCGCATAAGACAAATTTTGTGAAATTAATCGTTTTCAATTTTTAATGCTAACGCTGTTCGAGCTATGTTTCTTTGGTGTTAATAGCAATGGCAGATATCAATGTGAATGATTGGGAGCCGAGGCACAATATCGTGGCTTTTCTAGAGGATGATCGGGATTCGGCTGTGCCGTTCAGGCAGATGATCGCGTTTCTTCGTCGTTCCCGCATTTTTACTGCCATCACAGCCACTACTCCTATATATAAGGACGTCGTTGGTTCCTTCTGGAGTTTGGCAGTCATAAACTCAGACTTGCCATACATGCGTTTAATCTCTAACGTTGCTGACAACGAGATTATCATTTCGGAGTAGCTTATTCGCGATCTGTTCCAATTCAATGACCATCCAGACATGCCCGTTCTCTTTCCGAACTTGTTCATAAATGGTGGCATGAATCGTATGGGATATCCGGGCGTTCCCCGTGATCAATACCGAAAGGCCAATCTTACAAGGGTCTGGAGGTAGCTAATGCACATAATGATTGTGTGCTTGTCAAGCAGGAAGGCTGACTTCGACGGAATGAGCCACTCAACAGCCTCTGCTATGCTCGCGTTGGTCTACAATAAGCCCTTCAATTTTTCAGGCTACATCTTTCGGGCTATGGTTGATAATGTACATGTCGGGGCCAATCGCTGGAACATGTACCCGCGCTTTGTACAATTATTGCTCAATCATCTGGTTCCGGGGCTTCCGGTGAATGTTGCTCACCGGTTCCGCCAAACCCCAATGAACATCCGCATTTTTGCCATCTGCGGCCAATATGCAAAAGGGGTCCCGGCACCGGCTGATGTCCCACTTTTTGGGCACATCGTGCATGAGGGCTATGTCCCTCCGGCTGAAAATGGTTTTTTGGATACTCCTGCTGCTCCTCCTCAGCCAGAGGATACTTTTGTTAATGTGCCTGTCCAAGATGAAAATCCTCAGCTGGAAGCAATTTTGGAGGATATTGAGACTTTTGGTCGTGTTGAAGATCTTCAAGGAGAAAACATTCAGGCACCTGAGCCTCATATTGACGAAGAAATGGCTGCCAGCTCTTCTGATGGTGGCTCCACTCCACCAACTTCTCCTCGGATAGTTCCTTCCGACAATTCGTTGGAAAATATTCGTCGTTTCGATATAAGACGATTTAAGCGCATTCAACGACGCAAAAGGGCGGGGATGGTTTATGTGCGACACGATGTGGGTAAAAGGCCTCGCCAATCAGAATCTACAGATACAGATTGGGTGCCTATGTTGGTTCGTCAACGTCAATCAGCTCCAACTTCTTCTTCCACGCCACGGGGTGACATTCCCCGTGTTGAGGTTCTTGTCCAACCTCTCCCGTCTGTCATTCAAGAATTAATGAGGCGGTTGGACACGATGCAGCAAACGATGACATCTCAAGGTGCATTAATTCAATCACAATCTGCGGTTTTGGAAGCTCAAGCTGCACAGATTAAAGACTTGGAGCTGCAGACCGCCAGAGTTCCTGTTTTGGAGACTAGGGTCTTAGAGTTAGAAGCCCTAGCTGTGGTTTCGGGGGAGTCAGGCCTGCGTGCCATTGAAACAACACCTAAGACTTCTGCCGGAACTCAAACCGATGATGTAAATAATTCGGACATTAATGAAAATTTACTTTTAGATTATTTTGCATCGTCTGAAAACATTCCAGGTCACCTGATGCCTATAGCTGTAGATTACTCTGAAGCAAATATCACGTATCTACAAAGCTTAATAAATCCGGTGAATAATGATGATATATCTTATGACTTTGAGGATGTTGAGGCTGAAGCGGAGATACCCTCAGATGAAGACGTGTATGAAGAGTCAACTCGTCCGGAATCTCCTGTAAGACAAAGTGAGCCTACTCAAGCTCAACCAGAAGAACCGTATGATCCCGATGCACCTATCATTGAATCGGATTCTTCTGAAGATGAACATAAATCTGCCTCTAAATCGTCATCATCAGCACAGTCCAAGCCTGTCGTGAGTTATCATACTGCGGCTGTGGCGCCTACTATTTGTAAATCTTACAAAGTTCGAGGAGATTTCACTGGCCTGATTTATAGCTGGAAATTCGATGCTGAAACCTCTCTCATTCAAATTAAAAGAAATGATGGCGTTCAATACTTCCGGCCGAGATTCAATTGCATCAGCACTTTGCCGAAGGTTGAACTTAATTGTCTTGCGCAATTAGAATTGGTAAATAATTCAAACGACTCTCGTGGCGCTTTCATTCAAAAGGTTCTTAGAAGAGAAATTTTTAGCAGACACTATGTATGGATAAGACCTGAGCTGGGCGTTCGTTATCGTTTCAAGAAGAAGCTAGATCCGAGAACTCAAGAGCCTATTGTGAAATATAAATATCCGCCAGCTGCAAGTCTAAAAAGTGTTCCACTTGAAAAGTTACCTTTGAATTTGTTAAGAAAATTTAGGTATTGGTGGTATGACCCGAAGACTGGTGAAGCTGTAATTGAGTATCTAAATGAAAGAGACCAGGAACAGGGTTCGGGAGAGTGGATTCATTCTCAACAGTTAAGAGGCTCAACTATTCGTATTTTTGATCCTATAAGCCTTATCAATCTAACGAGATATGACTTAAGAGTTCTTCATGCCAACAAGATTCAGCATTATGATATTGATCAAGAAGAAGCTCTAAAATTTCAGAAGATTGTTGAGATTTATTTAAAGATGGGAATACATGCTGGTGGCACATTCCCTGCAGGCTGGAAGTGTTAAAAGATTTTTGAAGACCAAGCTGAAGACACGGGGGAGTTTGTTGGTGCATATTTGTATGTGTGTCAGTTGGTCTTAGCTTGTAATAGTTTGTTATGTAATTACGACGTTTTGTCTACTATTAGTATATTACAAGTCTTGTTTTAGGCGACACAGAGCCTGTGTCGCTTATGCGACACAAGGTTTGTGTCGCATGAACTGGCTGTGCGACACAGAGCTTGTGTCGCAGGTCAGTTTCGGTTTCTCTATAAATAGAGCATTTCGGCCTCATTGTTAGGGTTGACGAATCTAGGGCTTCTCAGAGAAATAGTAAAGCATTTCTAGTGTATCTAAGCTAATCAGTGATCATATCAATATACATTCGATTTGTGTTTGATTCGTTTGTGTTTTACGTACTTTATACAATCGTTTGAATTCCGCCTCTCGATTGTTTGTGTTGATCCGGTTAGGTCCAAGACAAGGGAACCTACAATTTGCCTCGTTTATATACTAAATACAACGTAACAGAAAAATCCGAAATATCCGGGATCCTCTGAGATACCCCAGATCACCCAACGCTCCTCTTGACTTGTTATTCCACACGCTTACACTTGTTTCCGTTTGAATTTGAATAAGTCTCGATCTATGTATCACGGAGTAAATAGGTCACGTTTGATTCTTCACATGCCCTGGTCAAAATAAACGAGCAAACACAAATCAGAAACATATGATTCCGGGATACTAAATATCCGGGATCCCGAGTGTATACGAGATCCTGAATGTATCTGAGATCTTGAACACATGTAAAATATAATCACACCCTTACTCGGGATCCTTCATATAAATTAGCCACTAACAATTGTCCCCAAGTTGTACCGCTGTCAGGATCGTGATGGCGATACAACTTCTAAGAATCCATATCGTTAATAAAGGTAGGTGAGATATTTGAGCTTATTGATAAACGAGCCCGAGTAATGATTGGTTTCCTGATAAACATCTACCTCCTGTCACTTCTCATTCCTTCGAAATCCTTAAACGGGTAAAACTCTTTTCTCTTTATCTTTCTTTTGCATAAAAAAAATTTGTTTCTTCAAAATTTTAAGTTTTGTTATGGCATTTATTACCCGTTCTCAAACATGTTTTATCAAAAATATCTTAGAAGATTTTATTGATCAAAAATTAATTTGCAAACCTGAATCTTGCGTTTTTACCAATGCTGAAATCCAACGATTGAAATTCAGCCGAGCTTTTCTTTATGGTACCATCTTCAGACCCTTCGATCCTTCAGTCCAATCCGATTTCTATTATGATAAATGGATTTGTTTTCACGAATTTCCGTTTATGTTAGGTCTTTCGTTTCCGTTTCCTCCATTGTTTATCGAATTCTTCGCCGCCACCAAACTTTGCTTTTCCCAAACAATGCCCGTCGTTTGGCATACTCTTTTTGTTATTCAAGATATCATCGATTCACATTCTCTTGATTTCGGTGTTCTCGAGTTAGCTCAAGTCTATAATCTCAGATGCCATGGTTCCAGTTTCTTCCATTTTCAAGTTAAATCCGGCAAATAACACCTTGTTTCTTCCATTTTTTGTGAAACATGAATCCCTTCCTGGTGGTGATCTCCTTATCTCTTGGATCACGAAGGGTAGGATATAATATTTTAGGGTCTTAGATCTATGTTTATTTTTATTTTACCTTCGTATTTCGTTTTGTAGCAAATTTTACACAGCAGTAAGCCCCTCCAAAGTAGGATACCGAAGCCAAAATTAAGGGATTCCTGGAAATCTCAGAAATCGAAAGGACCTTCCATCATCCTCTCCATACAGAAAGCACAGGATTCCGAGACCTTGAACCAACTATGTCAGGTAAAACAACTATTTTCAACATGTGATTTAGGAATCATGTTCTAACCCCGTCTTTGTTATTCATTAGGATCTAAAAAATCTTCTTCTCGCTTCACTCTTTCTAATCTTGACGAAGATACTCCTACTTCCATTAAGATCGAGAAACCTTCAGCAATACTTCCCAAGCCTCGGGCTCCACTTCTTGGGTCCAAATCATCCTTAAAAAAGGAAAAATGATGACCCAATTTGTGGAGAGGATTATCTCTCTGATTTCGACAAAGCTGTGAGCAATTGTAATCGTGTAAGTTATCCCTGCTTTCCTGTAAAATAAATCTTAGGATCTCTAATTTCATATTCCTATAATCATATCTCGGGATCCTTGACCCTGAAACTTAGGTTAAATCCATGATTCCCGAGCTAAGTCATATTATTTGAGTTATACTTGGGACCCAACCACTTGTGACATGAACATGCTAAAACCTTTTGAGTAACATAAAAATGTTATTAGCGTTTGAATGACGTGAAAACGTCAAAAACCTTTTGGGTTAACACCTTAGTGCACTCAGTGTTAACAATTCTTAAAAATTCAATATATAGGTTAATGATCATGAAGTTAAATCCATGATTCCCGAGCTAAGTCATATTATTTGAGTTATACTTGGGACCCAACCACTTGTGACATGAACATGCTAAAACCTTTTGAGTAACATAAAAATGTTATTCGCGTTTGAATGACGTGAAAACGTCAAAAACCTTTTGAGTTAACACCTTAGTGCACTCAGTGTTAACAATTCTTAAAAATTCAATATATAGGTCAATGATCATGAAATTGTCATGTACCAGAGGCAACACCGATCCCATAATCCTGATTCTATAAATGAACAATGTGCGCTCCAAGCGGGGTGTATTAACCCAAAAACTTAGAAAGCTGTTTATCTGTTTGGAAATCTTTAAACCTTTGAAGGGATTTTAAGACCCTTATACTTAGAGAGGTAGCCAGCTTCTAATCTTCAAATGATCATCCTTGAATATATTATTTAGAAACGCCAGTAACATTTTTATGTTACTTAAAAGGTTTTAGCATGTTCATGTCACAAGTGGTTGGGTCTCAAGTATAACTCAAGTAATAAGGATTAGCTCGGGAATCATGAATTTAACCTAAGTATCCTGAATTCAAGATCATGGTAAACGCAAATTGGGGGAATCTTCCCAGGATCCTGGAGATAGAAGATATAGTAAAGATCCTAATATTATATAAGCAGAATATCCCGAGATCAACTTGTCTCAGGAATAGAGTTCAAAAAATATCCAAAGTCAAGTGGCCAAATAAACCACCAAAAACACCACCATGACCAATCACACCGGATTGACCTCGCCTCCAAAGAAATTGTTTAGTTACAACACAACCCTTAAAAACTAGTTAGACAATTAAAAATCTGGGCTCAGGCCTGGTCAATATTACCTTCATCCCCCAGTGATCCACCATCACGATGCTTCTTTTCCTCGCCAGCATCCTTCATAGCCACCATCAGTACTCTCTCACCTGGACCATCATCTTCCTTTCCTATCTCTCACCTGGACCATCATCTTCCTTTCCTATCTCAGGAACCTCGCCTTTCAGCATCGCCAACTTATCCTTCCGGGCTTGAAGCTTCCAAATTGATGCATCAAAGCCCTTGTCGATAGCTTCTGAAGCCATCTTGAGGAGGCTTCAGTGATAACTATAGTAGCATCCCTTTTGACGTCGGTTAAGAGAATCTCCATATCCTGGGAGTGCTTGGCTTCCGTCTCC